>JAUNZO010005062.1:0-600000 GCA_031894775.1 Chloris gayana | reverse complement strand
CAAAATCTATGAGCAAATTACAGAGAGGGACAGCAGTGGCAAAACTGTAAATAGAAGGAATATCAATTGAACAGGGAAGGCACGGTGGCCGGGGCCACACGCCAGCGGCGCTCGCCGCCGGCGCCCATGCCGGTTAGGCACCGCCCGTCCTCGCCGCTCCGTGCACTCCCCACGCGTCGCACATCACCGTCGATGCTTCGCACTGGAAGCTTGCCTCTCGGCCGTCGATGGCGGGGAGAGAAATTGCCATGGCCGCCGCCCGAGCTATCTTCCGGTGCGCCGCCCCCTCCTGCAGTCCCCCGCCTCACATTTGCGCGCAAACACCTCGCCAAGTTCCGGAGCAACTCTAGCCCCAATCCCCAACCTCCTCCTCTTCTCGGTGAGCGCCAATCGCCAAAAAATCCGAGGAGAGCCCCTCGTCCGCCATTAGCGCCGGCGAGCTTGATTGAGCGGTGCTCGGGTGAGCTCATGCTCTACCTTGGCCTCGGAAGGGTGCGCGAGAACCTAACACACCTCTCTGCCCCTCCCCGAGTCGAGCCGAGCCGCGGCCGAGGAGAAAGCCCGCTTCTTCTTCGGTTCCGGTCGCCGCGCCCCGCCACCCCGTCGACGCCAGCAGCCTCCAAGCCACCTCAGCCTGCACCGACCACGCGCCGTCCATCTACGTGCGAAGGTGCAGCTCCACGACCCCACCGCTCCCTTCCTCTCGCTCCGGCGAACACGAGCTCCCACGCCGGAGTTGGCCCTCCCGCCATCCGTCGTCGCGAGCTATGCTCCGTTTCCTAACTCGCCTCGCCGACCCCACCAATCGGTGCGCCGTCGAAAACCGTGCGCAGGCGGCCAAGCCCGACCCCTGCGGCGAGCCCTAGCGCGTCGCCGGCGAGCTTCGCCGTCGCTCCGGCGAGCCCTCCCCGCGCACGACACTTAGCAATATTTCGAAACACGCTGAAAATTTCGTAACGCTTAAGGATTTTAGAAAAATCATATCTGGAGATTTACGCCACGGATCTGAACGATTCAAAGCGCATTTGAAAGTTTGAAATCTCTACTTTAACTTGGTGAACATGAACACCTATGTTTATATAGTAAAAATTAATTTTTGAACACGATGAACATGCTATCGTGACCAAACGCATAAACAAGATTGCATTTTAAAAATGATGTAACTTCTGGACCCCAGATCCAAACTGCATGAGCAAGGGCGCTTTAGAAAGTAGATAACTTGTACTTTAACGTGGTAACATAATCCCAGTACATCATGTATAGAAAAAATGAAGATTTAAGCGCTCTAAGATGCTAAACCGTTATGCCCGCGTGACAACTTGCTGTTTTTGAAATTCAATAACTTTTTGAATACAGATCCAAATGAAACGATTTTTGGCTCGTTGTAAACCTTGAGTTACGTACTTTACATTAACCAACATGAATCACCTAAGTTCTATAGCAAAATATTAAGATTTGGACGCACTAAGAAGGCTTCACAGCCAGCCTGGCAGTCCAGACTTAACGAAACGAATAGCTAAGAATTTGCTAAGATCAAATTAAACATTTCTCACATTGCATGGTATATTTAAACATGGCATAATAATATTTATCTTTTTGGGCAAGAACGGTCATATATGACGTAGATTTATCGCAACAAACCACATGAAATGACGAGTACTTATGTGCTCGATTGTTTATGAGAATATTAAAACTTTGCCCTAAGGAATAAAACATAAACTTCTTGTACACTAAGTAACAAGGGACTATACCATATTTTCTTAATCGGCGAGAACCAACTTGAACATATACACTAAATAATAGAAAGTTTACCTAATTAGAAGGTTGTCCCCATGAAACAAACCACGCTGACCACCATCATGACCATATCATCACCACGCAAGAACGTGTTTTATTCATGCAAACATTTCGTTACATTATCTTATTGAGAAAGTTCCATGAACTGTAACAATACGAATCCATTCATTGCTCATGCATTCCTATGCATTCATATAGGAACCCCGATCGGAGCTGAAGATCAAGGAGAGCACCAGCTTGAAGTGAGCGAGTACGAGTGCACCGACTACTGAAACCAACCAAGGCAAGCCCGGTGCATAACCCACGCTTTTAAAAGTTTTGCTTTACTTCACATGTGATGATGTCATGTATTGTGCATTTAAGTTCAGGAGTTGATCGTAACCGTAGTTGCATTATTATCCCTTTATGCCTATGGTCTCATTGGATAGGTAAAATCCTTTCTCGTTAGAAATGCTATGCTTAGTAAGGAGTCATCGGTAGCAACACCGAGTGATTTGGAGATCACCCGGTCTAGGGATTTAACTTTGCTACCTCTCACATGATATTGATGAAATTGAGACCGTACGGGGAAATGCATGTATAGGATGCGGTGGCAAGGTTCGCCTATGTTCGCCATAGCCCCGTGCGAGTCGGTTGAGGACCGTGTGACTCCGCGAGCAAGTATTGAGTTGTGTACCAAATGCATACCTTCGTATGGGAGTTGGTAAACTGATGTAACTTGAGAGTCGTAGTGTTGGACGGTCTCTCCACCCTTTGTGCAAAGTGTTGGTCACGGTGGATGCACGGGTTTGTGAGTAGACGGAGGGTGTGTTATTACCCTTGGACCCGACGCTACCGTGGTTGCATGTGGAATGCACACTCGGAGGGTGGACCCGGCTCATATCTATGATAATCTTGTGAAAGGTGGCCATACGTGTTCTTAAATGATGCGTATGTCGTGCATTTGGGTTTCCCCTGCAGGGTGTAAATCGATATATATCGCCGTCCCTCGCGGTGATGAGTACCACTTGTCTCGAGCAGATCGCATCGTAGTAACAAGTGAATATGATAATTAAGCTTGCTGATTTTTGAAGAATTACTTCATGTATTGCAACCATGTTTTGTTAGAAGTGCTCACTAAATTTATCTTCATGTTTCAACCCTCTTAACTTGGCTAAAACATGAGTTAGACAGATACTTTAAGTGCTGATTTTTGGCAAGTTTCCGCAAACCAGGTCAAGCCCCCTGCATGTTGAGTCGGTTATTAGAACCATTTTTGACGGGTAAGCCTTGCGGAGTATATTAGATACTCGGGGTTTGTGTTGCAACTGTTTTCAGGATTCCCGCAGCCCGACTATTGTGATTGCTGCGGGAAGTTTGTGTGTCAAGGCGAGGAACCCCGGGAGTGGACCGTGGAGTGGGTTCCGCTTCACCGACCCAAGAGTGAGGCCATGCCGTATGGGCCGGTGTGGTTCTCCTAAGTTAACTCTATATATATGTATCGTCGAGATGTTACGCTTCCGCAAAAACATTATTAAGTATTGTAAGAGCACACTTCACTTATGTATTGTAAAATCTGAAATTCGAACAAAGGCTTGTAATAACTAAGAGATTCTGTATGAACGTGTTATTCAAGTAATGTTCTCTATGTAATAAAATGACGGATGTATCCCCGATGTATGTGCAATGTACGTTCGCTTCGTCGAATGTCTCCCGATACGATCCTGTTCGACAATCCCTCTCGCTCCGCGAGGTAGGGGTGTCACGAGATGACTCCATTAAGCATAGCATACTAACGGAAAAGGATTATACCTAACCCAAAACCATAGGAATGGGGATTTAATGCAGCTAGGTTACGATCAATTCATATGAACGTAAATGCACAGTACATAAACATAGACATAAGTGGATTAAAAGACCGAAAATTCAACTCAATGGAATTCAACTCAACTTGCTGCTCTTCTTGATTCTCGCCTTCGGTCGGGGTTCCTATATGAATGCAATGCGATGCGTGAGCACGAGCGAATACATAGATATTCAGTTCATGGAACTTTCTCAATAACAAAATCAAATGCAATGTTCGCATAAAATAAACATGCTCATGTGGGGATGAAGAGGATCGCTTATGATGATGATTTACATAGGAAATGTCATGGGGTAACCTTCTAATTAAAAGAAACATAAACTAGGTAACATAGGACATGAATATATATACTTAGCAAATAATGTGGCATTGCAATTTGAACAATGCACATGAATCTAATGAATACCCATTTAGGCATGCTTGCTGCTATGATCACAAGATCACGGTGGATAAGTGCATGAAATGATAAACACCCTAGATGGCATAGTCTATCCATCGAGCTATATGTTAAAATGATGATCGGTGCATTATACATTTAGCAGATTCTTAAGCAATGATGCTGCCCTGTTCAAATAAAATATAACCATGCAAAAACATAGTACATGGCAGAATGGCATACACTCATAAGCAATAATGCAGATTAATTCATAACACTTAAACATAACCAAAGGCATGTCATTTTTATGCACATTTCATCACATCATCTCATGAATGACCATGAAGCATAAAAACACTCCTAAACCATATTATTATGCTGATCATAACTATTTTCATGATTGCGCACCAGAAGCAAATAAATTTCTTTTTATCCTTTTCTTAAAATAAACACTTTTCCCTTTTTTGTCCCACTAGATATGGCAAATATACTCTAGAAAATGCTATCCTTCCAACGATGTAACATGAAAGATCAACTAAACATAATATTCATGTTAAAAACCTATTTGCCTCATGATTGAGCACCATAAGCAAATATCAAGAGAAATCTATATAAGTATTTCTTCCCATGCATTAATTAGGGCAGTTGTAGCTCATTTAACCAATAACGTCCAAAATGATGTGAATATGTTCCATTCCATCAAAATCATGTACAAAATGACGAAACATGTCAGTGGGAGTGATGTGCCCAAATTTGGTGAAGATTTACTTATTAAAACATTTAATTTATGGTCACTTTAGTGCTTAACGAGGATGTGTTCTTAAATTACATAAAACTTAAATTTTCAACACATAACCCTAGCAAACTAAGTAGGGTCATGTAAAGTACACTTTCCAAGGATTCCAAAAAGTGCTCATTTATATTTTTTTACCTTTTTAGAGAAAGTTATTCAATTTATAAAGTCTAATGTTCTTAAGCATCGTTAACGTGATAGCACCTTAAAGTGCTTGAAACTTTAATTTTTACTACAGAAAGTATCTTGGCAAATGGGTCCATTGCAAAGTAGATGTTCTAAGCTTTCTAGAAAGTTTCCTACCAGAAGTTATGTATTTTTTAATTTCCTTGATATTTCACTGGAATTACAAGATTGCAACTGCGATTCAATTTTTTCCTAAGTGTTGGGGCGTGCGGTGCTGCGGCCACGCCATGGCGTGCGCGCACTAGACACGGGTGGTGGCGCGACTGCCGGCAGCGAGGTAGGGCCGAAGAGAGGGGCGCGCAGCCTGGGAAGCACCAGAGAGGCGCGATGGTCTAGCAGAACGCGCCCAAGGTAGAATGGTCTCACCCGGGAGGGCTATCGACGGGAAAGCGATGATGGACGGCGGACGGCAGCTGTTCCGGTTGGCGTTCCCGACGAATCACTGCACAAGAAGAGGTGCGAAGCTCAGGAGATGCTCGCAAGTACCAAATGAGGCTACTGGCGAGAGGAATCGAAGAACGACCCACCGTAGGAGGAGGATGGCCAACAATGGCGGCTGCCGGTGGCGAAGGGGAAAGGTGGAAATCAAGCCGGATCCGTGAGAGGCAGGACGACACGTGTTCGGGGAAGATGGAGGGCTACCGAGGCGAAGCTTGTGACGCGAGGTGGCGGCTACGGACGTTGGCCATGGCGACACTTAAGTGCTGGCCATCGTCGACCCACCTTCTAGCGTTGATCCTAATTGAAGTGGCGATCCTCGACACGTGTGGTGGCTGTTTTGCGGTTGGACGGCTACTTGTTCGGCCGGCATGGGCACGATCGCCGATGTGCGGCGGGGCGGTGGCCCTGCTCTACTATGCGCTCCCTATTCAATTGAGGTTTCTTCTATTTACAACTTTGCCACTAAATCAAATTTGCCCGCTGCTCGACATCGCGGATGAAGGACCCCGCCCGCGCCTTTTCATGGGCGAGGTCAAAAACCAGGAAAATAATTGCCCCCTTGACCCCTGCGACCCCGAGGCCGGACTGCTGATCGTTGCCAATCACGAACCCGGCCCCGAGAGGTCGGACGCCCACGGCGCAACACTCCTCTACTAGGTCGCGGCCGCCGGAGGTGTGGTACGCATGGTAATAGACGGCCTCGCCTACCTCGTGCCCGCGGTGCTCGAAATCGGGCATCCGAATCGGGTCCGAGGGTGCCGGGCGCGAAGCAAGCGGATAAACCGTCCTCGACTCGCTAGCTTCGCTCGTCTCGGTGATGCCAGGTACCTTCGCATAGAACCGATGCGGGTGCCGGTTCCGGCTCCACTTGTTCGAGGCTTCGGTGCATGACGCCCTT
This sequence comes from Chloris gayana, assembly GCA_031894775.1. Taxonomy (NCBI): domain Eukaryota; kingdom Viridiplantae; phylum Streptophyta; class Magnoliopsida; order Poales; family Poaceae; genus Chloris; species Chloris gayana. The sequence goes on along the minus strand of JAUNZO010005062.1, from coordinate 593,666 downwards.
GTTTAGGTGGTCTCGGGCCTTGCCCCTCCTCGTCTCTCCCTCTGCGCTAGACGCGCGACCCCGCCGGAGCCTCCCGAGCGCCGCCGCTCGTCGGCAGCTGCCGTTGGCCCCACGGACCCCGCCATCTTCTTCCTCACTCGCGCGCATCACCCTGGCCCAAGGACTGCCCTTGCGCCACACTAGCCGCCGGCTGCCCGAGCCCGTGCCGCCCTCTCTTCAAAATAGCCTAGTGGCTTTTTTGTAAATAACGTGAAAATTTGTTGCATCTTAAAAAATTCATAACTCCCAATTTAAAAGTCCAAAAATTGCAAACTGAAATTTGTTTAAATCCTCTAGACGGGTACTTTTCAAAAAGCAACCTGAGATTCTGTGATTTTGTCATTTAAGTAATTTTCAAAAATGATTAATTTGCAACCCTTGTAAACTAATTAAATTCATAACTATTTAAAAATCCAATAAATGTGAAACTTGGGAAAAACATGTATCTTGGTACCCTTGAGCACCCTGAACAGAAAATTGCATTTTCATTGCCTATTTCTCATTTTATTGCATTATTGGCATTTTCTGTAATTAATTTGGCATTAATTATGTGTAACTTCTTTTTGCATGAAAAGTGGTAGAATTGCTCTTCCTAGTCCTTCACGTGTGCACAAAATTCCATGTTTAATTTTGAGCACCCTAGATAATTATTTTTGTTTAAATCAAACAAAATGCTAATTTCAGCATATAAGAATATAAATTTATGCTCATAATTTGTATCCCTTGCATGTTTATTGTCATGTTTATGGATCATAATGTTGTTTAGTCCCTCGTGGTCAGATTAGCAGTATGCTTTCATTAATTCTACGCTTGTGATGACTATTTAGGTACTCCCTATTTTACATTGCACAATCATCATCACATGTGATAATGAGAACACATCTTAACCACTAAATTATTTACCCTCTCTTGTATTTTGCTCACCACTTTAAATCTGAACAATGATGAATAATGCATAGCACCCATGTCACTTTATGGTAAACATTGCTATGGTTCATGTTGTGCTCATAGTTGTAGTTTAGTTAACTCAATTGGAATAACAAGAATGTGTGTTTATGCAATACTACCAATTCCATGAATTTGACTTTACTTAATATTGCATAATGTGCAAACAGCATACATATATCATCATCACTATTGACCTTGTATTCTCGTTACTTATGCATTGGATTTCATTCCATAGGTAACGTCGTCGAATTAATCTCGCCGGAAGAAGTCGTTACCGATCTCAACGCTTGTGAAGCTAGTGCTAACTTCGATCACTCCCAAGGCAAGCCCCGATGCATTCCCGTTATTTCAAAATGCTTTCTTTTATCACTATATTAAGGATGATATATGTGCATTTATGTTCTAGGAATTGATTGAAAATCCACTTGCATAAATTTCTCTATATGTCCTATGTAGAAGATGTGTCAAGTTCTCGTTAGAAATGCTATGCCTATGCTTATGGAGTCAACGATAGGATTGGACACTCACATATTATTTATGCTACACTTGAATGTGCTAATTTGGTAAAAGTTGAGAACACCCCATTGTGACTCCACGAACAAGTTTCGAGTTGTGTACCACTTACATACCTTTCTTATGGGGATTGGTAAACCTATGTAACTTGTAAATTCTAAAGTGGGCCGGATATCTCACCGACCCAGAGGTGATGTGTATAGCACGGTGGTTGCACGGGTTGAGGATCGTTTGAGAGTACACGGGTTAAACCTTGGACACGTTGTTGAACGGGGTCGCAAGGGGGACGTGTACTCGGGGTCGGTGGCTCGGTGATTTGCTTTATGATGAACTCACGAATGGTGGCCATACATGTTCTTAAATGATGTGTATGTCGTCCATTTGGGTTTTTCCTGCAGGATTAATAATTCGATAATTATCGCCGTCCCTCTTGGTTAATGAGTACTACTTGTTTCGAGCATTTTACAATGTTTAGTAAGAGAAAGAGATATGAGATGCTCGCTGTTTTATATTGATAATACCTTGTACTGCAAATACTTGTATTGCTTAGTATGCTCACTAAAGTTCCTTTTATGCAACAACCATATTAATGTGGCCAATCATAAAAATGCAAACATAGGTAGCTACGGGCTGTTTTTATGCAAATGCAAAGTAAACCTGGTAATGCCCCCATGCATCTAGGTGTCGGTCTTAGATGGCCAATTTGACGGGTAAGACTTGCGGAGTATGCTAGATACAAAGCCTTTGCCACTAAATGTGTATGTTCGGGGTTCCCGTAAGCCGGGTGTTGTGATTGTTGTGGTAGGGTTGTGTGGGATGGAGGGGAGCCCAAAGAGTGGACCATTGAGTGGGTTCCTAGCTCTCCGACCCACGAGGAGTGAGCCATGGCCCAGGCCGGCATGGTTCATCTAAGCTATCTATGTATCGTCGTGTTATGTAATCGCTTCCGCCTTTTAATTTGAACAAAGATCATGGTTATGTAACTTAGTTTGCGAACCTAATGTATCTTTTATTTGGAACTCAAGTTGTAATTCGAGACTTTATTATGTAAACTTGCAAATCATGTATGTTTGTTATTGTGATGCTATGCATGGTTGCTTCGTCAACCATCTCCCGAGGCGATCTGTCCCACACTAATCTATCTTTCGGGATAGGGGTGTGACATTCTTTTTGTGAAGCGTGCTGATCTTGCTCATCGGTGTCTTCTCCTGACTTGCTCTGTATATTGTTTACTTCGATTGCCTGGGTGTTTTCCTGGGACTTCGCTTTTTTTGAGTATCTGTCGGGGTTATTTTGCGATTCACGTGCTTGCTTTTGGTTTGCTATGCGCCTTTTGTAATATGTTTCTGATCTGCAGTATTCCTCGAACTTGTTGCACATATACTGCAGTGTGTGAGGCCATTTCTTTGCAAATTTTGAGCTTAGATGACTGGTGCGAAGCCCTTTGATTGCGTATTCGATCACCATCTCTTCTGCTGCCTTTGGACACTGGGCTTTAAGTGCGAGGAATCTTTTGTAGTAGTCTGCCAACAGCTCATTTGGCTATTGTGCTATGTTTCTCAAGTTCTCTAGTGCTTCGGATGGCCCCTTGAATTCTTTGAAGTTTCCTATTACTTTGTCCCTCAAATTTTCCTAGCTGTAGATGGACCCCAGTTGCAAGCTGAAATACCATGTTGATGCCGACCCCTCGAGTGCGCAAGCGAAGATCTTCGCTAAAGTTACTTCGTCTCCCGCTGCTGAAGTTACTCCCGCTTCGTAGCTGATGAGGAATTGTCTTGCGTCTGTTTCCCCTCTATACTTCGGGATGTTTCCCATGCAGAAATTCTCTAGGTAACTTGCCCTTTGCAACCCTTCCAAGAGCGGTGAATCTTTGTCTATGATTACGAGGCTTGGCCTCCTGTAGGTTATTACTTCGCGCCTTGCGCTGCTGTCCCCGTTGTTGCGTGTTGTTGGCTCTGCTTCGTGTCTCTTTCTATTGTTGCGGTTGATAGCTTTGGTCGGTTACTTTTCTTCACTTTTGCCCTTAGCCTTCTGATTTCCCTCGCGAGTTCCTCATGCTTGCGTTTCTCCTCTAAGAGAGCTTCCTTTTCAAGCAATAGTTTGTGTAGATATGACAGCGTAGGAGGTACGGATAATTAGCTAGACATGGAAAAATCTGGATGTGTGACCCACGCGCTAGGAAGTGTTAATATCGCGCGCTTTTGTGTACAAATGGGTTGCAAATTGAAATATATGAACCACTAAGTTTATGTTTAATAAATCTACGCTTTTATTCCATCATTTTCAGCACCAATGAAATTTTTCCCTCTATGGATGCATTCTGAAATTTCATGTTCAAATCATGTCCTTTAATTATTATCATTGCCTATGGCTCCAAATGCTGAGACTAATGGTATGATTAAATTGCGTGACAGATGGTGAACACTCGTCGCACGGTGGATCCCTCCGGAGAGGGTGCTTCGTCGCAGCCACCCAATCCACCATCGATGACTGTTGTGGAACAACTCGTTCATAATCAGAACGAGATGTTTCAGCTGTTCCTGGCGAGCTAGAACAACAATGCCCAGGCAGCAGCTCCTCCACCACAGCCCCGTCCCACTTCCTATGGGGATTTCTAGGCGACTCAGCCGCCATCATTCTCCGAGGCAAAGGACCCCCGGAAGCAGATAATTTTCTGCGTATTGTGGAGTCCAAGTTTGCTCTCCTGAAGTGCACCGAGCACCAGAAGACTCTGTTTGCAGCACAGCAGCTCCGTGGGTCGGCTAGTGCGTGGTGGGCAAACTACACCACTGCACTCCCCGCGGATCACCAGGTGCTTTGGCCGGAGTTTCGACAGCCTTCCGTGCACATCCTTGACGGTGTCATGAGAAGGAAGCTTCGGAATTTGTTGACCTGAAGCAAGGCTCCAGCACTGTGCAAGAGTACGCTCGGAAGTTCAACTATCTTGCTCGAGTGTGCTTCTTATCACGCCGACAACGATGAGAAGAAGCGTGAGTGCTTCCGGAAAGGCCTGAATCCGAAGCTGCAAGATCGCCTTGCTCTCTTGAATGGCACATTCAATGAACTGGTTAGTGCCGCTATTGTTCAAGAGGACGCTATTCGCGTCAATCCGGATGACAAGAAGAGGAAGCGCACCGCCGGAAGTTCATACGGTGCGCCATCTTACAAATTCAAGCTTGCAGTGACCAGCCCCACTAGTCAGAAATTTCGTGTCCCGGTGCCTCCAATGGGTGGGCAACGCACTATTTTCCAGCAACCTTATCGTGCGCCACACAATTCCTATCAGCACCGTGGTCACCAGCATTCCTCACAGCAGCACAACCAGAATGCCAGGCCATCCCAGCAGTAGCCGTGCTTTAGTTGCGGCGGTGTTGGTCATTTCATCGGAGAGTGCCCACATCCTCGCCGCAACAACGGCAACAATGGTGGGAATAATCAAAATCAGCACAATCGCGGTAAAAATGGCAATAATAACAACTGCGGCAATAACAACAACAGCCACAACAAAACCCCCACCAAGACTGGCCGTGTGAATGTTACCATGGTCGAAGATGTGAAAGCCGGAGAACCAGCCCTCTCGGGGTATGTTTTCCGTCGCCGAACATCCCGCTTTCGTTCTTTTTTGATTCCGGCGCCACGCATGATTTTATTAGTCAAAGCACATGCGGATAAATGGCGTCTGTCATCTGCCATTTTGCCAAATCCATACACTATTACGTGTCCCGGTGGCATCATTCACACCAACCGTGAAGTAAGAAACGTCCCTCTTGAACTTGCCGAAAACACATACCTTTCGCCACTTATTAACCTAGGAGGCCAAGGGATAGATGTGATACTAGGAATGAAATGGATGAAACGACATAAGCCTGTCCTACACATAGATACTCAGGAAGTACATTTACATTCACCTCTATACGGTCCATGTATTTTATCCTTGCCATGTCCAAAATTTTCTAGAACTCAAATTCAGCACCTAGAAGCAAAGAAGTTAGAGGACATACCAGTAGTGTGTGTGTTTCCCGATGTGTTCCCGGAGGATTTGCCGGGCATGCCACCTGATCGAGAAGTGGAATTTAAAATGGAACTTCAACCTGGTACCACACCGGTATCTATAAGACCCTATAATATGGCTCCAAATGAATTAGCTAAACTTAAAGAACAACTCAACGACCTTATGGACAAGGGGTACATTCGCCCAAGTGCTTCACCTTGGGGCTGCCCCACTCTGTTTGTGAAAAAGAAAGATAAATCCTTAAGGTTGTGTGTCGATTATCGACCCCTCAATGCGGTAACAATCAAAAATAAATACCCCCTCCCACGCATTGATATGTTGTTCGACCAATTAGTTGGTGCCGGGCTGTTTTCCAAAATTGATCTTCGCTCCGGCTATCACCAAATTAAAATTCGGCCGGAAGATATTCCTAAAACCGCTTTCTCTACGAGATATGGACTTTTTGAATATCACGTAACGTCTTTCGGATCGACAAATGCACCGGCCTATTTCATGTACCTCATGAACTCGGTATTCATGCCGGAGTTGGACAAGTTCGTGGTGGTATTCATCGATGATATCCTCATTTATTCCAAGTCGGGGAAGAACATGCTGAACACCTCCTCATTGTTCTTCGACGACTACGAGATCATCAACTTTATGCAAAATTCAGCAAGTGTGAATTTTCGTTGGATCAAGTTCCATTCTTGGGTCATATTATTTCAGCAGAGGGAATTTCAGTTGACCCTAGTAAAGTTGGTGACGTGCTAAATTGGAAGACTCCTAGAACCGTCAAGCACATCCGTAGTTTTCTCGGACTTGCTAGATATTATAGGAAATTCATTCTAAATTTTTCTACCATCTCCAAGCCCATGACGAAATTATTGGAGAAAGATTCTACCTTTAAATGGAGTCCTTAGTGTGAAAATGGTTGCCAAACCTTGAAGAAGCATTTAACCACCGCTCCAGTTCTAGCCAACCCGACATCACCAAGATGTTCGACGTGTATTGTGATGCGTCCGGCATAGGATTGGGTTGTGTTCTCATGCAAGAAGGCCGACTTATTGCTTATGCATCCCGTCAGCTCCGCAAACATGAAAAGCATTATCCTACCCATGATCTTGAGTTGGCAGCAGTAGTTCTTGGTCTCAAAACTTGGAGGCATTATCTCTCGGGAAATCTTGTGCATCTCTACACCGATCATAAAAGTCTGAAATATATTTTCACTCACCAAGAATTAAATATGAGACAACGAAGATGGTGGAATTAATAAAAGATTATGAATTGGAAATTCATTACCATCCCGGAAAGGCTAATGTAGTTGCTTGATGCATTAAGCCGCAAACACCAATGCAATCAACTCGAAATCTGCTCTATGGATAATGTCAGCAAATCTGAAAATGAAATTAATCCCTGCCTTCATATCATTCCTCATGGTGCATTGCACAATTTGGCTCTTGTTCCTACTCTCCGAGAAGAAATTATTGAAGCCCGGAAAAAGGATCGGGGTATGGAACATATCCGACAAAACTTGGGTACCGAAAAGGCTAAATGTTTTCGTCAAGATGAAAATGGAGTTTTATGGTTTAACAACCGTCTCGCTATTCCCAAAGATATGGAACTATGAAAGAAAATTCTTGACGAAGCACATTTATCTAAATATTCCATACACCCCGGTAGTAACAAGATGTACCGTGGGTTGAGAGAGAAATATCTCATATGCCGCGCCGTGGTGAGCACGCGCCACCACGCCGGAGTTCTCCCCTGCCCGCGCCACTGTCGCGCAGCATGCCTCGCTTCCTCTCCCGCCTCGCCAACCCCACCAAACGGTGCGCCGTCTCGAATCACGCACGAGCGGGCAAGCCCAGCCCCTGCGGCGACCCCTAGCACGTCGGATTTTAATTCTAGAGCTCGGATTTGAACGATTCAAATGTTTTGGAAAGATTGAGACTTGTACGTCAAAATGAATCACATGAACACATATGTTTATATGACAAAAAATGAAAGTTTGAGCAGCCTCAAGTTGCTATCACAACCACGCAGTTTAACAGGATTGAATTTTTAAAATTGCGTAACTTTCATATCCTGGATCCAAAATACTTGAACAAACACTCGTTGAAAATTAGAGGATGTGTACTTTGCCATGGTAACATAATCCAAGCACTTTTTGTGGGAAAAATAAAAGATCCAAGTACTTCAAAGTGCTACACCGTTAAGGTCCGTGGCAACTTTGCATTTTGAAAACTCAATAACTTTTGATATAGAAATCCAAATGGGGCAAATGAACATCCGTTCTGATCCTTGCAAAACGTAATTTACATGACCCTACTTGGTTGACCCCAGTTCTGTAGCAAAAATTTGAATTTGAGGCTATTTAAGAAGGCCTCCCGTTAAGCCTGAAACCAGACTTAACCAAAACGAAATTGTGAAAACCAACCAAATTCAAATTTGACATTCTCTTTCTTCTGGCATTATTAAGCATTATTGCACATATTTCTGGTACATTTGAGCATGTCATAATAATGTTTGTATTTTTGGGTAAGTACAGTCATATATTATCTAAGTTTAATCATAGAAAATCCACATAAAATGCTAATTGCTTATGGTGCTCAACGTATAAAAAGGATAAAACTCCTCCTAAGAAAATGTTGTTTCAACCTATTGTATAATGATTAGTGATAAAGTCATCACACTGATATAGGTTAAGATGTGTTCAAAGATAAAAATTTCCAAATCATATCTATTAATATTTTGTTAAGTGCACAATTGTAGTATGGCAGCCACCTAACCCTGTGGTTGTTTCATTTTGCTCATGTCAAAAATCAATCCTGCCCTATCTTCTTGATCACAAATTAAACATCTACATTTATGCTAAATAATGATTGTTACTTCTAATTAGAAGGTTGTCCCCATGAAATAACCTATATGTCTCATCATCTCATCCTATGAGCATGTTCATTTTATGCAAACATTTCATTGCATTTTGTTATTGAGAAAGTTCCATGAGCTATGAAATAATGATTTCGCTCATGCTCATGCACTGCATTTGCACTCATATAGGAACCCCGACCGGAACTCGAAGATCAAGGAGGGCACTAGCTGGAAGTGAGTGAGTTCGAGTGTGCTAACTGCGAACCCAACCAAGGCAAGCCCGGAGCATAACCCTATGTTCAGGAGTTGATCGGAACCTAGTCGCATTAAATCCATGTTCCGTTGTCACAAAGATAGTTAAGTGTGGTACGGATCGCCTTAGGAGATGATTGACGAAGCAACCATACATAGCATCACATTAACAAACATACACGATTTGCAAGGTTACATAGTTAAGTCTCGATTACAATATAGAGTTCCGAATAAAAGATACATTAGGTTCGAATTTAAGTCTTACATAGTCATGATCTTTGTTCGAAATAAAGCTGCGGAAGCGAAATACACAACTCGACAATACATAGATAACTTAAATGAACCATGCCGGCCTAGGCCATGGCTCACTCATCATGGCTCGGAGAGCTAGGGACCCATTCAATGGTCCACTCTTTGGGCTCTTCTCCATCCCACACAACCTTACCACAACAATCACAAAACCCGGCTTGCGGAAACCCGTAAATACACATATAGTGGCAAAGCCCGAGTATATAGCATACTCCGCAAGTCTTACCCGTCAAATTGGCCATCTATGACCGACTCCTAGATGCATGGGGCTCGACCGGTTTAACTTGGCATTTTGCATAAATAGCACCTATGCTAATTAGGTTGGCACTTTTATCACCTAGCCAAATTAATAGGGTTGTCGCATAAAAGAAACTTTAGTGAGCATACTAGCATTACAAGACTTGCAATACAAATTTGTATCAAATATAAAACAGCGAGCTATTCATCCTCTTTCCATTACTCCACATTGCGAACTGCTCGAATCAAGTAATACTCATTAACCGAGAGGAACGACGATAATTATCGAATTATTAATCCTGCAGGAAAGACCCAAATGCACGACATACGCATCATTTAAGAACACGTATGGCCACCGTTCGCGAGTTCATCATAAAGCAAAACACGGGGCCACCGACCCCGAGTACACGTCCCCTTGCGACCATTCAACAACATGCCCAAGGCTTAACCCGTGTACTCTCCAACGGTCCTCAACCCGTGCAACCACCGTGCCATACACATCACCTCCGGGTCGGTGAGATATCCGGCTCACTTTACAATTTACAAGCTACATAGGTTTACCAATCCCCATAAGAAAGGTATGCAAGTGGTACACAACTCAAACTTGTTCGCGGAGCCACAATGGGGTGTTCTCAATTTTAACCAATTCATCATGTTCACATTTAATCATAAGCCATAAGTGAGATCCCCAATCTATCGTTGACTCCATAAACATAGCATAGCATTTCTAACGAGGATATGACACATAAGCGACATAGGACATATAGGAATTTTATGCACGTGGATTTCCAATCAACTCCTAGAACTTAAATGCACATTCATCATCCTTAATAGAGTGATAAAGAAAGACATTTCAATATAATAGGAATGCACCGGGGCTTGCCTTGAGAGTGATCGAAGTTAGTACTAGCCTCACAAGCATTGAGTGTTGCAATCGTCTCTTCCGGCGGGATCAATTCGGCGTCGTCACCTAAGAGATGAAATGCAATGCATAAGTACATGAACACAAGGGCGATGATGAGAGTAATGCATGGATGCTGTTTTTGTAAGGGTGCATATGCGTGTTAAGCAAAAAGCTTTGTTTAGTGAAATCCTAGTAAGAAGGAACGTGTAACTTGTTATCTTTTAAGGAATTAGTTACATTAACAAGTAGAGCCTTAACACATGAGCAAAAAATGTAATACCAGGTGCAGCAGTGTTGTGGTTCACCCTAAATTCAGATTTTAAGAGAAATTAACAAGGTATAGAAATGCGAACCCAAAAACTAGGCCTAGGCGAAGTTCATCATCACATGCGATGACGATCGCCCTTTAAATCGAGAAGTTGATTCCAAAATTATTACATGCGTGAAATACATGAAACCTTTTTACTAATCCTGCCATGAAGTGCTAGGGGACATTGTGGACAGTGAACAGTACATAAACATGCAAAAGCACAATTTTTAGAAACATAACTCCAATTATACATGTGCTGAAATTAACCTTTTATGGAATTAGATCTAGGGTTTGCAAAAATAATTATTTAACATGCTCAAAAATTAACATGGGCTTTTCTACACATGGGCTCAAAAATTAACATGCAAATGCAGATCTTCCAGTGCTAGAAATTCAAGTATGCTTAGGGGAAGGTTTTGGCCAAGTGACATTATTTTTGGATCTACAGTTTTAAAGTTATGACCTAGTTAAGTTTTCAGGAATTGACTTTTGTCATGTTTGTAAAAATATGAAAACATCCAGATTTGGCCAGCTCATGTTACTTTTATGAAAGTGTAGGTTCTGTAGTTACCAAAACATTTTAGTTTGTAATTTCTGGACATTTCAAACGGAAGATATGAATTTTTCAAATTCGAATGAAGTTCGGTTCTATTTACGAGATTGCCACCGGGGCAAATTTAAAAGGGGCGGCGCGGGCTCCGGCGGACGGTGGCCGGCGCCGACGAGGTCACACGCGGCGGAGCTACGAGGCAGCTCGAGCTCCGGGCTTTGGGGAAAATGGTGTGCACGGCGCGGGAGCACGTTGGTGGGGGTGGCGGAGCTCAACGGCGGCGCGGCGAGCGGCGGAGCTCGCGAAACTCCGGCGAGCTCGCCCGTGCAGCACAGATGGAGAGAGGGGGCGAGATTTGGCCGGGGAGCATCACGTGAGCGTGTAGAGCGGCGGCGCAGTTTTGGACGGTGCGGAGGAAGGCCGGGGAGGGGGTTGCAACGGCGAGGTGGCGGACCGGCGGCGACGGCGGGAATCTCTCCCCAAAATTCCGGCGCTGTGCTGCGTGCCAAGGCAGGGGAGTTAGAGGTAAGGTAGCGGCACCTCTTGCGCACGGTCCGACGCGGACGGGAGGGGGAACCTACCTTCCTAGGCGGCACGCGACGCGGGGAAGCTCGTGGCGGCCATGGCGGACGGCGGCTCGAATTTCCGGTCGCGCGCGGTCTGCAGGGGAAGAGGGCGGGAGCTGGCGGTGCGATCAGGAGCAGGGGGAGCTGGGCAATGATTGAGGGGGTTCGGGATGTGGCCTTGGCTCCCGTGCGGCGTTTTTCTAAGGGGCGGCGGCAGAACGGGCGGCGGCATGGGCGGGCGCCATTACTCCCGGCCGTTCCTGTTGGCCGGCGGGTACAGGGACGGTTGAGAGGTGGGCCGGGCTTGCGTGGCGACGGGACAGGGCGGAGACACGCGCTGGAGCGGGCGCGGGGGCAGCGGACCGGCGGGCGCAGCCACCATTGTCCGGAGGTCCCTGTAGCTCGAGCTCCGAATTCAAAATTTGAATCTGCTGTTTGAAGATTTGGACGAAATTCATAGTTCTGGTGCTCCAAAAATAAAAACAAAAATATGTGGAGCTCCAGCATGATGTGCTTGAATTTTCATCCTTTAGTTTGAAGTTCTAAAGGTGCTTCCAAAAATTCATACAAAATTCATAAACAGAGGCATTTCAGATTTGAATTTGAATTTTTGGGCATTCGAAACTTTGTTCAAAAATTTTGTAAAAATGCTGTAAATTGACCTTTTTACATGAGCAATGCAGTGGTGCGAAAATATGTGGGTGGTGCTTTTGTAACTGTTGCACATTCCTTAAGGGTTGGGTTAGGGTTAGGGTTTAGCTACAATTTGTCCCTTTTCTTTCATTTCTTTTATTTTTCTTATCTTCTCATTCCTGTTTTTCTTTTGGTAGGATTAGCATTAGGGTTTTTTGTTAATGCCGTCATTAAGGTCTTAACCACATGCTTAGGCTCTAATCGTGACGTTGGATGTCACACCCGTGGTTTTTGGTTAGGTATAATCCTGATCGCTAGATGCTATGCTTAATAAATTTATCGGTAGCAACACCGAGTGATTTGGAGATCACCCGGTCTAGGGATGAATTATGGTTACCCTCACATGAATAATTGGAGACCGTACGGGAAGTGCATGTGTAGGATGCGGTGACAAGGTTGGTGATGTGAACTAGGGTCCCGATCTTCCGAAAGGTTCGGATAACTCTTGATTTGGCGAAGATGTGACACACGTGGATCCGGCTCCTGAACAACAGGTTCGAACCCCGCAATCGCAGCACCACGTCCTCTATGGTTATCAACCGGCGTTGCACGGTTGCCCTCACCAAGAAGGCTAATCCCTGCCTGCGAATCAAGAACACAAGCAAGAAGAAGAAAAAACGCAACCAAATCTGCAGATGTATGATTAATCTCACGAGTTGGGGTCCGAGAAACCGATGAACGGCGAAACTGTCTAAGCAGAATAATCTAAGCAAAACCCAACCCTAACATGGGTGGAGGCTGCTGCTAATAAAGACTTGGGGACGTGCAAGAACCTCCTGGACACTCCCCTAATGGGCTCACACGAGATACACGGCCCAAAGGCCAAAAACGGTGACGCAGCACCAAAACAGATTCTGGATGTTCCAATGTTTTGATGGTTCCTGGTGACTCCGAATGAATTTTGACATGAGACCAGTTCTACTGGAAAGTTTATGAAATTATCTTTCCATCCATATGTAGAACGTCCAAATCCGACTTCATATGCGATCTGGGCGTCTATTTTAATTCAGCCTGTTCCTGGACTCCGAAACAGACTCGAAGTCGACTTGATTTGGGCCTCCACAATGTCTTGCGCCTCTTGCTAGACCTCCACGCCTCCAAGCCCTCTTCCATTCATATTATGGTCCTCTCCTTGATTCGATGTTTTAAATAGCGGGCTATAGAATATAGCGGAGTGCTCCTAGAAAAGCTATAGGAGCTATAGCACGGCTATAGCGGAAGCTATTGCCTATAGCGTTTTGTAAAAAATGGAGAATATTTTTACCAAAACATTAGTAATTCCATCAATTACGACCCTCATTTCATATATGTACATCCATTATTACAGCACTCCAACACCCAAGCATGTATTTATTATATTTCCTAGCGATTGGAAAGTTCACATAATGAAAAGGCAACTATCATATGGACTATGAACGATAAAACTAATCATCACGGTTTGACTTTTGAGTTATAGCGGAGTTAGCGGATGTAGTTAGTAGTAAAAATAACCATATAGCGGAGTTAGCGGCATTAGCGGCAATATTAGCAATATCGTAGCGTCATCTCCCTCAAAAAGCTAAAGCGAGGCTATAGCGGAGCTATAGCGAGCTATTTTAAACATAATCATAATAAAATCATTAGGTAGCAAACTATTCTAAAAATTATGAAAAGAAAGACTTAGGAACGAGCTCACCTCTAGAGTCAATTTTCGGGCGCGAACTCTAGTTATTGGTCCTTGAATGTTCAGCGGAGGAGTGCCATTTGTATCCAAAGGAGTGATGTCCTCATCGGTTGGCCTTTGTGCGCCATAACCCCGTATGTGTCGGTCAAGGACCGTTCGTTGTGACTCCACGAGCAAGTATTGAGTTGTGTACCAAATGCATACCTTCGTATGGGAGTTGGTAAGCTGATGTAACTTGAGAGTCGTAGTGTTGGACGGTCTCTCCACCCTTTGTGCAAAGTGCTGATCACGGTAGATACACGGGTTTGTGAGTAGATGGAGTATGACATCCCATGTCACAAACGAACATTTGAACAGTGGCATTGCATTTGGATTTGCATTTCCAAACCTCAATTTGATCAAAAGCCAATTGGAGAAGAGCTAGGGTTTGAATTCATTTCCAAAATAGATTCAAATGAGCGTTTGCCAAAACTCAAACTTTTCCAACAGAAGCATGTCAATGTTTTTGAAGAACCTTGTGGGGTATATCAAGAAAGAATTTTAGGATATTTTTCCATAATTTTTAGCAATGGATAAAGGCTCCTAAAAATTCAGTCTAATCAGGAAAACAACAGACATTCAAGGATTTTTTTTTTAAGAATTTTTGTGAGCAAAATTTGAACTTTTGCCAATAACAAAAGTTGCTCCATATTTCATGCAGACCATACCCAAATTTTGGTATGTCAAAATTCGATCTAGAAATTGTGTTTTTGAGCAAAATCAGTAGCAGTGCAGAATGGCAGAACAGTAAATTGTGGGAACTCGGGTTGGAATGGTGGTCAGGGCCACTGGTAGAGGCACCTCAGCGTTGGCGCCCATGCCGCTGGCGAAGGACAATGATTAAGCGTCTGGCCAGCTTCTCCACGTGTCAGCCATTCCCTGCCCTCGAAGGAATCCTCCCCTCTGCTGGCGTTGCTCATGGGCTCAGTAGGAGAACGATCGAGCTCGAGCGCTTCCCGGCCAGCGCCGCCCCCATCGGGTTCCAGCAGCACCAGCGCAGCTCGCACGCCTCCCAGCTCTGCACCAAAGCCCACCAGAACCCCATACCCTCAGCCCTAGGTGAGCAGACCGGATCCACCATTTTTTCCCATGTTCTGCGCCGCCCGGAACCGTCCGCGACGTCGTGCCTCCGTCGGTGAGTTTCAGCCCTCCGCCCAAACCAAAAATAGCGCGCAAAGGTTCGTGCCAGCATCCTGTCAAGTTAATTGTGATTCCTTGCAGCGACCTCACCGGAAATCGAAGCCAAATCCGCGTCGCCGCCCCCGAACACAAAACCGACCTCTCCTCTGTTCATCGTGAAATTCGTCGTCTCCGGTGAGCTATTTCGTGTGATTCTTGTTCCTATATGTGCTACACTCATTAGTGAACATCCCTGACCTTTCTCCCCCTTTGTTTCCCCTCCGTGGTCGCCGGAATCTGCCATTTTCCCCACCGGCGCGCCTATTTGGTTCTTCCGTTAATAAAATCGCGACCAGTGGCATTTCTATGAATATGTCTGAACTTTGAATCAACTTGCAAAATTCATATCTTTAAAAATACAAGTCAGAAAAATTCAAATGATAGTTTTTTGGAAAGCTTAGGACATGAACTTTACATTGTACAGTTTTGTTACCTAGGGTTCTGTGCAGAAAATCAAAGTTTTATGTAATTTAAAATGGAACCTTGTTAAGCCTATAAAATCCATAATTAATTCCTAGAAATTGTAAAAATCATGAAACTTTGCATATGCACCTTCCATAACATGTTGGATCCCCTGGTGCTTGATTTTGATGCATTCATACATATTTTCATCATAATTATCATTCTTTGGCTTATATAGCATATATTTGCCTATGGATAATTTATTTGGAAAAATGTGTCAAAAATTCATGGCTTATTTGTTCCTGGTGCTCATCATGAGTAATTTATGTTTTACCATGGGATTCATGTTGAGGAGTGTTTATAGTATTATTTTCTTAAGTTAAGTGTGCTAGGTTCATGTTAGCATAAAAATGCCATATTGCATATTGCCATACTTAATGTCACGTGCAATTCCCTAAATGGTGTATACATGCCTATTATGCTTAATTGGGATCTTTTATGCACTTCCATAGAAATCATGTATAAGATTGTTTGGTAAAACTATTTGCTTAATTTTGAAATTGTTAAGTCAATATTGACCTAACATGTTATATTGCCATGTTGCCTAATATATGTTAATTCATGTAGAAGTCTACGTTTTATGCATGACCATGTTTACCATGAGCCTTATTGGGATGCATGGCAGGAGTATCTCATATGCATACGTATTTCGACACATTCTTTGTTTATGTCCATGTGTAGTTCTATGTCCTAATAGAAAGCAATAGATTAAATGCCTTCTCATGTACATGTTTAATCTTCGACACATGTGTATGCCCTCGTATAGCTTCATGCCATAATAGCAAGCTAAGCATTAACGTGTTTTCTATTATGCCAATTATTTGCCTAGCTCGGAAAGAAGAATTTCCTTCTCTTTACTTCTAAGTCTTATGCCTATATGTTGCTGCATCTATGTTTTAATTAATTAGAAGATTGTCCTCTTGACTTAAACTATGTTTTCCTATCCATAAGTGAGCATATCATGTCATGCACAAATAATTTCATCTCGTAAGCTTATACCATCATTATTCATATTTATTGAGAAAGTTCATGAATATTAATGTCTAGGTATTCACCTACGCTCACGCATTGCATTGCATTCATCTAGGACCCGAGACCGAGGAAGGCAACCCCGTGGAGATCGATGTTGAGCTGAACACCGTTGTGGATACTAACTTCGAAACAACCCCATGGCAAGCCCCGGTGCATAACCCACGCTTTTTAAAAGTTTTGCTTTACTTCACATGTGATGATGTCATGTATTGTGCATTTAAGTTCGGGATTGAATTTAAATTTCTAAAATTCGTAGAAAATTCATTAAAATTCGGAAAAATGCCAAACCAACTTTGTTAGACTCGGAAAAATGAGATCTATTCATTTGTGAAATAAAATATTTATTTTGAGTAAATTATTTTATACTTAGTAATTAATCACTTTCTTTGATTAAAGAAAGGCTATTATTTTATGTAAATAAAATGTTTAATTATGAAAAATAATTTTATTTGATGAAGGAGATACTTGCAGACGAAATTAATGATGAAATTTATTTTCCAAAATTAAACTTAAACTATATTATTTATGTGATCCATCTATTAACCTTTAATCACTTAAGGTAATTATTTATTTATTGCCTAATAAACCAGAATAATTAATTAATTATTAAACCTAAGTAATTAAGGAAACAAAACTAATTAATAATGATCTTGATTAAGCACTTATTAACCAGCATAATTAAATGTTAATTAATGCTTAATGAACGTACTTATCCCTAATTTGCTAATTGGCTAAGGTGATTAAGCATTAATCATTAATTATTATTTATGGGACTAAATCAATGCATCCTTGAATACTTTCATCATATGCATTCATGCATACATGATTGTGATCCGCGACGCATTGCTTGGTCGACTAGGTTACGAAGTGATCGAGATTCCACCCGAGGGCGAGTCGGGAGCGGGGATCTCGAAGTCGACCCAGCCGCCGAGGAGACTAACTTCGAACGAGACTCAAGGCAAGCCCCGATGCATCCTACCTATGTTTTTAAATATTTCACTTTATCACATAGTACGAGTTATGCTTGTGCATTAGGTGTTAGGGTTTGGTTGACACCCTAGATGCATTATGGTAGGTTTCCGTTTGTTTATTCTATACTTGGTACAGGTAGCTCAATAGAGGCTAAGCTTAATTCATAGTGGCAACGGTAGATGGTTAGGGCACCTAAAGCATGGAGGCTTTAAGAGTTTTGTGTTGACACTAAAGATGTTGAGAGTGTTAATGAAGTTGAGACCGGACGGGCCCCGTAGGAGAAAGGGCAAGACGGAGATGAGGTCTTGCAAGGTGGTAGCCCCGTCCGAGTCGGTCAAGGACCGTACCGTTGTCGGCTTAGTTGAACAAGTTTGAACATACCGCACTACATGCTGGTATCATGGGCCCGACAAGCTGATGTACCCTATCGCCCCGAGAGATGTAGCGTAGCCAACTCTCTTTTACTCGGTCGTTAGTGAGAGGATAGTCTCACGGGAGGGAGATGGGTCGACCACGAAGGAAGTCGTGGCTTCGCCATACTCCGGGGGAGCTGGAAATGGCTAGTCTGCTGTCGGGTGCTAGCGGGAAAGGTTGTCGTATACGATCGGTGTGATGCGTATACGTCGTGTAGTCGGGTTTTGCCAGCTGGTATAAATCGATTCGGATCGCTGTCCCTCGCAGTAATGAGTACCGCTTGTTTAGCTCGTGACATCGTAGTAAAATTTATGGAAGATGAAGAGGAGAGATGGAAGAATTAAGATCTATTTTTATCCTGATTGAGAACTTGGTTGAAATAGTGATAGGTTGCAAACCCCAAGGCTAATGAACTTAACCCGAGCTAAAATACTGAAAGTAAGGACCCACCCTTAAATGTTGTTTTTCGCAAAGGAGTAAACCCCACGACCGGAAAGCCTTTGCATACTAGGCGTCGGCCTTAGCGTGCCATGTTGACGGGTCGGTCTTGCTGAGTATTAGAATACTCGGGGTTTGTTCATTACCTTTCGGGGAACGAGTCGTACTATCATGACTTGTATGGCAGCTTCCCGAAGAGGAGCAATGTCCGGAGGGAGGTTCCCTTCGGTGGGAACGTATCCCCACACCTTGAAGAGAGAGGACCGTGATGTGCGAAGGGCTCGGTGCATCACGTTGTTTCGTTTGAAGTCTTTTGAGTTGTATAATAGACAAGCTTCCGCTGAATACTCGTAGGATGTTAAACTTCAATAATGTTATTTTTCCGCTACAAGAATGTTTGTTTTCGAAAACCTGGTTGTATTATACCATGATGTATATATTATGGCTTGTATGACATGATGTTTCTGTTGTAACTCGCTTCGTCGAGTGTTCCTCTATACCGATTCCCGGGTATCCCGGAGGGGATGTCACAGCTGGTATCGGAGCGGTTCGGAGAGCAACGAGCACATCATTACAAGTCTATTTTCAAAAATTTAACACGTTCATACGATAGACAACGAGAGAGTACGGAGCCTATAAGAATGTAGAATAGTTAGATTTTTACTAAGCTGTGCGACGTTTGGGTTTTGGGAAGAGCTAACTATACGTCGTAGTTTTCTTACTATGGTACGTGTAGTTAGTTCACGAGCATGCATCATGTCATATTATGCACTAAATAAATATTGGGTATGTGCTTAGTTAGTTCGTAGTACTCTATAGGTTGTTCCGTTCGTTTTCTTACGTGGGAAGAAGTGTTTAACTTGTTTAAACATGTTCCCTGCAGATGCCGGTCACTCGTGGTAGGAAGCGCGCCCGAGGAGGAGGAGGACGCACGAGCTGCACGTGTGGCGGAGCTGGAGCAGCAGCTCCACGGCTTGGAGTTGAGGACACGGAGCCGGGACCGACGGTTGGGTGCTTGGAAGCACCGCTGTCGAGTGGACTGTCGGGAGGTCCGGAGGTCCCACGCCGAGGATCGTGGAGCTGGAGGAGCAGCTAGTGGAGGTGACCCGCGCGCGTGACGAGTGCCGTGAGGCGGTCATCGCCTTTGACGAGCGGCTGACTACGGTTACCGAGGAGCGAGACGCCGCCGCGCGGCGGACGACGCGCACGAGCTATAGTCGAGAGATAGTGACGGCACGGCGGGACCACTTAGTGGAGATCCCGGTCACGAGAGAGGTCGAGCTGGGTCAGCTGCGAGGCACGGTACAATGGGCTAGCCGAGGCACACCACGCACTTGCTCCACGACCACGACGACCTGGTTGAGGAGTTCGAGCGGTTGCAGCAGCAGCGAGGGTCCACCGGACGACGTCGAGGAGGTCTCTAGGATGGACTACGAGCCACCACCCACTTCACCGGCCGAGGACGTCGAGTCGGACGGCGACGATCACGCGCCGTCGGCTTAGTTGTGTTGTGTTTCCACCGATGTAGGAGGGTAGCCACATTTTGCTGACGTGGGTCGGATGTGTATAGGGTACTAGCAGGTGTTGGGCAGCTGGGAGTGTATGAAAAGTGGGTTTGAGTTTGTATCAACAATAACAAAGGGAAAGGAAGTGGTAGTAATATATATATGCAGTTGCTAAAATAAAAAGATGTGCTGAAATATTAGGATTAGTTTCTATTTGTACTCGATGCTCTTACTTCTTCACGAGAGATGGACAGCACAAGTACGGGTGTGAGTGAAGTAAGAGGATCGAGGGAGGATGTTCGTGTAGTCGAGCTGGAGAGACAGCTGCAGGAAAAGGAGGAGTTGTTAGCACTTAGAGAGGCGCGAGTTGCTAAACAAGGAGCAGTAGATTCAATTTAAGGATCAGCAACTAGCAAACGCGCATGCACCGATCACTCGGTTAGAGCAAGATCTACTGCAAGCACACAACGCCATAATGAATGAAGCAATAGGACAACAACCTCTAGGAGATGAACCGAGTAGTGCGGGAACATCCTATGGAGGCTGAATCGAAGAAGAAGAGGAGGATCTCGAAGAGATAATGGACGTGGATTCGGTCATAGACTTCACGGAGATTCCACGACTAGAGGATGCAGAATCCGAGACGAGGCAGTTCCATAAGCCAGGAGGTGACATCCGGGCGTCGCGAAGAATAATGGAGTGCTAGCTATTGGCGAGTGAGAAAACTAGTATGTAAAATAGGCGCTAGTTAAATAATGAGTGTGATGTAACCACGCATGAGTGTATCATAGGAACCGTTGTAACGTGAGTGTATAAATATGTGTTACTTGGATTTGGTGGTGCTTTAATAAAGATGGCTTGTTGCATAAAGATTCCTTTGGAAGTCCTCGTCTACGTATTCCTTTTTTCTCCCATTATTACGTTGGAATGAAGATGTCTAACGTAAACTTTTCTTGGACGAGAATGGTTGGAACAAGGAGACGCGATGAGCCCGAGAGTTCTCAACGCGGGGCGGGAACACCACCACCACCCCCGACCTTGGCACGAGGCCATCGCTGCAGTATCTGGATTCTCGCGCGGAGCAGCGGGAATTATTGGAGCAATTGGTCCGCAACACTGCTCCACAAGAACGTTACCAAGGCCGCAATGCACCAAAGGAAAGGGTGACCTTCTCGGACTTCTTATCGGTTCGCCCCGGTCTTCTCGGATGCGGGTGAGCCCTTGGAAGGCGACAAGCGGCTACGCACCATCGAGTCAAAGCTAGAGCTGTTCCCATGCACCGATCATCGGAAGACCCTCTTCGCTTCCCAGCAATTGCAAGGATTTGCTGGAGCCCGGTGGGCAAATTACAAGGCAATGTTTCCTCCAGGACATCGAATTTCATGGGCAGAGTTCACTAAAGCCTTCGAGAGAGCATCATATTCTAGAAGGCTTAATGAATCGGAAGAGGAAGGAATTCCTATCAACTGAAGCAAGGGGACATGAATGTGCACACCTACTCCAAGGTATTTAACCGCCTTGCTCGGTACGCGCTCGAACATGTGGACACGAGATGCCAAAAAGAAGAATCTATTCAAGGAGGGAATGAGTACCAAGCTACGGTCTCGCTTGGTGTTGAACAAGATTGACGACTTCACCGACTTTGTGAGTGACGCTATCGCACTAGAAGACTCTATCCGTCTTCATCGGACGGAGAAGAACAAGAAGAGGTCGGCTACTTGGACAAGGAAGTGGGGGACCCTCAAAGTACGAGGCTGGTCTACACTGCACCGTCGAGTCGGCGTTATCAGCATACACCCTCTCGTCCCAATTTTTACCGGCAGAATCAATCACCCCGAGCAATCTCGGCAGTAGCGGTCGAATCGGTATCGTCCGCCTTACCAGCAACAGAATAGTCAAAATCCCGGACCGGTGGGTCAAGCACCGCAGCGAGAATGGACCGCCATGTTTCAATTGTGGCCGTTCGGGGCATTATTACGGCGAGTTGTCCATATCCTCGAGAAGGCACCATATGCACCTAGACCTCAAGGACAGCCGCAGAACCAACCGAGGGCACCAGCCAAGAATACCTAAGTGAAGACGGCCGTGCCAACTTTACTACGGCGAGGAACTACCCGAAGGAGGACAAATCTTAGCGGGTATGTTTTCTATCGCTGATCATCCTGCTATGGTTTTATTTGATTCGGGAGCTACGCATAATTTCATCGACCAGTCATATATTGCTAAGCATTGCATCACACCATCTAAGTTGACATGGACACATATTATCTCAACACCTGGGGGTAAAATTCTTACCAATGAAGCAGCTGCCAATATGCCATTAAGATTGGGTAGCAAGGTTTATCCTACTTCATTAATCATATTGGATGGGCAAGGGTTAGATGCAATCATTGGCATGCAATGGATGAATTTCCATAAGGCGGTATTGGATATAGCATCTCGAGTCGTATATCCGAACTCCCCTGTTCATGGTCGAGATTGCTTGCTCTTAGCTTTTCCTCAAGCTATGCTGCCAATGGTCAATAAGGTTGTAGGTAAGAGTCCGGAGGATATACCCATAGTCTGCGAGTATCCGGATGTCTTTCCGGACGACTTGCCGGGACTACCGCCGGATCGAGCGGTAGAGTTTAAGATAGAGCTGCAGCCTGGAACAGCACCAATATCAAGAAGACCGTATCGGATGCCGCCAAATGAGCTGGCAGAATTGAAAGTGCAACTAAAGGAATTATTTGACAAAGGATATATACGTCCAAGTTCATCACCATGGGGATGCCCGACCTTGTTCGTAAAGAAGAAAGACAAGACATTGAGACTATGTGTGGAGTATAGACCTGCGAATTCGGTTACCATCAAGAACAAGTATCCACTTCCGAGGATTGACATCTTGTTTGATCAGGTGATGGGAGCTAAAGTTTTCTCCAAGATAGATCTTCGCTCGGGATACCATCGGATTAAGATCAGAGGCGAAGATATACGGAAGACTGCATTTTCCACAAGGTATGGACTTTACGAGTATCCGGTGATGTCATTTGGATTGACCAATGCACCAGCACATTTCATGTATCTCATGAATTCGGTGTTCATGCCTGAGTTGGACAAGTTTGTCGTGGTATTCATTGACGACATCTTGATCTACTCTAAGTCGGAAGAAGAATATGCCAATCATCTAAGAGTTGTGTTGCAACGACTCGGGGATCATCGGCTCTATGCCAAGTTCAGCAAGTGTGAATTTTGGCTGAAGGAAGTACCGTTTCTAGGTCACGTGATATCAGCCGAAGGAGTGGCCGTTGACCCGGGCAAGGTTCAAGAAGTGTTGGATTGGGAATCACCGAAATCTGTCTCCCGGATCGGGAGTTTCTTGGGATTAGCTGGTTATTATAGAAGGTTTATCCCAAACTTCTCAAAGATCGCCAAGCCAATGACTAAGCTATTGGAGAAGGATAAGAAGTACGTATGGAGCAAAGAATGTGAAGAAGCTTTTCAAACGTTAAAGAAGTTGTTGACCACAGCTCCGTACTTGCTCGGCCAGATTTGACGAAGCCTTTTGATGTGTATTGTGATGCATCGGGAACGGGACTCGGATGTGTTCTAATGCAGGAAGGTCGAGTGATTGCCTATGCGTCTCGACAACTAAGGCGTCATGAGGAACACTATCCTACGCATGATCCGGAACTAGCAGCAGTGGTACTCGCATTGAAAGGTTGGAGACACTATCTCCTAGGTAACTTGGTACATTTATACATAGACCATAAGAGTCTCAAGTACATCTTCACTCAAGCGAGATCTGAATATGCGACAGCGAAGATGGTTAGAACTGATCAAGGATTATGAGCTAGAAATTCACTACCACCCGAGCAAAGCAAACGTGGTAGCGGATGCATTAAGTCGGAAGGCCCATTGCAATAATATCACAGCTCAACTTTTGATTCAAGCACATCCATCCGAAGGTGAGGAGCCAACCCTTAGGATCATTCCGTATGGAACCTTGACTAATTTGGCTCCGATCCCTACCATCCATGAAGAAGTGGTAGCAGCTCAACGGAAAAGCGTTGGTATAGGACACATAAAGAGACGACTCGGGAAGGGTGAAGTTAAATGCTTCGGGGAGGACGAAACAAGAGTTATTTGGTTCAAGAATCGATTGGTAGTACCAAAAGATCTACCACTTCGCAAGAAGATAATGGATGAAGCTCATATGTCCAAATACTCTATTCATCCTGGAACAAATAAGATGTATCAAGATCCGAAGCAAAGATTTTGGTGGACACGCATGAAGCGAGAAATAGCCAAGTATGTCAATGAATGCGATGTACGTCGACGAGTCAAAGCCGAGCACTTGAAGCAAGCGGGACCCTTACAACCTCCGAGTATTCCTGAATGGAAGTGGGAAGACGTCGGCATGGATTTCATCGTGGGATTACCACTAAGTCCACGGAAACATGACTCTATCCGGGTTATTGTGGACCGGTTGAGGAAGTCTGCTCATTTTATACCGATACATACATGGTACACTGCCGAGAAGTATGCAGAACTCTACATTGCTCGAATTCTCTGTTTGCATGGAGTGCCGAAGACCATTATATCGGACGAGAGGAACACAATTTGTCTCCAGATTACGGGAACAACTACAAGAATCCTTGGGAACGAAGTTGATACGAAGCTCGGCATATCATCCTCAAACGGATGGACGGACGGAAAGGATCAATCAATATCTCGAGGATATGCTTCGAGCATGTGTCTTGACCTATGGTAAAGATTGGGAGAAGTGTTTACCGTTAGCGGAGTTTTCCTACAATAACAGCTATCAAGAGAGTGCCGGAATGTCACCGTTTCAAGCTCTATATGGACGTAGTTGTCGTACACCCTTGAATTGGTCTAAAAGTGGAGAGAGAGTAATCTTCGGACCAGATCTAGTAAGAGACGCAGAAGCACAAGTACGTCTCATCCAACGAGAACCTCAAGAGGGCTAAATCTCGACGGATCGGTTATACCGACAAAAGACGTCGAGAGTTAGCATTTCAGGTTGGAGATCAAGTCTATCTTCGAGTATCTCCCACCAAAGGTGTTCAAAGGTTCGGAATCAAGGGCAAGTTAGCGCCGCGACACATCGGACCTTTTCCAATCTTGGAAAGATGTGGAGCCGTGGCATATCGATCGGAATTACCACCCCACTTGGCAGGTATCCATAACATATTTCATGTATCTCAACCGAAGAAGTGTTTAAAACCACCCATGGATATACCGACAGTACGAGGTGGAACGATTCATGACCGAGACTTGACATATGACGAACGACCGGTTAAAGTTCTCGACACCAAGGATAGAGTGACTCATCATCGAACCATCAAGTTCTACAAGGTCCAATGGAGTAATCACTCGGAAGCTGAAGCTACTTGGGAACAAGAAGAGTTTCTTCGTTCGAACTACCCCGAGTTCTTTAGCACTATCGCCTAGTCGTTTCGATCGTGAATCTCGGGACGAGATACCTGTAAGGGGAGGGCTGTAACAACCCTAAAGAATAAACCTGCATTTCATGTCATTATCATCATGTCATCATGAGCATTTGTAAATTATTTATTTTTGTGTTAAGAAGATGCACATAAAATATCAAACTACATAAAGAAGAAAGAAAGTGTTAAAAAGAAATAAAATGAGAAGAAAATTCAAGTTTAACATTTTCTATAGCTTAATTATATTAAATACAGATTTTTGAAAAGGTCCTGAAAAGATTTTGATTTATGAAAATATTTACAAGAAATAAACAAAGTCTCTTTTATTAATTTAGCTTTGAATTTTTCATCCAAAAATGATTTGGAGTTTTACCCTGGACTTAATAGGAAATATGCCTAAAATCTTCTCAATTACACCCCTGAATTTTCGTAGAATTTTTTGAGCACCGGAAGGCTGCTTTTTAATTAATCAAAAACCGAGGGGGTTTTATGTAAAACGACCACGAGCCCCACTCGTCATTCTCTTCTCCCTCTCCCGCGCCTCGGCGCCGCCCGCGGCCGAACCGCCTCCGGCCGGGGCTGCCATGCCTCCCGCCACGCAGCTGCTTGCGCAGCTGCCCGGCTGCTGGCCGCACCGCCTCCCGGGCGAGGATAAGCCCCTCCCGGCCCCATTTCTCTTCTTCCTCTCTCGCCATTCTCTCCCGAAACTCACCGCCACCACGGCCGCATCCGGAGCACCGCCGCCGGGCCGCTCCGGCAGACCACTCCTCAAACCAACGCCACCAAAAGGTTCGCAAAAGCACACTCCAACTCTCCGTGACCATCAACTCGCACCAACCGCCGAAGCCCTCGCCAATCAAGCCATCTTCCTCTCCGAGCACCGGCCGTGGTCTTTCGCCGCACCTCGCAAAATCGATGAGCTTTGGTGAGCCGGTTGCTTTCTCTTCTTTTCGCATGGGTGCGCACCTTACTCGCTCTCGGTTCCGAGTGAATAATTCTTGCTTTTGCTCCACGGAAGGCCGAGCAATCACGATTCTCCCCGAGGTCCGGTCGCCGCCGTCTCCGCCTTCCACGGTGAGCTACCACTTCCGCACTTGCTCATGTTCCTAGACCTTCATGACGCTCTTGCTCATGCTCCGTAGTACGTGCCAGTGGGTTTTCCCCAATTTTTATACTCCGTGGTGAGCTTGCGCCATGGCCGGAGCTCCGTCGTGCTCGCCTCTCGCCGCCGGCATGCTTCCGGCCGAGCTCATGCTCCGTCGTCCACACCGGAGTGTTCCCGCGATGAGTAGAGCTCGTAGGTGGTCTCACGGCGAGCATTGGGCCATCGCCGGCCGTCTCCGGTGGCTGCGCCGCCGCCGGCCCGCCGCCGCGGTGGCGCCACACCGCGGGCCACACGCGGGTGGGATCGCGTGTGGCTACGCGGGATCGGGTGTGGCCAACCCCGTGGCCCTCCATGTGGCACGGAATTGAATTTAAATTTCTAAAATTCGTAGAAAATTCATTAAAATTCGGAAAAATGCCAAACCAACTTTGTTAGACTCAGAAAAATGAGATCTATTCATTTGTGAAATAAAATATTTATTTTGAGTAAATTATTTTATACTTAGTAATTAATCACTTTCTTTGATTAAAGAAAGGCTATTATTTTATGTAAATAAAATGTTTAATTATGAAAAATAATTTTATTTGATGAAGGAGATATCTGCAGACGAAATTAATGATGAAATTTATTTTCCAAAATTAAACTTAAACTATATTATTTTATGTGATCACAATCTATTAACCTTTAATCACTTAAGGTAATTATTTATTTATTGCCTAATAAACCAGAATAATTAATTAATTATTAAACCTAAGTAATTAAGGAAACAAAACTAATTAATAATGATCTTGATTAAGCACTTATTAACCAGCATAATTAAATGTTAATTAATGCTTAATGAACGTACTTATCCCTAATTTGCTAATTGGCTAAGGTGATTAAGCATTAATCATTAATTATTATTTATGGGACTAAATCAATGCATCCTTGCATACTTTCATCATACACATTCATGCATACATGATTGTGATCCGCGACGCATTGCTGGTCGACTAGGTTCTGAAGTGATCGAGATTCCACCCGAGGGCGAGTCGGAGCCGGGGATCTCGAAGTCGACCCAGCCGCCGAGGAGACTAACTTCGAACAGTACTCAAGGCAAGCCCCGGTGCATCCTACCTATGTTTTTAAATATTTTACTTTATCACATAGTACGGTTATGCTTGTGCATTAGGTGTTAGGGTTTGGTTGACACCCTAGATGCATTATGGTAGGTTTCCGTTTGTTTATTCTATACTCGGTACGGGTAGCTCAATAGAGGCTAAGCTTAATTCATAGTGGCAACGGTAGATAGTTAGGGCACTTAAAGCATGGAGGCTTTAAGAGTTTTGTGTTGACACTAAAGAAGTTGAGAGTGTTAATGAAGTTGAGACCGGACGGGCCCCGTAGGAGAAAGGGCAAGACGGAGATGAGGTCTTGCAAGGTGGTAGCCCCGTCCGAGTCGGTCAAGGACCGTACCGTTGTCGGCTTAGTTGAACAAGTTTGAACGTACCGCACTACATGCTGGTATCATGGGCCCGAGCAAGCTGATGTACCCTATCGCCCCGGAGATGTAGCGTAGCCAACTCTCTTTTATCGGTTGTTAGTGAGAGGATAGTCTCACGGGAGGGAGATGGGTCGACCACGAGGGAAGTCGTGGCTTCGCCATACTCCCGGGGAGCTGGAAATGGCTAGTCCGCCGTCCGGTGCTAGCGGGAAAGGTTGTCATATACGATCGGTGTGATGCGTATACGTCGTGTAGTCGGGTTTTGCCAGCTGGTATAAATCGATTCGGATCGCTCGTCCCTCACAGTAATGAGTACCGCTTGTTTAGCTCGTCACATCGTAGTAAAATTTATGGAAGATGAAGAGGAGAGATGGAAGAATTAAGATCTATTTTTATCCCGATTGAGAACTTGGTTGAAATAGTGATAGGTTGCAAACCCCAAGGCTAATGAACTTAACCCGAGCTAAAATACCGAAAGTAAGGACCCACCCTTAAATGCTGTTTTTCGCAAAGGAGTAAACCCCACGACCTAGAAAGCCTTTGCATACTAGGCGTCGGCCTTAGCGTGCCATGTTGACGGGTCGGTCTTGCTGAGTATTAGAATACGTCAGGGTTTGTTCATTACCTTTCAAGGAACGAGTCGTACTATCACGACTTGTATGGCAGCTTCCCCGAAGAGGAGCAATGTCCGGAGGGAGGTTCCCTTCGGTGGGAACGTATCCCCACACCTTGAAGAGAGAGGACCGTGATGTGCGAAGGGCTCGGTGCATCACGTTGTTTCGTTTGAAGTCTTTTGAGTTGTATAATAGACAAGCTTCCGCTGAATACTCGTAGGATGTTAAACTTCAATAATGTTATTTTTCTCGCTGCAAGAATGTTTGTTTTCGAAAACCTGGTTGTATTATACCATGATGTATATATTATGGCTTGTATGACATGATGTTTCGTTGTAACTCGCTTCGTCGAGTGTTCCTCTGTACCGATTCCTCGGGTATCCCGGAGGGATGTCACGAGATGTCTCCCGAGGCGGTCCTGTGCGACAATCCCTCTTGCTTTGCAAGGTAGGGGTGTCACAGCTGGTATCGAGCCAATTCGGGATTTGCCATACGCTAATGATCATTCTTAAAAAGGCAAACACGTTTTACTGTGAGGAACGATTTAGTAAGCCCAATTAAGGCCTATAATAGTGTAGAAGTGGCAAACTAACCTGTGTTATGATTGTTTAATTTCTTGCATCTACGGCTTTGGCTCGGGTATGTTTGCAATTTAAATTAGCGCTCCGTGCCCGCGGAAGTAATAATACGGGACAATGTTGGCTCGTGGCAATCCACGAGGCGATCCCTTCAATGGATCGTTACTCTATATGATAGTAGAACTGTGATTTGTTTTCGTAATTTCTCTTGAATTTGATGTATTGTTTCTGCAATGGATCTTCTGCAGGTACGCTAACCACGAATCTTAGATCGTGTAGAACGGTGATGCGTACGCGTGTGTGTTGCCACTAAATTTGCGAGTTGATCGGCTATATACCGATCACGTCTTTTATTTCGGAAAGGACGTAGGAAATTGACATATTTCATGGCATCCGTTGACGGTCCTTACGATCCATTTTTACCGTCAACTTTATGCACCTTTTGAAATCATATCCATCACCAAGAGTAGACATAGGGCTTTTATCTAACCATTTCCACAAGTCTTGGTGAATTCGTGAGTGCGGGTGCAATCCATATGAAAACGGGGACAAGTATGCATAAAACATGGGCTTCGCACTTGCCGAACTTTCCCCGACATAAAAGACAACTCTCTCAGCCCAAAATCCGGAGAAACGAGGCTCCAACTCTATCCCTAGCAAGCTGGACCAAGGAAGGAAGCAACACGGAGAGCCACCACGAAGAAGACCGGACCCGGTGGGGCCCGACCCGGTTCGGCCGACCTGGATTTGGGTTCGGCCGAACTGTGGTGGTGGCCCCACCGGCCCATTTTTCTCCGGCGGTTCACTACCGACGTACGGAGGTCGGTTCCACCTGCATTAAATGCCACCGACGTCGGGAACCGCCTCCAAGTTGCCGACCTTCCAAGGCTATAAATAAAGGGCTATACCCCCCTCTCTCAACACACCACCAACATCAAGATAGAAGACAAAATTCTCATCCTTAGGCCAAGGGCCTCTTGTATCTTAGTAGAATAGGAGAGAGGGCAAGGAAAAGGAAGGAGTGTTCCTCCCTTTTATAAAGTGGAGTAGTATTTCCTTTCCTTTTACCTTGGCGTGTAAACACTCTTTTAGGTGATTTATACGTGGTGATCTACTTATCTATCGTGACATATCTTTGTTAGACGTAATTCTTGTTATACTTGTTTACGGGATCATCGCTTCGCAAGAAGTGCTCTAGCTTTACGAACTCGGTTCTAGGCCGAGGCTAGAGTAGCGGTCAATAGCATAGACGTGGTGTCTAGGGCTGGAGATCGCCTTTGTTTGCTTGTGTGCCCCACGGTTTGTAGAGGTAGGTGGCAGGAAGTGACAGCCCTGTCATCCAAAGGAACCCTCCACGTTCGGGTACATAGTAGAGCTTTCGTAGACCGGAGTGGCTTGGCGGACCAAGCCTAAGACGGTGCCCGAAGTAAACAAGTCTAGCTTGCGTTCGTCTACCTTTAAAGGATAAATAGATAAGAGTCACCCTCTCGACCCTATTTTGCTACGTTGTCTTGGTTGTCCTTGGGTAAACTAACCTTGTTGCGAAATACTCCGTTCCTCGCGGATATAAATACGATACCTTGGAATACTCCCGGGTGAAGTGCTACAACGGTATTCCGTGCGCTTGCGGATTTATTCGTGACGTAAGAAATACCAACAAGCATTTACGGCGCCGTTGCGGGAGCGGTTGTTATCTTTGTAACGAATCAGGTTTGCCCTCGTAATCTATCTTACTTACCGTTCTGTTTTTATTTTTCCTTACATTCAAAATTTCACAAAAACATATCATGGAGTCACACCCAACCATCCAATCTTTCTCCACTCCACGGGGTGAACTCTTAGAGCCACCATCATCATCACAACCTATTTCTTCACCTGGCTATGAGTTCTCCCCGATTACATTTCGATGATTAGAGGTTTATCCTTTTCGGGTTTTAAACATGAAAATCCTTATGAACACTTGCGAGAGTTTGAACATTTGTGTTCATGCCGATTGATCCATGGCATGACACAAGAAACATTGAAGTGGAAGTTGTTTCCCTTCTCTCTCAATGAGAAGGCGAAGCAATGGTACACTTACACCGCTAAGAGAGTGAACGGTGATTGGAAAGAATTGCGAGACAAATTTTGTCTAGCATTCTTCCCCGTGTCTCGTATCACTTCTCTACGAGCGGAAATAATAAGCTTTCGACAAGAAGAAAAGGAAACCTTGAGCGCGGCATGGATTCGGTTCTGTTCTCTAACGGACTCCGGACCGAGAATTGTTGCTCCCCGAACCCGTTTTATTACAACACTTTTATTCGGGATTGAGCAACGATACCGCACTTTATCTTGACACGGCCGCGGGTGGATCTTTTTCTCATAAGACCATAGCGGAAGCACACGAACTTTTGGATCGAATTGTGGAAAACACACCTTTTTCCGCTGACTTACTCGTAGAGCCGGAGTCGAGAAGATGAGGAACTCGTTGTGCAAGAAACGCAACAATTGGTGCCTACAATGGTAGACCCAACACTCGAGTCCTCATCTAACACAAGAACAATGATAGAGGAAGATGAACCTCTTAAGTTCCCTTTTGAGTTTGAGGAAGAAATTTTTGAAAATTTTGGAAACACCTCGAATTACACATGGGTAAAGACGCCACCTCCTTCTCCTCCCGATCCTCCTAAAAATCCTTTTCATAAGGAGGATATGACGGAGAATCATGGGAAAACCGTTTTCACCACCACCACCACTCAAAATCCTTTGGAGAATCCTCATCACAATCATGAACCACTTGAGCAAGTGAAGTTCATATCTCGAACCCGATCGCTCGAGTCTTCATTATATGAGGATGCAAAGTTTTCCACCCATGAAGAGGATGAGTTTGACGAAACCTTTTATGCCTATGAACCCAAACGGTCCTCTTCACCATTTGAGCCTTTTCCCTCCGGCCCTTCACGCACCGTTCTCGATGATGATCAAGAACTTTTTGAAAACAAACCTTGGGCCATGGAATTTCATGAGGCATCGACTCTAGAATCTAAAGAGGAATCTTTGAATGAGCATGGGAGCTTCTTCTTTGAACAACCACATGACACATGCTCACATCATGAATCTCTAGGGTCAATGCACTGTTAGTGCCAACACCACTTCTGCTGCCCACAACCACCTTGGTCCCTTGTTTTGCTATATGTTCTTTAGGATGGTTGTAGATACTTTTGTTTATCATAAATATTGCAAATATCGTGCTTGTATATTGTTGGCACTAACCTTGCGGGTCCTTCTCCAGGGACTTTATTGACAAATCATGATGATGGAGAAAAGTCTTGCTCATCGGACTTAAAATGATGATGCCCTTGCCGATAGGATAATCGGTAGTTATCTCATATTTGTTTCCTCCATATTTGATTTCTCCTCAACATGCATATTCGGATTTTTCTGATTTACTGGTGAAAAAAAAAAAAAAAAAAATAAATGCAAACCATTTGTTCTTCACATGCATGTTTGTTTTCCCACCGGACACCGCATTCCTTGCATATTTGCTTTCTGCATGTTTGAATTGTTCCAAACCATTTTGGGATTCTTCAAACCTTTTTATAAAAAAATGCTTTGAGCAAAATTTTGGAGGAATTTTGGCACAACTCCCTCCGGCTTTCTAATACATAGCCATCATGGGGTTGTCAACCAAAAATGGACTTCATTTCATTATATTGGTTTTCAAGAATGCTTCGTGCCTTCACTTACACTCCACTCAAGCACCCTCTTCCAAAATTCTTACTCTTGCATTTTCCGAGAATTTTTATTGTTTGCCCCAAGTTCAAGAAAAAGATTTTTCCTTCTCCTTTTGGTTTTTCCATTTGAATAATTGGAGTTTCTCCAAAATAAACTCCCTCCTTGTTGGAATCATTCTCCAAACTCTTATTTTGTTCTTTTTTCTCCTTGAAAAAAAAAAAAATCTGAGAGAATAAGATTGGTAAAATTTAACTTGAGCCAACCTTTTGGAAAATGCTTTGAGCAAAAGTTTTGATGGAATTTTGGCACAGCCCCTTGACTTTAAGCATATAGCCATTGTGGGGTCTGTTGACCAAGTTGAACTTCATTTCTTTTTGGATGCAAGGGTGTTTGAATTCATCAATTTCATCCCTTCCGCATTCAAGAACCCTTAAAAGCTAAATTCTTGCTCTCGCATTTCCCCAATTTTCCGCGATATTTTGTCTCAAGTTTAAGAAAAAGATTTTCTCTTTGGTTTTCTTATTTGCATAGTTGGAGTCCTTCAAAAATAAACTTCTTCCATCTTCGATCGTCTCCAACTCTTCTTTTTTCTTTAGAAATTTATTCTCAAAGAAAAACAATTTTGAGACAAACCATTTTGGCTTTTCGATCTGGAAGTTAAGAAAACGGTTTCCCTTTCTCTTCTTTTCTATTTGTTTAATAAATTAAGTTGCGAAAAAAAAAAAAAAAAAAAAAAAATCCTTGCAAAGGCAACCGACGGGAAATCCATTTGGTTTTCACTAACATAACCCGTGCTCGAGTTCGCTTTTGTGTTCTTGCTCTTATGTGCAGCCAGGAGAAAGGCCAATAATCAGCTCATCAACACGTTGAAAAAGGCGACAAGTTCAAGCACAAGTCACCCCCGACGTGACACATACTCGTCCCCCTCCATTGAGCTCATGCCTAATGTGAGAAGGTTGGCATGAAGAGCCTCACGAAGATCCCATGGAGGAGGACCTTGATGAAAACAACATGTCAAGACTCCTTTTCGACACCAACCTTGTCGTGGTGTGCGAAATGAAGGAACAAGCCTACAACTTCAATTCGATATCTCTGCACAACAAAGGTATGACCACATTCTTTGCTAATAATTGGAAGCCCAAGGGTGATATGGTTTTTATTCGTGTGGATGAGTATGGCTCCCACCTACTTACCACATGATTTCCCATGCATCCTTGTAGTAGTTAAACAATGGTACTACCCTTTGGTTCTCCCATAGGGAGTATCACCCTTCATGCATACATCCTTGCTATCTACTAGGCTTTCATAAGCATTGCTTATCAAACTTTGAGCCTACAAACTCCTGATCTTCACAAGCATGCTCATTGGCAATGAATCTTATTCCTTCTTGTGCTTGATGCATGGTTGGCTTGCTATGACTTGTGTTCCTCAAAGCAATCATAGACATATCTGTATGAGGAATGAGCTTAGAATCCTCTCGCCATGGTTAACGATATCAAAATCCCTCCTATGCAATGCATGAATGGTTAAGAACTTTCCAAGCAATTAGGACTTCTTGAGTGCACCTCGTTGTTTTATCATATCACTCCTAGAGTTGGGGCTTACACTGTTTCAAGTTTTCATATCACTAAGCCCCAAGTTGTTTTTATCAACGAAGAATATCTTGCCCATGATCGCACTCAAACATGGTCCACATGACATGCTTGTGCCTTTCTTCCTCGGTTGTACAAATGAGGTCCGGTCATCTAACCCGGGACCTTGTTTGTATGTGCTCCGAGAGCTAACCTTGCCTCTCCAAGTTGGAGGAAATTGCTTGCAGGGAGTAGTGTTTTTGGCAGGATTCTCGGGTTCGAGAGAACAAGTGTGGGGGAGATCTCTCGAGTTTTCATCACGCACATGTTCGAGATCTCCCCACCAAAACATTGCACCAACATCACAGCCACACTTGCACAAAGGCCTTCCACAATCACATTGGGTTCAACCCCAAATCAAACGCCATGAGCAAAAGAACAAGTGTGGGGGAGGTTCCCTCCCCCACAAAGGTAACTTGTATCGCAACTTGCATCCTTTTTCTTCCACCTTGAAAATGTCAAAATAAAATAAAAATTATAAAATGAAAAAAATCGAATAACACTTGAAAAAGAAATAATAAGTAAGGTGCTTCATCTCTCTTTTGTTTCAAACACATAAGGCACCTAAAGTTTAATTCAATAAATCTAGGCTCCCAGGTCTTTAACCCCGGTAGAGTCCTCTTTGTCTTCGCTTTGTTTTTGTTTGTTTCGAATAAATAAAGCGAGATACAAGAACAAGTGTGGGGGGAGATCTCTTTAGTTCTTCATCACGCACACATTTGAGATCTCCCCCACCAACATGATGCACAACATCGCACTAATCGACACAAAAGAAGGTGGAGCCATCGAGACAAGAAAGCAAGGTTTGGCCGAACCTTTGGTTCGATCAAATATCCTATGGTCCACTTGGCCTCCACTTCACCCAAGGCGATGGTTTGCGCATTCTACCCCACTACTCTATCTCTCCAATTCATGAGTTAAACCAACCTTTTGAGCCAATCACTAAAATTTAACTCAAGAATAAAATGAACGTTATTGTTCCCTCAAACTACATGCTTCTAGACGGTTGGCCTGCATACTCTTTATTCCTCGCATCATATCTTGTTGCTTGTGAACACCAATCTCATAGGAACCCATGTTTATCTAAGTTGTTGGCGAATGTGATATGGTTGGATGAGATGAATCTTGCTCCTCCTGCATAGAGTAATTGGGTATTTATCTTGAAAAATTTAAAATTTATAGCTTCATGCTCCTCAATGATCTTATATTCCCACCAAAGCCATATGTTGATCACATTGCAAAGCCTACACACATATGCTGCTTGTCATTGCATTGAGCTTTATCAAAATTGTGTGACCCTAGTGAGAAGCTTGTTATACTCTCATGATCAAGATCACATACACTCCACCTCACATGCTAAACTTCTACACTGGAAGTTAAGCAATACGCCCATCCATCCACCAAAATAAATACTCCACATTATTACCCTTCTCTCTCAAGTTATCATCGGAGACATGGCTATGCAAAAGAAAGAATAATCCCTGCTCATACAAAAGTAGAGCATGTTGAAAAAAAAAAAAAAAAAAAAAAGAAGAAGAAGAGAAAAGAAAGAAAGAATCATAAGCCATGTCCTCCTCGAACAATCAAAAAGAGAAGGAGAGAATGAACACAAAAAGGAGTACAATTTCCACAACACCACCCTCATACACACTTGCACATCTTGATCACGGTTGTATAACTTGCATTCTCCATGGATCCACTCTTTTGGTTCAGCAAAATATGTGATACAAGTATGCCTCTCTTTCATTCCCTACCAAGCTCCACATAAAGCCTTTTGTAGAAGTAAGATGAAAAGAGGAAAATCATGCCTTGGTGAGGAACCATAAACATTGAGCGATTTGAGAGTGATCATTTGAGGAGTATGAGCCATGTTTTTACTTTGAAAATCTATCAAAAACCCGAGTTACTCAGCGAGAGGGAGTTATGATGACTTGAATCATGACCGTTCCATTCCTCAACCGCCCAAGATTACATGGTAGACACATCAAAGTTCACGGGTGCAGGTATGGCTTGGAATAATTTGTATGCTAGCATCATACCATGAGAAGTATGCTCCCGCTTATGCTCACTAGCTTTACTCGAGGACGAGCAAAGAGCTAAGTGTGGGGGTCTTGTTGACGGTCCTTACGATCCATTTTTACCGTCAACTTTATGCACCTTTTGAAATCATATCCATCACCAAGAGTAGACATAGGGCTTTTATCTAACCATTTCCACAAGTCTTGGTGAATTCGTGAGTGCGAGTGCAATCCATATGAAAACGGGGACAAGTATGCATAAAACATGGGCTTCGCACTTGCCGAACTTTCCCCGACATAAAAGACAACTCTCTCAGCCCAAAATCCGGAGAAACGAGGCTCCAACTCTATCCCTAGCAAGCTGGACCAAGGAAGGAAGCAACACGGAGAGCCACCACGAAGAAGACCGGACCCGGTGGGGCCCGGCCCGGTTCGGCCGACCTGGATTTGGGTTCGGCCGAACTGTGGTGGTGGCCCCACTGGCCCATTTTTCTGCGGCGGTTCACTACCGACGTACGGAGGTCGGTTCCACCTGCATTAAATGCCACCGACGTCGGGAACCGCCTCCAAGTTGCCGACCTTCCAAGGCTATAAATAAAGGGCTATACCCCCTCTCTCAACACACCACCAACATCAAGATAGAAGACAAAATTCTCATCCTTAGGCCAAGGGCCTCTTGTATCTTAGTAGAATAGGAGAGAGGGCAAGGAAAAGGAAGGAGTGTTCCTCCCTTTTATAAAGTGGAGTAGTATTTCCTTTCCTTTTACCTTGGCGTGTAAACACTCTTTTAGGTGATTTATACGTGGTGATCTACTTATCTATCGTGACATATCTTTGTTAGACGTAATTCTTGTTATACTTGTTTACGGGATCATCGCTTCGCAAGAAGTGCTCTAGCTTTCCGAACTCGGTTCTAGGCCGAGGCTAGAGTAGCGGTCAATAGCATAGACGTGGTGTCTAGGCTGGAGATCGCCTTTGTTTGCTTGTGTGCCCCACGGTTTGTAGAGGTAGGTGGCAGGAAGTGACAGCCCTGTCATCCAAAGGAACCCTCCACGTTCGGGTACATAGTAGAGCTTTCGTAGACCGGAGTGGCTTGGCGAGACCAAGCCTAAGACGGTGCCCGAAGTAAACAAGTCTAGCTTGCGTTCGTCTACCTTTAAAGGATAAATAGATAAGAGTCACCCTCTCGACCCTATTTTGCTACGTTGTCTTGGTTGTCCTTGGGTAAACTAACCTTGTTGCAGAAATACTCCGTTCCCTGCGGATATAAATACGATACCTTGGAATACTCCCGGGTGAAGTGCTACAACGGTATTCCGTGCGCTTGCGGATTTATTCGTGACGTAAGAAATACCAACAGCATCATGCATCCCATTCATCCCATATGCATTTCACACATGATAACGAACCCAAATGTATCAACCTAAACCAACTGACATGGTCTCGGTATCAATAAAATGCAAGAAACCAAATCGGTGGTCTGAAAAACATCCTCCGGTCGATAGAAATTCCACTCAATAGGTCAGTTTCACCAAAATCGCCATATATCCCTCGTTTCTTTTCCAAATGAGGTGATCTACCCCTTTCCGGAAAGCTTATGTTTTGATCTACAACATTGGTAGCCAGATGTTGTGGTGTTAAATTTTCTATGCTGGCTGAAAATGGCATTAACAGAGAGTTGTCAGAAATTCCAGAGGCAATTTCAGCACACTGTTCTGTAGTGTTTCTGCCATAACTTTCAATTGGCTTGAGCTATGAAGGTGATTAAGTGCACGTTGGAAAGATTGGGAAGAGCTTTACAACCTTGGTAGTATGAGTGTTTCTTGGAAAAATCTGGAAGGACCCCTAAATTGGCAAAACAGTAGGGTCATCCAGAAATTCAGATTCGGGTTTTCTTGCAAGATGTTGGAATTCAGAGATTGCCTTGCATATTCTTCATGTCAATTTCATTATTCATCGATTATGCTAGCTCATTTAGCATATGAATATGTTGAATATGAAGTCTGACAATGCTAATGATGTTGCACAGATGGTGCGCACTCGCAGAAATGTGGAAAACCGCGGTGAGGTCCCTGAAGGATCCAATAACCGTGGTGGAGCACCATTGTCATCTTCACCTCCGCTGAGAACTCATAATGAGCAATTC
Source organism: Chloris gayana (assembly GCA_031894775.1). NCBI lineage: Eukaryota > Viridiplantae > Streptophyta > Magnoliopsida > Poales > Poaceae > Chloris > Chloris gayana. The sequence continues at coordinate 555,040 of JAUNZO010005062.1, read as the reverse complement.
ATTAATAATCAAGTGGAGTTGTTCCGTATGTTCCTTGAAGGTAATTTTCAAGGAAGCCAACCAGCACCACAGGAGACGTCATATGTGGATTTCTGGGATACACAACCTCCGACGTTCTCCGGTGATGGTGATCCGTTAGAAGTCGATAATTGGCTTCACATCATGGAATCCAAGTTTGCACTTCTTGGTTGCACTCGACCTCCGAGAAAACTATTTGCGATTCAACAACTTCGTGGAACAGCAAATGAATGGTGAGCTAGTTATTCTAATGCATTTCCCGCTGATCATCAATTCCTATGGCCAGAATTTTGTGAAGCTTTCCGCTCTCATCATCTTCCCGTTGGACTTAGGAAGCAGAAATTGCAAGAGTTTTTGCAACTGAAGCAAGAAGAGAGATCAGTGCAACCGGAATATGCACGCAAGTTTAATTATCTCGCCCAATATACCACCTACCATGTTGATACTCGATGCAAAGAAGAGAGATCAATTCAAGTCTGGCCTTAATTTGAAATTGCAAGCACGTCTAACTCAATTGACTGACTGTTCGTTTAATGAGTTTGTGAGTGCTACAATTGTCCAAGAGGATGCTACCCGAGCCTATCGAGAAGACAAGGAGAAGAAACGTGCTATGGAAAATGCATCTGGTATTGCTCCTCCTAGCTGCCAAATGATCGTTGTTCCATCGGATGGCTCAAGTGTCTGTTCAGCCATACTGCAAAATGAGGAACATTACTCCCTTTCACCGCAGCAGCATGAAACTTCCTATGGCTGTGATCACTAGTGCGGTCGAAAGCTTCAACCTCTGCAGTAAGGTTTTCGAGCCCAATGCCTAAGGCGCAGCCAAGTGTAAATGTAAGCTACTCTGGCTGCTACACCAACCATCGTCGCTTTAAGAGACGTCCTCGAGGCAACAACAAAAATGATAGCAGAAATCTACCTCTCACTAGGGATACACCTAGGACTGGTCGTCTATACTTTACCACCCTCGAAGAAATGCAAGAGGGTGAACCAGTGCTTGCTAGTATGTTTACCGTCCGTGATGACCCAATCTTTGTTCTTTTTTACTCCGGTGCTACTCATGGGTTTATAAGCATGGCTTGTGTTGAAAGGTTACAACTTACACCCAACAACCTTAAGGCACCTTATGGTATCACATCTCCTGGTGGAAAGATTCATGCAACACAAGGAGTCTTGCCTCCTCTCAATCCCGGAGGGTGGGTCTATCCGTCGAATCTTATCATCTTGAAGGAATTAAGCCTGGATATTATTTTGGGTATGAATTGGATGAAGTATCATAAAGCGGTCTTGCATATTGATACTCGGAAAGTTCATCTAAATTCTCCATTGCATGGTCGATCGGTGCTACGTCTGTCATATCCGGGTGCCATTTCTTCTCAAGTCCATCGGTTGGAAGGAAGAAAACTGGAGGATATTCCAATTGTATGTGAGTTCCCCGACGTGTTTCCGGATGACTTACCTGGAATGCCTCCTGGTCGAGATGTCGAGTTTAAGATTGAACTACAGCCTGGCACAGCTCCAATTTCTCACAGGCCGTACAAAATGGCTCCCAATGAATTAATGGAACTTAGAGAGCAGCTGAATGAACTTCTAAACAAGGGCTACATTCGTCCTAGCTCATCACCGTGGGGCTGTCCCGCCTTGTTTGTGAAGAAAAAGGACAAGTCGTTGCGTTTATGTGTCGATTATCGACCACTAAATGCGGTGACAATCAAGAACTAATATCCTCTGCCACGAATTGATATTCTATTTGATCAATTAGTTGGTGCAAAGGTCTTCTCCAAGATTGATCTTCGCTCCGGCTATCATCAAATTAAAATTCGTCCCGAGGATATTCCAAAAACGGCATTTTCTACGAGGTACGGTCTATTTGAATACCTTGTAATGTCTTTTGGACTCACGAATGTTCCAGCTCATTTCATGTACCCGATGAACTCGGTATTCATGCCGGAGCTTGACAAGTTTGTCGTGGTTTTCATTGATGACATCCTTGTTTATTCTAAGTCTGAAAAAGAACATGTCGAACATCTCCGTATCGTACTTCAAAGATTGCGAGATCATCAACTCTATGCCAAGTTCAACAAGTGTGAGTTCTAGCTGAAGCAAGTACCTTTCTTAGGCCATATTATTTCAGCTGAAGGTATCTCGGTTGATCCAAGCAAAGTGCAAGACGTTCTCAAGTGGAAGACTCAGAAAAATATCAAACATATTCGTAGTTTTCTTGGACTCGCGGGTTATTATCGGAAGTTCATCCCAAAATTTTCAATCATATCCAAGCCTATGACAAAGCTATTGGAAAAGGATTCTATCTTTAAATGGAATAAAGAATGTGAGAATGCTTTCCAAACCTTGAAGACGCATTTGACAACCGCTCTAGTTCTAGCTCAACCCGACATCACAAAGCCATTTGACGTATATTGTGATGCTTCTAGCACAGGATTGGGTTGTGTGTTGATGCAAGAGGGTCGTGTGATTGCTTCTGGTTCTCGACAGCTTCGCAAACATGAAGAAAATTATCCCACACATGATTTAGAGTTGGCAGCAGTAGTCCTTGCTCTGAAAATGTGGAGACACTATCTTCTTGGTAATCCGGTTAATCTCTATACTGATCACAAAAGCCTCAATTATATCTTCACTCGACAGGAATTAAATATGAGGCAAAGAAGATGGCTGGAATTAATCAAAGACTATGAACTTGAAATTCATTATCACCCGGGCAAAGCTAACGTGGTCGCCGATGCTCTAAGTCGGCAGCACCGGTGCAATAGTACAATTGTATGCTCTATGGAAAGTACTGAAATTTCATATTTAGTCGAGCCAAGTCTCCTTGTTCTTCCTTATGCAGCCTTGTATAATCTCGCTCTCGTTCCGACTCTCCGGGACGAAATTATTGAGGCGCAGAAGAAGGACAAGGGTATGGAAAAGATTAGGCAGAAAATTGGCACCGAGAATGCAAAGTGCTTCCGTCAAGACGCCGATGGAGTTCTTTGGTTTGGTAATCGGCTCGTGGTTCCCAAGGATATGGAGCTGCGGAAGAAAATTTTTGATGAAGCACATCTATCAAAATATTCCATCCACCCCAGCACCAATAAAATGTATCGTGGTTTGCGTGAGAAATTTTGGTGGACACGTATGAAACATGAAGTTGCCCGGTATGTCGCTGAATGTGACACGTGCCAGCGTATCAAAGCTGATCATCCGAAGAAAGCTGGTCTATCGCATCCACTTCACATTCCTCGCTCGGAAGTGGGAGGACATATCTATGGACTTCATTATTGGTTTGCCTCTCACGTCCAAGTATCATGACTCTATTTGGGTTATTGTGGATTGTCTCACAAAATCAGCTCACTTCATTCCTGTCCGCACTACCTACAATGTGAGGAAGTATGCCGAGCTCTATATCCAGCGAATATTATGTCCGCACGGTGTGCCGAAGACTATAATTTCAGATCGTGGACCGCAATTTGTTTCTCGCTTCGGGAGCAATTGCATGAGAGTCTTGGCACAAAGCTAATCCGAAGCTACGCCTATCATCCGCAGACGGATGGGCAAACGGAAAGAGTGAATCGAGTATCTTGAAGACATATTGAGATCGTGTGCATTAAACCATAGTGGGAACTAGGATGATCATTTATCGTTCGCCGAGTTTTCCTACAACAACAGCTATCAAGAGAGCTCGGGAATGCCTCCATTTGAAGCTCTTTATGGTCATTCTTGTCGCACACCGCTGAATTTGTTCGAAGCGAGCGAAAGAATAATTTTTGGTCCTGATCCAGTTACTCGGGTCGAGGAAAAAGTGAGAGAAATTCAGGCTGACATGAAAGCGGCACGATCTCGACAAATTAGCTACGTTAACAAGAGAAGACGTCCGTTGGAATTTGAAAAGGGTGATCAAGTGTATCTTTGTGTTTCTCCGGATAAAGGTGTTGCTTGATTTGGGATCAAAGGAAAATTGGCTCTCCGTTACATCGGTCCCTACGAAATCATTGAGAAGTGTAGTTCGGTTGCTTACCGACTACAATTGCCGGAAAGCTTATCCCGTGTCCATAATGGTTTCCACGTATCACAACTTAAGAAATGTCCGAAGCCACCAATTGATGTTGTCATCAACGACACGAGAACAATTAAGTGAAGATCTATCATATACGAGCTACCGATTCGGATTCTTGATCTAAAGGATCGGGTTACTCAAAATCGGACTATCACTTTCTACAAAGTGCAATGGAGTAACCACACCGAAGATGAAGCTACTTGGGAACAAGAGGAATGTCTAAATTCAAATTTCCCCGAGTTTTTGGCTTCGCATTTAAGGTAACGTTCACGTGCCCCCTTTTACTTTTGCCAAGCTACCGATTGTCAATCTCGGGATGAGATTTCTTTAAGGGGGAGGGCCATGGCATCCCATGTCACAAACGAACATTTGAACAGTGGCATTGCATTTGGATTTGCATTTCCAAACCTCAATTTGATCAAAAGCCAATTGGAGAAGAGCTAGGGTTTGAATTCATTTCCAAAATAGATTTAAATGAGCGTTTACCAAAACTCAAACTTTTCCAACAGAAGCATGTCAATGTTTTTGCAGAATCTTGTGGGGTATATCAAGAAAGAATTTTAGGATATTTTTCCATATTTTTAGCAATGGATAAAGGCTCCTAAAAATTCAGTCTAATCAGAAAACAACAGACATTCAAGGATTTTTTTAAGAATGTTTGTGAGCAAAATTTGAACTTTTGCCCATAACAAAAGTTGCTCCATATTTCATGCAGACCATACCCAAATTTTGGTATGTCAAAATTCGATCTAGAAATTGTGTTTTAGAGCAAAATCGGTAGCGAGTGCAGAATGGCGGAACCGTAAATTGTGGGAACTCGGGTTGGAACGGTGGTCGGGGCCACTGGTAGAGGCACCTCAGCATTGGCGCCCATGCCGCTGGGGAAGGACAATGATTAAGCGTCCGGCCAGCTGCTCCACGGGTCAGCCATTCCCTGCCCTCGAAGGAATCCTCCCCTCTGCTGGCGTTGCTCATGGGCTCGGTAGGAGAACGATTGAGCTCGAGCGCTTCCCGGCCAGCGCCGCCCCATCCGGTTCCAGCAGCACCAGCGCAGCTCGCACGCCTCCCAACTCTGCACCACAGCCCACCGGAACCCCACACCCTCAGCCCTAGGTGAGCGGACGCCGTGCCTCCGTCGGTGAGTTTCAGCCCTCCGCCCAAATCAAAAATAGCACGCAAAGGTTCGTGCCAGCATCCTGTCAAGTTAATTGTGATTCCTTGCAGTGAGATCACCGGAAATCGAAGCCAAATACGCGTCGCCGCCCCGAACACAAAACCGACCTCTCCTCTGTTCATCGCGAAATTCGTCGTCTCCGGTGAGCTATTTCGTGTGATTCTTGTTCCAATGTGTGCTACACTCATTGGTGAACATCCCTGACCTTTCTCCCCCTTTGTTTCCCCTCCGTGGTCGCCGGAATCTGCCATTTTCCCCACCGGCACGGCTATTTGGTTCTTCCGTTAACAAAATCGCGACCAGTGGCATTTACGTGAATATGTCCGAACTTTGAATCAACTTGCAAAATTGATATCTTTAAAAATACAAGTCAGAAAAATGCAAATGATAGCTTTTTCGAAAGCTTAGGACATGAACTTTACATTGTACAGTTTTGTTACCTAGGGTTCTGTGCAGAAAATCAAAGTTTTATGTAATTTAAAATGGAACCTTGTTAAGCCTATAAAATCCATAATTAATTCCTAGAAATTGTAAAAATCATGAAACTTTGCATATGCACCTTCCATAACATGTTGGATCCCCTGGTGCTTGATTTTGATGCATTCATACATATTTTCATCATAATTATCATTCTTTGGCTTATATAGCATATATTTGCCTATGGATAATTTATTTGGAAAAATGTGTCAAAAATTCATGGCTTATTTGTTCCTGGTGCTCATCATTAGTAATTTATGTTTTACCATGGGATTCATGTTGAGGAGTGTTTATAGTATTATTTTCTTAATTTAAGCGTGCTAGGTTCATGTTAGCATAAAAATGCCATATTGCATATTGCCATACTTAATGTCACGTGCAATTCCCTAAATGGTGTATACATGCCTATTATGCTTAATTGGGATCTTTTATGCACTTCCATAGAAATCATGTATAAGATTGTTTGGTAAAACTATTTGCTTAATTTTGAATTTGTTAAGTCAATATTGACCTAACATGTTATATTGCCATGTTGTCTAATATATGTTAACTCATGTAAAAGTCTACGTTTTATGCATGACCATGTTTACCATGAGCCTTATTGAGATGCCTCCAATGGGTGGGCAACGCACTATTTTCCAGACAACCTTATCGTGCGCTACTCAATTCCTATCAACACCGTGGTCACCGAGCATTCCTCGCAGCAGACACAACCAGAATGCCGGGCCATCCCAGCAGATAGCCGTGCTTTAATTGCGGCGGTGTTGGTCATTTCATCAGAGAGTGCCCACATCCTCGCCGCAACAACGGCAACAATGGTGGGAATAATCAAAATCAGCACAATCGCGGTAAAAATGGCAATAATAACAACTGCGGCAATAACAACAACAACCACAACAAAACCCCCACCAAGACTGGCCGTGTGAATTTTAGCACGGTCGAAGATGTGAAAGCCGGAGAACCAGTCCTCTCGGGTATGGTTTCCGTCGCCGAACATCCCGCTTTCGTTCTTTTTTATTCCGGCGCCACACATGATTTTATTAGTCAAGCACGTGTGGATAAATGGCGTCTGTCATCTGCGATTTTGCCAAATCCATACACTATTACGTCTCCCGGTGGCATCATTCACACCAACCGTGAAGTAAGAAACGTCCCTCTTGAACTTGCCGAAAACACATACCTTTCGCCACTTATTAACCTAGGAGGCCAAGGGATAGATGTGATACTAGGAATGAAATAGATGAAACGACATAAGCTCTGTCCTACACATAGATACTCAGGAAGTACATTTAAATTCACCTCTATACGGCCCATGGATTTTATCCTTGTCATGTCCAAAAATTTCTAGAACTCAAATTCAGCACCTAGAAGCAAAGAAATTAGAGGACATACCAGTAGTGTGTGTGTTTCCCGATGTGTTCCCGGATGATTTGTCGAGCATGCCACCTGATCGAGAAGTGGAATTTAAAATTGAACTTCAACCTGGCACCACACCGGTATCTAGAAGACCCTATAATATGGCTCCAAATGAATTAGCTGAACTTAAAGAACAACTCAACGACCTTATGGACAAGGGGTACATTCGCCCAAGTGCTTCACCTTGGGGCTGCCCCACTCTATTTGTAAAAAAGAAAGATAAATCCTTAAGGTTGTGTGTCGATTATCGACCCCTCAATGCGGTAACCATAAAAAATAAATACCCCCTCCCACGCATTGATATGTTGTTCGACCAATTAGTTGGTGCGAGGGTGTTTTCCAAAATTGATCTTCGCTTCGGCGGTCACCAAATTAAAATTCGGCCGGAAGATATTCCTAAAACCGCTTTCTCTACGAGATATGGACTTTTTGAATATCACGTAAGGTCTTTCGGATCGACAAATGCACCAGCCTATTTCATGTACCTCATGAATTCGGTATTCATGCCGGAGTTGGACAAGTTTGTGGTGGTATTCATCGATGATATCCTCATTTATTCCAAGTGTCACACCCAGTCTTAAGGCCAAGATCGAATGCATAGCTATATGTGTGCCAGGATCGGTTAATCACACATATAGAGACAATAGTGAAATAACAAGTATAACCAATGTCATAGTATAACTTATTACATCGTCTCAATCGTATCTTTATTACATAACTTTATTAAAAATGTCTCAAAGGACTAAACTAAACTCAGCGGAAGACTCCATACGCCACGGGCAATCAACCGGGAAACGCACGCCTAGTAGTAGTCTTCATCAAGGTACCTCCTTTAAGCTTCGAGCAGCAGTAGTGTATAGCAACAGGAAATAGCAAGAGTGAGTACATGTCGTACTCAGCAAGTGTGGGAAAAATGACATGCAAGCTGTATAAAAAGGAAAGCCGACACAGGGTTTGCAATAGAAGCACCTATACTAGTCAAATTAATTAAACAACCTATTTACTATGTGATAAAAGCACCAACAGGTTACCCCACCTGTTAACCACTCGCAAGCTACCCTACTTGCAGAAACCACACTACAGAGTTACCCCGCCTGTAGCTCACCTCACTACAAGTTACCCCGCTTGTAGCTACCAAAGGGTTACTCCACCCAAACCATCCCTCTAGTTCTCGTGAGGATCCAGGCCGTTCGTGACCGTGAACACGGCTGTTAATAACAGCTTTTACACTCTGCAGAGGTTGCACAACTTTACCCACAGTGTCGGTGATTCCATCACTATTCGAGTGACTAAAACCTCTATTATGCCAGCACACTTCCTAAGGTATGAGGCCAAGAGATCACCGCAAGGTCTTTTCTAAGGACTTCCCAGCTTGCAAAACGTCCATGCTAAGGTTTCACCGCCGTAAAAGTGACGCATCACCCGGAGGCCCCCTCTTGCACCGTGGCTTCAAGTACTCCGCCTTTCCTCGCCCGAATCCGGAAGACACCTTCTTCCTTCATCCTTCCTCGAAGCTTGCAGAACCGGGAAGCTACCTCGGTACTAAACCTTACCTACCCATTATCAGCCCTGTGCATTGTGCGGAAGTCCTGGGTTGCCGCTCCAAGAACCGGTCCTTATGATCCCCAACAGGTACTACCGTAGCCCAATAGTACTACTACGAGTACTGTGCATTCCCGCACCATCATCCACATCCTCCTGTCGGGATCACCTAAGTTCCATGTTGCTAAAAAGCATCCCCCAATTCATGATCATTATGTTCAAGTGAATAATTAATCAAGCTTAGCATTTAGTTCAGTTTGAACCCCATTAAAAGCAACTAGCAATGACGTACCCATCCTAACATACTACACCATAACCAAGGCGACAAGGTAGAATAGGGAACAGTGGTATGACACAAATAGGATTCAAATTAAACAAGTAATGCATGTAATGTAAATTCAGAAAGTAAGAAAGTAGGCGCAATGTGCATCAAGGACACTTGCCTGTCTCCTCTTGCTTGCTGCTGCTCAAACTCCGGGTCCTGGAAATCCTCGTACTCTTCCTCGTCTATTTTCGTCACGCCGGAAAACACACATACATAGCAAATAAGAAACAGTACACCAAACAATGCCTACTGTCTATGAAAACAGTACCAATAAATAGTACTCGTCACTACGAACTCGTGAGCGCAAGAATCACCTAAATCGGAGTTACGAGCTAAAAGTTATGAACGTTTTAAGATCTAGGGTTTAAATTGTAAAACAGCAGTTTTAGGGACCTATTTATAATTACTGAAAAGTTACAGGGACCTATTTGTAATTATGGAAAAGTTCAGGGGCTAAATGAAAAAGTACGGGACTAAAATATAATTTAGGAAAAACTTAGGGGTGTTTATGTAAAATTACAGGACCTAAACATAATTATAAAATTACTCGGGGGCTTAAGTGTAAAAATTACATTATTGCGCTCCGACGAGACTAAAATTTAATTATTAATTAACCTAGGGTTGCTTATGTAAAATTGGGGGGGTTCTTTACTAAATAATTAAGACGGCGGGGGTGTTTATGTAAAAGGACCGTAACGGTTCGTTTGTTTTAATCCGGACCGTCCGTGCCAGATCGGACGGCCGGGATCGCTCCGGCAGGGGCTACGGCGGAGGCTCACGCCGGCGAGCGGTGGCGCCATTAGGGCTCGCCGGATTTGGACGGAGCAGGGGCTACGGTGCCCCGTTCTCGACGCGGGGAGCACCTACGCGATGCGGGGGTGATAGCGCACTCACCGGTGAGGTCGCGCGGCGACGGGAGATGGCGGCGGCAGCTCACGACGACGATGGGCGGGCGGAGCGGTGCGGTGGCGTCGCGGGAGCTCGTTTGTCGACGAGAAGGTGAGCTGCTTCACCGGCGGTGGCGGCGGATCGTCGGGAAACTCGTCACGGGGTCCACGGGCGGTGCGGAGGCTCCGCACGGCGGCGCGACGGAGATGGGCCAAGCGGCGGCGATGGCGAGCAAGGGCACGGGTTTTCTTGCGGGTTTCGGGAAAGAATCGAGGCAAGGGATTGCGGCGCCTTTTATAGGGGTAAGGAGCGTGGCACGCACGCCCAAGATGGCCGGATCGGAGCGGGATTCGACTCCGATCCGCGTCGGGTTTTGGTTGGGCTAGAGGCGGGCTCGGACGGGCTGAGTCGGGCCGGGAGCTAAGGAAGAAGAAAAGGAGAGGGGAGAGAAAAGAAGAGATGGGCCTAGGGAGATTTGGCCCATGGCCCGGGGTTGGGTTCCTCTTTTTCTTTTCTTTTCTTGTTTCTACTTTCTATTTTCAAACTTGAAATTAATCGATATTCTACTCGATTTTATAAATACTTTTGCATCCAATAAAACCTAATGCACATCTATGCAGCATGAATGCAACACACATTATATTTTATAAATAATAAAATAATTCATTTTAATAGGAATTAAATACTTACCCTAGGATAACTACTAGCATCCTAATAAAATAAATCAAAATTTTATTTTATTGCAAATTTTGAAAAATCAGGATGTTACAAACCTACTCCCCTTAAGATGAATCTCGCCCTCGAGATTCGGATGGATCGAGAAAAAGATTAGGGAACTCTTTCTTCAGATCATCCTCGTTCTCCCATGTAGCTTCCTTCTCTGTGTGATTGCTCCACCGAACCTTGCACATACGGTACTTCTTGTTCCTTGTGGCCTTCTCAAGGATATCCAAAATCTTTATTGGGTACTCCCGATAAGTAAGATCCTCTCCTACCGTCAATCCCTCGATAGGCAATCTGCTCCTCCGGCACTCGTAGACATTTCCTCAATTGAGAGACATGAAAAACATCATGGACATCCGACATATGCGGTGGTAACTCCAACCGATATGCTACCTCACCCATCCGAGCAATGATCTTGAAAGGACCGATGTATCTAGGAGCTAACTTGCCTCCGATCTTGAAACGCCTCAAACCCCTCATAGGAGATACCTTGAGGTATACAAAGTCACCAACCTCAAAGCTCAATTCTCTTCTCCGGTTATCTGCGTAACTCTTCCGTCTAGACCGAGCAAGCTTTAAATTCTCTCTTACGATGTGAACTTGTCTCTCAGCCTCTTGAAGAATCTCAGGACCAAACAGTAATTTCTCTCCTACTTGATCCCAAAACAAAGGTGTTCCGCACTTGCGGCCATATAGGAACTCAAACGGTGCCATCTTGATACTCTCTTGGTAACTATTGTTGTAGGAGAATTCTACATATGGAAGGAGCTTATCCCAACTCTTACTCGTATTGGAGTGCACACGACCTCAACATGTCCTCCAAAATCTGATTCACCCTCTCGCTCCGTCCGTCCGTTTGGGGATGATAGATCGAACTAAAATTCAACTTTGTATCCAAAGACTCATGTAACTTCTCCCAAAACCTGGAGGTGAACTGCGTACCTCTATCCGACACAATCTTCTTTGGAACACCATGCGGACGGACTATCCTTGCTATGTAAAGCTCTGCGAGTCTCTCGCCCGATATACGTGGTCTTGACGAGGATAAAATGTGCAACTTTGGTCAATCGATCCACAAGTAACCCATATAGAATCATAACCTCCCCGAGTCCGAGGTAAACCCACAATGAAATCCATTGCGATCTCTTCCCACTTCCATTCGGGTATCTTGAGTGGTTGTAAGAGTCCAGCCGGTCGCCTGTCGTTCGCTTTGACTCTTTGGCACGTATCACACAAAGCCACATACTCGCTACGGCTCTCTTCATTCCGGACCACCAATAGCGAGTCTTCAAATCATGGTACATCTTAGTGCCTCCTGGGTGCATAGAGTATGCCGAGTTATGAGCCTCTCGAAGTATCAACGCTTTAATTTCCTCAACATCCGACACACGGATCCGTTGCTTGTACCACGGTGTTCCTTGATCGTCAACGGTGAAACCCGGGGCCTTGTTCTCCTGGATCCGTAACTTGATCTCCTGAATGGCAGCATCCTCAAGCTGTCCTTTTCGAATATCACTCTCTAGTGTAGACTCCACTTCCATTGCAACGGCTTCCATGTTAGTCACCCAACCAAGGTTACGCTTCTCAAACTCTTCACATATATCCGGCGGTAACTCTCTAGTAGCCAATGTGTTCAAATGAGACTTCCTACTCAATGCATCTGCGACCACATTCGCCTTGCCGGGGTGATAGTTGATCTCCAAGTCATAATCCTTGATGAGTTCTAACCATCGGCTCCGCCTCGATTCAGATCGGATCGAGTGAAGAAATATTTCAAACTCTTATGATCCGAGTAGATTTCACACCTCTTCCTAATGAGATAGTGTCTCCAAATCTTGAGAGCGTGAACCACTCGCTAGCAATTCCAAGTCATGCGTAGGGTACTTCTCCTCATGTTTCCTCAACCGCCTCGATGCATATGCCACGACTCTTCCTTCTTGCATGAGCACACATCCTATGCCTTGTCCACATGCATCACAATACACCAAGAAAGGCTTCTCCATATCGGGCATGGTCGAACGGGTGCTGCGGTAAGCCTCTGCTTCAACTCCTCGGAAACTAGCTTCTCGCCGAGGTGTCCACTCAAAAGTCTTTCCTTTCTCCAATAATTCTGTCATAGGCTTTGCTATCTTGGAAAACCCTTCGATGAACCGTCCGTAGTATCCAGCCAAACCGAGGAAACTTCGATCTCCGAGACATTCTACGGTGACTTCCAACTCAACACATCATCGACCTTACCAGGATCCACGGATATTCCTCCTTCCGAGATGACGTGACCAAGAAAAGCAACTTCTTTCAACCAGAATTCACATTTACCGAGCTTAGCATATAACTGATTGTCCCTAAGCTTTTGTAGAACAAGACGAAGATGTTCCTCATATTCTTCCTCATTCTTCGAGAATACCAAGATATCATCAATGAAAACAACCACAAACTTGTCCAGATATTCCATAAAGACCTTGTTCATCGGATACATGAAGTAGGCTGGAGCATTGGTCAAACCAAAGGACATAACGGTATACTCAAATAATCCATACCGAGTGATGAAGGCCGTCTTGGGGATGTCGAGGCTCGGACCTTCAATTGGTGATATCCCGAACGAAGATCAATCTTGGAGAATACATAGGCTCCATTCAGCTGATCGAATAAGTCATCAATCCGTGGTAGAGGGTATCTATTCTTGATGGTAACCTCATTGAGTGCACGGTAATCCACACACATTCTCTCGGTCACCTCCCTTCTTATCAACAAAAATAACCGGGGCTCCCCATGGTGATGCACTAGGGCGGATATAACCCTTATCTAAGAGTTCTTGCAATTGGGTTTTAAGTTCAGCTAACTGTTCACTATCCATCCGATAGGGTCGCTTAAAAATAGGAGCTGTACCAGGAACTAATTCAATAACAAATTCAATGTCACGGTCGGGTGGCATACCCGGTAACTCCTCCGGGAAGACATCGGGAAACTCGCTGACCACACGGATCTCCTGAACTGAAGTACCCTCCAAATTATTCAACAAAATGCGGTTAATCGCCCCTTGGGTAGTGATGAGTGCCTCGACCACATATTCCACTTCCTCTCCCGAACCAGCTGTCAACCTTACTCGCCTTCTTAGCATAATCAATCGGACCTTTGTGCTTACTCAACCAGTCCATTCCCGAATGACATCAATCCCTTTTGACTCGAGAACGACTAGGTTTGCGAGAGAAATCTACCCCCTTATGATAAGGTTTACCTTAGGACAGGACTTGCCTAGCATGCATCTCTCCCCCGGGGAAGTAACTATCATATGGTTCTTAAGCATTGACATGGGTAGATTATGTTTTTGAACAAAAACGGCAGCTATGAATGAATGCGATGCTCCAGTATCAAATAAGACAACTGCATTTTGATCATAGACAGAAAACATACCAATCACGACGTCCGGAGATTCCCGAGCACTTTCAATCTCCACGTGGTTGACACGAGCACGGACTTGATTCTCGCTTAGCTGGAGTAGGTGCAGCACCGGCATTGCGGCTCGGAGTGTTGTTAGCAACTTGAGCCGGGTCCGAGCTGGCCGATTCTCGAGGACACTTATCAGCAAAATGTCCTATCCGTCCACAACGGAAACAGGGTCCATGGCCTCCAGTGTTCTGTCCATTGTTGGGCCTCGCTGAGTGGAGGATGCCCGATTGTTGTTGGGACGCTGCATCCGACGCCGAGGAGTACCATAGCCTTGTCCAGCACCTTGGGCCCTCTCGCTGGCCACTCGCTGTCCCCCTACTGAGCTGGACGATAGACAGGTCCCGCAGATGAAGAACGGAAACGGGGCTTAGTGTTGTTCCTTTCTCGCTGCGCTCGGCGCTCCAGCTTGCGCTTGCGATCCATCCTACCCCTCCTGTTCTCCGGAATCGAGTGCGCGATCCACTAGGGACTCGGAAGTTCACAAAGTCCCTAGACTCCAAAGCATAAGCAAGACCATCATTCAGTCCCTCCAGGAAGTGCTCTTGCTTCTTCTCATCGATGTCCACTTCTCCTGGAGCATAGCGTGAAAGCTGGGTGAAGCGGTGCGGATACTCACCGACGGACATGGAACCTTGCACCAAGTCCTGGAACTCCTTCTTCTTGACTTTCATGACACCACGAGGAACATGGTGAGCCCTGAAACTGGTCACAAACTCCTGCTAAGTGATATTAGTCGGGTCCCGATGGGCATTCACCAATGCCTCCCACCATTCAGCAAGCTGGGCCCTCAAGCTGGTGTGAAGCATACAACACCTTCTCCCCTGTCGTTGCACCGAACAACTAGCAGCTTCTTCTCAATGGTCTTCAGCCAGTCATCAGCATCAAGAGGATTCTTAGCTTGTGAGAATGGCACGGGTTTGGTCCTCCGGAACTCTCCCAACTTATCCCTAGGTGGCGGAGCCGGCGCTTCGTGGTTCCGGTTCCGATGGTTCTGCTGGTTCTGCTGCATCCGGATCATGTTCTGCTGCATGGTCTGAAGGATCCGGGCTTGGATGGCCAAAACTTGCGCCGGAGTAGGTTCCGGTGGTGCATCCCCATCGTTGTCGTTGTTGTTGTTGCGCCTCGCCATCTGTTGAGTCAAACAGGATTGAAAAATTCACGTCATGTTTGCACGGTCAACAAGGAAAAGATTATGATAAAGATAATCAAGGACATGATGGAGGTAGAAATAGAGCGACAAGTATAAGAAAAAGGGTAGATAATAAGAATTAAGCAGGAGATGAGCAATATTATAGGAAATTAGACATATCAACGGGCAACATAGATATTCCATGAGATAGAAGTAAATAGCTATGAATGAGTATAAACAAATGATATGGAGAGGTGATAAGGATATAGATAAAAGAACTAAAGAGAGAATATAACCCAAACTAATCCTTTATTAACTCATTAATGTATGATAAACGGATGGTTGTAAGACATGCCTTACATCCCATCGACACTCAAGCAAAAACTCCAAATGACAAGCATCACTCCAAACATTGTAGCAAACCAAGCATGAGGACGTACTAAGACTAAGACTATCTATCGACGGTAAACTTTAACTAACTCGATTAACTACTCGACCTATCCTCATGGACCTAAGTGATGACTCTCTTGGACAACTACTCCTCCGGAGGTGGCGGGGGTGGTGCGGTTGCCAAACGCAGAAGCTCTCCGCGAGGAAGGGAGCTAGGCGGCACGATGGGTGATGGTGGCGCCTCCTCGGGGTCTTCCTCGTCCTCTTCATCCTCGGGGGTCAGCATCTCATGGAGAGACATGATCCTCTCCTCTTGCTCCTCGTTGCGGCGGTGTAGATCTTCAATCTCATCCAAAGCCTCGGTCAGCATGAAGTCCATAGCTCTAGTGAGGCGCACTTGCTCCCGAAGTCCGTCACTCGTTGTCTCCGGCAGTGCGGGCATCACCGTAGTGTCCAAGCTGCAGCTATCTCTCGTAGGGGAAGTGAGCAAACCGGGAGTGGCGCATATTAGTGTCCCTCCCGGCGCGTAACACAAGAAGAGCTTGACGAGCAGCATCGCGAATCCCAAGCATCGAAGGTAGATCTTGGGGCGGTGGCGTGGTGCTCACGAAGGGTGCGGCGCATGCCGTCATCCGTGCACCGGCGGTAGAGGATCACCGACACCCTCCACCGGTAGCCTCTTCCACGCAGCGCTGTCCTGGTTCCAATGTAGAGAGGAGCGTCGTGGAAACCGAGCCCTTGAAGCATGTACGACGAGTGTTGGGGTAGTAGCCAGCATGCAGTCCATTGGAGTGAGCCACCATGGCGGGCTGGCACATCCAAGCAGCGCCCTCGGGGATGCGAGTGGGCTGAACAACCACTCTCTTGTACGGAGTGAGCTTACAACGAACCATCTACAAAGTTTTGAATAGAGGAGGTTAGTAAAGTGTTTTCATAAACAAGAAGGTAGCAAAAGCAACAAGATGAGTATAGATAAACAAGTTTTAAGTAATATATATAGTTTTGAGAATCAGCTTTTAAAATAGTAGCTAAGACACGAAGACTCTAACTAAACTAGCGTCCTACGGTTGACACGGCTCGATACCACTTTGTCACACCCAGTCTTAAGGCCAAGACCGAATGCATAGCTATATGTGTGCCAGGATCGGTTAATCACACATATAGAGACAATAGTGAAATAACAAGTATAACCAATGTCATAGTATAACTTATTACATCGTCTCAATCGTATCTTTATTACATAACTTTATTAAAAATGTCTCAAAGGACTAAACTAAACTTAGCGGAAGACTCCATACGCCACGGTGCAATCAACCGGGAAACGCACGCCTAGTAGTAGTCTTCATCAAGGTACCTCCTTTAAGCTTCTAAGCAGCAGTAGTGTATAGCAACAGGAAATAGTAAGAGTGAGTACATGTCGTACTCAGCAAGTGTGGGAAAAATGACATGCAAGGTGTATAAAAAGGAAAGCCGACACAGGGTTTGCAATAGAAGCACCTATACTAGTCAAATTAATTAAACAACCTATTTACTATGTGATAAAAGCACCAACAGAGTTACCCCACTGTTAACCACCGCAAGCTACCCTACTTGCAGAAACCACACTACAGGTTACCCCGCCTGTAGCTCACCTCACTACAAGTTACCCCGCTTGTAGCTACCAAAGGGTTACTCCACCCAAACCATCCCTCTAGTTCTCGTGAGGATCCAGGCCGTTCGTGACCGTGAACACGGCTGTTAATAACAGCTTTTACACTCTGCAGAGGTTGCACAACTTTACCCACAGGTCGGTGATTCCATCACTATTCGAGTGACTAAAACCTCTATTATGCCAAGCACACTTCCTAAGGTATGAGGCCAAGAGATCACCGCAAGGTCTTTTCTAAGGACTTCCCAGCTTGCAAAACGTCCATGCTAAGGTTTCACCGCCGTAAAAGTGACGCATCACCCGGAGGCCCCCTCTTGCACCGTGGCTTCAAGTACTCCGCCTTTCCTCGCCCGAATCCGGAAGACACCTTCTTCCTTCATCCTTCCTCGACGCTTGCAGAACCGGGAAGCTACCTAGGTACTAAACCTTACCTACCCATTATCAGCCCCGTGCTTTGTGCGGAAGTCCCGGGTTGCCGCTCCAAGAACCGGTCCTTATGATCCCCAACAGGTACTACCGTAGCCCAATAGTACTACTACGAGTACCTGTGCATTCCCGCACCATCATCCACATCCTCCTGTCGGGATCACCTAAGTTCCATGTTGCTAAAAAGCATCCCCCAATTCATGATCATTATGTTCAAGTGAATAATTAATCAAGCTTAGCATTTAGTTCAGTTTGAACCCCATTAAAAGCAACTAGCAATGACGTACCCATCCTAACATACTACACCATAACCAAGGCGACAAGGTAGAATAGGGAACAGGGTATGACACAAATAGGATTCAAATTAAACAAGTAATGCATGTAATGTAAATTCAGAAAGTAAGAAAGTAGGCACAATGTGCATCAAGGACACTTGCCTGTCTCCTCTTGCTGCTGCTGCTCAAACTCGGGTCCCGGGAATCCTCGTACTCTTCCTCGTCTATTTTCGTCACGCCGGAAAACACACATACATAGCAAATAAGAAACAGTACACCAAACAATGCCTACTGTCTATGAAAACAGTACCAATAAATAGTACTCGTCACTACGAACTCGTGAGCGCAAGAATCACCTAAATCGGAGTTACGAGCTAAAAGTTATGAACGTTTTAAGATCTAGGGTTTAAATTGTAAAACAACGAGTTTTAGGGACCTATTTATAATTACTGAAAAGTTACAGGGACCTATTTGTAATTATGGAAAAGTTCAGGGGGCTAAATGAAAAAGTACGGGACTAAAATATAATTTAGGAAAAACTTAGGGGTGTTTATGTAAAATTACAGGACCTAAACATAATTATAAAATTACTCGGGGCTTAAGTGTAAAAATTACATTATCGCGCCACGACAGGACTAAAATTTAATTATTAATTAACCTAGGGTTGCTTATGTAAAAGTGGGGGGTTCTTTACTAAATAATTAAGACGGCGGGGGTGTTTATGTAAAAGGACCGTAACGGTTCGTTTGTTTTAATCTGGACCGTCCGTGCCGGATCGGACGGCCGGGATCGCTCCGGCAGGGGCTACGGCGGAGGCTCACGCCGGCGAGCGGTGGCGCCATTAGGGCTCGCCGGATTTGGATGGAGCAGGGGCTACGGTGCCCCGTTCTCGACGCGGGGAGCACCTACGCGATGCGGGGGTGATAGCGCACTCACCGGTGAGGTCGCGCGGCGACGGGAGATGGCGGCGGCAGCTCACGACGACGATGGGCGGGCGGAGCCGTGCGGTGGTGTCGCGGGAGCTCGTTTGTCGACGAGAAGGTGAGCTGCTTCACCGGCGGTGGCGGCGGATCGTCGGGAAACTCGTCACGGGGTCCACGGGCGGTGCGGAGGCTCCGGACGGCGGCGCGACGGAGATGGGCCAAGCGGCGGCGATGGCGAGCTAGGGCACGGGTTTTCTTGCGGGTTTCGGGAAAGAATCGAGGCAAGGGATTGCGGCGTCTTTTATAGGGGTAAGGAGCGTGGCACGCATGCCCAAGATGGCCGGATCGGAGCGGGATTCGACTCCGATCCGCGTCGGGTTTTGGTTGGGCTAGAGGCGGGCTCGGACGGGCTGAGTCGGGCCGGGAGCTAAGGAAGAAGAAAAGGAGAGGGGAGAGAAAAGAAGAGATGGGCCTAGGGAGATTTGACCCATGGCCCGGGGTTGGGTTCCTCTTTTTCTTTTCTTTTCTTGTTTCTACTTTCTATTTTCAAACTTGAAATTAATCGATATTCGACTCGATTTTATAAATACTTTTGCATCCAATAAAACCTAATGCACATCTATGCAGCATGAATGCAACACACATTATATTTTATAAATAATAAAATAATTCATTTTAATAGGAATTAAATACTTACCCTAGGATAACTACTAGCATCCTAATAAAATAAATCAAAATTTTATTTTATTGCAAATTTTGAAAAATCAGGATGTTACACCAAGTCGGGGAAGAACATGCTGAACACCCCCTCATTGTGCTTCAACGACTACGAGATCATCAACTTTATGCAAAATTCAGCAAGTGTGAATTTTGGTTGGATCAAGTTGCATTCTTGGGTCATATTATTTCAGCAGAGGGAATTTCAGTTGACCCTAGTAAAGTTGGTGACGTGCTAAATTGGAAGACTCCTAGAACCGTCAATCACATCCGTAGTTTTCTCGGAGTTTTCTCGGACTTGCTAGATATTATCGAAAATTCATTCCAAATTTTTCTACCATCTCCGAGCCCATGACGAAATTATTGGAGAAAGATTCTACTCTTAAATGGAGTCCCGAGTGTGAAAATGCTTGCCAAACTTTGAAGAAGCATTTAACCACCGCTCCAGTTCTAGCCAACCCGACATCACCAAGATGTTCGACGTGTATTGTGATGCGTCCGGCATAGGAGTGGGTTGTGTTCTCATGCAAGAAGGCCGACTTATTGCTTATGCATCCCGTCAGCTCCGCAAACATGAAAAACATTATCCTACCCATGATCTTGAGTTGGCATAAGTAGTTCTTGCTCTCAAAATTTGGAGGCATTATCTCCTCGGGAAATCTTGTGCATCTCTACACCGATCATAAAAGTCTCAAATATATTTTCACTCAGCAAGAATTAAATATGATACAACGAAAATGGATGGAATTAATAAAAGATTATGAATTGGAAATTCATTACCATACCGGAAAGGCTAATGTAGTCGCTGATGCATTAAGCCGCAAACACCAATGCAATCAACTCGAAATCTGCTCTATGGATAATGTCAGCAAATCTGAAAAATGAAATTAATCCCTGCCTTCATATCATTCCTCATGGTGCATTGCACAATTTGGCTCTTGTTCCTACTCTCCGAGAAGAAATTATTGAAGCCCAGAAAAAGGATCGGGGTATGGAACATATCCGACAAAACTTGGGTACCGACAAGGCTATATGTTTTCGTCAAGATGAAAATGGAGTTTTATGGTTCAACAACCGTCTCGCTGTTCCGAAAGATATGGAACTATGAAAGAAAATTATTGACGAAGCACATTTGTCTAAATATTCCATACACCCCGGTAGTAACAAGATGTACCGTAGGTTGAGAGAGAAATATCTCATATGCCGCGCCGTGGTGAGCACGCGCCACCACGCCGGAGTTCTCCCCTGCCCGCGCCACCGTCGCGCAGCATGCCTCGCTTCCTCTCCCGCCTCGCCAACCCCGCCAAACGGTGCGCCGTCTCGAATCACGCACAGGCGGCCAAGCCCAGCCCCTGCGGCGACCCCTAGCACGTCGGATTTTAATTCTAGAGCTCGGATTTGAACGATTCAAGATGTTTCGGAAAGATTGAGACTTGTACGTCAAAATGAATCACAAAAAATGAAAGTTTGAGCAGCCTCAAGTTGCTATCACAACCACGCAGTTTAACAGGATTGA
Source organism: Chloris gayana (assembly GCA_031894775.1). Lineage (NCBI taxonomy): Eukaryota > Viridiplantae > Streptophyta > Magnoliopsida > Poales > Poaceae > Chloris > Chloris gayana. The sequence goes on along the minus strand of JAUNZO010005062.1, from coordinate 533,955 downwards.
ATTTTGAAAATTGTGTAACTTTCATATCTTGGATCCAAAATGCTTGAACAAACACTCGTTGGAAATTAGAGGATGTGAACTTTGCCATGGTAACATAATCTAAGCACTTTCTGTGGGAAAAATAAAAGATCCGAGTACTTCAAAATGCTACACCGTTAAGGTCCGTGGCAACTTTGCATTTTGAAAATTCAATAACTTTTGATATAGAAATCCAAATGGGGCAAATGAACATCCGTTCTGATCCTTGCAAAACGTACTTTACATGATCCTACTTGGTTGACCCCAGTTCTGTAGCAAAAATTTGAATTTGAGGCTATTTAAGAAGGCCTCCCGTTAAGCCTGAAACCAGACTTAACCAAAACGAAATTGTGAAAACCAACCAAATTCAAATTTGACATTCTCTTTCTTCTGGCATGATTAAGCATTATTGCACATATTTCTGGTACATTTGAGCATGTCATAATATTGTTTGTATTTTTGGGTAAGTACAGTCATATATTATCTAAGTTTAATCATAGAAAATCCACATAAAATGCTAATTGCTTATGGTGCTCAACGTATAAAAAGGATAAAACTCCTCCTAAGAAAATGTTGTTTCAACCGATTGTATAATGATTAGTGATAAAGTCATCACACTGATATAGGTTAAGATGTGTTCAAAGATTAAAATTTCCAAATCATATCTATTAATATTTTGTTAAGTGCACAATTGTAGTATGGCAGCCACCTAACCCTGTGGTTGTTTCATTTTGCTCATGTCAAAAATCAATCCTGCCCTATCTTCTTGATCACAAATTAAGCATGTACATTTATGCTAAATAATGATTGTTACTTCTAATTAGAAGGTTGTCCCCATGAAATAACCTACATGTCTCATCATCATGACAAATCATCTCATCCTATGAGCATGTTCATTTTATGCAAACATTTCATTGCATTTTGTTATTGAGAAAGTTCCATGAGCTATGAAATAATGATTTCGCTCATGCTCATGCACTCGCATTTGCACTCATATAGGAACCCCGGCTGGAACCGAAGATCAAGGAGGGCACTAGCTGGAAGTGAGTGAGTTCGAGTGTGCTAACTGCGAACCCAACCAAGGCAAGCCCCGGAGCATAACCCTATGTTCAGGAGTTGATCGGAACCTAGTCGCATTAAATCCCTATTCTCGTAGTTTTTGGTTAGGTATAATCCTGATCGCTAGATGCTATGCTTAATAAATTCATCGGTAGCAACACCGAGTGATTTGGAGATCACCCGGTCTAGGGATGAATTATGGTTACCCTCACATGAATAATTGGAGACCGTACGGGGAAGTGCATGTGTAGGATGCGGTGACTAGGTTGGTGATGTGAACTAGTGTCCCGATCTTCCAAAAGGTTCAGATAACTCTTGATTTGGCGAAGATGTGACACACGTCGATCCGGCTCTCGAACAACAGGTTCGAACCCCGCAATCGCAGCACCACGTCCTCTATGGTTATCAACCGGCGTTACACGGTTGACCTCACCAAGAAGGCTAATCCCGGCCTGCGAATCAAGAACACAAGCAAGAACAAGAAAAAACGCAACCAAATTTGCAAATGTATGATTAATCTCACGAGTTGGGGTCTCGAGAAACCAATGAACGGCGAAACTGTCTAAGCAGAATAATCTAAGCAAAACCCAACCCTAACATGGATGGCGGCTACTGCTAATAATGACTTGGGGATGTGCAAGAACCCCCTGGATGCTCCCCTAATGGGCTCACACGAGATACACAGCCCAAAGGCCAAAAACGGTGACGCAGCACCAAAACAAATTCTGGATGTTCTAATGTTTCGATGATTCCTGGTGACTCCGAATGAATTTTGACATGAGACCGGCTCTACTGGAAAGGTTATGCAATTATCTTTCCATCCATATGTAGAACGTCCAAATCCGACTTTGTATGCGATCTGGGCGTCTATTTTAATTCAGCCTGTTCCTGGACTCCGAAACAGACTCGAAGTCGACTTGATTTAGGCCTCCACAATGTCTTGCGCCTCTTGCTAGACCTCCACGCCTCCAAGCCCTCTTCCATTCATATTATGGTCCTCTCCTTGATTCGATGTTTTAAATAGCGGGCTATAGAATATAGCGGAGTGCTCCTAGAAAAGCTATAGGAGCTATAGCACGGCTATAGCGGAAGCTATTGCCTATAGCGTTTTGCAAAAAATGGAGAATATTTTTACCAAAACATTAGTAATTCCATCAATTACGACCCTCATTTCATATGTGTGCATCCATCATTACAACACTCCAACACCCAAGCATGTATTTATCATATTTCCTAGCGATTGGAAAGTTCACATAATGAAAAGGCAACTATCATATGGACTATGAACGATAAAACTAATCACCACGGTTTGACTTTTGAGTTATAGCGGAGTTAGCGGATGTAGTTAGTAGTAAAAATAACCATATAGCGGAGTTAGCGGCATTAGCGCCAATATTAGCAATATCGTAGCGTCATCTCCCTCAAAAAGCTAAAGCGAGGCTATAGCGGAGCTATAGCGGGCTATTTTAAACATAATCATAATAAAATCATTAGGTAGGAAACTATTATCAAAATTATGAAAAGAAAGACTTAGGAACGAGCTCACCTCTAAAGTCAATTGTCGGGCGCGAGCTCTAGTTATTGGTCCTTGAATGTTCAGCGGAGGAGTATCATTTGTATCCAAAGGAGTGATGTCTTCATCGGTTGGCCCTTGTGCGCCATAACCCCGTATGTGTCACTCAAGGACCGTTCGTTGTGACTCCACGAGCAAGTATTGAGTTGTGTACCAAATACATACCTTCATATGGGAGTTGGTAAACTGATGTAACTTGAGAGTCGTAGTGTTGGACGGTCTCTCCACCCTTTGTGTAAAGTGTTGGTCACGGTAGATGCACGGGTTTGTGAGTAGATGGAGTATGACATCCCATGCCACAAACGAACATTTGAACAGTGGCATTGCATTTGGATTTGCATTTCCAAACCTCAATTTGATCAAAAGCCAATTGGAGAAGAGCTGGGGTTTGAATTCATTTCCAAAATAGATTCAAATGAGCGTTTGCCAAAAGTCAAACTTTTCCAACAGAAGCATGTCAATGTTTTTGACAGAATCTTGTAGGGTATATCAAGAATGAATTTTAGGATATTTTTCCATAATTTTTAGCAATGGATAAAGGCTCCTAAAAATTCAGTCTAATCAGGAACACAACAGACATTCAAGGATTTTTTTTTTAAGAATTTTTGTGAGCAAAATTTGAACTTTTGCCAACAACAAAAGTTGCTCCATATTTCATGGAGACCATACCCAAATTTTGGTATGTCAAAATTCGATCTAGAAATTGTGTTTTTGAGCAAAATCAGTAGCAGTGCAGAATGGCAGAACTGTAAATTGTGGGAACTCGGGTTGGAACGGTGGTCAGGGCCACTGGTAGAGGCACCTCAGCGTTGGCGCCCATGCTGCTGGGGAAGGACAATGATTAAGCGTCCGGCCAGCTGCTCCACGCGTCAGCCATTCCCTGCCCTCGAAGGAATCCTCCCCTCTGCTGGCGTTGCTCATGGGCTCAGTAGGAGAACGATCGAGCTCGAGCGCTTCCCGGCCAGCGCCGCCCCCATCCGGTTCCAGCAGAACCAGCGCAGCTCGCACGCCTCCCAGCTCTGCACCAAAGCCCACCAGAACCCCACACCCTCAGCCCTAGGTGAGCAGGCCGGATCCAGCATTTTTTCCCCTGTTCTGCGCCGCCCGGAACCGTCCGCGACGCCGTGCCTCCGTCGGTGAGTTTCAGCCCTCCACCCAAACCAAAAATAGCGCGCAAAGGTTCGTGCCAGCATCCTGTCAAGTTAATTGTGATTCCTTGCAGCGAGCTCACCGGAAATCGAAGCCAAATCTGCGTCGCCGCCCCCGAACACAAAACCGACCTCTCCTCTGTTCATCGCGAAATTCGTCGTCTCCGGTGAGCTATTTCGTGTGATTCTTCTTCCTATGTGTGCTACACTCATTGGTGAACATCCCTGACCTTTCTCCCCCTTCGTTTCCCCTCCGTGGTCGCCGGAATCTGCCATTTTCCCCACCGGCGCGGCTATTTGGTTCTGTGCAGAAAATCAAAGTTTTATGTAATTTAAAATGGAACCTTGTTAAGCCTATAAAATCCATAATTAATTCCTAGACATTGTAAAAATCATGAAACTTTGCATATGCACCTTCCATAACATGTTGGATCCCCTGGTGCTTGATTCTGATGCATTCATACATATTTTCATCATAATTATCATTCTTTGGCTTATATAGCATATATTTGCCTTTGGATAATTTATTTGGAAAAATGTGTCAAAAATTCATGGCTTATTTTTTCCTGGTGCTCATCATGAGTAATTTATGTTTTACCATGGGATTCATGTTGAGGAGTGTTTATAGTATTATTTTCTTAATTTAAGTGTGCTAGGTTCATGTTAGCATAAAAATGCTATATTGCATATTGCCATACTTAATGTCACGTGCAATTCCCTAAATGGTGTATACATGCCTATTATGCTTAATTGGGATCTTTTATGCACTTCCATAGAAATCATGTATAAGATTGTTTGGTAAAACTATTTGCTTAATTTTGAATTTGTTAAGTCAATATTGACCTAACATGTTATATTGCCATGTTGCCTAATATATGTTAATTCATGTAAAAGTCTACGTTTTATGCATGACCATGTTTACCATGAGCCTTATTGGGATGCATAGCAGGAGTATCTGCATAGCAGGAGTATCTCATATGCATACGTATTTCGACACGTTCTTTGTTTATGTCCATGTGTAGTTCTATGTCCTAATAGAAGGCAATAGATTAAATGCCTTCTCATGTACATGTTTAATCTTCGACACATGTGTATGCCCTCGTATAGCTTCATGCCATATTAGCAAGCTAAGCATTAACGTGTTTTCTATTATGCCAATTATTTTCCTAGCTAGGAAAGAAGAATTTCCTTCTCTTTACTTCTAAGTCTTATGCCTATATGTTGTTGCATCTATGTTTTAATTAATTAGAAGATTGTCCTCTTGACTTAAACTATGTTTTCCTATCCATAAGTGAGCATATCATGTCATGCACAAATAATTTCATCTCGTAAGCTTATACCATCATTATTCATATTTATTGAGAAAGTCCATGAATATTAATGTTTATGTATTCACCTACGCTCATGCATTGCATTGCATTCATCTAGGACCCGAGACCGAGGAAGGCAACCCCGTGGAGATCGATGTTGAGCTGAACACCGTTGTGGATACTAACTTCGAAACAACCCCATGGCAAGCCCCGGTGCATAACCCACGCTTTTTAAAAGTTTTGCTTTACTTCACATGTGATGATGTCATGTATTGTGCATTTAAGTTCAGGAGTTGATCGTAACCGTAGTTGCATTATTTATCCCTTTATGCCTATGGTCTCATTGGATAGGTATAATCCTTTTTCGTTAGGAATGCTATGCTTAGTAAGGAGTCATCGGTAGAAACACCGAGCGGTACGGAGACCTCTCGGTATAGGTTATTCAATTGTTACCTCTCACATGATGTTTATGAAATTGAGACCGTACGGGGAAATGCATGTGTAGGATACGATGGCAAGGTTCGCCTATGTTCGCCATAGCCCCGTGCGTGTCGATTGAGGACCGTGTGACTCCGCGAGCAAGAATCGAGTTGTGTACCAAGTGCATACCTTTATTATGGGTATTGGGAAACCTAGTAGCTTGAGAACCGTAGGGTTGGACGGTACCCCGCCATTCTTTTGAGATGTTGATTGATGGTGGCATCCCGGGTCATGTGGTTGGACGAGTATGCGGTCTACCCTTGGATGGCTCCGTCGTGGGCATCGCAAGTGGGGATGTATTACTTGGAAGAGGTGGGAGTCGTATCGGCCCTATAGTGATCTCGCGAACGGTGGCCATACGTGTTCTTAAATGATGCGTATGTCGTGTACTTGGGTTTCTCCTGCAGGATGTAAATCGATATATATCGTCGTCCCTCGCGGTTATTGAGTACCTCTTGTCTCGAGCAGATCACATCGTAGTAAGAAGTGAACATGATGATGTATTTGCTAATTTGAAGTATTTTAATATTGCTTTGCAGCCTTGTATTGCTAGGTCTTGCTCACTAAATTTTATATTCATGTCATAACCCTTTTAATATGACTAAAAGTTGGAATTAGAAATTAATGTAGGTGCTGTTTTTGCAATTTAATTCCAGCAAACCCGGTCAGCCCCTGCATGTTAGGAGTCGGTTTTAGAAACCACTTTTGTCGGGTAAGACTTGCGGAGTATATTAGATACTCAGGGCTTTGTTGTTAACATTTTTGTGCAGGTGAGCTGTTGAGAAGAATGGGCACATCTACGGGCTTGATGTGTTACATTTTAGGCAACTATCGTCGAGATTAATTTACGCTTTCGCATATATATTAAACAGATGTAAAAATCAGAATCTGAACTCTATGTATTGTAACACTTGAAGATCATATGTAAAATGGTCTACTCATGTACACTAAATATGTCTTTGTAAATGGTGAATGTATCATCTGTGTATGTGCTATGACGTCCGTTTTGTCGGATGTCTCCCGAGGCGGTCCTGTGCGACAATCCCTCTTGCTTTGCAAGGTAGGGGTGTCACATGGAGGGTGTGTTATTTACTCTTGGACCCGACGCTACTGTGGTTGCATGTGGAATGCACACTCGAGAGGACGGACCTGGCTCATATCTATGATAATATTGTAAAAAGTGGCCATACGTGTTCTTAAATGATGCGTATGTCATGCATTTGGGTTTCCCCTGCAGTGTGTAAATCGATATATATCGCCGTCCCTCGCGGTGATGAGTACCACTTGTCTCGAGCAGATTGCTTCGTAGTAATAAAGAGAAGATGAAATGAAGCTTGTTGTTTTTATAGAAATAACTTATGTATTGCAACCATGTTTGTTAGAATTGCTCAATAAAATTTATGATTATGTTTCCACCGTCTTAAATTGGCTAAAACAATGAAAGGTTTAAATTATATAACTGCTATTTTTCGCAAATTTCAGCAAGCCAGATCAAGCCCCCTGCATACTAATGTCAGTTCTTAGAACCATTTTTGACGGGTAAGCCTTGCGGAGTATATTAGATACTCGGGGTTTGCGTTTAAATTCATTTTCAGGAATACCACAGCCCGATTACTGTGATTGCTGCGGGAAGTTTGTGTGTCAAGGTGAGGAACCTCGGGAGTGGACCGTGGAGTGGATTCCCGCTTCACGGAATCAAGAGTGAGGCCACGCCATATGGGCTGGTGTGGTTCTCCTATCTAAGTTGTATATATGTATCGTCGAGATGTTTTACGCTTCCGCACAATGTTCATGAAGTAATATAAACTCGACAATTGCACTCTATGGTATTGTATTCGAATTTGAAGCTATGGATTGTAATAACTACTTTATTAGATGTAAAAGTTGCTGTTCGCACATTTTATATGGTTATGTAATTGGTGAAAGTATCGTTAATGTATGTGCAATGTACGTTCGCTTAGTCGAATCTCTCCCGATATGATCCTGTTCGACAATCCCTCTTGCTTTGCAAGGTAGGGGAGTCACGAGCCTGCCGGAATTGAATGGACGCGTACCTCCGGCCGCCATCCCCTCTGCCACCCCCTTTTTCCCCTCTAGAAAGTGGCACAGGAGCCAAGCCCACATCGGTCCAGCGCCTCCACTAGCTTCCCCACTCCCCTCTGCACTGCCCCGCACCGCTGCCCCGTCCCCTTCTCGCCCCGAGCTCGCGCGCGGTCAAAATTCCGAGCCGCCACGCCACCTAGAGAGGTCGATCTGCCCCCTTCCGTCCCCGGACCATGCGCAAGACTCCCCTACAGCTCCCCCTAACTCCATTTCTCATGTCGTGCAGTGCAGCGCCGAAATTTTGAGAAAAGCCGACCGCCGGTTCCGCCACCCCGCCGTCGAGCCCCCTCTCCGGTCACCCCCTTCCTCAAGCGACCCCACACCACCCTTCTCCTCCGCCAAGTGATGCTCACCGTCCCTTCTCCTCACGCTCTCGTGACCCGCGCCGCGCCCACGACCTCGGCTGGAGTTCCGCGAGCGCCACAGCCCGTCGCGAGCCCGCCACGGCCGCCGTTAGGCACCGCATACCACCCCATCGTGTTTCCCTCCGCGTGCACATCATCCCCACCAAATACCAGAGCATGTTCCGCCCTAGAGCGCCGCCACGCGCGACCTCGCTGGTGCCCGCAGCCGCTCGCCGGAGCCCGCGCACCGCCCCTTTTAAAAACGTCCGATGGAAATTTTGTAAATTGTGTGAAATTTTGTTCCATATAGAAAAATTCATAAGTTTTGATTTAAAAGTCCAAAAATTGCAAAGTAAAATGTTTTGAACTCCTCACAACCTGTACTTTTAGAAAAGTAACATGAACATGTATTTTTGGGTAATGTTCGTATTTTTACAAAAATGTTAAAAGGCAGTCCATGTAAACTCACTTAAGTCATAACTTGAAAAATATAGGTCCAATGAAGATGCCACTTGGACAGAGCATGCATCTTAGTACCCGTGAAATTCTTGCACTGGAAAATCTCAATTTCATTAGATATTTTTTCAAGTTTTGGCATTAATGGCATTTTCTGTAATTAATTTTTGTTTAAACGTAGATAAATTCTTTTGGCATGAAACTTGGTAGATGTACTCACCATAGCCCGGCGCACTTGCATAAAATCCCATGTTTAATTTTGAGCATGTTAAATATTTATTTTGCTGTCTCTTCGTTTAATTCAAGAATAGGTTAATTTCAGCATGTTAAATATTAATTTATATATTAGCATGTTTATGTAATTCTCACTCTCCATAATTTTACTTAGTTCATCATAGTCAGTTTGGTAGAAAGTTTCTGTTAATTTCATGCATGTGTTAGTTTTGTAAGTGTTTTCCTAATGTGTGTCACACCGTCATCACATGCGATAATTATGAATCCCACTCATAACCCTAAGCGCTTTTGACTCACATTTGAACTTTACTCATCGTTTTAAATCTGAACACTCATGTTATGCCACAGCACTTACATCCGTTCGGTCACACATTGCATTGCCTATGTTACATGTACAAGGGTAGTAAATTCAACTCAATTAAAAGGGAGAAGAAATGAAGTGCATGCCTACTATTAGTTTCACGAACTTGGCTCTATTAAATTGTGCTTATGATGTTCATACAAAACAGCATCCATGCATTATCATCATCATCGACCTTGTATTCTTTTTACTTATACATTGCATGTCATTCTTTAGGTGACGACGTCGAAGTGATTCCACCGGAAGAAGCCGTTGCTACTCTCAACGCTTGTGAAGCTAGTACTAACTTCGATAACTCTCAAGGCAATCCCCGGTGCATTCCTATTATTTTAAAATGCTTTCTTTTATCAGTATATTAAGGATGATGAATGTGCATTTACGTTCTAGGAGTTGAACAACGAGCCCACGTGCATAATTTTCCCTAAATGTCCTATGTAGAACATGTGTCATATCCTCGATAGAAATGCTATGCCATGCTTATGGAATCAATGATAGAATGGGATACTCACATATGGTTTATGATTATACTTGAATATGATGAATTGGTAAAATTGAGAACACCCATTGTGGCTCCGCGAACCAGTTTGAGTTGTGTACCACTTGCATACCTTTTTTATGGGGATTGGTAAACCTATGTATGAAAGGACCTTGATGTCGCCTAGAGGGGGGTGAATAGGCGAATCCCGCAAATTAAAACTTAATCCCGAGATCAGCACCAAAACCAGTCGGACCGGTTACCAAAACCGGTCGGACCTGTTTTGACAGAAATGCAGGAAACCTTGCTCTTCTATCTATCCCGAACTAATACTCAAAGTAGTGCCTCAATTGATGTTGGTTGCAGTAACACTTAGTCCCTACACATCACAAACAAGCACAACCGAGTAGATCGAAGTGGAAGCACAATAGGAGATAGAAATTTAAACAAGAGAGGCAAACCGAACAAGAAGACACAAGGGTTTGTTTGCCGAAGTTCGGATTCACCCCGTGAATCCTACGTCTCCATTGAGGAAGCTTGAGTTGCTCCAACTTCAAGCCGGGTCTCTATCAACCACTTTCCCCGATCCGCTAGCTTGATCTTTTCCCTTTCGGAGGCAAGATCACAACCTTCACAAACCGACCCTTGGCTCACCACAACTTGGGACCTCGTGGGTAACGCCTAGCTGTCTAGGAGGCTTCACCTCCAAGAGTAACAAATGCCACACTATTGCTCAATGCAGCCACAAAGTGCTCAAGGCTTGGATTGCTCATAAATGCTCAAATCTCTCAACCCAACTCAAAGATTTTCACCAAATCACTCAAGTCTCACAAAGAGGTGTTGGGGAGAGCTCAATCTGGCCGTTGGGATGTTCGAAACACTCGGAACCAGCAGCCCTCGAAAGAGGGGAGGGAGGCTATTTAAATTGTTTACGGAAAACTAGCCGTTGGACGAGTCGTCCAAAACCGGTCCGACCGGTTTGGCAAACCGGTCGGACCTGTTTTTGACCACACAATAGTTAAGCTTCAAAAGGCACTCCACTCATTTCTATTTGATCTCTTCTCACTGACTTTTGTGTATAGGTTCTATAAAAGTTCTAGAACACTATTACTCTCAAAGCGGAGGTAAAGCCCTAGGTTTACAAAACCGGTCCGACCTGTTTCCCAAACCGGTCGGACCTGTTTTGTCAGTCGACACACTAGTAGGATGGTTTTTAGGGTTTTCCTCTCATGGCTTCTCACTTGGGATGTTGAGCACTTTGAACACTCGTAGAAGCATAATGTTGCATCCCCCTTGATAGTACGGCAAACCTATACTCAAGCATAAAAGCAAATACACATTTTTCACTTCTTGAGCTTGTAGACTTGTCATTTGCCACTTTATCAATTTTGCTTCAACTTGGGGTTGTCAACACGAATAGAGATCCAAGCATATCCACCTTGAGCTAATGACCATGGATTTTATCATCAAATAGACAATGCTCCATATTATATCCATGTCGTCTTTTCTTTCTTGATTCACATATAATTGACACTAGGAAACATACAATCCTCCATAGACTTTTTGATTCATCGGATTCAACATCCACTTGCTCTTCTCCACCACAATGGTTCATCGGCGCCAAGCCTCTTGCTTGCCCTTCTCCAATGTATGGTCCATCGTAACCAAGTCCTTGCTAATCCTTCATCAAACTTACCATCAAGATTAACACATTTCTTTGTATCATCCATTAGCACATCTTTGATATTCATCTTCATGTTGTATTGATTTTTCGTTATGATGTATGTTGCTTGCTTGATATGAAACCAAGAATTAAGTCACCAATAGACATGGTGATACTCTCATTGTCTAATGTGAGACATATCAACAAGCTTCATTTTTCTTCATGTGACACATAGTACAATGTTTTCACCGTTGATCATCCATGTGTCTCGTCTTCATCACATTCTTTGTCATATGGTAGTCACGTATATACATGTGATTGTGCACCATGTTCCTTTTTCTCATTTTTCCTCACTTGTTTGTCATACCCTTAAATCTTCATCTTATGGAGTCCATGATCTCATACAAATAATATCCATAAGTGTGCTTTGCAAATGATGATTCATGATAATATCACAATTAAATTCCTGCTCATCATCTCGATAAACATATTAGTCCTTTAATCGTTTTGTGAATCAATTCACCGGAACCCACTAGGGTCCTAGATGCACTTTGAATGTAGCTTGTGAATTGTAAAGTGGGCCGGATATCTCACCGATCCGGAGGTGATGTGTATGGCACGGTGGTTGCATAGGTTGAGGACCGTTGGAGAGTACACGGGTTAAGCCTTGGGTACGTTGTTGAACGGGTCGTAAGGGGGACAGGTACTCGGGGTCGGTGGCCCCGTGTTTTGCTTTATGATAAATTCGCGAACGGTGGCCATACATGTTCTTAAATGATGCGTATGTCGTGCATTTGGGTCTTTCCTGCAGGATTAATAATTCGATAATTATCGTGTTTACAATGTGTAGTAAGAGGAAGAGAATGAGATGCTCGCTGTTTTATATTGATATCAAATTGTATTGCAAATTCTTGTATTGCTTAGTATGCTCACTGAAGTTTCTCTTATGCAACAACCCTATTAATTTGGCTAATCATAAAAGTGCAAAAACCTAATTAGCTAGGCGCTGTTTTTATGCAAATGCCACGTGAAACCGGTCAAGCCCCATGCATCTAGGTGTCGGTCTTAGATGGCCAATTTGACGGGTAAGACTTGCAGACTATGTCGGATACTCGAGGCTTTGCCACTACATGTGTATTTCCGGGTTTTCCGTAAGCCGGATTTTTTATTGTTGTGGTAAGGTTGTGTGGGATGCGAGAGGAGCCCAAAGAGTGGACCATCGAGTGGGTTCCTAGTTCTCCGACCCATGATGAGTGAGTCGTGGCCTAGGCCGGCATGGTTCACATAAGCTATCTATGTATCGTCGTGTTATGTATTCGCTTCCGCACTCTATTCGAACAAAGATCATGGTTATGTAACTTAAATTTGAACCTAATGTATCTTTTATTTGGAACTCTATGTCGTAATTCGAGACTTAATTATGTGAACATGCAAATCGTGTATGTTTGTTAATGTGATGCTATGTATGGTTGCTTCGTCAATAATCTCCCAAGGCGATCCGTACCACACTAATCTATCTTTTGGGATAGGGGTGTGATAGTATAGCCCCGACTCTTGTATCGTTTGAACTCCCTTCATATAATGCAAGAGTCTACTTGGATGATTCTTCATTATTTCCTTCAGGATTCAATCTCTTCGAGCTACTTCTCTCAATTTCTATTATTTCCTGCTTCCTGTAATCTCTACGAGACCACTCTTAAACACGGTGCACCGTTCGGGTGCACCTAATTAGGTATAGCTCCCGACTCTTGTATCATTTGAATATCACAAATAATACAAGAGTCTTTTCTTGAGAGAATATGCTTTATTACTTTTCATCAAATCACATTCCTTCCAGCAATCTCTGCCAAGAACATATTTTCGGACCGGTCATACCGGTCTTAACCTCATATCTCCTGGAGATTCATACCAAATTAACGTAATAGACCGTCTAAATTAGTCTGAATTCATAATCCGCTTAGTTATATTTAACTAAGAACCAAAATCCTGGTAGATTAGACCAGTTTTTTCCCCTTTTTCTCACATCGACTCGAGTCTCCAAGGCCTATAATCAGCCGAATGATTAACACCCGAGCCTAAGGCATCCATTCTCAACATTAAGTTAGGCAAGACTTAATTGTCTTCAATGTAACTCTTTCATACCCCCAAATTCCTAAATTTGGGACCAACATTATTCCAGCATCCGGAAATTGCATATTCCAGATCGCTTCTTATTCATAAAGAGCCCCCGTGATTATACTAATCACGTTGACTTATTACTTATGACCGTTAGGTCATAATTGCATAACCTAGTCTTTAATGAGTATAAATCATTAATGCCAAGATTATTGGGCTGTAAAATATGGACCAATAACTTTCCAGACTCAGAGCCCAGCTCGGGTACAATAAAAGATACGAAGGGTCCACCTAGGTCAAACCCATTCTCGAAACTCCATACGCGCCCACGACATCTCCTTGTTCTTCGGACATCGTGATCGTAATCCTCGCGCTCTTCCCTTCCAAAATAAACCAATCTCCAATTGTCCTTTTTCGATCTCTAGAATGGGCAAGAAGAAATCTTCCGCTGCTCCGTCCTCATCATCCAAGCATTCCCCGTGATCGGCATCCCTTCGGCGCTCAAGAATTGGGCGATAGCAAAATCACTTAATCAACTCTTAATGAGATGGTTCGTGATGGGATTCTTCCGCCTCAACTCATCCTCAAGTGGATCGCCCCCACTCCCGGTCAAGTTCAATGGGGAATAGACGACTCACAATAATTGGTACTAAATTTTTTTTTCATTCGTTGTCTCGACCTCCCTTGCTTGTTCTTTTTTTCACAGGCTTGCTTTTCTTTTACGGATGGGAATTAGTGAACTTGAACCCTAATTCCATTCTCCAAATAGCCTTCTTTATTCATCTTTGTGAGGCTTTCCGGGAATCCCCTCTCATTTCAATCTCTTTCGATATCTATTCCAAATCCGCCCGCTCCTTTCTTCAACCAACCGTTCTGCAGTGGGGGAGTTGGGATACACTCGTTGGAGTGCCGAAGAGTATTTTTCCCTGTCCTTTAACAAAAGCTTGGCCAATTGGAAAAACGAGTGGTTTGTTTGTGATAATCCCCAACCCGCTCTTCCCCCTTGTAGAGCCGGTGTAGCTAAGGAACTCTCCTCCCGGAACTCAAAAGACATCGGGGAAGACTTCAAACAAGATGAAGAAGTGATCGCCTCGCTGCCAACAGAAAGTATCCGAAAGAAGTCAAGGGCGTCACGAGCTGAGACTGTCCTTTGGAGTTTCATTGTCCGAGGGGTTCAACCACACTCAAGAGGCGAGCCTCCCCGGATGGTCCTTCAATGAAAGCAAGTGTCAACCCAACCGACGGAACATCCCTTCCCGATCCGGACCGCTTGAACAAGCGATTGAAGAAAATGCTCTAGACCGGTTCGATGAGGCAGGGTGCCGGAGGGTTTGCTTGGCGTTCAGCTCATCAAATCCTCGTGATCCTGTAAGTATTTCGTTTCTCACTTAATATCGGTATTTCAACATCGCTTTTTTGTTATCATGTATCTTTATCGAATGTTGAAGATGGACAACTACAAAAGTCATCCCCCACTTCCGAGAAAATGATCCTTGGGGAGAAGATTATGAAACAAACGCCGCTCCCATTCCTGTACATACCGGTCGCAACCGGACCGGTCCGCAACCCCCACTCTTACTCTAGGGACTTCGGACCGGTCTGTTCTTCCTTAGACCGGGCCATACCCGAAAATTTCAAGTCCGGAAAGGTTGTTCAAGCCCCCAGTACAGAAAACGCACATCGGCTTTAACCATTGGCAAGTCAACAGCAATCCCCGCTTCCGTTCCGGAAGACACCCGTACTCGAAGCACGTAAGCTTGAAGAGCGGTGCCAAGAACACGAAGCCGTCGAAAGAGACCACCAAGCTGCACTAGCTGCGTTTGAAGTAGGCATCACTGGGGGTCCCAAAGAGACCCTCCACCGACCGATTCTCTTGCCAATAT
The DNA here is from genome assembly GCA_031894775.1 of Chloris gayana. Taxonomy (NCBI): domain Eukaryota; kingdom Viridiplantae; phylum Streptophyta; class Magnoliopsida; order Poales; family Poaceae; genus Chloris; species Chloris gayana. The sequence continues at coordinate 518,733 of JAUNZO010005062.1, read as the reverse complement.
CCCCAAGAGGTCCCGGTATGGTGCCCGGACCGATACTTCAGGGACGTTACAGGAGGGTCCATCCCCATGCCGCAAGTCCCGGCAGCGGTAAAAAGGAGCGTGGAAGGTTCAAGCGGGGATACTCAGTGGTCCCCCCGCAAAGAAGAACAAGACTTCCTTCGGCTTCAAGAAAGCCACCTCGTATGTTTTCGTAACCCGATCTGTTTTGATGCTCGCCTAGTCTAGAATCATTATTGCATTATTTCAATCTGTCAACCCTTTTCTTTTTTTGTAGGATCCCTTCTAATCTTCAAGCCGAGCATCGAAAGCTTATTGAGAAATAAGCCCAACATTCCTTCTACTAACCCTGCTATAGTTAGCAGCGCAACATCGGCCCCCACTCCTACGGTGTCAAATACCGTAGACACCTCCTAAACAAGGAGTGCAGCAAGCCTAAAGGAACCCCCTGTTGCCTCAATCGAAGAACAAACAACCAATGCCGTCGTAGAGCGGGTTGCCACGAAGCCGATGTTAGTGACACGGTCACAAGTGACTTCCCGCCTCGAGCCACCTTATTCCGGACGGCTCCGAACTCCCATTGGGGCGGGTCCGGATTGAAGAAATTCCCCGTCGAGCAAGAACTACTTGCAAGTCTCCGGTTGCACCAAGGCTCGCCAAGATGGTGGTTGGTGATGTGGATATTGATAGCACGAGCGGGGCCGGGAATGTGACATCCCATGTCACGATTAGAGGTTAAGCACGTGATTAAGATCCTAATGACATCATTAGCTAAACCCTAATGCTCAGCCTCACAGGAGAAAAACAAGAAAAAGAAAATAAGAAAGACAAAAGAAATAAAGGAAAAAAGAGAGAATCTAGTTAAACCCTAACCCTAAACCCTAGTCCCTAATGCTCAGCTCATGTAAAAGGGTGAATTTACAGCATTTTTACATAATTTTTGAAGAAAGTTTTGAATGCCCAAAAATTCAAACTCAAATCTGAAACACTGTTGTTTGTGAATTTTATATGAATTTTTTGAAGCACCTTTAGAACTTCAAACTAAAACATGGAAATTAAAACACATCATGCTGGAGCTCCACATATTTTTATTTTTATTTTTGGAGCACGAGAACTATGAATTTCGTCCAAACTTTCAAACCACACATTCAAATTTCAAAAATTCGGTTTGAGCTCATTGCCCGGTGGACAATGGCGGCACCGCCCGCCGGACCGGCCAGCCCGGCCGCCGCCCGCGCGTGCCCCAGCCCAGTCCCATCGCCACGTCCCTCCTAGCCACCTCCCAACCGCCCTGTACCCGCCGGGCAATAGGAACGGTCGAGCATTGAAGCCGCGCCGCCCCGTCGACCGGCCGTGCGCCGCCCCGCCCCCTCCCTTAGAAAACGGAACAAGGGCCAAGAACTCATTGCCACTCCGCTCCCATCCGCTCCGGCGCCTCACTCTGCACCTCCCCGCGCCCCTGCCCGGCCTCCTTCCCCGCACCGGCACGCGAATTGAAGAAGACGTCGCCGTCGCCCGGACCGACCGCCATGGCCGCCGCTCGCGATTGCTCCGTCTAGGCAAGCTTTCATCCCACTCGCCCGTGTCGGTGGGTGCGCAAGGCCCCTGCGGCTCTTCCCCTAACTTCCCTGCCCCTCCCATGCAATGCATCGTCGGAGTCGGGAAGTGGAGCCGCCGCCGTCGTCTCGCCCCGCCGCCCCCACGACGAGCTCCCACCTCCGGCCTCTCCCCGTGTCGCGCAACCCCCGCCGGCCTTCCCCTCCACCAGGTGAAGCTCCCAGGCCAGCTCCCTCCTCCTCTCTCCCCTGCACCGCACGTGCCGCGCCGTCGAAGTGCCGCGAGCTCCGCCGCTCGCCGCGCCACCGCTCCGGTCGCCGTTGGGTCCCGCCGTCCAAACTCACGTGCTCCCGCGCCGCGCGCTCCATTTCCATCAAAGCTCAGATCTTGAGCTACCCCGTAGCGCCGCCACGCCTGCGCTCGTCGGCGCCGGCCACCGTCCGCCGGAGCCCGCGCCGCCTCGGTTTAAATTTTGCCCTAGTGGCAATTTCGTAATTAGACCCGAACTTCGTTGAAATTTGAAAAATTCATATCTTCCGTTTGTAAGATCCAAAAATTACAAACTAAAATGTTTTGAAAACTACAAAACCTGTACTTTCATAAACGTAACATGAGCTGGCCAGATCTCGGTGTTTTCATATTTTTACAAAAATGTTAAAAGTCAATCCCTGAAAACTCATCTAGGTCATAACTTTAAAACTATAGATCCAAAAATAATGCCCCTTGGCCAGAGCCTTCACCTAAGAATAATTGAATTTCTGGCATGGGAAGCTCTGCATTTCATTGCATATTTTTCAAGTTATTGCATTTCTTGCATTATCTGTATTTAATTTTTAGTTAAATATGTATAACTTATTTTCGTATGAAACTTGGTAATTAATTTCCTCCTGGTACTGTGCATGTGTAGAAAATCCCATGTTAATTTTTCAGCATGCTAAATAATTATTTTTGCTAACCCTAGATCTAATTCCATAAAAGAGTAATTTCAGCACATGTAGAGATAGTTTTATGCTTCTAAAAATTGTGTTTTTGCATGTTTATGTAATTGTCACTTTCCAAAATGTCACATGGCGCTTCATGAGAGGAGTAGTAGTAAGTTTTCGTTCAAATCATGTATGTATTAATTTTGTTATCACGTTCTCGAGTTAGGCGCATCGTCATCGCATGTGATGATAATCACTCAACATTAAGAATCTCATTTGGGTTGCATTTAAACTCTACTAATTCTTCTCTTAAATTATGAACCTATATGTCAACCACAGCATTCATGTCAAGTATTGAATCTTTGCTCATGTATTAAGGTTCTACTTGTCAATGTAATTAATTTCCTTAAAGAGAACAAGCTATACGTTTATGCTTACTAGGGTTTCACTAAACAAAACTTTTGCTTAACACTCATATGCACTCCTTCAAAAACAGCATACATGCATTACCATCGTCATCGACCTTGTGTTCATGTTACTTATGAATTGCATTTCATCTTCTAGGTGACGACGCCGAATTAACCCCGTCGGAAGAGACGATTGCAACACTCAACGCTTGTGAGGCTAGTGCTAACTTCGACCACTCCCAAGGCAAGCCCCGGTGCATTCCTATTATTTTGAAATGTCTTTCTTTATCACTCTATTAAGGATGATGAATGTGCATGTAAGTTCTAGGAGTTGATTGGAAATCCATATGCATTTCATTCCTATATGTCCTATGTTGCTTATGTGTCATATCCTCGTTAGAAATGCTATGCTATGCTTAGGGAGTCAACGATAGAATGGGAATCCCACTTATGGCTTATGAGTAAATTTTGAACATTGATGAATTGGTTAAAAGTAAGAACACCCCATTGTGGCTCCGCGAACAAGTTTAAGTTGTGTACCACTTGCATACCTTTCTTATGGGGATTGGTAAACCTATGTAGCTTGTAAGTTGTAAAGTGAGCCGGATATCTCACGGACCTAGAGGTGATGTGTATGGCACGGTGGTTGCACGGGTTGAGGACCGTTGGAGAGTACACGGGTTAAGCCTTGGGCACGTTGTTGAACGGTCGCAAGGGGAACGTGTACTCGGGGTCGGTGGCCCCGTGCTTTGCTTTATGATGAACTCGCGAATGGTGGCCATACGTGTCCTTAAATGATGCGTATGTCGTGCATTTGGCTCTTTCCTGCAGGATTAATAATTCGATAATTATCGCCGTTTCCTCTCGGTTAATGAGTACCACTTGATTCGAGCAGTTCACAATGTGTAGTAAGAGGAGAAGAATGAGAACATTGCTGTTTGATATTGACATAAAATTTGTATTGCAAATTCCTTGTATTGCTAGTATGCTCACTAAAGTTTCTTTATGCAACAACCCTATTAATTTGGCTAAGTGATAAAAGTGCCAACCTAATTAGCATAGGTGCCATTTTATGCAAAATGCCAAGTTAAACCGGTCAAGCCCCATGCATCTAGGTGTCGGTCTTAGATGGCCAATTTGACGGGTAAGACTTGCGGAGTATGCTAGATACTCGGGCTTTGCCACTACATGTTTATTTACAGTGTTTCCCGTAAGCCGAGTTTTGCGATTGTTGTGGTAAGGTTTTGTGGGGTGGAGAAGAGCCCAAAGAGTGGACCATTGAATGGGTTCCTAGCTCTCCGACCCATGAGGAGTGAGCCGTGGCCTAGGCCGGCATGGTTCATTTTAAGTTATCTATGTATCGTCGGGTTATGTATTTTGCTTCGGCACTTTATTTCGAACAAAGATCATGGCTATGTAAGACTTAAATTTGAACCCGATGTACCTTTTATTCGAACTCTATGTTGTAATTGAGACTTAATTATGTAAACTTGCAAATCGTGGATGTTTGTTAATGTGATGCTATGTATGGTTGCTTCGTCAATCATCTCCCAAGGCGATCCGTACCACACTTAACTATCTTTCGGGATAGGGGTGTGACAAGGAAGTTCACGGCGACCACACAATGAGACTCTCTTCAAGAAGAGCAGGCCTTGAAGAACTTTTTTGAGTCTAGACAGGTATATTTTTCCTCCTTAGCCAATCTTTTTCACGCTTTTAGTTCAACCTATTTCAATGTTTCCCTTAATTTCATTTTCTCTCTAGGTTCTTCTAAAAAATTATGAAGCTAAGAGCGCCATCATTGCTCGACTTGAAGAAGAATTGCACCGGACTCAACAAGCAGCTAATTGAGCTCGGATCTCGGACCGCTAGTCTCGAAATCCAAAGAAGAGGATTTGCGGTGGAGGGAAGCAAACCTTATGAACACCCATGGCATGATGGAAGGCCGCCGACGAGAGATCATCAAACTCCGAAAAGAAATCCGAGTAAGCCTAAATTTTAACTTTAATTTCCTTGCTTGTCTCGTTATCCTTCTAACCGGTCTGTCTATCTCAGCTCTTGAAGATCTTGTCGCCGCCCATAAAAAAGCTGAAGAAGTTCTTTCCGAGAAGGCGGCTGCTCAAGAGATAGCTCTTCAAGAGTGCTCCCAGATTGAAGAGAAGCTAGCTGCTCGTATTGGAGAATTGGAGGGCTAGCTTACTGCCAAAGATAATATTCTAGCGCAGACCCTCCGGTCTAATAAGATACTTGGAAATGATAATGCTCGGCTGAAGACCGAGCTTGTAGAACCTCTAGAAGCCGCCAAGTCCGCGCAGATGGAGAAGGAAAGTGCTCCGAGGATTGCGCACGATCCTACCCAGCCTTGCGCTCAAGACAAAGGAAAGCGAAATCCAATGCCTACTAAAAAGCGAAGCCAAGCTGAAAGCTTCAAATGTTAACATCAAGGGCAGATTTAGAGCGTTGGACATCGGGCATAGACGTAAGTCTCTTCCTCATAGTTTGTTTAGAGAACACTTTTTAATACCGGTCTTCACTTCTGATTTTCTTTTATTTTTCCCTTTCTTCGAGCTTGCGGCAGGCAGCATGAGGACACTTGAGTACTTAAACGGAGGCCAACCCATCAATCAAGATACTATGGACCCGGAGAGTGCAATCCGGGACGTTCCTCGAAGAATTAGGGAGCACTCCAGGATGGTCGCCGGTGCGGGAGGAGGGCATATCGCCGCCATAATCCGGTCTTGGACTCGATCGAAGACCGTGATTTCAACTTCATCGAGTGGATGCCCATCCGGATACAACCGAAGACCAATTCCATGAGTTGAGGAATTCACTCATTGGCACCATCGCTGAACTAGTTGAAGATGTTCCTATGGACCCAAATGGTGTCCCACTAAATGAAACCGCGACGCTTCCCGCCTTGGATCAAGCTGCTCAAGATGCTGCTGCAGCCTATAGACAGATCGTAGAAGACGAGTATGAGGATCCGGATGCCCATCTCGTTGCCTTCTCCATCCGACTCGAAGGAAGAATCGTTGATAGGTCGACGAAAGATCCCAAGACCGATGATACCGGCGATTCCAGCGGGCCCGTCCGATAGATCATAAGACCAGGTGTTTTGTCCGCTAAACATACATTTTTATCATAGTGCTTTGTAATATAATTGTTATCCTTTTAATTGTGATGAATTTTTAGTTTCCTTTCTCTTTTTCATACTGGTCGACCAAAGTTTACCATCTTAAACCTACTAGTCAAATTCTATACCTAAGCAATGATGGTTATTTCAACTTAAACCAACTATGATTGAATACCGGCTCTAATCAGCACAGATCATAACTCTTAGTAGTAGTTTACTTTAACAAAATCATGTTGTATAGAAAAAACAACCAGTCTTCAAGGTTTAAGATTATATAATATCACAGACCGCTCTTTACGATAGCAGACCTCCTAACCAGTATTTCACACGAGATGTTAATATTTCCCTTCCTAAATATACTAGTCGAGTCTAATACGAAAATAACTAATGTTACATAAACCTTTTCCATATAATCATTGGCTCCAATCAGCGCAGGATATAATTGATGGAAACGGTCTTAATCCATACCGTATAGAATAAGTGACTGGTACTAATATTTAGGATTTTCATAATTTCACTGATCGCTCTTAATACAGCAGCCCCGACTCGATAAGTTAATTAAAAATTAAGATATTGAGGCACAAAAACACAAATATACTCATGCCGTAAACTAAAAATGCTTTATATTATATCACCGGGCAAGTTACAAGAAAATCTTTAAGCATAAAAATGACGAAGTTGATCAATATTCCAAGAATTTGGAATTTCCTCCTTCTCCCGGTATGGAAATTGATTTGACCACAAAAGGTCCTTCCCAGCACTGTGACAACTTATGCCTATTCTTGTTAGATTGGATCTTCCCGAGCATCAAATCGCCCACTTGAAATTCCCGCGTGCACACATTGCGATCATGATATCGACACAGCTCCCGATGATACTTAGCCGCTCGAATCGGAGCTTGGTCACTTAACTCTTCTATGGCGATCAACTCAATTTGACGTTGTTCATCATATTTCTCTTCATCATAATACTCGCACCTCGGCTAACACCATATAAACTTCCGTAGGCAACATTGCTTCAGATCCATATACTAGAGAAAAAGGAAATTGTCCCGTAGCTCGACTAACATTCGTACGCAATGCCCATAACACCCAGGGCAACTCCTTAACCCACTTTCTAGCATATGGTTTTAAGCGATAAAAAATTCGGGCTTAAGACTGGTTAAAATCATACCATTGGCACGCTCGACTTGTCCATTACTCGCGGATGTGAGACCGAAACATAATGTATCTTGACCCCCAAACTATCGAGCATAATCCTTGAAGAACTCGAGGTGAACCGAGGTCCATTCTCGGTGATTATACAATGCGGAATGCCAAAACAGACAAAGATGTTCGCAAAAACTTGATTGCTCGAGCAGTGGTCGTGCTAGTGACGACTTCGACTTCAATCCGATTGAAGAATTTATCTACTACTACAGAAATATGAGTAAATCCTCTTCGAGGCCGATTTCCTAACCGACCAGGACCCCTTCCAAAATTAAACAATTATTCCTAATTTTACAACGTGGGCCGGGCCCACCCATATCGCGCTTTTTAGTTGGCGTTTGAGCACGATTCTCGGGAGGGACGCGCCTCCTACTCACCCACGCGGCCGTCGGTCTTCGGCCCACCGGCCCTCTTTTGACCCATAGTCGCCGACAATGGGTCCCTTGGTCAAAAACCGGCGTCAACACATGCCCTCCCGGTCCGGGGTATGCAACGCATGCGTCGGACCGATCCGTCCTCTTTTACCGCGCCGGTTTTATCGCCCATCACCTCTCCATAAAACTCGGGGCCATCTCCGGTCGGTTCCCATTCGCCTCCTTTCTTCGGTTTTCATCCGTCTCCATTCCGGCGACCTTTTCCTCCTCGAGCCTTTTCAACTCCTCATCGCGCCGTCGCCGTCGTCCTTCTCCGGCGACCATGAACCCCGTTGTTGCTGCCGCTGCGACCACCGCCGCCGACCGCGTCGTCGCCACCACCAACGCCGTTCCGGAGGTAATGTACATTTGGGCATCCCCGTTTTCTACCTTTGCAGTTTTTCTTCGTGTTCTTGTTCTTGTTCATTTTCACAGTTCATCTTCTTCCCGTTCCGCTTCTCATTTTAGCCCTATTTCTTGTTTTTAGAAGATCCGGAACCAAGTCGTTATTCCGTCCAACATCCCGACTCATTTCTTCTTGGGTCCTATGGGCGATCCCGACCCCACGAGATCTCATATGTGCCGAAACGGACCGAGTCCCGTTTCGGCAACGAGTCCCGCTATCGGCCGAGTGGGCCAACAGCTTCCGGTCATGGCCGACCCCCGTCGCAGGATGGCGTGATTGGTACAAACGGGTGTCGGCCGTCTATTTGCAAGGTTGGGCCAACATCGGCATCGCCCATGCCATCAAGCTGTCTCCGGCCGATCACCGGAAGAATGAACCGTTGTCGGCGACCGCTTGCTATTTCTGGTCGATGCCCTGAATCGCTTCATGTTCGGCCACGGCCCGGCTACCATGACCCTATTGGATACGATCATGTTGGCCGATCCGAACATCACGGCGGAGGCCACTCCGGATGCTGTCCGTATTAAGTCCTCCCACCGGATTAACCCTAAAGACACCAGGGGCTGGAAGGTCTATATTCGGACCTACAACAAGGGGCACGGCACGGTCGATCGCCGCGAGCATGTTGCCTTCCTCAACATGTGGCTCGACCATTTCTTCTTTTGCGGGGTCAGCGTGAGCCCCACAAACAATTTTCTGCCGATGGCCGATAGGTCGGCCGACGGCTATGCCCTTCCCATGGGCAAGTATCTTCCGGGGTCGGCGTACCTCCTCCTTCACCAAGTTTCGGTGGAGCTGCGCGCCGGCCGATCGATCAAAAACCCGGGTGGCCCTTGGTGGTTTATTCAAATGTGGTTGACCCTCCATACCACCAAGGCCATCGATCCGGACCTCGGCGTGCTCCGCTTCCCCGGCGACTACGCCGAATCGGCCGCGCCCGTATTCAGCCGGTGCATCTCTTTCGGGGAGGCGTTATCCATGGCACCGGGGCGGCCATGTCGGACAAGAACCTGGCGTATTGGTTTGCCGCCTTCTACAAGGGCCTCAACGACGAAAGTACGGATTGGTACCCGTACATTGATTTCTTCGAGAGGGAGTACGACACCCCTTTTTGATCGACCCAACTTTCCCGACGGCCGACGGGGAAGCAATCAAGATCTTCACCACCTGCCTCCGCCCTGTCTCGCTGCCGACGGGACTCATCGCCGGGAGCAAGGCCTTCTGCTCCTATGAGTTCTACCACCCGTCGATAGCGGCCCGTCAACTCGGCTTCGGCCGCTTGCTCCCGACCTCTTCTATGTGGGGCGGATAAAGGCGCGGGCTGCCGTCGACAATGCCATTCGGTGGAACCGGCTCATCGGCCGCACCGCCGATGTCGTCACCGGTGACTTGGCCGGATTTTCCCGGCGCCCCGGAGTACCCGCCTTTTTGACCGTTGGTGGGGTGAGTGGAACCGGCACCTTCGCAGCCGGAACACCGCTTCCTTCTTCTCCGGCCTAGTCCCGGAAGAACCTTTCGCCGAGGTACGTGTAGCTGATTTAATTTTATAAGGCCGATTTTGTAAATGAAATCGGCCACTCCAAATGCTCATCCTAGTATCCTCTCTTTCGGTCGGACTCGGAGGAGCCGCCGACCCAAAGCATCGGTGGCCGGCCGATTGCATATTTATTGCCGAGCCCAATCGTTCCGAACATCGGCTTCACCGACCGCACTCCCGCTCAAATATTTGCGGCGATGAGTCGAGGGGCGCCAGCTGTCCGCAAGGCCAACACCAAAACAGCCGCCTCCAAAAAGAGGCCATCTAATATACCAGCCTGCAGGGTCTACGCAGGCCCCGAAGCGACACCGCGCGCTGCTAAAGCAGCCCATGCGTCCGTCCGACCCGGACTATTATAGCGAGCCGTCTCCGTCGTATCGGGTTACTATTGCATAATCGCCGATTTCTTTTTTCCTTAACATGTCTGTCTAATTATGAGTTTTCTCGCAGGAATCGGCGGTCCCTTCTTCTCGGATCCAAGCACCTCTCCCTCGTCGGCCGGCTACCACCGTAGTGTCGAGCGAGCGCGCGGCCGCCGATGTGGTCGGCGGGGGTGATGAAAGAAGGTCGGCTTCGAGCCCTCCGACGGCCGATACCAGGCCTCAACCGCAAGCATCGGAGACTCGCCCGTCGACTCCACGGGCTCGAACGCCAACGCCCGATAGGCCGATCCGCTCGCCGACTCCTCCACGGGCCGAACGCCGACGCCCGAAAGACCGACCCAAACAGCCCCGGAGCCCGAAGTTGTACCAAGCCGAGGCCGATCCAAACCTTACGGAGAGCCCAACTCGCTCGGATCGGCCTGCGTCTTCCGAGATCGTCGCCGAAGCCGATCAAGCCGGCCATGAATCGCCCGCGGCTTCTCCCGAAGGTACCGCTGCCGATGAGCCGGCTGCCAGGACGTCGCCCAACGCCGCCTCCAAGGACGTCGCCGGTGAAAATGAATCGGCCAGCCAAGAGCCATCCGGAACAAATGAACCTTCAGGTTTAATGGCACAGCCGATGGAAGTCCAGCCGCTTCGCATTGACGCTTCGCAGGTATGTTTTTACTATTTCCTCCTTGATTCACCGCCGATCATTAGTTTTATCTTACTCTTCTTGGTATTTCGGGCGCTCGGCTTTCCTCGTCCTGCGCCGATTTCGGTATCTTCCTCCGGTCTTATCACCATGACCGAAATCGCGCGCAGGCTTGAAGTGTCCTCGGTTGAAGGCTTGGTGGCCGACGCCCACTCCATCCGGGAGCGATACTCGGAAATCCGGGCTGAGCTCCCGGATGATGTGCGTGATGCTCGCACCGCGTGGCATACATGGAGTACTCGGCAGATGGATTTCATCCGCGCCCAGCAGCGTCTAGCTCGCCACGCGGAGCAACGAGCAAGCTGCATTACTTGCCGAGAACTCCATCAAGCGCTCCGAGGAGGAGGCCCGCAAGACCCCGGAGATGCAAGAGCAACTCTCAAATCGGCATGGCGAACCGCAAGCAATCAATCGGGAGATTGCCGATTTGAGAGCAGCGCCGGCTCTCAAGGAGAAGGATGCGGCGGCCCTAGAAGCCATCATTGCACGGTTGGCGGTTGACGTGGCAGCCCAACAAAAAACGACGGACGAGGCAATCCAAGCGGCCGACAAGATGGTCGCCGCGGCGCATGCTGATGTCGGCCCCATCGAAGATGACCTGTTGGTCATGGCCAAACTCGACTCCATGCTGGCCCGCGCCTTATCTGCCATCCAAGACCTTCTGTCCCGCGCCGAGGCCGTCGACTATGCTTAGATGTAATAAGACTTAAACAATCTTTTGTTGTAAATATTTTTTGCACTAAGGGCGATATACTGTAATATCGGCCATCCGAAGACGATGTTTAAAACACCGGCTGTAACTCATTTGTCCATTACTTCCTGCGTTTTGCTTTCATGCTTTACGGCTAAGGGCGATACTCTCGATATCGGCTGTCTCAAGGCGTTGTGCATCGACATCGGCTGTAGTCTCTTTTAGGCCGAACACTATGAATTAATCCAAATACTAGGATAATACTGCTTCAAATACTTCCCATTAAGCGCTCGGCCGAATTCCTCCCCTGCTAACTCTTTCAAAATATATGCATTACCGGCGCCGATCGGCTAATCAAATAAGGTCCTTCCCAATTAGGCGACCATTTACCAAACCGATTGTCCTTCACACCGATCGGCATCCTAAGCTTCCGGACCAAATCGCCCCTTTTAAACTGTTTCTGCACAACCTTCTTATTATAATGGCGGGCGACCCTCGCCTTATTCTGCTCTATCTTTTCCAATGCATTCAGCCGATTTTGTACCACGTCCTCTAATTCATCCATCATCAACCCGTGGTACTGATCGGCCGATAGCTTTTGTTGCAATTCAACCCTTCCGGAGCCGATAGCTGTCTCCCATGGCAATACGGCTTCGTGCCCATACACAAGCTGATACGGCGTGACTTGCATGGCCCCATGCCGTGACATACGATAAGCCCACAAAGCGTCCATCAATTTCATGTGCCACTTACGAGGATGCTCTTGTATTTTCCGCTTGATTAACTTGATCAGACTCTTATTTGCTGCTTCGACTTGACCATTGGCTTGGGCATAATATGGTGACGAATTAATCAATTTAATCCCCATTTCTTCAGCAAAAGATTGAAATTCGTCCGACGTGAATACTGATCCTTGATCCGTCGTGATCGTCTCCGGAATCCCAAATCTATGAATGATATGCTCCTTAACAAACGTTATCACGTCGGCCGTCGAGACTTTGCGATAAGGTGCCGCTTCAACCCACTTTGTGAAGTAATCTGTAGCTACCAATATGTATTGATGTCCTTTGCTTGATGCTGGATTTATCCGGCCGATCATATCCATGGCCCAGCCTCCGAACGGCCAAGGTTTGATCACCTGGATTCATGGCCGACGCAGTGCCCTCTGTATAGGCCCGAATTTCTGGCAATCTTGGCAACTTTTATAATATTTGAAACAATCGGCTAACATTGTCGGCCGGTAATAACCAGCTCGCCTTAGCAGCCACTTCATTTTATGGGCCGATTGATGCGTTCCGCAAATCCCATCATGTACTTCGCTCATTACCACTTTGGCTTCGGTGTCATCAATACATTTGAGAAGCACCCCATCAATTGTCTTGAAAAATAATTGATCATCCAACAGAACATACTTCAAGGCTTTATATCTTATCTTCTTATCTGTAGGTTGGGATGGATTGCTCAAAAAATTTCGAATTTCCGTGCGCCAATCGGCCTCTTCAATATTGGCTATTTCCAAGCTGTTTTCGGCGTACCGATATCCGGATGCTAGTTGAGCCAAGTTATTTGCTTCGAAGTTCTGCTCTCTTGGTATATGGCTGATTTTAACACACTTGAATCTTTTCATTAACCTCGGCACTTTCTATGATATTGCAACAATATTTCATCTTTACACTCATACTCATCGGCCGGCTGACTCACGATCAACAAGGAATCGCCGAAAATTTCCACAAAATCGGCCCCGGCATCGACGAGTAGTTCCGATCCTTTTAATACTGCCTCGTATTCGACTTGGTTGTTGGTGTGCGCCTCTACTGTAATAGAGTATCCACGTATTGCCCCCGAGGCGACACAACAACCAAGCCGATTCCACTTCCTTCCTTGCAAATTGAACCATCAAAGAACACCGTCCATGGCATTGGTTCAACGTATTTGGCCGAGTGTTCACCGTGTTGCACTATTAAGTCGGCCAATACTTGTGCTTTCACCGCTTTGGCCGATTCATAGCCTAGATCAAACTCCGCAATTGCCAACATCCATTTGCCCAACCGGCCTTTGGGGACCGGGGCCGATAGCATATATTTTACGACATCGGCACTGGCAAACCACGAGTACACTCCTCGGCTAACGAGATAATGTCTTAGTTTTGTGCATGAAAAATACGAGACGAGAGACATAACCTTTCCACCTCTGGATACCGCGTTTCTGCATCAATTAATTTGCGGCTGAGATAAAATATGACCCGTTCTTTTCCCTCCTGTTCCTGAGTCAATGCGAGCCGATGCACCTATCATCTGCCGATAAATATAACTTAAAGGGTGTGCACGACTTCGGCGGAACCATCATCGGCGGGGACACCAAATACTTCTTGATATCTTCTAAAGCCCTTTGATGGATCGGCTCCCATCGAAATTCTTGATTGGCCTTGAGTTTTAATAATGGCGTAAATACGTCAAGTCGACCGGACAAATTTGAGATAAATCGCCTAATAAAATTAATCTTGCCGATCAGGGATTGGAGCTTTGTCTTGTTCGTCGGTGGTTCCAGCTTTCTGATAGAATCAATACTCTTGGGGCCGATTTCAATTCCCTTTTCATGCACAATAAACCCCAGAAATTGTCCAGTGATACACCAAAAGCGCACTTGAGCGGGTTCATCTTCGAGACCGTCTTGTCTTGTCCTCTTCAACACTTCTCCGAGATCAGCCACATGACTTTCGGCCGATTTTGATTTCACCATAACATCATCAATATAAATTTCCACCAATCGGCCGATCAAATCGTGATATATAAAATTCATGGCTCTACGATATGTGGCACCAGCATTTTTAGGCCGAAGGTCATAACAACCCACTCATATAATCCCAACGCTCAGGGCATCCGAACGCTGTCTTCGATATATCTTCTTCGGCCATAAAAATCTGATTGTACCCAGCATTTCCATCCATAAAGCTCAAAATTTTGTTGCCGGCGGCTGCATCAACTAACAAATCGGCGTTTGGCATTGGGTACTCATCTTTCGGAGTCGCCTTATTCAAATTCCTGAAGTCAATGCAGACCCGCATCTTCCCATTTTCTTCTCCACCGGTACAATACTGGAAACCCACTCTGCATATCGGCATGGCCTGATAAAACCGGCTTCATATAATCTGATAATCTCTTCTTTGACGGCTTCATAATACCTAGGGTCAATTTTCCGAGCCCCCTGCTTATACGGCCGATATCCGGGTTTGGTGGGCAGCCGATGTTCAACGATCGATCGGCTGAGACCGGGCATCTCGCTATAATCCCAAGCAAAACAATCTTTATATTCTTTCAATAAGGCCACTAACTCATCTCTTACTTTTTTACACACTTTCTTGCTAATATATGTCGGCCGAGGCTTGTCTCCATCCCCTATATCTACCTCTTCTAACTCGTCGGCCGACACAAAACCGTGGCCTAATTTCCCGTCTTACGGTTCGTCAATCGGCCGATTCATTATATCCCCAGTGTGAGTGTCGATCGGCCGATTGTCCGTCAATTCTCCTGTGGGGCCCATCGGAGCAGCCGGGGGTACCCGACCCCCGGTCACAATAACTCCGTCGTTGGTGATGTTTATGGCCTCCGCGTCCCAATACGTGCCCGAGAAACAAGGCGAGGCTCTCCGGACCAGCAAACTCGAAATCGGCGGTTGCGATAGTTACGGACTTATCGGCCCGCACGATTTCGACCTTGTTGCCGACCCATTGAATCAAGCAACTGGTGCATGGTCGATGGAATGCAACGGTTGGCATGAATCCGGTCTCTCCCCAACAAAGTTGTGTATGCACCTTTTCCGTCGATGATGAAAAATGTGGTGGGTATGGTTTTGCTGCCCACGGTGATCTCCATTATCGCGGCTCCACGAACATCTTGGCTTCTCCCGCTGTAATCCTTGAGCGTTAGATTAGCTTTCATCATTTCTTCGGCGTCTTCCCGAGCTTGCGGTATGTAGTAATTGGCATAACATTGACCGCCGCTCCTCCGTCGACCAACATTTTCCTCATCGGCGACCCATTGATGTAGCCGCTAATGTACAATGCCTTGAGATGCAAATGATCGGAGTTGAGCGGCTTATCAAATACCGCTGATTCCGGCGTCCACGAGAATCTACGAAGTTTCCCCAAGCTGGTTCTTCCTCGGCCGAATTCTCATCGGCCGATTCGTCCTCTACGGCCGATCCGACAATCCTGGGCGTCGGGGATATCATATTCACTGCGGCTTCAGCCGGACCACCTGAGACTGCACTTTGGGCCTCCACTCCTTTTTGGGCTTGGACTCATCATCTTGGTCATCTCCGTAATCTTGTCCACCCTTAATTTCTCGACGGCGCATTCTTTGGAGCCTCCTCTTCGGGTTTTATTGAGCAAACCACCGGGACACCACTGTTCTTCGTGGTATTGCCGATCAAACTCTTCTTCATCGTTGATTGGCCCCGGTCGATCGTGAACGGAGGTTCTCTTCGGCACGGCGTATCTCCGTTCATCATAGCCGTGATCATGGCCGATTGCTCTTACGGGGGCCGATTGTCGTGATTCGTAGTTGCGACCAACCGGCCGCCCCGGGAACTTGATGACCCGTCATCACGATACTCTTCACGGCCAATGCACTGCGGGCAGTTCTCGATAGATGGAAGCTTCATGTTTTGGTCCCAGCGATGCTGAAAGAAAGGACAAGCCCGGTGTGGGTCAAAATCTCGGCCGATCACGCCTTGTGCATACTGCCGACTTTGGCCGACAAATTCCTGCTCACGTGCCATCCGAGCACTTTCTTCCCTCTCTCTCTTCTTCTCATATCGGCGTATGAAACCAGCCGATCCACCGCCGATGGTGTTGATGTACATCGTATTAGCCGGGAAAGGGTGCCCATCAACTTTCATCTTCTTCTTTACATCGGCCGCTCGCAATACCCCACTATCAACCGCCCTCTGGATTTCATCTCTCATGGCATAACAATCAACGGTGTTATGATGCGAATTTCCATGCCACTTGCACCACTTAGCCATTTTCTTCAATTCTTCGGCGTAGGAATTTTGTGATGAGGGGAAAGTCTGGATCTTCTTTTCCCGCAGCGGCTGATCAAATATCTCGTCGGCCTTAGATAAATCGAAATCATATTTTTTCTCCTTAGGTTTGACATGCGGAGAAAATATCGGCCGTTTGTTATTAGTCCACTCAACTGCATTAATTTCCTCTTCATCATCCTCATTGTCGAAATCGGCATAAGCTCGTCCGATACCGCCGGTTCCTGGTGAGCTGGATATTTTCTTCTGGCCAACTGCCCTACGGGTCAGTTGTGCCAGCCCATCAAATTCATGTGGGGTAAACTTTTCTTTGATGTTAGAGAATAGCCCCGCATAAGCGATTTCGGCCAGCTGTTGCTCTGTCAGGTTCAGATTGTAGCACCGTCCCCTCGGAGTCCTGAACCTCCGTATATAATCGGCCACCGATTCCCCGGTTTCTGTTTCACCGCCATTAAATCGGACAAACTAAGCTCGGTAATGCCCGTGAAGAAGTACGAGTGAAATCTTTTCTCCGAGATCGGCCCAACTCTGAATGGAACCGGGCGATAGCGAAGCAAACCATGAAAAGGCCGATCCGGACAATGACGAGTGGGAATAGCCGAACCCGCAAAGCCTCCTGAGTAGACGCCTCACCAAGCTGTGCGTCATATCGGCTAATGTGCTCCATAGTTGATGTATTATCTTGCCCAGAAAACTTGGAGAACTCGGGAATTTTATACTTATTGGGTAAAGCCACAGAATCCATCCGGTCGGGGTAAGGTCGCCGATACAATGCACTTTTCTCCTTAGGCTTCAAATCGAACCGATCTTTCATCATATCGGTGATCTTAGCCATGAGGCTACTCATATCATTGGTTTCAGCAATTGCTGATCCGGTTCCCGTCATATAAGCTGTGTTGGGCTGTCCCCCGATCGGGTGTACCGACTGGCCGCTTCCGAAATCCCGGTGCGAGTGGCGGGAACGAGTGTATCGCGGAGCGATTCCATAATTCATGGCCGATTGGATCGTCCGTCCAGTCATGAATCCATGTCCCCCAGCCGATGCGATCAGTTGTGGAATACCGGATATCGGCCGTACTATAGTGGGTGAGTTCTCAATTCTACTCGGGCCGGTATTTGGTACGTAGAAGAAATTGGGCTGCTTGTGCCATCTGCGGGGCCGCTGCCACATTGGTTGCCGCCCCTAACTCGGAAGTCTGCGGTTGTACATCTTGTTTGTCACCCTTTTCCGTCGCCGACTTCTTGGGGTTACTTGTCATCCTCATTGCCTGGCTGGGTTGCACTGGTACTTGCGTTTATATCGTCCTTGCCGGACCATAGGTGAGGTGGCATGCCGTACAGGGGCTGAAACCCTGCTGGTGGTGTGGTATTACGGAGGCCGATTCCCTGAATCGGCCGTACGAAGTGCCAAAAGGCTGAGTGTATGCAGGTCCAGAATATCCTTCAATGAACAATCTGCCATCAACCGTGTCCTTGATCAAATTCCCGATGGTGTTGGTCAACACGCCCGATTGATTAATTAGGGCCCGATGAACGGATGAGTTGACCATATCACCGAGTTGGTTGGCATCCGGCAGTCTCCGGGCTTTGATTTGGTCTAGTTCTTCCGGATGCAGAATCCGAGGGATGTCCCCTTTTGTAGCCACTCGCCACGTGTCACTGTCGGGGCTTGAAAGTACTTTTTCATTGCTTCGGCCAGGTATTCCTGGTACTGCAGCTTTTGTTCTGTCGTCATCTTTCCCCGAGGCCGAAACCCCGTTGTCATCGAAACTTCTCCATGCCCTTTGCCATCCGTCCCGAGAGGAACTGGAACAAAAATCGGCCGATTTTCAGCATCGACCATTGGTGTTCCGTCTTCCCCGACAGACTGTATGTACGACATCTTGATCTTGGTTGCTTCGAGTCCCACTGGGCGTGCCAAAAAGTGTGTTGACGTCAAAAGTCGCCAACACACCGTTGTCCGGAGAGTCCACCGAAACCCCGGCGACGCAGGGCCCTGTGCTCCCAACGGACCGGCTCGGCTCGCCGATTCTCGTGTGCGCTGGTGCGTGCCGGATGGTTTTCCTGCAAACCAACAAAGACAAATAAAAGTGTAAAATTCCAGGTCATCGGTCCGGATAGACCGATGTGCAGCCGTGGCCGATTCTGGCGTAAGATAGACAAAATCGGCCATCGACGAGGAACAGCACGGCCCATCCATTTATGTATTAAATGCCAGGCAAGCGAACTGTGATACAAACGATACGAAATCAGCCGACGCTATAACATGCGATCGGTGGCTAGCAGCCGATTTCGTCGGTGAGCAATCAAATCATTAAGACCTTGCAAGGATGCGTTATCGAATAAAATGTAGACAAGGTAATTATTAATGGGATGTAATTAATTTGATAGCAAAAAGATGATTTAATAGTCAATCGAAGCGATAAATCGGCCGATCGGGCATCCGGCCGATTCTGCCATCGATTATAACGATGAGTTATTAGATCTATTTAGATGTATAATGATGATCAATGAAATCATACTAATAACTCGGGTTCAAAGGCAGCTTTAACAGATTTAACACTAATTGAACATAAAACAGCTAATGAACGTGATAAACAATCGGCTAAACACTCCGAAAGAACGAGTAAGACAAATACAACCACACAGATCCCGAATCGACCGGTCGCTCCAACGGGACAAGTCAAGCGATGGCACGCAATCGGACCAGGTCTAACGGCCGCGCACGCCCGGCCGATTCAGGACAAGCACAATCATAAACGCCTTAACTATGAAAGTAGATCTACACCCTAGCCAATCGGCTGCATACGCCTAGGACAAGTCAACTATCGCAAAGGCAAACACAGGACACGTCAAGCTGAATCGCACGGTCGAATCGGCCAAGATGTAAAAGAACTTTCATAGCGGCTACTGTGACTCGAACGACCAGATCCGAGCCAATCGGCGTTGCGAGCAGAGGTTGGGACGGGGAGGCGGGACAAGTCAAACTACCTCCACCACGAGCCCGGACCAGGTCGACTTGACTCATCCCGGCCGATACTCACTACGACAATCAAGAACAGATCCGGTCGCCGGATAACTAGCAATTAAGTCATCTAATTACGAACAATGCGCCGAGAACTAGACGATATAATCACCTTATCAAGCCAACGTGTTGTCGACCGGAGCCCCGAAGATCCCGCGCGAAAACAGTAGAGACTTAGCAGAAAATTAGGGTTTGGCGATGCGCCGAAAGTTGTATTGGATGTGAATCGAGTTTACAAGTTACATCCGGGTACATATTTATACCCGGCATAAAGGATCCTACTCGGACCCTCTTCGAGGCCGATTTCCTAACCGACCAGGACCTCTTCCAAAATTAAACTATTATTCCTAATTTTACAACATGGGCCAGGCCCACCCATATCGCGCTTTTTAGTTGGCGTCTGAGCACGATTCTCGGGAGGGACGCGCCTCCTACTCACCCACGCGGTCGTCGATCTTCGGCCCACCGGCCCTCTTTTGACCCATAGTCGCCGACAATGGGTCCCTTGGTCAAAAACCGGCGTCAACAACGTCCTCCTATGGGCCCCCTCTTGTGCCTTGCGAGTCTTGGGACAACCCATCGGTCCCTGTCCCTCATCGCCCATCCCACCAAATCTAACAATACCGAGAGAGTCCTCTAACTACCAAGTCAAGCCTACCCATATCAGCCTTGTGTTGGCACGAAAGTCCTGGGTGAATTGCTCCAAGAACCAGGTCCTTAAATCTAAAGCAAGCATTCCACAATCCACCGTGTACCCTCGGCACCAACCATCACATACCACTTGCTTAGATTCCTATCTAGGAGTATTTCCAACACAAACAATCATTCTCATGGATCATCATCATAGTTCTCATTATAAGTCTTTAACCGTAATTAAGCGAGACTAAGCATGACATACCCAAACCTACGTCTAATTCCACCCAGGCGACAAGGACAAGTATGGAAGGATATGACACATAGGATTCATATTTTATGCAATGCAAACAATCATGTGCAGATAGAAAGAAGTAGGTGCAAAATGTGTCCAGGACACTTGCCTCTTTATCCCATTTGCTGCTGATTAAGTCTTCAACTCTTGCTCTCCGAGATCCTTGATTCGCTCATCTTCTATTTATATCGCGTCAAACAAACATGCAATAAACATACAAATATACTAAGAAACAGAACAATACACCATTTTAGAATACTATACAAACACTACCTAAAAGAAAGTACTCGTCGCTATGATTCTATGAGCGCAAGAATCACCTAAATGGGAGCTACGAGCGAAAAGTTACGAGGGTTTGAAGTTTCAAGGTTTAAAACATAAAAACAATAGGCTAGGGACTTATCTGTAAATATGAAAAAGTTTTAAGGGTTAAGTGTAAAAGGTTATGGACTAAAGTGAAAAAGGTTAAATACTAAAATCTAATTTTATAAAACATTAGGATTGTTTTTGTAAAAGTACAAGAACTAGTGGTGTTTAAAAAACAAGGACTAGAACATAATTTTATGAAAGGCTAGGGGTGTTTATGCAAAAAGGTTTATGGCTAGAATTATGGTGCCAAAAATGTTCAGCGGCATAAAACTAATTTTAAATTAATAAAAAGGCTTAGTGCAAAATACTAGCATTAAAATAGAATTATAGTACAAGCTAGGGTTGGATTTGTAAAAGAAAGGACCTAAAGCGTAATTTGTCACGACAACAAGGACCTATCAGCAAAACTAGCGATTTATCAGAATGTAAGCGAATTAAAATAAATCTAAAACTCATGGACCGGGTCTATGGACCGGGGCAGAGGTGCAGGTCCATGGGTCCATGGTAGAGTGGGCATCTCGGTGGGGCTGTGGTCGCATGCTTGACAGGTTGAAAAACATGATTGCGTTCCCGAGAAAGTGTTGCTGATATAAACAAACGGTTTGCACGAGACGTTTAGAGATGATGTGGAACATGCGGAACGCATCCGTTCGTAGTTCAGAGTTCAACTGACCTGGAGATCGCAGCCCATCAAACTGGAAAAGTGGTGTGGTGACTGTCGAAACGCCGACGGCGTTCCTGGACGGCTCAGTACAGATCAGTGCTCGATCTCCTAGCTACTCAACGATAACTTCCTGGAACACGATGTGACGCGAAGAGATCATCAGGACCTGCTACAGGTATGACGGAACAAGCTTCGACTTTACCTGGCTTGTGCTGGACGGAAACAAACAGCGAACAGTAGCCATGGCGTACATCATCCCGGTTGCATCGTGGCTGATTTCACCGTGTATTTTGGGTGGGATGTAGAGGACACAGAGGCACACCTACTGAAAGTAATTGGTCGCATTTCATTGGTTGGATCATTGGGAACGGCGATGTGAACCGACGACGTCCTGGCTACTCGCAATAGGCAGCAAGGCGGATGGCGACAGCGATTCACGACACAGGGAGGGATAGGACTTGAGCTCAGGTGGTAAAATTATGCGGCATGGCTCGGGTCACGTTTTATAGGGGGAGGAGAGCGAGGACGCGAGCAGGCGAGCTTGCCGGCCATCAATGGCAGGCGGCCGTTAACGCGCACTATGCCGCAGTGTTTCACGAACGAAGGGTCAAACACTACTACGGAAAGAGCCAGCAATATCGGGGGCATTTTCCAGCAATAGCGGGCACACGAAAAACGCTATTGCTGGGTGCCATCGCCGACGTCATCATGGTGCAACGCTATTACGGAGACCCCTGCAATAGCGGGAGCAGGTCACGTCATCGGAGGCAACGCTATTACGGATGGGGGTCACACGAGTAATAGCGGCCGCCGGTGACGTCATCTTTTGTCCGCTATTACTCGGACGACCCGATGATCGCGGGCGTGCTATGACGTCACCGGCGGCCGCTAT
Source organism: Chloris gayana (assembly GCA_031894775.1). Taxonomy (NCBI): domain Eukaryota; kingdom Viridiplantae; phylum Streptophyta; class Magnoliopsida; order Poales; family Poaceae; genus Chloris; species Chloris gayana. The sequence goes on along the minus strand of JAUNZO010005062.1, from coordinate 496,463 downwards.
TATCGGGCCAGCCAGCAATAGCGGTCGCCGGTGACGTCACCTCGACCGTTATTACGGGGTTCCTGTAATATCATCTCCTTGGTGACGTCATCCGGCCCGCTATTGAAGGCAACGATGTATAAATTCGTCCCCTACCTCCCGACAGAGCGCTCGTTTCGCGAGCTCACGGACGAGTTGTCCGTACGGAGGGCGGAAAAAGCCAAAAAAGAAGGGGGAAGGTTTTGAACCTGTTTTTTGGAAGGATATTGTCCTAGGAGGTAAATCCATACCGTTCCATGTATTTTTTTTGTGTTTAACCATAGTTTGAGTCTCTTTTTTTATGGTTACTTTTCCTAGGGTTTGGATCTATTTTTTTACCTATAAATGGCATGGTTAGTGGTCCTCATGCATATCATAGGGTGTTTAGTACTTAAACTTATCCTCTCCATACAATATGTAGGCTTTTATATGTAGGGATCTAGTTTTGGATCTAGACCTAGTTTGGGATCTATGTTTTATTCATAAATCTTTTTTTAACGAGTAATTTATGTAGAGATTTTATTATTAACTTTTAAATCACACGTAACTATAGTATGTAATATTCTTGTGTAACTACTTTTGCTTTTTAGCATATAATTCCATTTTGACTTAGTTTTTAATTATTATTGATTTCTTTATTTACGATACATGTCCGTAGAAAGATGGAAGATCGATCTTGGATGTACACCGGTGGGGGTGGTGATGCTGTTGTATATTTTCAAAAGGTCACGGGTTTCGTTGAAGAAGCGAAGCGACACGCAAGAAGAAGGGGTACACAATATATCTATTGTCCTGGTACCCGTTGCAAGAACATGTTTATGTTTGAGACACCCGAGACTATTCGTGAGCACTTGTTGGAGAAAGGATTTATCAAGGACTACTATATCTGGATAAAACACGACGAAATAGGACCTCATCCACAAGGTGACCACGTTGAAGAGGTGATAAGAGAAAGAGCCGACCACGACGAGCGTAGGGTGAGGGGTGAAGGTAGCACGGAATATGCAACGACATCGGGTCCTACGGATGGTCTAGAACTTGTCAATGAAAGCGAGGACTTTGACGGTGGTCTCGATGTGGAAGAATTGTTGATGCACATTAACAACGAGAACCTGGTCCAAAAAAAGACGAGCTTTGGATAACTTGGATGCATTGGAGAAAGCGTCAAAGGAGTTTACGTACGAGGAATCCAAGGGGTGTCATAAGGATTGCACGGTCTTGCGGACAGTGCTAGAGCTTGTCACACTTAAGGCTAAGAATGGGTGGTCGGACACAAGCTTCAACCAACTTTTGGAGCTGTTAGCCAAAATTTTACCAAAACCAAACTCTTTGCCCACCAACACATACAATGCAAAGAAAGTGTTGGCACCGTTGACCCTAGGCGTACGGAAAATACACGCTTGTCCAAACCACTACGTATTGTACCATAAAGAGCATGCCAATAAGACTAGATGTCCAACGTGCAACGCCCGTCGATACAAAACTAATCATGGAACCGATGATACGGACATCATGGATAAGTCCAGAAGTAGAAAGAAAGCCGGCGGAAGAGGAAGAAAACCAATACCGATCGTGTTCCTCATGATGTGCGAGGAAGATGTGGTTGATGAAAGAAAAGTGCCAGCCCTTGTGATGTGGTACCTTCCGATAATCGATCGTTTGAAGCGTCTTTTTGCCAACGGTAGAGACGCTAAACTCATGACATGGCACGATGATGTTGACGGGCGCAAGAAGGATGGGATGATTTGTCACCCTGCCGACGCTCGACGGTGGAAGAACTTCGACATTAACCATCCCGATTTTGCGTCGGAAAAGAGGAATCTAAGAATGGTCTTAAGTACGGATGGAATGAATCCTTTCGGAGAGATGAGAAACCCGCACGAGTACTTGGCCGGTGATTTTTTGCTTCTACAATATTCCTTCATGGTTGTGCCACAAGAAGAAGTACCTTCTACTAACTACACCGATCTCTCGGTCCGAAACAAACTAGAATTGATATTGATGTCTTTCTTGAACCACCGATGGAAGACATGAACCTATTATGGGAACAAGGGGTGAAGGTTTATGATGCGTACGAGACAGGAAGAGTTCACCCCGCACGCCATCTTTCTTTGCACCGTCGGTGATAACCCGGCACGCTCGGATCTCAATGGGCGAGATCAAAGGGAAGACAACATGTGTGGACCAGATCGCATCGTTGTACCTTCCTTTCTCGCGTAAGTTGGTGTATGTAAAACATCGAAGATGGTTAGCAAAAAGGCACCAATATCGTCAAAAGACGAGATGAATTTGATGGAACAGTTGAGACAGAGTTGACTCCTAAACTTCGAGACGGTCAATTTGTTTTCGAAATGGTGAGAAATATCAAATATACCTATAGGAAAAAGAAGAAGGGAAAGAAAGGAAACATTGCCGATACGGGCGTGCCATTTAAAAAACAATCGATCTTTCATCGGTATTTAAGTTATTGGAAAGAATTGGAGATCACCCATGCCATAGACCCTATGCATGTCGGAAAGGGTGTCTTTGACAATTGCAATGGCACTTTTATGGACATTCCGGTAAGACAAAGGATGGACTCGCTGGCACGAAGAGACCTAGAGAAGTTAAATATAAAGCATGGGCTTCACCCTAAACCAAGAGGCAATGGGAAGTATTATCTTCCACCATCGAGGAGAAAACGACATTTTGCAAGTGTCTGCGAGGGATAAAAGTCCCCACAGGTTTCGTTCAAACACAAAGAAGCTCGTATCAATGAGTGACTTGAAGATAAGTGGCTACAACACCCATGAGTGTCATATGATGTTTTCGCTATTTCTCGTGATCGCAATTAGGGTTGTTAAGCAACCTCATATCAAGTTAGCTATCATCCGGATGTGTCATTTTTGTAATTCCATATCTAAGAAGGTGATAAGCCTTCCCGAGCTTCAAACGATACGTAAAGAGATGATAGAGACAATGTGCCAACTAGAGATGTGTATGCCACTGTCTTTCTTTGATTTGATGGAGCACTACATGATTCACTTAGCTGATCGGATTGCTGTTCTTGGCCACCGCTTACTTGCATCATAAGTTTCCGTATGAGCGCTTTATGTCCATTATGAAGGGACATGTTCGCAACCGAGCTCACCCCGAGGGTTCCATGATAGACGGATATACGATCGAAGAGGTTCTTGAGTTTTACAATGATTACAATCAAGATGGAAAAACAATTGGTCTACCGAAATCACGCCATGAAGGAAGAATTTTCGGTCAAGGAACCACAGGAAAGAAAACATATAACGACGAGAACTATCAATTGGTGAGTCAAGCACATTTCAGCCTCCTGCAGCAGTTACAACTTGTTGAGCCATACATCCGAGCAACACTTAGAGCAACTACGTGCAGAAAATGAAAATTGCACCGACGATCTGGATCATAAAAGAGCACAAAAAATCTTTTACGGGGTGGTTGAAGGATCAAAACATTCCAATTGGTGAAACAAGGGATGAAAAGACAATGCATCTATTGGCTAGAGGTCCGTAATGAGTTAGTTACAACATGGCAAGGCTATGATATTAATGATTTTACATTTTACACTAGAGAAAAGGACAGGAAGAGTCGGAATCAAAATATTGGTATTAGTGTAACAGACACAGGACAACACCTTGAAAGAGAACACCTATTATGGGTATATTGAAGAAATTTGGGAACTCACCTATGGGACTACCGTACGGATACCCATATTTAAGTGTCAATGGGTCAAGCATCCGCAAGGTGTTGAGGTAGATGAATATGGCTTCACTCTCGTTTCCCTCAATAATGTAGGCCACAAAGATGATCCTTGGGTACTCCCGGAACGTGTTGCACAAGTGTTTTATGTGGTCGAGCACTGAGCATGAAAAGAAGCATATTGTTCTCTCGGGAAACAAAGAATTATTGGACATCAAAATGTGAAAGATCCGGAGGAGCACAACCGGTTTGACGAGGTCTCCCTCTTTGCGAGACATGAAAAAGTTAAAACTCATTCAAACACAGCTCGGTTATACATGAATGGCACCATACATGCGTGCTGATGACGATGAACGCAACGGAAAGTTGGTTAATGGCTGATATATAGTATTGTGGTGTAATGTCTAATTAGTATTTGTGACATATCCTGGAATTTTAATTAAATGCAATTTGTATTTTATTATCCACTTTATTGATCTATTCATATAATATATGTGGGCCATGACTTAATTAAGATTGTTGGTTATTCTAATTAAAAAATTATTATGTAATTTAAATTTTTTATCCACTTTTATTCATTTTAATATAATATTTAATTTAATATTCTCATTATATTGATATGCATATAATCATATTTTTATTATTTTTTAAATTTATTTTCTTACTATGTGTTCCTTATTAATTTTCTTTTTAATTATATATTTTATTTAGTCTTATCATTATTCGGAAATTAAAAAAAATTGGTATTTGTGACATATCATGGAATTTTAACTAAATGCATTTTGTATTTTATTATCCACTTTATTGATATATTCATATAATATATGTGGGCCATGACTTAATTAAGATTGTTGGTTACTCTAATTAAAAAACTATTATGTAATTTAAATTTTTTATCCACTTTTATTCATATTAATATAATATTTTATTTAATCTTCTCATTATATTGATATGCATATAATCATTTTTTATTATTTTTTAATTTATTTTCTTACTATGTGTTCCTTATTATATTTTCTTTTTAATTATATATTTTATTTAATCTTCTCATCATATTGATATACATATAACCACATTTTTTTGTATTATTTATTTATTTTCTTACTATGTGTTCCTTATTAATTTTTCTTATTATTTATATATTTTAACCTTATCAATTTTTCTTATTATTTATATATTTTATTTAATCTTCTCATCATTCGAAAATTAAAAAAAAAAAATTGGTTCCAAACCCATAGCCCAAACAGGTTCATAAGTGGCCCAACTTCACGGGCCCGAGGACCAACAAAGCCCAATAAATCAAACGAGGCCACAAACAGCAGCCCAACGGGTTTCGAGAGGACATCAATTGGGCTGGCGCGACGCCCCTTATAAACGGGCAACGCGCCGCTGTGTGGGCGATGTGGTCCTAAACCACATCCGCTCCGGCGAGTGCGACTGTAATAGCGGGCGGGCGACGTCGACCCGCTATTACAGAGCTTGTCCGACCTAATTAGTTCTAAGTTATTTAAAATAAATTAAAAAATCAGAATAATTAAAAAATAATACAAAAATAAATAAAAATAAATAAAAAATAATTCACAAAAAATGAAGACAACTCAGAATAATAAAAAATAAATGAAAACAACTCAGAATAATAAAAAATAAATCAAAATAAATGAAAATAATTCAGAATAATTCAAATAAATGAAAATAATTCAAAATAATTAATAATAAACTAATTGAATTCAAAAGGCCCAAAAAAATATAAATTAGTTAAAAATAATTAATGTAATAAAAATTAAAAAGTAAAAACAACTAAAATCTTGAAAATTAAAATTTAAAAATAATTTAATTTTTTAAAATATTTTGATTCATAATAACTCAAATGAATTCCAAAACCACTGGCCCTTAGTTGAATGACACGTGGGCCCCACATGTTGGCCCTAGCTCATGCAATCGTCGGGATAGTCTCTTTTCTTCTTTTGATTCGTATTTAATTTTTCAAACTTGTTTATATTAGTCAAATATTGTCCAAATTGAGCGATTTTTTTCTAAGATTTTCTAAAATTCATACCTATCACATAGGAGAGTTAGTTTTCCAAAGTTAATATTATTTTCTTTACGTACCTATGTACGGAATCATGGTCCAAGTTTAACATTTATTTAAACATTTTTATTTTGAAAACCGTTGTGAATTTTACAGCAATTTTTTGTTTGAATGCCTAACTTGTTCCAATACACACATGTTATTTTTGGTTTTTTTTTTAAAAAGTAGAAAAATGTTAGGAGTCGAACCAACAAGAATTTACGTCCGAAACTCATTTCACTTAGGACTACATGCCTCATTTGAATATGCTTTTTCATACAAATGTTTTAAAAAATATATAAAAAATATATTTGGGTTGGAATGGTGTTGAAATAGTGTCATGCCAAAAATGAGGTCAAAATAACTTGTACTTTGCAAAAATAAAATGGTCAAATTAATTGCAAAGCGACGTTTCTTTTGTTTTTTTCTATGTGTAGTTTTCTTATTAGTTTTGAACTAATATTTGACATACACAACTTATATGAAAATTACAAACTACTGTAATTTTTGTAGATTTATTTGAAATATTTAATTCATGTTAAACTCGTAAAAGTTCATCTCCTAGTTTAAATATATTAGTGAAATAATATGATAAATAATAAATAAAAAATATATTTGTGCTTGAAAACAATGGAAACAATTTCATGCCAAATTTCAGATCACAAATCAATATAGCGTAGAAAATAAAAATGTAAGAAATAAAAGAAAAATGACATTCATCCGTGCTGACGTCATCCGAGCGATATTACGGGCTCCGATGACGTCGGGTGGCCGATATTATACGGTAGCTCTGTAATACGGGCGGTGCTGATGTCGGCGGTGCCTATAAATAGCTCCCGTCCTCCCGGGACTTAGTCGTTTTGACGCCGTCTCTCTGCCCGCCAAACCCTAGCGCCGCCGCCGCCGCCTCCCCCAACTCCGGCTCCCTCTCCCCCTTTCCCTGCTCTTCTCGCCTCGAACCCTAGCCGCCGCGTCGCCCCGTCTCTCTGCCCGCCAAACCCTAGCGCCGCCGCCCCGTCTCTCCGTGAGTCCCGTCCGAGCGCCGCCGCCGCCTCCCCAACTCCGGCTGCCTCCTCGAGCCGACCGGCCGCCGCCGCCTCCTCGAGCTCGTCGCCGCCTCCCTCCTCGAGCTGACCGGCCGCCGCCGCCTCCTCGAGCTCGTCGCCGCCTCCCTCCTCGAGCTGACCGGTCGCCGCCGCCTCCTCGGGCACGTCGGCGCCCTCCTCCATCCTCGAGCTCGTCGGCCCTGCTCCCGGTACGGCCCTTCCCCCTCCCCCTTTCCCTCCTATTCACGCCGGCCTTGCTCGTCGGACCTCCCCTGGTATGGCCCTTCCCCCTCCCCTCCTCTCCTCGTCGAGCTTGGGCTCCTCCCCGAGCATGCGGCTGCCTCCTCCCCTCCTCGAGCTTGAGCTCCTCCCCGAGCTCCCCGTCGGGCTCATTCAATGCACCTAATCTGAATTATATGTTGCTGTCTATATAAATTAAATAAATTCTGTGTCATGATATGAGCAATTGGTAAAGATGTTTAATTTTCCTCGCTGTGAATTGCTCATCTTAAATAAAACCCATTGGCTTTCATTTTAGGTTGTGCATTTGTGTCTTGCACAGACCCTGTTTCCTTGTTCATTAGTCTACATTGTGCTGTCAAAACATATAATTCAGTGAAAAGATGCAAGGTTTGCAAAATGCAAAACATTGTGCATTTGTGTGCTTTGCATATCAGTCATTGATTTTCACATTTGCAATTTCCTGGCAAGTGACTGGAACTCGGCCTAATATGCCGTAATTTGCTTGGTCTCGTATCGACTAATTCTGTCTGTAATTGTTCTTCGTCAGTTACTGAAATTTGCTTCATTGATCTGTATGCAATGCAAGCAGAAATTTGGCATGCATATGTGGCATCACTTTCCTAGTTTATGTTTGGACATTGCCATATCTTACTGCATATCTGACGCTCATGTAAACTGAACTTCGTTGTTCTTATGGACTCTATGTAGAACACATGTGCAGAGGTCAGTACAAATTGATCTTGTAGTTCACGCATTGCACTTTGTTTTTGCAGGGGACTATTACAACATTTTTTGTTAATACGGGATGCATATTTTGATGATTCACAATGTTAATTGTTTGCATTTACATATGCATAAGATATGTCCTGACAAACTTTGTGCTGAGTAAAGAAAAAAAAAGGTGTCAAGTGCTCCATGTGTTGCTTGTGTTTAATACTCTGTTTCTGAAAAATCAACCTCACTTGAGTAATATACTGACACTGCATGCACGGTTTGCATTTACTGAACTGCTAGAGATGAATGAAACCTTGAGGGAAAATATAGAAAATAGACTAGCAAATGAGTAGGGTAATCAGGCTGGTAGATAGGTCTCTTTTGTTGACATCTCTTTTGTAGTTGTGCAGATAATTGAGTTTTAGCGCCATGTATTGTCAGAGTGACCAAATAAACTGGTGAATTGCTCACTCATACCAGTATCATGACTTCATGAAATGGCTATCTTAAAGTTGAGAGGAATAATTTCTTGTAAATGAAGCATCTCATAATAATACTAATAATACCAGACCATTCGGGCCAGCAGAAAAATGTTTCCCTCCCTTAGAACACAAAAAGTGGCATCACAGTTTCAACAAGTAGAAACCGCAGGATGTATGTTTGGAGATAGACACACATAAACGCACAATGTGAAGGAAGATATGTAGATAGTACTAAAAGTATTAGACAAAAGAAATAAGTCTTGACAGTTCCTCTTCTGTTCAAGCTTGCTGCTCGCTCCTGCACACACCTTGCATCTTTTCACTGATCCATGAGTCTAGCAGTATTTGTTCATGAAGATGGAAATACAGCTTTCCTTGTTCATTAGTATACATGAGTCTAGCAGTATTGCGTTTGCTCTGGTCATATTATAAATACTGTTGCTATTGTTATTCATGCTAGTTTTAAAGTGGCTAATCTTGTGAATTATGTGCTCACTGTTGTGCTCTATGTCATCTCCTACTAGCCTATGTTTCATTATGCCATCTGTTATATGTTCTCCTCTACTTGTTCCCTTGTTGTCTGCTGTATTTTTTTCTATCACTGAATTTTGCCTGGTTGCCCGCTATGTTTCATTATGCCATCTGTTATATGTTCTCCTCTACTTGTTCCCTTGTTGTCTGCTGTATTTTTTTCTATCAATGAATTTTGCATGGTTGCCCGCTATATTCAGTCTGCTCATGTGGATCAGTCATGCCTGCTTACTTCTTACCTGATTTAGTCACATCTGTTTTTTCCCCTCGGTCATTTCTGTTGATCGATTATTGATGATATATTGAGGCAATCTAGGCAGAAAGAATAAATATAACTGCATATGTTGCACCTATTCTTCCTCTATATTTTCATAAGCCCTCAATTTCCTCTCTTTTCTCCTCTTCCTCTCTTTCATGGCTAGACCACTTTTTAAAAATAAAAACTATTTTCTCTTCTCTACTCTCTTCTCTTTTTTCCCCTTTCTTTCGTCTCTTTTCTCCTCTCTTCCTCTCGTTTCATGGCTAGGCCACCTTTTGAAAATAAAAACTATTTTCTCTTCTCTACTCTCTTCTCTTTTCTCCTCTATTTCCTCTCTTTTCTCTCTTTTATCCTATCTTTACTCTCTCTCTGTCTCTCTCCTTGGTCCAGCCATGCTCGATGATGAAAGCGGGCAAAGTGAGATGAGCGTGGCAGCATGGACCTCATCCTCGGATGTTGGAAACAAGTTGCCATACGAGTCGATGAACTTAATGATAGCATTGGATGGTCGTTGATTCGGCAACCCGCACCGAGAGCATCTTTACGGCAGATGATGACTTTTAATAGGAGACGAGGTAGATGAGGTGGAAGAATGTAGATGTAGGGTGTGTTTCATTAGTACGGTTGGTACAATAAAATGCAAGACATACCGCAACTCGTACGACCTGGGGTAGACATGGTCGGATGCTTGGGTATTCTCCGGATTATCTTTGTGATGTGTATGACACATTATATTTGATTTTCCGGAGGATACCCAAGTATCCTGACCTATCTATTCCGAGGTCGTATAAATTGTGGTATGCATTGCATAGTGTGCGCCTGCCTTTCTTATGAAACTGTTCTACATTGTATGTCCTTCTATCTCGTCTACCTCCTCTACTATATGATTCCGATGCTATCCCTTCTTTCTTTTTTTCCTTTTAATTGTCTCTGCCAATAATTGATGGCCTTTTTAAATAGTGAGAGCCGTTAATTGACGGCCTTTTGAAACACTTTTGTAGTGATATTCTTACGTGTTATCAACGTAAAGAAGCTTAACAATATGCGTATCTATTTTTTTCTTTTTGCAAGCTTAATAATGGATCAAGGCAAAGAAGCTGAACCTGTTTAGAGCCACGTGTCGGCGCATGAATCGGAGAACAGTTCCGATCATTCAACATCGTTTGAGGAACCTTCTCCTCTCGAGATTCCTTGCGGTAAAAGGCAACGGGTTGAGCAACCTGACCCTGATTACAACCCAAACGATGACGTAGATGATGAGGTATCGCATCGTCAAAATCATATTTCATGGACAATAATTATTGTTTAATTAAAACGTCCTCTAACTATATTTTCAATAGGTTGTTGAAACACGTCGTAGTGCTCGACGTTTATTTCTTGAAGATGCTCCTCCCACATCGTCGGAGGCCGCTGCTGCAACAGCGTCCACTCGTTGAAAGACGGAACAAAGGGCAAAGAAATACAAACAAGCTGCATACTGCCGTTCAAGCTGTTACGGCAATAGACAAGGATGGGGCTCCGGTTGAGCCTCAAGGTGTCAACGCGAACCGGCGCAATGATTGCGGTGTATTAGTCCGAACCGCAATCAACATTAAGTACGACAGCTGGCTTGACGTGCCAACCGATGAAAAGGACACGTTATGGGAGAACTTGAGTAGAACCTACATTTTTCCACCCGAAATCTCCGAGCGGGCCAAAAATGCTACTCCGAAAACCATGGGGAGGTGCCTAAGGACATTCAGGACAACCCTTAATACGAAATTTGTCCGAGAAAGGTCTCACACCGTTCCGGAAGTACGGTTTTATCACGCCTCATGATTGGAACTCTTTCGTCGAGAAAGTCTCCTCCGACGATGCTAAAAAGAAGAGCGAGATTTTCCAAAGCTTGAGTAGAAAGAACAAGTTGCGTCCTAATCTTGGACCGAGGAGGATACAAGGCTAAAGTGAAGAAATCGAAGAGTATGGAAGAACAACGCCGACAAGCTGGAATCCCGGACCTGTTAGAAGGATGCGGTGAACGAACCCGAAATTGGGTGCACTGGGCGTTCAAAGTCCACTGTTGATGGGCAGTTGGTGCCGAAAAGCTCAGGGTTACCGAAGTCTTGCAAAAAGCAAAGCAAGTAGCCGCCCAACGAAGGAAGGTACTCTCAATCCACGGACGAGATGAGTTGATCTGTTTCTATCGGGACCGATGAACATCGGGGTCGTACAAGAGGGGTCTCTTCACCGGCACGATTGAAAGAAGTGTCGTCTGCTGCCACGAGTGAAGAATGTAGTAGGTGTGGGCCACGAGAGCAACAGGGTATCGATCATGAATGGTGGGTAAAAAACTTCTACGAATTCATGAAGAATAATCCTCAAGTCTGTCATCCAACCTATCGTGGTACCGGAATTTCAACTCAACATTGACAACCCAAGTCCGTATGCTCGGCCTCCAAGCGATCATGGCTCTGCGCTCGATGCCACCAGGTACCACTGTGGATGACATCACGGAGAATACACCTTGTGAGCTACACATGACACTCGGCAAGAGAGGGAAGACCGTCAAGGTAGCAGAGGGCATTGCGATCCCCGGACGTACATTTAACGATGTACCAATTCCGCGAGGAGTGTGCTAGAGTCCAAGTTATAAAGGTTCGGGACAACTATCTTGCTTGCGACCTTGATTATCCGAGAGGAGGATGATGGTATTGAGACACTCGAGGATGCGATTAATCATATCATCCTTTGGCTTCGACGCGAGATCGTCGTTCTTCTAGCGCATTCTTCGCCTGCACCTACGCCTCCTCCTACCCAAGAAGCACCGGTTGACCCCGAGATTTCTTTTGAGCCACTACCTTCACCTCGGCCTTCTCCGACGCATGAGGACCAGATCCCTCCGGAACATGGCTTCTCCACGCCGCCTCGTCCGGATGTTGGGAATGAGGCAGCTCTCGTTCGAACAACATCGACTCCGGCTCCAGCGACACCACGTGACAAAGGGGCTAGGGCGATTCGTAGCTCGTCCACCCCGCCTAATAACACCGAACCTTTGATCGAGCCTGTTCCACCTCCGCCTCCGAGGAAGGAGTTATCTAGCGCGGAAATAAGTAAGTACACTTTTGTAGTACTTTTGAATTCACGACTATGTATATTATTAACGACTTGACATGCGGTCGCAACATGGCATAAAGGCGTGGCGGCAGCATATAGGAGCGAGAATAAGGAAGTGGTCCCACATGTTCCTGTTCCGCCTCTTGGCGTCCCGGAAGGAGGTTGGGATCTCACACAAGAAGACTTCCCTACCTATAAGCATGGCATGTCACTACTACCAGCCGATGTATTGAAAAAGAAGCCATGGATATTTAAGTACTTTCATCCATGGTACTTAAATGCATGTATAAAGGGTGTCCAAGTTATCGCGGCAAGGATCCCTGGAGAGGTTTTTGGACAAGAGGGATATTTTGACTTAAATGTGCCTTTTGAGGAGATCCATGCTCTGTACCGTCTCCAACGCATGGATGCCACTCTCGTTACCGTCCGGTGCCTCGTAAGTGTTTTCCACCTTTATTATATTTCCAAGCAAAGGGCACATGAATTCAACCGACTACCCTTTTTCATCGCTCGAGAATGTGTCATCACTCCGGTGCCTCAAATGAAGTCGGATATCTAAACCCAACCGCCATTAGTCACGGCGCTATGAATCCAAAGATTACCGATAATCATCCCCTGTTGGTCGGAAAGAAGGTGACCAAGGCCAGAAGGCAACAAGTACATGTTCAAGCGGTTAAGGATGCAAGGAGATGTATAGCAACCTACATTGGGAGACGCATGTACGAATGGAGAGAGAGACGATGCATTATGGCTCCATATAACTTTGAGTAAGTTTTCGTAACCTGCTACTTCTTGTGCAAATCATTATTTCAATTAGATAATAACATAATGACATATTTTATAGTGACCATTGGATTGCTTTCATGATACATCCGAAACTCGCGGGAGTTTGGGTGTTTGACTCTTTGGATTATGATCCTAAGAGGTATAAGGATTTCATGGACACCCTTAATAGGTAATTTCAGATATTCAATGAACTATCATTTTTTATAGATTGCATTATGCTCGTTGCTCATTTGCTTTTTTATATTAGTGCCTATAAATACTATCTCGAGCTTGGTGGTGACCCTCATCCCAAACGGACCAACCTTGGATACAAAACGCATTATCCGGTACTATTATCTCATATCATGGTCATTTCTTTTATTCAATTAATTAATGTCTCTATTTGTAAAGTAACTTAACCATTTCCTTGTTTTGTAAAGTGGTCAAAACAGCGTCCCGGGACCGTGACCTGTGGCTACTATGTGTGCAAATACATAAGCGTCGGAAATGGGGAATATACTACATTCCCTACGGAAGAACCGGCCCCATGGAAAGATGTAAGTATTTAATGTGTATTTTCTTGCATTAGTATATTAGTTTTATATTACTTAACAAACATGTATTAATTCCATAATTTATTTGTGGCAGCAACGCTATGAAAAGCCAAAAACAGGTTCCTACTTAGAAGAAAGTACGCTCGAGCTCATTGCAGCCAAACTCCTCCGCTTCTTGATTCGTGAGTTTTGTAATGAAAGAGGTGGGTATTTCGATCCTCTAAGTGATGTTGCAATGCATGAAGACTTGTATAGCTACAGCGGTCAAAAGGGCCACCAAGATGCAATTGTGCAAAATTCAAAGACAGAGGAGCGAGAGATTGAAGGCACTAGAGCCGAATGGCCGGATAAATTGTAATTTAGTTGTGTTTTGATGGATGAATATTATGTATTAGAAACATGATGTATATGTATGTGGATATTATAAAATGAATGACAACTATGTCGTATGTACATATAAATGCTTTAATGATTATTTCTATTGTCTTGCGTATATACTTGTGAATGTATTTTCAGTTCTGTAAAAAAAAATTGAATTTATCACCTAGAAAATAAAACAAATAGCAATAATTGTGTCGGTTCGAAAAATGCTAGTAATATCGGACACGATGATGTCACTAGACGATATTGCTGTCCGAGGCCAGCAAAATCGGGCGGATGACATCATCGTGCACGATATTGGTAAAACCACAGACAAAATCGGACATCTGTGATGTCATCCGCCCGTTATTGAAGGGTCGGACAGCAATATCGGCCTTCGTGATGTCATCCGGCCGCTATTGTAGGGTGACCCTTGAATAGCGGTCAGGCTGATGTCAGCTGCCCGCTATTGATGGGTTGCCTACAATAGCGGGCGGATGACATCATCCTGCCCGCTATTGCAGGGTTTCCTGCAATAGCGGGCGGTCTTGTGCGCTATTGCTGGTCCGATCCTGCAATAACGTGTGCGTAATAGCGCCCGGAATGGCCGCTATTGCAGAGCCAAAATGCCCGCTATTGCAGGGCTCTTTTCCGATAGTGAAAACGGGGCGAGGGAAGCGTTGTCTGTCGCACTCGTGCTGGCGTTTCGCGAAGGGACACAGAAACGGCAGGGAGGAGAAACGGAGCGGGCGGCCGACAACGCTTGTTTTCCTGGTGGCGGCACTCGGGCGAGAGAAAGACGAAGGTGAGGTTGGGCTGCGGCTTGGTTTGCTGGGCTGTTTGGGCGCCGTGCGGACATGTACACGGCCTGGCCTGCTGTCGCTGCGGGAGGCTTGATTGTTTTGTGTTTCTGCCTGGTGGGCTCGGCTTGTTGAACCTTGAACGTGAGAGACTCGAGAGAAAGAGACGGAAGAGCTGGCCTAGCTGGAAGGTTTAGTCTCGTGCTGGTTTTGGGTTTTCTTTTCTATTCTATTTTTTATATCTAAATCCAACTCTAATTCCTATACTAATTCAATTCGAATTCTGATCGCATTTTAAAATATATTTCTCACCTCATAAATTCCTAATGCATCTAGATCAGCATGAATGCATCAAAATCCTAATTCACACTATGTTTAAATTAGGTAAAAATAGATTTAAAATAATTGGGTTGCCAAAACAAAGTCATTGAAGATAAATAAACTATTTTCTTACTTAACAATTGTTTTGGTAATGGAAAATCCTTCATAAAATATTTTAAACAAAATAAATCATTTGCTGAATAAACCATTTTCATAAACCAAAAGTATTTATAAAACAAACTATTCTTCGTAAATCAAAGGCATTTACTTAATAAATCAAAGGCTTTTTATTCAACAAACCTTTTTGATAAGTCAAATGCATTTATTTTCATAAATCAATCATTTTTTTAATAACCATTTTCATGAATAAAACATTTACATAATCCAATCAAACCAAAGGCAAATTTATAAAATTCAAATAGGTCTTTTATGCACATAAAATGATAAAGTCTTGTTACATAATAAAATGATAAACCTTTTGTCACATAAAATGATATACTTTTGTTTTAAATTCGAGAACATATTTGAAATAAAGTTTTAATTTATAGCAAAAGATTGAGTTTAGAGAGTATTAGCTCACAAACCAAAACAGAGAGTTTTGGGGGTGACAAATCTACCCCCTAACAAGAATCTCGTCCCGAGATTCGGCATGGCTAGCAAGAAGAGCGTAAGGTGGTTTGACGATTCTCGTGGTCGCCGATATTCTGCTTCGACATGCTGGCATGCATCGCACATGGCTTCATACTCAACCATGTTACACTTCATATCGTATAATCAATATTGTGTCTTCCGATAGATCATCGTGGTTCATCGTGGAAGAATAGGATATGCGATGGAAGAATAGGATATGCGAAATCGTGAGTTTTGTTCGGGATCTTATGCCAAATGGGCTTCGGATCCGAGAATTTGGTTCTATTTCCACCCAAGATAAGCTTCTGGATTCAATTCATCTTCTCAACTTCGATGTGCTTTTCTGCTCTCCTTCAATGGTGTAGGTTCTATCTCCATTGTTGAGGTCTCGCCCAAATCTCGTACCTCACACTATTGATGGATTGTATTTTTTGTGACTTTTCCAAATCATCATGGGATGACCTTATACCCATACTTGGATGATCTTAAATCTTTTCCAAACTGACCTTGGTAGATCTAGTACTAGAAAATCTTGATTCCTCGTACACACATGTCCCTTGGGGTTTCTCTCCTTGTGGTTCATGAAGATCTCTTCATTTGATTAATATAGTCTTCAATGAAATAATACATTTCCACTCCATCTTCTCCAATGTAAACGTCACTTTATTGTATGAACTCTCTATTTTGTTAACATATTGGAGAGATTCAATAACTCTGCTAGTGCAAAAGTCATAACTTCTTCCAAATTCCATATTAGAACAGGGTTTTCTTCTTCTGTTTACCCAAGAATCTCCAATGGTATGATCTTCAAACAAAACGTAACACCCATGGTCATAGAGGAATTCTGTATTTGAAAATCTTCCAATGCTCAAGCTATTTCCAAACTCGATTTACTCATTATATCCAACCGATAATTTTTTGTGTTTAGTATCCATAACCGACTTAACTTCTCTAGAAAAGGCAATATAACGTGAGAACCTTGATGGGACCTTATCTTCATTGGTCTCGGTGTGAACATAATATCATGGGTTCCTCCATCGTATTTCCTGCTAACTTGTTGATTCTTTGCTTGCTTTCTATGCGACGAGTATCATAACTTGTTCCATATTCAACTATTTCTTCATTCTATAATTCTAGTATCACACTTGAGATCTTCTACGTTTTGTGCTTCTAAGATGGACGAAGTTGGCTGAACCATAGGCTTCTTGTTGTATCAACCCATTACCAACCTTGACATGGTCCATAAAGATTAGTTTTCTTCTACGAGTTTAGTTCCATGATTGCTCACTTGTGAATCATGGGTTTCATCCTTCTTGATTCGATTCTTGATCTCTTGCATCTTAATATCTTCTAGCTAACCTTTGTAGTTCTTGTGCGCCAACATCCACTTGTATTACAACAAACCCTTAGGTTAGACATTCGTCTTGAAGTAACCACGGGGTTCTTGAATACTTCGATCAAAAGTCATTCGAGTTGCCTTAGATTGAACTTCTAACTTGCCTCTTAGATTCCTCATTTGAACTCTTCGTAGTACCATATACTACGAGCTTCCTCTTTTTTCTTAAAGTGCCTTCTACTTCCATAGTTGACACCTTTGTAGTTGTAAGCTTGTCGTTAGAAACTGGTTGTGGCCTCTTTCTTGAGAAGATACCAAATCTTGTGTTTTCTCGTTTGGAGCGAGCAAGTCGAGGCTGAATCTGTCCGAGATGTTGCTCCGATCATCAACGAGTGCAACTATCAAGGGTTCCAATCCTTGAGTTCTTCATATGAGGAAATGGATTTGGCTTTGCAGGAGAATAAGGAAAATAGGACGGGGTTGAGAGGAGGATGACAACAAACAATAGAGAGAATCGATACCCCAAACTTAACTAGTACTACGAACTAATGATGTAATATCAAAGATCCAATCAAACAAGGCATACCACAAGCACACCGATCATACAATCAACAACGTCGATTCTAACGTTCATATACTCTAGGAAGGGATGGATCCTAGTTCTTAGACGCAGGGTGATAACCAATGCCTTTAGTCCCTTGAAGAAGAACCTTGAACCTAAAATTTCCAAGTCTCTTGCTAATTGGACATAATTCTTACCACGGTTAAGATCCATCTTTCCAATAGCAAGCTTAAGCACTCTCAAATCCTTAACCTTGTGATAACTAATCTCTTAATTATCGACATCATGCTCAAAGCTCACATTGTTTGCAAGATAACGTGTGTCTGCTAAAGGAGATTCTTGATAGCCTTGTACCATTGTCATAACCATTCGGTCTCCTCATCACAGTCTTCGGTGAACGAACTAACACTTTGAAAGTAGAAGTAATAGAAATCAAAGAGTAAAACATTCTCTCATTTTAGAAACTAGAAGAATAGTTTTGGTGAAAACGAAGACTAGAAATTATTAGTTTTGAAAATATGACCTATAGCACGACCGGACTATCTTGGCTTGCGTCCTGCGGTCGATATAGCTACGATACCACTTTGTCACACCCGGTTTTAACGAACAAAACCGAATGCAGCTGTATGCGTGCCCGGGATCAAGTTTCATGCACACAGGACAAATTATATGGTAAAAGAACAATATCTTTATTAATTCATTAAATGATTACATCAAGGACCCGTAGGTCTAAAATAAATGATTACATTGTAGCGGAATAATCTAAGCGTCGGCGTCCTTCAACTCTCAACTCCCACAGACGATCGACCGGAAGACCACAAGTCTAGCTCTTCACTCCTTATCTTCGTCAATAGTCCACCTTTGTACTTGGCTTCGATTAGCAGCAAGATTTGCAAAACAAGAAAACAACAACGCTTGAGTACATTACGTACTCAGCAAGTGGGGGAAAGTATGACATGTTTGGCTAGATCAAGAAAGGTTTAACATGAGGTTTATTGCATAGAGCACCTATGTCTAGTTTATTAATTAAGCAACCTATTTACTATGTGTGAAGTTCGCTCAGTCCAATATCATCATCTGATCCATCAATCTCCAACATAACCATCTCGTAACCACCCATCCATGCCCCCAAATCGAGTGAGGATTTCCGGGCCGCTCTTGCGAGCACGGCTGTCATGACAGCTTACACTCTGTAGAGGTTGTATCACTCGTACCACAAGTCGGTGATTTCGTCCCCTATTGCCGGGTGGACTAAAGTCTCCATTTTGTTGTGCTCGGCCAAGCATTTACACGCTTCCTTAGGTGTGTTGCCAGGAGATCACCGCAACACATTTCACTAGGCTCCTCTCCCGGATCGTACGTGGCCACTAAGGTTTCACCGGTAGGAGACTACCCCTCGGGTACGTCCTCCTAAGGGCCCCCTCTTGTGCCTTGTGAGTCTTGGGACGACCCATCGGTCCCTCGTCCCTCATCGCCCATCCCACCAAATCTAACAATACTGAGAGAGTCCTCTAACTACCAAGTCAAGCCTACCCATATCAGCCTTGTGTTGGCACGAAAGTCCTGGGTGAATCGCTCCAAGAACCGGTCCTTAAATCTAAAGAAAGCATTCCACAATCCACCGTGTGCCCTCGGCACCAACCATCACATACCACTTGCTTAGATTCCTATCTAGGAGTATTTCCAACACAAACAATCATTCTCATGGATCATCATCATAGTTCTCATTATAAGTCTTTAACCGTAATTAAGCGAGACTAAGCATGACATACCCAAACCTACGTCTAATTCCACCCAGGCGACAAGGACAAGTATGGAAGGATATGACACATAGGATTCATATTTTATGCAATGCAAACAATCATGTGCAGGTAGAAAGAAGTAGGTGCAAAATGCGTCAAGGACACTTGCCTCTTTATCCCATTTGCTGCTGATTAAGTCTTCAACTCTTGCTCTTCGAGATCCTTGATTCGCTCATCTTCTATTTATATCGCGTCAAACAAACATGCAATAAACATACAAATATACTAAGAAACAGAACAATACACCATTTCAGAATACTATACAAACACTACCTAAAAGAAAGTACTCGTCGCTATGATTCTATGAGCGCAAGAATCACCTAAATGGGAGCTACGAGCGAAAAGTTACGAGGGTTTGAAGTTTCAAGGTTTAAAACATAAAAACAATAGGCTAGGGACTTATCTGTAAATATGAAAAAGTTTTAAGGGTTAAAGTGTAAAAGGTTATGGACTAAAGTGAAAAAGGTTAAATACTAAAATCTAATTTTATAAAACATTAGGTTTGTTTTTGTAAAAGTACAAGAACTAGTGGTGTTTAAAAAAAACAAGGACTAGAACATAATTTTATGAAAGGCTAGGGGTGTTTATGTAAAAAGGTTTATGGCTAGAATTATGGTGCCAAAAATGTTCAGCGGCATAAAACTAATTTTAAAATAATAAAAAGTCTTAGTGCAAAATACTAGCATTAAAATAGAATTATAATACAAGCTAGGGTTGGTTTTGTAAAAGAAAGGACCTAAAGCGTAATTTGTCGCGACAACAAGGACCTATCAGCAAAACTAGCGATTTATCAGAATGTAAGCGAATTAAAATAAATCTAAAACTCATGGACCGGATCTATGGACCGGGGCAGAGGTGCTGGTCCATGGGTCCATGGTAGAGTGGGCATCTCGGTGGGGCTGTGGCCGCATGCTTGACAGGTTGAAAAACATGATTGCGTTCCCGAGGAAGTGTTGCTGATATAAACAAACGGTTTGCACGAGACGTTTAGAGATGATGTGGAACATGCGGAACGCATCCGTTCGTAGTTCAGAGTTCAACTGACCTGGAGATCGCGGCCCATCAAACTGGAAAAGTGGTGTGGCGACTGTCGACACGCCGACGGCGTTCCTGGACGGCTCAGTACAGATCAGTGCTCTATCTCCTAGCTACTCAACGATAACTTCCTGGAACACGATGTGACGCGAAGAGATCATCAGGACCTGCTACAGGTATGACGGAACAAGCTTCGACTTTACCTGGCTTGTGCTGGACGGAAACAAACAGCGAACAGTAGCCATGGCGTACATCATCCCGGTTGCATCGTGGCTGATTTCACCGTGTATTTTGGGTGGGATGTAGAGGACACAGAGGCACACCTACTGAAAGTAATTGGTCGCATTTCATTGGTTGGATCATTGGGAACGGCGATGTGAACCGACGACGTCCTGGCTACTCGCAATAGGCAGCAAGGCGGATGGCGACAGCGATTCACGACACAGGGAGGGATAGGACTTGAGCTCAGGTGGTAAAATTATGCGGCATGGCTCGGGTCACGTTTTATAGGGGAGGAGAGCGAGGACGCGAGCAGGCGAGCTTGCCGGCCATCAATGGCAGGCGGCCGTTAACGCGCACTATGCCGCAGTGTTTCACGAACGAAGGGTCAAACACTACTACGGAAAGAGCCAGCAATATCGGGGGCATTTTCCAGCAATAGCGGGCACACGAAAAACGCTATTGCTGGGTGCCATCGCCGACGTCATCATGGTGCAACGCTATTACGGAGACCCCTGCAATAGCGGGAGCAGGTCACGTCATCGGAGGCAACGCTATTACGGATGGGGGTCACACGAGTAATAGCGGCCGCCGGTGACGTCATCTTTTGTCCGCTATTACTGGACGACCCGATGATCGCGGGCGTGCTATGACGTCACCGGCGGCCGCTATTATCGGGCCAGCCAGCAATAGCGGTCGCCGGTGACGTCACCTCGACCGTTATTACAGGGTTCCTGTAATATCATCTCCTTGGTGACGTCATCCGGCCCGCTATTGAAGGCAACAATGTATAAATTCGTCCCCTACCTCCCGACAGAGCGCTGTTTCGCGAGCTCACGGACGAGTTGTCCGTACGGAGGGCGGAAAAAGCCAAAAAAAGAAGGGGGAAGGTTTTGAACCTGTTTTTTGGAAGGATATTGTCCTAGGAGGTAAATCCATACCGTTCCATGTATTTTTTTTGTGTTTAACCATAGTTTGAGTCTCTTTTTTTATGGTTACTTTTCCTAGGGTTTGGATCTATTTTTTTACCTATAAATGGCATGGTTAGTGGTCCTCATGCATATCATAGGGTGTTTAGTACTTAAACTTATCCTCTCCATACAATATGTAGGCTTTTATATGTAGGGATCTAGTTTTGGATCTAGACCTAGTTTGGGATCTATGTTTTATTCATAAATCTTTTTTTAACGAGTAATTTATGTAGAGATTTTATTATTAACTTTTAAATCACACGTAACTATAGTATGTAATATTCTTGTGTAACTACTTTTGCTTTTTAGCATATAATTCCATTTTGACTTAGTTTTTAATTATTATTGATTTCTTTATTTACGATACATGTCCGTAGAAAGATGGAAGATCGATCTTGGATGTACACCGGTGGGGGTGGTGATGCTGTTGTATATTTTCAAAAGGTCACGGGTTTCGTTGAAGAAGCGAAGCGACACGCAAGAAGAAGGGGTACACAATATATCTATTGTCCTGGTACCCGTTGCAAGAACATGTTTATGTTTGAGACACTCGAGACTATTCGTGAGCACTTGTTGGAGAAAGGATTTATCAAGGACTACTATATCCGGATAAAACACGACGAAATAGGACCTCATCCACAAGGTGACCACGTTGAAGAGGTGATAAGAGAAAGAGCCGACCACGACGAGCGTAGGGTGAGGGGTGAAGGTAGCACGGAATATGCAACGACATCGGGTCCTACGGATGGTCTAGAACTTGTCAATGAAAGCGAGGACTTTGACGGTGGTCTCGATGTGGAAGAATTGTTGATGCACATTAACAACGAGAACCTGGTCCAAAAAAAGACGAGCTTTGGATAACTTGGATGCATTGGAGAAAGCGTCAAAGGAGTTTTCGTACGAGGAATCCAAGGGGTGTCATAAGGATTGCACGGTCTTGCAGACAGTGCTAGAGCTTGTCACACTTAAGGCTAAGAATGGGTGGTCGGACACAAGCTTCAACCAACTTTTGGAGCTGTTAGCCAAAATTTTACCAAAACCAAACTCTTTGCCCACCAACACATACAATGCAAAGAAAGTGTTGGCACCGTTGACCCTAGGCGTACGGAAAATACACGCTTGTCCAAACCACTACGTATTGTACCATAAAGAGCATGCCAATAAGACTAGATGTCCAACGTGCAACGCCCGTCGATACAAAACTAATCATGGAACCGATGATACGGACATCATGGATAAGTCCGAAGTAGAAAGAAAGCTGGCCGAAGAGGAAGAAAACCAATACCGATCGTGTTCCTCATGATGTGCAGGAAGATGTGGTTGATGAAAGAAAAGTGCCAGCCCTTGTGATGTGGTACCTTCCGATAATCGATCGTTTGAAGCGTCTTTTTGCCAACAGTAGAGACGCTAAACTCATGACATGGCACGATGATGTTGACGGGCGCAAGAAGGATGGGATGATTTGTCACCTCGCCGACGCTCGACGGTGGAAGAACTTCGACATTAACCATCCCGATTTTGCGTCGGAAAAGAGGAATCTAAGAATGGTCTTAAGTACGAGATGGAATGAATCCTTTCGGAGAGATGAGAAACCCGCACAGTACTTGGCCGGTGATTTTTGCTTCTACAATATTCCTTCATGGTTGTGCCACAAGAAGAAGTACCTTCTACTAACTACACCGATCTCTCGGTCCGAAACAAACTAGAATTGATATTGATGTCTTTCTTGAACCACCGATGGAAGACATGAACCTATTATGGGAACAAGGGGTGAAGGTTTATGATGCGTACGGACAGGAAGAGTTCACCCCGCACGCCATCTTTCTTTGCACCGTCGGTGATAACCCGGCACGCTCGGATCTCAATGGGCGAGATCAAAGGGAAGACAACATGTGTGGACCAGATCGCATCGTTGTACCTTCCTTTCTCGCGTAAGTTGGTGTATGTAAAACATCGAAGATGGTTAGCAAAAAGGCACCAATATCGTCAAAAGACAGATGAATTTGATGGAACAGTTGAGACAGAGTTGACTCCTAAACTTCGAGACGGTCAATTTGTTTTCGAAATGGTGAGAAATATCAAATATACCTATAGGAAAAAGAAGAAGGGAAAGAAAGGAAACATTGCCGATACGGGCGTGCCATTTAAAAAACAATCGATCTTTCATCGGTATTTAAGTTATTGGAAAGAATTGGAGATCACCCATGCCATAGACCCTATGCATGTCGGAAAGGGTGTCTTTGACAATTGCAATGGCACTTTTATGGACATTCCCGGTAAGACAAAGGATGGACTCGCTGGCACGAAGAGACCTAGAGAAGTTAAATATAAAGCATGGGCTTCACCCTAAACCAAGAGGCAATGGGAAGTATTATCTTCCACCATCGAGGAGAAAACGACATTTTGCAAGTGTCTGCGAGGGATAAAAGTCCCCACGAGGTTTACGTTCAAACACAAAGAAGCTCGTATCAATGAGTGACTTGAAGATAAGTGGCTACAACACCCATGAGTGTCATATGATGTTTTCGCTATTTCTCGCAATCGCAATTAGGGTTGTTAAGCAACCTCATATCAAGTTAGCTATCATCCGGATGTGTCATTTTTGTAATTCCATATCTAAGAAGGTGATAAGCCTTCCCGAGCTTCAAACGATACGTAAAGAGATGATAGAGACAATGTGCCAACTAGAGATGTGTATGCCACTGTCTTTCTTTGATTTGATGGAGCACTACATGATTCACTTAGCTGATCGGATTGCTGTTCTTGGCCACCGCTTACTTGCATCATAAGTTTCCGTATGAGCGCTTTATGTCCATTATGAAGGGACATGTTCGCAACCGAGCTCACCACTGAGGGTTCCATGATAGACGGATATACGATCGAAGAGGTTCTTGAGTTTTACAATGATTACAATCAAGATGGAAAAACAATTGGTCTACCGAAATCACGCCATGAAGGAAGAATTTTCGGTCAAGGAACCACAGGAAAGAAAACATATAACGACGAGAACTATCAATTGGTGAGTCAAGCACATTTCAGCCTCCTGCAGCAGTTACAACTTGTTGAGCCATACATCCGAGCAACACTTAGAGCAACTACGTGCAGAAAATGAAAATTGCACTCGACGACTCGGATCATAAAAGAGCACAAAAAATCTTTTACGGGGTGGTTGAAGGATCAAAACATTCCAATTGGTGAAACAAGGGATGAAAAGACAATGCATCTATTGGCTAGAGGTCCATAACAGTTAGTTACAACATGGCAAGGCTATGATATTAATGATTTTACATTTTACACTAGAGAAAAGGACAGGAAGAGTCGGAATCAAAATATTGGTATTAGTGTAACAGACACAGGACAACACCTTGAAAGAGAACACCTATTATGGGTATATTGAAGAAATTTGGGAACTCACCTATGGGACTACCGTACGGATACCCATATTTAAGTGTCAATGGGTCAAGCATCCGCAAGGTGTTGAGGTAGATGAATATGGCTTCACTCTCGTTTCCCTCAATAATGTAGGCCACAAAGATGATCCTTGGGTACTCCGGAACGTGTTGCACAAGTGTTTTATGTGGTCGAGCACTGAGCATGAAAAGAAGCATATTGTTCTCTCGGGAAACAAAGAATTATTGGACATCAAAATGTGAAAGATCCAGAGGAGCACAACCGGTTTGACGAGGTCTCCCTCTTTGCGAGACATGAAAAAGTTAAAACTCATTCAAACACAGCTCGGTTATACATGAATGGCACCATACATGCGTGCTGATGACGATGAACGCAACGGAAAGTTGGTTAATGGCCGATATATAGTATTGTGGTGTAATGTCTAATTAGTATTTGTGACATATCCTGGAATTTTAATTAAATGCAATTTGTATTTTATTATCCACTTTATTGATCTATTCATATAATATATGTGGGCCATGACTTAATTAAGATTGTTGGTTATTCTAATTAAAAAATTATTATGTAATTTAAATTTTTTATCCACTTTTATTCATTTTAATATAATATTTAATTTAATATTCTCATTATATTGATATGCATATAATCATATTTTTATTATTTTTTAAATTTATTTTCTTACTATGTGTTCCTTATTAATTTTCTTTTTAATTATATATTTTATTTAGTCTTATCATTATTCGGAAATTAAAAAAAATTGGTATTTGTGACATATCATGGAATTTTAACTAAATGCATTTTGTATTTTATTATCCACTTTATTGATATATTCATATAATATATGTGGGCCATGACTTAATTAAGATTGTTGGTTACTCTAATTAAAAAACTATTATGTAATTTAAATTTTTTATCCACTTTTATTCATATTAATATAATATTTTATTTAATCTTCTCATTATATTGATATGCATATAATCATTTTTTATTATTTTTTAATTTATTTTCTTACTATGTGTTCCTTATTATATTTTCTTTTTAATTATATATTTTATTTAATCTTCTCATCATATTGATATACATATAACCACATTTTTTTGTATTATTTATTTATTTTCTTACTATGTGTTCCTTATTAATTTTTCTTATTATTTATATATTTTAACCTTATCCATTTTTCTTATTATTTATATATTTTATTTAATCTTCTCATCATTCGAAAATTAAAAAAAAAAAATTGGTTCCAAACCCATAGCCCAAACAGGTTCATAAGTGGCCCAACTTCACGGGCCCGAGGACCAACAAAGCCCAATAAATCAAACAGGCCACAAACAGCAGCCCAACAGGTTTCGAGAGGACATCAATTGGGTCGGCGCGACGCCCCTTATAAACGGAGCAACGCGCCGCTGTGTGGGCGATGTGGTCCTAAACCACATCCGCTCCGGCGAGTGCGACTGTAATAGCGGGCGGTGACGTCGACCCGCTATTACGAGGCTTGTCCGACCTAATTAGTTCTAAGTTATTTAAAATAAATTAAAAAATCAGAATAATTAAAAAATAATACAAAAATAAATAAAAATAAATAAAAAATAATTCACAAAAAATGAAGACAACTCAGAATAATAAAAAATAAATGAAAACAACTCAGAATAATAAAAAATAAATCAAAATAAATGAAAATAATTCAGAATAATTCAAATAAATGAAAATAATTCAAAATAATTAATAATAAACTAATTGAATTCAAAAGGCCCAAAAAAATATAAATTAGTTAAAAATAATTAATGTAATAAAAATTAAAAAGTAAAAACAACTAAAATCTTGAAAATTAAAATTTAAAAATAATTTAATTTTTTAAAATATTTTGATTCATAATAACTCAAATGAATTCCAAAACCACTGGCCCTTAGTTGAATGACACGTGGGCCCCACATGTTGGCCCTAGCTCATGCATCGGTTCGTCAGGATAGTCTCTTTTCTTCTTTTGATTCGTATTTAATTTTTCAAACTTGTTTATATTAGTCAAATATTGTCCAAATTGAGCGATTTTTTTCTAAGATTTTCTAAAATTCATACCTATCACATAGGAGAGTTAGTTTTCCAAAGTTAATATTATTTTCTTTACGTACCTATGTACGGAATCATGGTCCAAGTTTAACATTTATTTAAACATTTTTATTTTGAAAACCGTTGTGAATTTTACAGCAATTTTTTGTTTGAATGCCTAACTTGTTCCAATACACACATGTTATTTTTGGTTTTTTTTTTAAAAAGTAGAAAAATGTTAGGAGTCGAACCAACAAGAATTTACGTCCGAAACTCATTTCACTTAGGACTACATGCCTCATTTGAATATGCTTTTTCATACAAATGTTTTAAAAAATATATAAAAAATATATTTGGGTTGGAATGGTGTTGAAATAGTGTCATGCCAAAAATGAGGTCAAAATAACTTGTACTTTGCAAAAATAAAATGGTCAAATTAATTGCAAAGCCGACGTTTCTTTTGTTTTTTTCTATGTGTAGTTTTCTTATTAGTTTTGAACTAATATTTGACATACACAACTTATATGAAAATTACAAACTACTGTAATTTTTGTAGATTTATTTGAAATATTTAATTCATGTTAAACTCGTAAAAGTTCATCTCCTAGTTTAAATATATTAGTGAAATAATATGATAAATAATAAATAAAAAATATATTTGTGCTTGAAAACAATGGAAACAATTTCATGCCAAATTTCAGATCACAAATCAATATAGCGTAGAAAATAAAAATGTAAGAAATAAAAGAAAAATGACATTCATCCGTGCTGACGTCATCCGAGCGATATTACGAGCTCCGATGACGTCGGGTGGCCGATATTATACGGTAGCTCTGTAACACGGGCGGTGCTGATGTCGGCGGTGCCTATAAATAGCTCCCGTCCTCCCGGGACTTAGTCGTTTTGACGCCGTCTCTCTGCCCGCCAAACCCTAGCGCCGCCGCCGCCGCCTCCCCCAACTCCGGCTCCCTCTCCCCCTTTCCCTGCTCTTCTCGCCTCGAACCCTAGCCGCCGCGTCGCCCCGTCTCTCTGCCCGCCAAACCCTAGCGCCGCCGCCCCGTCTCTCCGTGAGTCCCGTCCGAGCGCCGCCGCCGCCTCCCCAACTCCGGCTGCCTCCTCGAGCCGACCGGCCGCCGCCGCCTCCTCGAGCTCGTCGCCGCCTCCCTCCTCGAGCCGACCGGCCGCCGCCGCCTCCTCGAGCTCGTCGCCGCCTCCCTCCTCGAGCTGACCGGTCGCCGCCGCCTCCTCGGGCACGTCGGCGCCCTCCTCCATCCTCGAGCTCGTCGGCCCTGCTCCCGGTACGGCCCTTCCCCCTCCCCCTTTCCCTCCTATTCACGCCGGCCTTGCTCGTCGGACCTCCCCTGGTATGGCCCTTCCCCCTCCCCTCCTCTCCTCGTCGAGCTTGGGCTCCTCCCCGAGCATGCGGCTGCCTCCTCCCCTCCTCGAGCTTGAGCTCCTCCCCGAGCTCCCCGTCGGGCTCATTCAATGCACCTAATCTGAATTATATGTTGCTGTCTATATAAATTAAATAAATTCTGTGTCATGATATGAGCAATTGGTAAAGATGTTTAATTTTCCTCGCTGTGAATTGCTCATCTTAAATAAAACCCATTGGCTTTCATTTTAGGTTGTGCATTTGTGTCTTGCACAGACCCTGTTTCCTTGTTCATTAGTCTACATTGTGCTGTCAAAACATATAATTCAGTGAAAAGATGCAAGGTTTGCAAAATGCAAAACATTGTGCATTTGTGTGCTTTGCATATCAGTCATTGATTTTCACATTTGCAATTTCCTGGCAAGTGACTGGAACTCGGCCTAATATGCCGTAATTTGCTTGGTCTCGTATCGACTAATTCTGTCTGTAATTGTTCTTCGTCAGTTACTGAAATTTGCTTCATTGATCTGTATGCAATGCAAGCAGAAATTTGGCATGCATATGTGGCATCACTTTCCTAGTTTATGTTTGGACATTGCCATATCTTACTGCATATCTGACGCTCATGTAAACTGAACTTCGTTGTTCTTATGGACTCTATGTAGAACACATGTGCAGAGGTCAGTACAAATTGATCTTGTAGTTCACGCATTGCACTTTGTTTTTGCAGGGGACTATTACAACATTTTTTGTTAATACGGGATGCATATTTTGATGATTCACAATGTTAATTGTTTGCATTTACATATGCATAAGATATGTCCTGACAAACTTTGTGCTGAGTAAAGAAAAAAAAGGTGTCAAGTGCTCCATGTGTTGCTTGTGTTTAATACTCTGTTTCTGAAAAATCAACCTCACTTGAGTAATATACTGACACTGCATGCACGGTTTGCATTTACTGAACTGCTAGAGATGAATGAAACCTTGAGGGAAAATATAGAAAATAGACTAGCAAATGAGTAGGGTAATCAGGCTGGTAGATAGGTCTCTTTTGTTGACATCTCTTTTGTAGTTGTGCAGATAATTGAGTTTTAGCGCCATGTATTGTCAGAGTGACCAAATAAACTGGTGAATTGCTCACTCATACCAGTATCATGACTTCATGAAATGGCTATCTTAAAGTTGAGAGGAATAATTTCTTGTAAATGAAGCATCTCATAATAATACTAATAATACCAGACCATTCGGGCCAGCAGAAAAATGTTTCCCTCCCTTAGAACACAAAAAGTGGCATCACAGTTTCAACAAGTAGAAACCGCAGGATGTATGTTTGGAGATAGACACACATAAACGCACAATGTGAAGGAAGATATGTAGATAGTACTAAAAGTATTAGACAAAAGAAATAAGTCTTGACAGTTCCTCTTCTGTTCAAGCTTGCTGCTCGCTCCTGCACACACCTTGCATCTTTTCACTGATCCATGAGTCTAGCAGTATTTGTTCATGAAGATGGAAATACAGCTTTCCTTGTTCATTAGTATACATGAGTCTAGCAGTATTGCGTTTGCTCTGGTCATATTATAAATACTGTTGCTATTGTTATTCATGCTAGTTTTAAAGTGGCTAATCTTGTGAATTATGTGCTCACTGTTGTGCTCTATGTCATCTCCTACTAGCCTATGTTTCATTATGCCATCTGTTATATGTTCTCCTCTACTTGTTCCCTTGTTGTCTGCTGTATTTTTTTCTATCACTGAATTTTGCCTGGTTGCCCGCTATGTTTCATTATGCCATCTGTTATATGTTCTCCTCTACTTGTTCCCTTGTTGTCTGCTGTATTTTTTTCTATCAATGAATTTTGCATGGTTGCCCGCTATATTCAGTCTGCTCATGTGGATCAGTCATGCCTGCTTACTTCTTACCTGATTTAGTCACATCTGTTTTTTCCCCTCGGTCATTTCTGTTGATCGATTATTGATGATATATTGAGGCAATCTAGGCAGAAAGAATAAATATAACTGCATATGTTGCACCTATTCTTCCTCTATATTTTCATAAGCCCTCAATTTCCTCTCTTTTCTCCTCTTCCTCTCTTTCATGGCTAGACCACTTTTTAAAAATAAAAACTATTTTCTCTTCTCTACTCTCTTCTCTTTTTTCCCCTTTCTTTCGTCTCTTTTCTCCTCTCTTCCTCTCGTTTCATGGCTAGGCCACCTTTTGAAAATAAAAACTATTTTCTCTTCTCTACTCTCTTCTCTTTTCTCCTCTATTTCCTCTCTTTTCTCTCTTTTATCCTATCTTTACTCTCTCTCTGTCTCTCTCCTTGGTCCAGCCATGCTCGATGATGAAAGCGGGCAAAGTGAGATGAGCGTGGCAGCATGGACCTCATCCTCGGATGTTGGAAACAAGTTGCCATACGAGTCGATGAACTTAATGATAGCGTTGGATGGTCGTTGATTCGGCAACCCGCACCGAGAGCATCTTTACGGCAGATGATGACTTTTAATAGGAGACGAGGTAGATGAGGTGGAAGAATGTAGATGTAGGGTGTGTTTCATTAGTACGGTTGGTACAATAAAATGCAAGACATACCGCAACTCGTACGACCTGGGGTAGACATGGTCGGATGCTTGGGTATTCTCCGGATTATCTTTGTGATGTGTATGACACATTATATTTGATTTTCCGGAGGATACCCAAGTATCCCGACCTATCTATTCCGAGGTCGTATAAATTGTGGTATGCATTGCATAGTGTGCGCCTGCCTTTCTTATGAAACTGTTCTACATTGTATGTCCTTCTATCTCGTCTACCTCCTCTACTATATGATTCGATGCTATCCCTTCTTTCTTTTTTTCCTTTTAATTGTCTCTGCCAATAATTGATGGCCTTTTTAAATAGTGAGAGCCGTTAATTGACGGCCTTTTGAAACACTTTTGTAGTGATATTCTTACGTGTTATCAACGTAAAGAAGCTTAACAATATGCGTATCTATTTTTTTCTTTTTGCAAGCTTAATAATGGATCAAGGCAAAGAAGCTGAACCTGTTTAGAGCCCCGTGTCGGCGCATGAATCGGAGAACAGTTCCGATCATTCAACATCGTTTGAGGAACCTTCTCCTCTCGAGATTCCTTGCGGTAAAAGGCAACGGGTTGAGCAACCTGACCCTGATTACAACCCAAACGATGACGTAGATGATGAGGTATCGCATCGTCAAAATCATATTTCATGGACAATAATTATTGTTTAATTAAAACGTCCTCTAACTATATTTTCAATAGGTTGTTGAAACACGTCGTAGTGCTCGACGTTTATTTCTTGAAGATGCTCCTCCCACATCGTCGGAGGCCGCTGCTGCAACAGCGTCCACTCGTTGAAAGACGGAACAAAGGGCAAAGAAATACAAACAAGCTGCATACTGCCGTTCAAGCTGTTACGGCAATAGACAAGGATGGGGCTCCGGTTGAGCCTCAAGGTGTCAACGCGAACCGGCGCAATGATTGCGGTGTATTAGTCCGAACCGCAATCAACATTAAGTACGACAGCTGGCTTGACGTGCCAACCGATGAAAAGGACACGTTATGGGAGAACTTGAGTAGAACCTACATTTTTCCACCCGAAATCTCCGAGCGGGCCAAAAATGCTACTCCGAAAACCATGGGGAGGTGCCTAAGGACATTCAGGACAACCCTTAATACGAAATTTGTCCAGAAAGGTCTCACACCGTTCCGAAGTACGGTTTTATCACGCCTCATGATTGGAACTCTTTCGTCGAGAAAGTCTCCTCCGACGATGCTAAAAAGAAGAGCGAGATTTTCCAAAGCTTGAGTAGAAAGAACAAGTTGCGTCCTAATCTTGGACCAGGAGGATACAAGGCTAAAGTGAAGAAATCGAAGAGTATGGAAGAACAACGCCGACAAGCTGGAATCCCGGACCTGTTAGAAGGATGCGGTGAACGAACCCGAAATTGGGTGCCCGGGCGTTCAAAGTCCACTGTTGATGGGCAGTTGGTGCCGAAAAGCTCGGGGTTACCGAAGTCTTGCAAAAAGCAAAGCAAGTAGCCGCCCAACGAAGGAAGGTACTCTCAATCCACAGACGAGATGAGTTGATCTGTTTCTATCGGGACCGATGAACATCGGGGTCGTACAAGAGGGGTCTCTTCACCGGCACGATTGAAAGAAGTGTCGTCTGCTGCCACGAGTGAAGAATGTAGTAGGTGTGGGCCACGAGAGCAACAGGGTATCGATCATGAATGGTGGGTAAAAAACTTCTACGAATTCATGAAGAATAATCCTCAAGCTGTCATCCAACCTATCGTGGTACCGGAATTTCAACTCAACATTGACAACCCAAGTCCGTATGCTCGGCCTCCAAGCGATCATGGCTCTGCGCCTGATGCCACCAGGTACCACTGTGGATGACATCACGGAGAATACACCTTGTGAGCTACACATGACACTCGGCAAGAGAGGGAAGACCGTCAAGGTAGCAGAGGGCATTGCGATCCCCGGACGTACATTTAACGATGTACCAATTCCGCGAGGAGTGTGCTAGAGTCCAAGTTATAAAGGTTCGGGACAACTATCTTGCTTGCGACCTTGATTATCCGAGAGGAGGATGATGGTATTGAGACACTCGAGGATGCGATTAATCATATCATCCTTTGGCTTCGACGCGAGATCGTCGTTCTTCTAGCGCATTCTTCGCCTGCACCTACGCCTCCTCCTACCCAAGAAGCACCGGTTGATCCCGAGATTTCTTTTGAGCCACTACCTTCACCTCGGCCTTCTCCGACGCATGAGGACCAGATCCCTCCGGAACATGGCTTCTCCACGCCGCCTCGTCCGGATGTTGGGAATGAGGCAGCTCTCCTTCGAACAACATCGACTCCGGCTCCAGCGACACCACGTGACAAAGGGGCTAGGGCGATTCGTAGCTCGTCCACCCCGCCTAATAACACCGAACCTTTGATCGAGCCTGTTCCACCTCCGCCTCCGAGGAAGGAGTTATCTAGCGCGGAAATAAGTAAGTACACTTTTGTAGTACTTTTGAATTCACGACTATGTATATTATTAACGACTTGACATGCGGTCGCAACATGGCATAAAGGCGTGGCGGCAGCATATAGGAGCGAGAATAAGGAAGTGGTCCCACATGTTCCTGTTCCGCCTCTTGGCGTCCCGAGAAGGAGGTTGGGATCTCACACAAGAAGACTTCCCTACCTATAAGCATGGCATGTCACTACTACCAGCCGATGTATTGAAAAAGAAGCCATGGATATTTAAGTACTTTCATCCATGGTACTTAAATGCATGTATAAAGGGTGTCCAAGTTATCGCGGCAAGGATCCCTGGAGAGGTTTTTGGACAAGAGGGATATTTTGACTTAAATGTGCCTTTTGAGGAGATCCATGCTCTGTACCGTCTCCAACGCATGGATGCCACTCTCGTTACCGTCCGGTGCCTGTAAGTGTTTTCCACCTTTATTATATTTCCAAGCAAAGGGCACATGAATTCAACCGACTACCCTTTTTCATCGCTCGGAATGTGTCATCACTCCGGTGCCTCAAATGAAGTCGGATATCTAAACCCAACCGCCATTAGTCACGGCGCTATGAATCCAAAGATTACCGATAATCATCCCCTGTTGGTCGGAAAGAAGGTGACCAAGGCCAGAAGGCAACAAGTACATGTTCAAGCGGTTAAGGATGCAAGGAGATGTATAGCAACCTACATTGGGAGACGCATGTACGAATGGAGAGAGAGACGATGCATTATGGCTCCATATAACTTTGAGTAAGTTTTCGTAACCTGCTACTTCTTGTGCAAATCATTATTTCAATTAGATAATAACATAATGACATATTTTATAGTGACCATTGGATTGCTTTCATGATACATCCGAAACTCGCGGGAGTTTGGGTGTTTGACTCTTTGGATTATGATCCTAAGAGGTATAAGGATTTCATGGACACCCTTAATAGGTAATTTCAGATATTCAATGAACTATCATTTTTTATAGATTGCATTATGCTCGTTGCTCATTTGCTTTTTTATATTAGTGCCTATAAATACTATCTCGAGCTTGGTGGTGACCCTCATCCCAAACGGACCAACCTTGGATACAAAACGCATTATCCGGTACTATTATCTCATATCATGGTCATTTCTTTTATTCAATTAATTAATGTCTCTATTTGTAAAGTAACTTAACCATTTCCTTGTTTTGTAAAGTGGTCAAAACAGCGTCCTGGGACCGTGACCTGTGGCTACTATGTGTGCAAATACATAAGCGTCGGAAATGGGGAATATACTACATTCCCTACGGAAGAACCGGCCCCATGGAAAGATGTAAGTATTTAATGTGTATTTTCTTGCATTAGTATATTAGTTTTATATTACTTAACAAACATGTATTAATTCCATAATTTATTTGTGGCAGCAACGCTATGAAAAGCCAAAAACAGGTTCCTACTTAGAAGAAAGTACGCTCGAGCTCATTGCAGCCAAACTCCTCCGCTTCTTGATTCGTGAGTTTTGTAATGAAAGAGGTGGGTATTTCGATCCTCTAAGTGATGTTGCAATGCATGAAGACTTGTATAGCTACAGCGGTCAAAAGGGCCACCAAGATGCAATTGTGCAAAATTCAAAGACAGAGGAGCAGAGATTGAAGGCACTAGAGCCGAATGGCCGGATAAATTGTAATTTAGTTGTGTTTTGATGGATGAATATTATGTATTAGAAACATGATGTATATGTATGTGGATATTATAAAATGAATGACAACTATGTCGTATGTACATATAAATGCTTTAATGATTATTTCTATTGTCTTGCGTATATACTCGTGAATGTATTTTCAGTTCGTAAAAAAAAATTGAATTTATCACCTAGAAAATAAAACAAATAGCAATAATTGTGTCGGTTCGAAAAATGCTAGTAATATCGGACACGATGATGTCACTAGACGATATTGCTGTCCGAGGCCAGCAAAATCGGGCGGATGACATCATCGTGCACGATATTGGTAAAACCACGACAAAATCGGACACTCGTGATGTCATCCGCCCGTTATTGAAGGGTCGGACAGCAATATCGGCCTTCGTGATGTCATCCGGCCGCTATTGTAGGGTGACCCTTGAATAGCGGTCGGCTGATGTCAGCTGCCCGCTATTGATGGGTTGCCTACAATAGCGGGCGGATGACATCATCCTGCCCGCTATTGCAGGGTTTCCTGCAATAGCGGGCGGTCTTGTGCGCTATTGCTGGTCCGATCCTGCAATAACGTGTGCGTAATAGCGCCCGGAATGGCCGCTATTGCAGAGCCAAAATGCCCGCTATTGCAGGGCTCTTTTCCAGTAGTGAAAACGGGGCGAGGGAAGCGTTGTCTGTCGCACTCGTGCTGGCGTTTCGCGAAGGGACACAGAAACGGCAGGGAGGAGAAACGGAGCGGGCGGCCGACAACGCTTGTTTTCCTGGTGGCGGCACTCGGGCGAGAGAAAGACGAAGGTGAGGTTGGGCTGCGGCTTGGTTTGCTGGGCTGTTTGGGCGCCGTGCGGACATGTACACGGCCTGGCCTGCTGTCGCTGCGGGAGGCTTGATTGTTTTGTGTTTCTGCCTGGTGGGCTCGGCTTGTTGAACCTTGAACGTGAGAGACTCGAGAGAAAGAGACGGAAGAGCTGGCCTAGCTGGAAGGTTTAGTCTCGTGCTGGTTTTGGGTTTTCTTTTCTATTCTATTTTTTATATCTAAATCCAACTCTAATTCCTATACTAATTCAATTCGAATTCTGATCGCATTTTAAAATATATTTCTCACCTCATAAATTCCTAATGCATCTAGATCAGCATGAATGCATCAAAATCCTAATTCACACTATGTTTAAATTAGGTAAAAATAGATTTAAAATAATTGGGTTGCCAAAACAAAGTCATTGAAGATAAATAAACTATTTTCTTACTTAACAATTGTTTTGGTAATGGAAAATCCTTCATAAAATATTTTAAACAAAATAAATCATTTGCTGAATAAACCATTTTCATAAACCAAAAGTATTTATAAAACAAACTATTCTTCGTAAATCAAAGGCATTTACTTAATAAATCAAAGGCTTTTTATTCAACAAACCTTTTTGATAAGTCAAATGCATTTATTTTCATAAATCAATCATTTTTTTAATAACCATTTTCATGAATAAAACATTTACATAATCCAATCAAACCAAAGGCAAATTTATAAAATTCAAATAGGTCTTTTATGCACATAAAATGATAAAGTCTTGTTACATAATAAAATGATAAACCTTTTGTCACATAAAATGATATACTTTTGTTTTAAATTCGAGAACATATTTGAAATAAAGTTTTAATTTATAGCAAAAGATTGAGTTTAGAGAGTATTAGCTCACAAACCAAAACAGAGAGTTTTGGGGGGTGACAAATCTACCCCCCTAACAAGAATCTCGTCCCGAGATTCGGCATGGCTAGCAAGAAGAGCGTAAGGTGGTTTGACGATTCTCGTGGTCGCCGATATTCTGCTTCGACATGCTGGCATGCATCGCACATGGCTTCATACTCAACCATGTTACACTTCATATCGTATAATCAATATTGTGTCTTCGATAGATCATCGTGGTTCATCGTGGAAGAATAGGATATGCGATGGAAGAATAGGATATGCGAAATCGTGAGTTTTGTTCGGGATCTTATGCCAAATGGGCTTCGGATCCGAGAATTTGGTTCTATTTCCACCCAAGATAAGCTTCGGATTCAATTCATCTTCTCAACTTCGATGTGCTTTTCTGCTCTCCTTCAATGGTGTAGGTTCTATCTCCATTGTTGAGGTCTCGCCCAAATCTCGTACCTCACACT
Source organism: Chloris gayana (assembly GCA_031894775.1). Taxonomy (NCBI): domain Eukaryota; kingdom Viridiplantae; phylum Streptophyta; class Magnoliopsida; order Poales; family Poaceae; genus Chloris; species Chloris gayana. The sequence goes on along the minus strand of JAUNZO010005062.1, from coordinate 459,244 downwards.
ATTGATGGATTGTATTTTTTTGTGACTTTTCCAAATCATCATGGGATGACCTTATACCCATACTTGGATGATCTTAAATCTTTTCCAAACTGACCTTGGTAGATCTAGTACTAGAAAATCTTGATTCCTCGTACACACATGTCCCTTGGGGTTTCTCTCCTTGTGGTTCATGAAGATCTCTTCATTTGATTAATATAGTCTTCAATGAAATAATACATTTCCACTCCATCTTCTCCAATGTAAACGTCACTTTATTGTATGAACTCTCTATTTTGTTAACATATTGGAGAGATTCAATAACTCTGCTAGTGCAAAAGTCATAACTTCTTCCAAATTCCATATTAGAACAGGGTTTTCTTCTTCTGTTTACCCAAGAATCTCCAATGGTATGATCTTCAAACAAAACGTAACACCCATGGTCATAGAGGAATTCTGTATTTGAAAATCTTCCAATGCTCAAGCTATTTCCAAACTCGATTTACTCATTATATCCAACCGATAATTTTTTGTGTTTAGTATCCATAACCGACTTAACTTCTCTAGAAAAGGCAATATAACGTGAGAACCTTGATGGGACCTTATCTTCATTGGTCTCGGTGTGAACATAATATCATGGGTTCCTCCATCGTATTTCCTGCTAACTTGTTGATTCTTTGCTTGCTTTCTATGCGACGAGTATCATAACTTGTTCCATATTCAACTATTTCTTCATTCTATAATTCTAGTATCACACTTGAGATCTTCTACGTTTTGTGCTTCTAAGATGGACGAAGTTGGCTGAACCATAGGCTTCTTGTTGTATCAACCCATTACCAACCTTGACATGGTCCATAAAGATTAGTTTTCTTCTACGAGTTTAGTTCCATGATTGCTCACTTGTGAATCATGGGTTTCATCCTTCTTGATTCGATTCTTGATCTCTTGCATCTTAATATCTTCTAGCTAACCTTTGTAGTTCTTGTGCGCCAACATCCACTTGTATTACAACAAACCCTTAGGTTAGACATTCGTCTTGAAGTAACCACAGGGTTCTTGAATACTTCGATCAAAAGTCATTCGAGTTGCCTTAGATTGAACTTCTAACTTGCCTCTTAGATTCCTCATTTGAACTCTTCGTAGTACCATATACTCCGAGCTTCCTCTTTTTTCTTAAAGTGCCTTCTACTTCCATAGTTGACACCTTTGTAGTTGTAAGCTTGTCGTTAGAAACTGGTTGTGGCCTCTTTCTTGAGAAGATACCAAATCTTGTGTTTTCTCGTTTGGAGCGAGCAAGCTGGAGCTGAACTGTCCGAGATGTTGCTCCGATCATCAACGAGTGCAACTATCAAGGGTTCCAATCCTTGAGTTCTTCATATGAGGAAATGGATTTGGCTTTGCAGGAGAATAAGGAAAATAGGACGGGGTTGAGAGGAGGATGACAACAAACAATAGAGAGAATCGATACCCCAAACTTAACTAGTACTACGAACTAATGATGTAATATCAAAGATCCAATCAAACAAGGCATACCACAAGCACACCGATCATACAATCAACAACGTCGATTCTAACGTTCATATACTCTAGGAAGGGATGGATCCTAGTTCTTAGACGCAGGGTGATAACCAATGCCTTTAGTCCCTTGAAGAAGAACCTTGAACCTAAAATTTCCAAGTCTCTTGCTAATTGGACATAATTCTTACCACGGTTAAGATCCATCTTTCCAATAGCAAGCTTAAGCACTCTCAAATCCTTAACCTTGTGATAACTAATCTCTTAATTATCGACATCATGCTCAAAGCTCACATTGTTTGCAAGATAACGTGTGTCTGCTAAAGGAGATTCTTGATAGCCTTGTACCATTGTCATAACCATTCGGTCTCCTCATCACAGTCTTCGGTGAACGAACTAACACTTTGAAAGTAGAAGTAATAGAAATCAAAGAGTAAAACATTCTCTCATTTTAGAAACTAGAAGAATAGTTTTGGTGAAAACGAAGACTAGAAATTATTAGTTTTGAAAATATGACCTATAGCACGACCGGACTATCTTGGCTTGCGTCTGCGGTCGATATAGCTACGATACCACTTTGTCACACCCGGTTTTAACGAACAAAACCGAATGCAGCTGTATGCGTGCCCGGGATCAAGTTTCATGCACACGGGACAAATTATATGGTAAAAGAACAATATCTTTATTAATTCATTAAATGATTACATCAAGGACCCGTAGGTCTAAAATAAATGATTACATTGTAGCGGAATAATCTAAGCGTCGGCGTCCTTCAACTCTCAACTCCCACGAGCAGATCGACCGGAAGACCACAAGTCTAGCTCTTCACTCCTTATCTTCGTCAATAGTCCACCTTTGTACTTGGCTTCGATTAGCAGCAAGATTTGCAAAACAAGAAAACAACAACGCTTGAGTACATTACGTACTCAGCAAGTGGGGAAAGTATGACATGTTTGGCTAGATCAAGAAAGGTTTAACATGAGGTTTATTGCATAGAGCACCTATGTCTAGTTTATTAATTAAGCAACCTATTTACTATGTGTGAAGTTCGCTCAGTCCAATATCATCATCCGATCCATCAATCTCCAACATAACCATCTCGTAACCACCCATCCATGCCCCCAAATCGAGTGAGGATTTCCAGGCCGCTCTTGCGAGCACGGCTGTCATGACGGCTTACACTCTGTAGAGGTTGTATCACTCGTACCACAAGTCGGTGATTTCGTCCCCTATTGCCGGGTGGACTAAAGTCTCCATTTTGTCTGTGCTCGGCCAAGCATTTACACGCTTCCTTAGGTGTGTTGCCAGGAGATCACCGCAACACATTTCACTAGGCTCCTCTCCCGGATCGTACGTGGCCACTAAGGTTTCACCGATAGGAGACTACCCCTCGGGTACGTCCTCCTAAGGGCCCCCTCTTGTGCCTTGTGAGTCTTGGGACGACCCATCGGTCCCTCGTCCCTCATCGCCCATCCCACCAAATCTAACAATACCGAGAGAGTCCTCTAACTACCAAGTCAAGCCTACCCATATCAGCCTTGTGTTGGCACGAAAGTCCTGGGTGAATCGCTCCAAGAACCGGTCCTTAAATCTAAAGAAAGCATTCCACAATCCACCGTGTGCCCTCGGCACCAACCATCACATACCACTTGCTTAGATTCCTATCTAGGAGTATTTCCAACACAAACAATCATTCTCATGGATCATCATCATAGTTCTCATTATAAGTCTTTAACCGTAATTAAGCGAGACTAAGCATGACATACCCAAACCTACGTCTAATTCCACCCAGGCGACAAGGACAAGTATGGAAGGATATGACACATAGGATTCATATTTTATGCAATGCAAACAATCATGTGCAGGTAGAAAGAAGTAGGTGCAAAATGCGTCAAGGACACTTGCCTCTTTATCCCATTTGCTGCTGATTAAGTCTTCAACTCTTGCTCTTCGAGATCCTTGATTCGCTCATCTTCTATTTATATCGCGTCAAACAAACATGCAATAAACATACAAATATACTAAGAAACAGAACAATACACCATTTCAGAATACTATACAAACACTACCTAAAAGAAAGTACTCGTCGCTATGATTCTATGAGCGCAAGAATCACCTAAATGGGAGCTACGAGCGAAAAGTTACGAGGGTTTGAAGTTTCAAGGTTTAAAACATAAAAACAATAGGCTAGGGACTTATCTCGTAAATATGAAAAAGTTTTAAGGGTTAAAGTGTAAAAGGTTATGGACTAAAGTGAAAAAGGTTAAATACTAAAATCTAATTTTATAAAACATTAGGTTTGTTTTTGTAAAAGTACAAGAACTAGTGGTGTTTAAAAAAAACAAGGACTAGAACATAATTTTATGAAAGGCTAGGGGTGTTTATGTAAAAAGGTTTATGGCTAGAATTATGGTGCCAAAAATGTTCAGCGGCATAAAACTAATTTTAAAATAATAAAAAGTCTTAGTGCAAAATACTAGCATTAAAATAGAATTATAATACAAGCTAGGGTTGGTTTTGTAAAAGAAAGGACCTAAAGCGTAATTTGTCGCGACAACAAGGACCTATCAGCAAAACTAGCGATTTATCAGAATGTAAGCGAATTAAAATAAATCTAAAACTCATGGACCGGATCTATGGACCGGGGCAGAGGTGCTGGTCCATGGGTCCATGGTAGAGTGGGCATCTCGGTGGGGCTGTGGCCGCATGCTTGACAGGTTGAAAAACATGATTGCGTTCCCGAGGAAGTGTTGCTGATATAAACAAACGGTTTGCACGAGACGTTTAGAGATGATGTGGAACATGCGGAACGCATCCGTTCGTAGTTCAGAGTTCAACTGACCTGGAGATCGCGGCCCATCAAACTGGAAAAGTGGTGTGGCGACTGTCGACACGCCGACGGCGTTCCTGGACGGCTCAGTACAGATCAGTGCTCTATCTCCTAGCTACTCAACGATAACTTCCTGGAACACGATGTGACGCGAAGTGATCATCAGGACCTGCTACAGGTATGACGGAACAAGCTTCGACGTTACCTAGCTTGTGCTGGACCGAAACAAACAGCGAATAGTAGCCATGGCGTACATCATCCCGGTTGCATCGTGGCTGATCTCACCGTGTATTTTGGGTGTGATGTAGAGGACACAGAGGGACACCTACTGAAAGTAATTGGTCGCATTTCATTGGTTGGATCATTGGGAACGGCGATGTGAACCGGCGACGTCCTGGCTACTCGCAACTGGCAGCAAGGCGGATGGCGACAGCGATTCACGATACAGGGAGGGATAGGACTTGAGCTCAGGTGGTAAAATTATGCGGCATGGCTCGGGTCACGTTTTGGCCTTGTTCGGTTGGTTGGGATTGATTCCCCAACGGGACTGTTCCCAGCCCTGGATTGAGTTGTTCCAGGCCTGTCACTGCATCCGGACCTGCTAGGAACCATGGGCTGGGCTCAATCCATTCCAAGCCTATCCTAACTTTTGTGTTGTTCGGTTGTGTGGGCTTTATACCAGACATGACTAGCAAATCCTCAAAATTGGCTTACGGTCTTGAAATTCTATACAACGGGCAACATTGGACACCATTAAAAAACATACACCAAACTTCTAACAAAATGTTACTCTCAATTTCAGTCCTGGACAAGAGCCATACACAATAAAAAATATTTTACAAGCATTTGGACATGGATTTCCAGCATAACTACTCTAGCAAATAGGAATGCAAAGCATCCGAGTGAAATTAATTGCTTCCCAATTCATCACGTACAAGTACAATAAAACAAAAACAAGTTCAGTAGATCATCATCCTCTGTGTAGACATCCCATAAATACAAAAGGGAAGAGAGTATCCCTATCTCTGACCAAACAACAGAGCATGCTTCGTTTAACAAGTTACTTGCAAGGTGATCATAGACTGATAGCGTTTCAAGAAAACGCCTATGGAAAATGGCATTGTGCACCAGACCTTTAACCTGCTAGAGATGACATTGTGCATCAGTCCTTCAGCTTACTAATCTGTCAAAGACACAAGAGTTTAAGTTAGCCAAACGAGCAATACCCAATTCATTACAGAGAAGTTATACTGAAAATCTCTCAACTCTTATCTCTGTTTATCTATCACTTTATCGATCAATTTTATTTAGAGAAGTTATACTGAAAATCTAGAATTATCACCTACTAGAAGATATAGCATGGAGACGGTGTAGATAAAGTCTGAACACAGGATCAGGTCAAGCTTGCATGGAGATGTTGCATTCTCGAGTATCAAGTTGTCAACACATAAGGACACAGAACTTTCAAAACAAAAACGAAAACGAAAGAAAGAGAGAAAAACAGAGAACAGTGAAGAAAAAAATATTATTTATGACTGAACAGAAAATGAGCTAAACAGAGCAAGCCTAGGCAGCTAATGCAGGTAAGCAATCAATAGTTCAGTGCAGAGAACATAAAACATCCTTTTCGTGATAGTAATCTTTTCTAAAACTGAAATAATAAAACCAATCAATAGTGCAGGGAACAAAATGGTTCGTTTGCTGGTGAATTAAAAATGGGACTAATCAACCCCACCTAGCCTCACTTCCCTACAGCTTATTAGTCATTAACACCATACCTTTCGGACTTATCACCGGATCCCACGACGGCGGCAATTCGTCCTCTCCGATCCGAACGACCGCAGGGATAATCTAGAATAATATGCAAGAGAAAATTAATATAACTGGAGGGTTATTTAATTAAATAGGGCAAAAGGAATTTATAGTCATCACTGCCAAAAAAATCATTCAAGAACAAACTGCTCCACAAGAGTTTTAAAAGAATAGAAATTGCCTTTCTATCACTACATAATACTAACTAGCTACACTAGTGATTTGGCATTATCTTATATGTCCTGACAAGGAATTATTTATCAGTGTACAATATAGAAACTGCAACTTAAATATGCGGCTGGATGTGAACACATTTCTTTTCTGATGGGCTACAGATAAGAGGATGAAAGGAGAAAATTACCGAGTGTGTGCTCATTTGGACTAGGGTGTTATATATATCCAAGGGAAAATCATTACCTAGTATTACTTTGCAAGAAAACATGCATTCCGACCTACTTTTTGGTAATAGTGTGACAAGATCAGTTATCAAGTCACCAAAGCACAGACACCAAACACTCCATTTTCTACCGTGAAGACTCACCAAACACTATCTAAACTCCTCTGCTCCTGTAGCCTATCTTATGAGAGTATCTGCAGAGTTACATTACATTGTACATCGAGCAATCATCATTGAAAAGACGCAAGAGAACAAAAAGGTAAAAAAAGAGCAAAATGATCTCACGCTAACAGACACTACCATGAGACCATCAGGGCCACTAATCGGTCATTCTGTCCATGTAGAGTTAAATTCATTCGAACATACTACTACCTTGTGGCGGCTCGTCAACACAAAGTAAATCTTTGTGAAATTGATATCTCAACAAAGCTGATCCATCTCTCAAATCGATAAATCAAGGGAACTTGAATCTTTAATGAACTGCGAGTGAGAATCGGGTTAAAGTGACAGTGATAGTAGCGGGTACGGAAGAGACTTATCTAAGCCAAAACACAGACCTTTATCTAAAAAAAAAAAAAAAAAAATCTAAACACTGACCTCTATTCCAAATGGTGTTTGACAGGATTAGTCCAAATTTCACACTACACATGTTGCTAGCAATGATGGTGTTTGACAATAATCATTTGCAATCTCAAATCAAATCCATCGAAAGCTAACAGTGTGAATGAATCACAAGCATCACTAAGAATTTTATTCAAGATTATCACCTTTCGAGATTGATGCACATCACTTCTCGAAAACAAGCAAATGGGTGGCACTCAGAGGAGCCAAAGGATGTTAGGACGACTAAGAATTGCCTTGTATTTCTTATGCCGGGCATAAAAATGTTCTCCAGACGTAAACTAACTAAAGGTACACACTATTTTGATTGTGTCAGCGACATCCTTGCAAAAGTAGCAGCAGATCCTGTTCTTCTTGAGCTGGAGGCTGATGGAATGGAAAATGGTATTCCTACTGAGAAAAATGGCTGCATGACAGATGTAAAGCTGAACCAAGACAGTCCTTTGGATGGATGTCAGGAGCTACCGAAGTTCACAATAATTGATACTAGTCTGGTTGAAGGAGAAGAGCCCTTCAAAGTAAGGGAGCTGAGGACCTTACCTGCAGATGCAAATATTAATTTTGTCCTGTCAAATCATTTACCTAATATGGCAAGTCATAGCTCCTCTGATGAGCAAGATGCCACTGATGGATTATCAGATAACCAGGGAGATTCTAGACGGTTCACAACTGACACGATGGAAATTGAAATGGCTCCAGAAGGTTCATTGGAAAACATGATGACTGCCAACGGCCATTCTTCTAATGACAGAGATGAAAAACTGATTTGACAAGCACCTATAGTCTCGAAACAATGACTGAAAGGCGTAAATATTTGTCGCCAGTTTCAAAGATCAGGAAGTTAGCTATCTGTAGTAATGAACAGACCAGCCTCGACGCTCCTTTTCTTTCTCAAGAGGTGTTGATCTAGAAAGAGAGAAAATCAAGAATTCGTCAACATCGTCAAAACCCACTGCTGCAGCTGCTATCATGAGCTACCCAAATCAATCTCTAAGAACGACATCCACAGATCCACCCTCCCATCGACATCACTAGATCGACTCGAACTCATCAGGAACCTAGGAGGCGCAGTGAGAGAGGGAAGGAAGAGAAGGTTGGGGGCTTACTGGTGAGAAGGCAGACGCCGGAGGAGGGGTCGCCGTCGTGGTGCGAATCCTTGGGCTTGTCGTCGCTGTGGGGGAGGAGGAGGGGTCGCCCGTCGTCTCGCCTTCAAGAACTCCCGCCCGCGCTGCAGCTAGCCACCCGGACGAGGGGCCGCCGTCGTCTCGCCTTGAGGTAGCCGCCCCGCGTCCGCGTCGCAGCAGCCACTCGCCGTCCGCGCCGCAGCAGGCAGCCGCCGCCGACCTACATCGTTTGCGTCAACGAGTCGAGAAGTGTGGGCACCGTTCCATAGGGTTGGAGACATGGACTGGTGCTGGGCCTTTAGGCATGGAATAGTTGAAAATATGTTGGGTTTCATTCCTTTCCAGGTCTAACCGAATGGGCAATTTTTAGATGGGCTGGACCGGTTCCATATATTATTGATCCATGTGGATTGGGCTACGTACCATGCCCTTCCAGACCTAACCGAACAAGGCCTTTATAGGGGGAGGAGAGCGAGGAGGCGAGCAGGCGAGCTTGCCGGCCATCAATGGCAGGCGGCCGTTAACGCGCACTACACCGCAGCGTTTCACGAACGGAGGGTCAAAACGGGGCAAGGGAAGCGTTGCTGTCGCACTCGTGCTGGCGTTTCGCGAAGGGACACAGAAACGGCAGGGAGGAGAAATGGAGCGGGCGGCCGGCAACGCTTGTTTTCCTGGTGGCGGCGCTCGGGCGAGAGAAAGACGAAGGTGAGGTTGGGCTGCGGCTTGGTTTGCTGGGCTGTTTGGGCGTCGTGCGGACATGTACACGGCCTGGCGTGCTGTCGTTGCGGGAGGCTTGATTGTTTTGTGTTTCTGCCTGGTGGGCTCGGCTTGTTGAACCTTGAACGGGAGAGACTCAGAGAAAGAGACGGAAGAGCTGGCCTAGCTGGAAGGTTTAGTCTCGTGCTGGTTTTGGGTTTTCTTTTCTATTCTATTTTTTATATCTAAATCCAACTCTAATTCCTATACTAATTCAATTCGAATTCTGATCGCATTTTAAAATATATTTCTCACCTCATAAATTCCTAATGCATCTAGATCAGCATGAATGCATCAAAATCCTAATTCACACTATGTTTAAATTAGGTAAAAATAGATTTAAAATAATTGGGTTTCCAAAACAAAGTCATTGAAGATAAATAAACTATTTTCTTACTTAACAATTGTTTTGGTAATGGAAAATCCTTCATAAAATATTTTAAACAAAATAAATCATTTGCTGAATAAACCATTTTCATAAACCAAAAGTATTTATAAAACAAACTATTCTTCGTAAATCAAAGGCATTTACTTAATAAATCAAAGGCTTTTTATTCAACAAACCTTTTTGATAAGTCAAATGCATTTATTTTCATAAATCAATCATTTTTTTAATAACCATTTTCATGAATAAAACATTTACATAATCCAATCAAACCAAAGGTAAATTTATAAAATTCAAATAGGTCTTTTATGCACATAAAATGATAAAGTCTTGTTACATAATAAAATGTTAAACCTTTTGTCACATAAAATGATAAACTTTTGTTTTAAATTCGAGAACATCTTTGAAATAAAGTTTTAATTTATAGCAAAAGATTGAGTTTGGAGAGTATTAGCTCACAAACCAAAACATAGAGTTTTGGGGTGTGACAGACTTCCGAGCGGCGATAGTGTATAGCAACAGGAAATAGCAAAAGTGAGTACATGTAGTACTCAACAAGTGTGGGAAATAAATGACATGCAAGCTGTATAAAAAGGAAAGCCGCACGGGGTTTGCAATAGACGCACCTATACTAGTCAAGTTAATTAAACAACCTATTTACTATGTGATAATTGAACCAACAGGTTACCCCACTCGTTTACCATTGTAAGCTACTCCACTTACGAGTAAACCACACTACAAATTACCCCATCTGCAGCCAACCCCACTGCAAGGTTTTTCTAAGGACTTCCCAGCTTGCAAAACGTCCATGCTAAGGTTTAGCCGCCATCAAAGTGACGCATCACCCAGGGGCCCGCTCTTGCACCGTGCCTTCAAGTACTCCGCCTTTCCTCGACGCTCGCAGAATCGGGAAGCTACCTTGGTACTAAACCTTACCTACCCATTATCAGCCCCGGGCTTTGTGCGGAAGTCCCGGGTTGCCGCTCCAAGAACCGGTCCTTATGATCCCAAACAGGTACTACCGCAAAACCACGAGTACTACATCTAGTACCCGTGCAAACCCGCACCATCATCCACATCCTCCTGTCGGGATCACCTAAGTTCCATGTTGCTAAAAAGCATCCCCAATTCATGATTATTATGTTCAAGTGAATAATTAATCAAGCTTAGCATTTAGTTCAGCTTTGAACCCATTAATAGCAACTAGCAGTGACGTACCCATCCTAGCATACTACACCATAACCAAGGCGACAAGGTAAATCATGGAACAGGGTATGACACAAATAGGATTCAAATTAAACTACAATGCATGAAATGTAAATACAGAAAGCAGAAAGTAAGAATGTAGGCGCAATGTGCATCAAGGACACTTGCCTGTCTCCTCTTGCTCGCTGCTGCTCAAACTCTAGGTCCTGAGAATCCTCGTACTCTTTCTCGTCTATTTACGTCACAACTGAAAACACACATACATATGAAATAAGAAAACAGTACACTAAACAATGCCTATTTTCTATGAAAACAGTACCATTAAATAGTACTTGTCACTACGAACTCGTGAGCGCAAGAATCACCTAAATCGGAGTTACGAGCTAAAAGTTATGAACGTTTTAAGATCTAGGGTTTAACTTGTAAAACAACAACTATAGGGACCTATTTGTAATTACAGAAAATTAAAGGGACCTATTTGTATTTATGGAAAAGTTCAGGGGCCTAAATGAAAAAGTACGGGTCTAAAATGTAAATTAGGAAAAACTTAGGGGTGTTTATGTAAAATTACAGGACCTAAACAAAATTATAAAATTACTCGGGGGCTAAAGTGTAAAAATTACATTACTGCGCCCTAACGAGATTAAAATATAATTATAAATTAACCTAGGGTTGATTATGTAAAAAGTGGAGGGGTTCTTTATTAATTAGCTAAAACGGCGGGGGTGTTTTTGTAAAAAACCAAATAACGGTTCGATCTTATAATCCGGGCCGTCCGAGCCGGATCGGACGGCCAGGATCACTCCGGCAGGGCGGTAGCTAACGTCGACGAGCGGCGGCGCCATTAGGGCTCGCCGGAGTTGAGCGGAAACGGGGCTACGGTGCCCTATTCTTGGTGCGGGAAGTTCGTACGTGATGCGTGGGAGGCGGCGAGCTCACCAATGAGGTCGCGCGACGACGGGAGAGGGCGGAGGCGGCTCGCGACGACGAACGGCGGGCGGAGAAGCACGACGGCGTCGCGGGAGCTCCTCGGGCCACGGCTCGCGTCGGACTTGACGGGCGGCTGCGGGGTCGTTGGGCGACGCGATGGCTCCAATTGGCGACGCGACGGCGATGGCTAGGCGGCGGCGCTCGAGCTACGCCTGCGGAATCTGCGGGTTTTGGGGTGCGGGACGAGAGCACGAGGTGCGGCGCTTAAATATGGGGCGAGTCCGTGGCACGCACGTCGAGGTTGGCCGGATTGGACGTGGGATCGGCTCCGATTCGCCTTGGGTTAGGGATGGGCTCGCGCGGGCTCGGGGGCTGCGGTCGGGCTTTGCTTGGGTTGAGCCGGGCCGAGAGCAGAGGGAGAAGAGAGAAGGGGGGGGGGAGTTGGGCCGAGAGGGAGAAATTTGGCCCATGGCCTAGGTTGGGTTTTTCTTTTTCTTTTCTTTTTCTTATGTTTACTTTGCTTCATTTCTATTTTACTACTTAACAAAAATTCTAAGCGATTTTGTAAACAAATTTTCACACAAATAAAACCCTAATGCAAACTATCGAGCATGCATGCAACACGGATTATACTTATTTTATAAATAATAAAATATTAACTTTTTGCTAGGAAATAATTTCTAGCATCCTAATAAAATAAAAAGCAAATTTTATTTTATTGCAAAATTTTAAAAATTACGGTGTTACAAACCTACCCCCTTAAGATGAATCTCGCCCTCGAGATTCGGATGGATCAGGGAAAAGATTAGGGAACTCTTTCTTCGGATTATCCTCATTCTCCCATGTAGCTTCCTCCTCCGTGTGATTGCTCCACCGAACCTTGCACATACGGTACTTCTTATTCCTTGTGGCCTTCTCAAGGGTATCCAAAATTCTCACTCGGGTACTCTTGATAAGTAAGATCCTCTCCTATCGTCAATTCCTCGATAGGCACTCGTAGACATTTCCTCAATTGAGAGACATGAAAAACATCATGGACATCCGACATATGCGATGGTAACTCAAACCGATATGCTACCTCACCCATCCGAGCAATGATCTTGAAAGGACCGATGTATCTAGGGGCTAACTTGCCTCCGACCTTGAAACGTCGCAAACCTCTCATAGAAGATACCTTGAGGTATACAAAGTCACCAACCTCAAAGCTCAAATCTCTTCTCCTATTAACTGCGAAACTCTTCTGTCTAGACTAAGCAAGTTTTAAATTCTCCCTTACGATGTGAACTTGTCTCTCAGCCTCTTGAAGAATCTTAGGTCCTAACAAGTAACTTCTCTCCTACTTGATCCCAAAACAAAGGTGTTCTACACTTACGGCCATATAGGAACTCAAATGGTGCCATCTTGATGCTTTCTTGGTAACTATTGTTGTAGGAGAACTCTGCGTATGGAAGGAGCTTATCCCAACTCTTACTCGTATTGGAGTGCACATGATCTTAACATGTCCTCCAAGATCTGATTCACCCTCTCGATCCGTCCGTCCGTCTGGGGATCATAGGTCGAGTTAAAATTTAACTTTGTATCCAATGACTCATGTAGCTTCTCCCAAAACTTGGAAGTGAACTGCGTACCTCTATCCGACACAATCTTCCTTGGAACACCATACGGACACACTATCCTTGCTATGTACAGCTCTGCAAGTCTTTGCCCAAGTATAGGTGGTCTTAACAAGGATAAAATGTGCAGCTTTGGTCAGCCGATCCACAATAACCCATATGGAGTCATAACCTCCCCGAGTCCGAGGTAAACCCACAATGAAATCCATTGCAATCTCTTCCCACTTCCATTCAGGTATCTTGAGTGGTTGTAGGAGTCCAGCTGGTCATTGTCGTTCGCTTTGACTCTCCGGCATGTATCACACAAAGCCACATACTCCGCTCATCGCTCTCTTCATTCGGGACCACCAATAGCGAGTCTTTAGATCATGATACATCTTAGTGCCTCCCGGGTGCATAGAGTATGTTGAATTATGAGCTTCTCGGAGTATCGACTCCTTAATATCCTTAACATCCGGCACACAAATCCATTGCTTGTACCAAAGTGTTCCTTGATCGTCAACGAGTGAAGCATGGTGTCACACCCCTATCCCGAAAGATAGTTAAGTGTGGTACGGATCGCCTTGGGAGATGATTGACGAAGCAACCATACATAGCATCACATTAACAAACATACACGATTTGCAGGTTTACATAGTTAAGTCTCGATTACAATATAGAATTCCGATAAAAGATACATTAGGTTCAAATTTAAGTTTACATAACCATGATCTTTGTTCGAAAAAAGTGTGGAAGCGAATAGATAACACCACGATACATAGATAGCTTATGTGAACCATGCCGGCCTAGGCCACGGCTCACACTCATCATGGGTCGGAGAGCTAGGAACCCATTCAATGGTCCACTCTTTGGGCTCTTCTCCATCTCACACAACCTTACCACAACAATCGCAAAACCCGGCTTGCGGGAATCCTGAAAATACACATGTAGTGGCAAAGCCGGAGTATCTAGCATACTCCGCAAGTCTTACCCGTCAACCTGGCCATCTAAGACCGACACCTAGATGCATGGGGCTTGACCGGTTCAACTTGGCATTTTGCATAAAACGGCACCTACGCTAATTAGGTTGGCACTTTTATGACTTAGCCAAATTAATAGGGTTGTTGCATAAAGGAAACTTTAGTGAGCATACTAGCAATACAAGAATTTGCAATACAAAATTATATCCATATAAAACAGCAAGTTTCTCATTCTCTTCCTCTTACTACACATTACGAACTGCTCGAATCAAGTGGTACTCATTAACCGAGAGGAACGACGATAATTATCGAATTACATCCTGCAGGAAAGACCCAAATGCACGACATACGCATCATTTAAGAACGCGTATGGCCGCCGTTCGCGAGTTCATCATAAAGCAAAACACGGGGCCACCGACCCCGAGTACACGTCCCCCTTGTGACCGTTCAACAACGTGCCCAAGGCTTAACCCGTGTACTCTCCAACGGTCCTCAACCCGTGCAACCACCGTGCCATACACATCACCTCCGGGTCGGTGAGATATCCGGCTCACTTTACAACTTACAAGCTACATAGGTTTACCAGTTCCCATAAGAAAGGTATGCAAGTGGTACACAACTCAAACTTGTTCGCAGAGCCACAATGGGGTGTTCTCAATTTTAACCAAATTCATCATGTTCAAATTTAATCATAAGCCATAAGTGAGGTTCCCATTCTATCGTTGACTCCATAAGTATAGCATAGCATTTCTAACGAGGATATGACACATGAGCAACATAGGACATATAGGAATTTTATGCACATGGATTTCCAATCAACTCCTAGAACTTAAATGCACATTCATCATCCTTAATATAGTGATAAAGAAAGACATTTCAAAATAGTAGGAATGCACCGAGGCTTGCCTTGAGAGTGATCGAAGTTAGCACTAGGCTCACAAGCGTTAATTGTTGCAACCGTCTCTTCCGGCGGAATCAATTCGACGTCGTCACCTATAAGATGAAATGCAATGTGTAAATGAAGGAATACAAGGGCGATGAATATGATGATGCATGTATGCTGTTTTGCATGAGCACATATGAATATGTTGAGTAAAAGTTTAGTTTCATGCAATTCTAACATGCATAAACCTATAATATTTCTCTCTTTTCGAGGCGTTAATTGAATTACCACCTAACAATACATGAACAATGACTTAATACATGGACATGAGTGCTGCGGTTAACATGTAGGTTCAGAATCTAAAGATTAGTAGAGTTAAAATGCAACCGATGCAATTTAGGGTTAAGTGTTTATCATCACATGCGATGACGATCGTATTCTAATTCACGAATTGGATTTCAAAATTAATACATACATGGTTTTAACGAAACCTTCTTACTAATCTTGTCATGAAGTGCTAAGTGACATCGTGGAAAGTGAAATTTACATAAACATGCAAAAATATACTTTTAGAGGCATCAAACCATTTTTACATGTGCTGAAATTAACCTTTTATAGAATTAATCGAGGGGTAGCAAAAATAATTACTTAGCGTGCTCAAAATTTAATGGAACGGAGCAGGCGATGAGCTTTTCTTCTGTGTGCTCGCCGGCAAGGAGAGGGAGGTGCTGCTGCTGCTTGGAGAAGCTAGAGAGGGATGTGAGGGTGCAGTTTGAGGCACTTGGAGATGAGACTTTGGCCTCGGTGCCATTTTCTAATGGGAGTAGGAAGGAGGCAGCAGAGGAGATGGGCGGTCGGAGGTACTGTTCCTATTCAATCCCGGTGAGTCCTGTTGGCCGGCGGGTACCAAAGTGGTTGGGGAGGTGAGTTGGGGCATGGGGGTGACAGGACGGGGCGCAGCAGGCATGCGTTGGTGGCAGGGGTGGCGGACCGGCGGGCACCGGCCGCCGTTGCCCGGTGGGGAAGAAGCTCGGGCTGCTGTTTTCGAATTTTGAAATCGCGTTTCTGAAATTTGAACAAAAATGGTACTTCTGTTGCTCCAAAAATTAAACCTAAAAAACTGGTAGTTCAGTATGATGTGATCTACAACTTTTATTTTGTGTCAAAGTTCCAGTTTTGTTTCAAAAAATTCATACAAAATTCCCAAACAGTGCAGTTTCAGATTTGAATTTGAATTTTTGAGCGTTCAAAACTTTGTTAAAAATTTTTGTAAAAATCCTGTAAAATCGTTATTTTGCATGAGCAACAAGATGGTGCAAAAATATGTGGGTAGATGTTTTATAGTTTTTTGCGTTTTTCTTAAAGCTAGGGCTTAGCCCTAGGTTTTCCCTTTTCTTTTGATTTTTTTCCATTTTTCTTTTCTTGCTTTCTTTTGGACGATTAGCATTAGGGTTGCATTTGTGGGGGTCATTAGGGTCTAACTAGGTCATTAACGCTAATTCGTGACATGGGATGTCACACCTGGGACCTTGTTTTCCCGGATCTCGTAACTTAATCTCCCGAATGGCAGCATCCTCAAGTCTGTCCTTTCCGAATATCACTCTCTAGTGTAGACTCCACTTCCATTGCAATGGCTTCCATGTTAGTCACCCAACCAAGATTAAGCTTCTCAAACTCTTCACATATATCCGGCGGTAACTCTCTAGTAGCCAAAGTGTTCAAATGAGACTTCCTACTCGAGTGCATCTGCGACCACATTTGCCTTGCTCGGATGATAGTTGATCTCCAAATCATAGTCCTTGATGAGTTCCAACCATCGGCTCCGCCTCGATTCAAATCTGATCGAGTGAAGAAATATCTCAAACTCTTATGATCCGAGTAGATCTCACACCTCTTCCCAATGAGATAGTGTCTCCAAATCTTGAGAGCGTGAACAATCGCTAGCCATTCCAAGTCATGCATGGGGTACTTTTCCTCATGCTTTCTCAACTTCCTAGATGCATATGCCACGACTCTTCCTTCTTGCATGAGCACACATCCTATTCCTTGTCCACATGCATCACAATACACGAAAAAGGCTTCTCCATATCGGGCATGGTCAAAACGGGTGTTGCGGTAAGCCTCTTCTTCAACTCCCGGGAACTAGCTTCTTGCCGAGGTGTCCACTCGAAAGTCTTTCCTTCCTCCAATAATTCTGTCATAGGCTTTGCTATCTTGGAAAACCCTTCGATGAACCGTCCGTAGTATCCTGCCAAACAAAGGAAACTTCGATCTCTAAGACATTCTGCGGTGACTTCCAACTCAACACATCATCAACCTTACTAGGATCCACGGATATTCCTCCTTCCAAGATGACGTGACCAAGAAAAGCAACTTCTTTCAACCAGAACTCACACTTACCGAGCTTAGCATACACCTGATTGTCCCTAAGCTTCGCAGAACAAGACGAAGATGTTCCTCATGTTCTTCCTCATTCTTCGAGAATACCAAGATATCATCAACAAAAACCACCACAAACTTATCCAGATATTCCATAAAGACCTTGTTCATCGGATACATGAAGTAGGCTGGAGCATTGGTCAAACCAAAGGACATAACGGTATACTCAAATAATCCATACCGAGTGATGAAAGTCGTCTTGGGGATGTTAGAGGCTCGGACCTTCAATTGGTGATATCCGGAATGGAGATCAATCTTGGAGAATACACGAGCTCCCTCCAGCTGATCGAACAAGTCATCAATCCGTGGTAGAGGGTATCTATTCTTGATTGTAACCTCATTGAGTGCACGATAATCCACACACATTCTCCGATCACCTCCCTTCTTATCAACAAAAATAACTGGGGCTCCCCATGGTGATGCACTAGGGCGGATATAACCCTTATCTAGGAGTTCTTGCAATTGAGTTTTTAGTTCAGCTAATTGTTCACTATCCATCCGATAGGGTCGCTTAAAAATGGGAGCTGTACCAGGAACTAATTCAATAACAAATTCAATGTCACGGTCGGGTGGCATACCCGGCAACTCCTCCGGGAAGACATCGGGAAACTCGCAGACTACTCGGACATCCTGAATCGAAGTGTCTTCCAAATTATTCAACACAATGCTCGTTGACTGCCCCTTTGCTAGTGATGAGTGCATCAACAACATACTCTACTTCTTCTCCCGAGCTAGCTGTCAACCTCACTCGCCTTCTTAGCATAATCAATCGGACTTTCGTGCTTTCCCAACCAACTCATTCCAAGGATGACATCAATCCCCATTGATTCGAGAACGACTAGGTTTGCAAGGAAATCTAACCCCCTTGTGATAAGGTTTATGAAAGTGCATCTAGGCCCCTCATTTTATTTTGGATGATTGATATCAATATAATTAAATTTGGACTAATGTTTTCATGAGAATGTGTGTAGTGAACATCCAAAGAACATGAAAGCATATCAAGTATGATCAAAAAGAAGAAAAGAAATGAGAAATGCAATAAAACAAGAAATTGGAGAAGACCTATCTCAAAGGTTGAGCTTCTCGTTTTATCTTTGCTTTGAGTCATAGGGATGTCGTACTATAAAGAGGGATGCAAATTAGAATCTTGGCAAAGAATGAAGATGCTCACAAAATTCAAGAAAAACCATCCCAAGCCTATTCTTTCGGGACCCACCGGAAGTTCCGGTGTGGTATCGGAAGTTCCGGTAGGCTAACAGAGAGTTTGAGCTCTCCGCAATGCCATACCGGAAGTTCCGGTCCTCGGTACCGGAAGTTCCGGTAGGCTAACAGAGAGTTTGAGCTCTCGGAATGCCATACCGGAAGTTCCGGTCTCTGGTACCGAAGTTCCGGTGGGCTAACAGAGAGTTTTGAACTCTCCGGAATGCCATACCGGAAGTTCCAATAGGACACCGAAGCTCCGGTGCGGCCCCGTTTTCAAACCCTAAACCTACGTACCGAAGTTCCGGTACACCATCGAAGTTCCGGTGCGGGCCGGAAATCCATATCTAACCCTAATCCGACCATACCGGAAGTTCCGATATGCCATCTGAAGTTCCGGTGCGGGTCGTTCGGACAGGCCAACGGCTCTTTCGGAGCTGTGGTATATAAGCCACACTCCACCCCTCACTCACTCTCTCTTGCACATTCCGAACTCCAATACACTTGAGCCACACTCCACTCACTCCAAATCCTCTCCAAAAGCAAAATTTTCATCCTTGAGCTAGGATTCGAGTGAGAGACTTTAAGCAAGAGATTGAGAGACTTGATTCCATTCTTGAGCATCATCACTCCCGTCAAGCTTGCGATTTGGATTTGTTACTCTTGGAGCTTTGAGCTCCTAGATGGATAGGCGTGCTCGTGAGCTCCCAACCTGTGTGGTGACGCCCGAGAAGTTTGTTTTACCCTTCCCGAAAGGGACTTTGATTGTAGAAAACTCAAGCTCAACCTTGGTGGTGACTTGAGGGAGAAATAGGGTTGAAAGAAACCCGGTCCTTGGTGGACTTTCTCAACGGAGACGTAGAGTCCTTGGTGGGCTTGAACTTCGGTGAAAAATCTATGTCTCGTGTGCTCCCTCTTTTACTTCAGCGCTTTGTTGTTTACTTTACTAGGTTGCTTGTTAGTTTCCCTTTGCGCTTTTAAATTCCTAGAATTGCATAGGGCTGTGCTTTCTTTCTTGCAAATCACTAGAATTGTGTAGGGTTAATTCCGCATTTTTCACCCTGCACCGGAAGTTCCGTACCCTACCGAAAGTTCCGGTATTTGACGTTTTTCGTCTTAGTCTTATTTCGCAGAAATTTTTAGGATCGCCTATTCACCCCCCTCTAGGCGACTTTCGGTTTACCTTACGACAAACTTGCCTAGCATGCATCTCTCCCCAGGGGAAGTAACTATCATAAGGTTCTTAAGCATTGACATGGGTAGATTATGTTTTTGAGCGAAGGCAACAGATATGAATGAATGTGATGCTCCGGTATTGAATAAGACAACTGCATTTTGATCATAGACAGAAAACATACCAATCATGACGTCCGGAGCCTCCCGAGCACCTTCAATCTCAATGTGGTTGACACGTGCACGCACGTGGTTCCGCTTGGCTGGAGTAGGTGCAGCATTAGCATTGCGGCTTGGAGTATTATTGGTGACCGGAGCCGGGTCCGAGCTGGGCGATTCTGAGGACACTTGTCAGCAAAATGTCCTATCTCGTCCACAACGGAAACAGGTTCCACGGCCTCCGGTGTTCTGTCCATTGTTGGGCCTCTGCTGAGTTGAGGATGCATGATTGTTGTTGGGACGCTGCATCCGACGCCGAGGAGTACCGTAGCCTTGTCTAGCACCTTGGGTCCTCTCGCTGGCCACTCTGCTGTCCACCCTGCTGAGCTGGACGGTAGACGTGTCCCGCAGATGAAGAGCTGAAGCGGGGCTTGGTGTTGTTCCTTTCCTGTTGCGCCTAGCGTTCCAGCTTGCGCTTGCGATCCATCCTACCCCTCCCGTTCTCCGGAATCGGTGCGCGATCCACTAGAGACCGGAAGTTCACAAAGTCCCTAGACTCCAAAGCATAAGCAAGACCATCATTCAGCCCCTCAAGGAAATGCTCTTGCTTCTTCTCATTAGTCTCCACTTCTCCTGGCGCATAGCGTGAGAGCTAGGTGAAGCGGTGCGGATACTCACCGACAGTACAAGGAACCTTGCACCAAGTCTTGGAACTCCTTCTTCTTGACTTTCATGACACCACGAGGAATATGGTGAGCCCCGAAACTGGTCACAAACTCCTGCCAAGTGATATTAGTCGGGTCCTGATGAGCATTGACAAATGCTTCCCACCATTCAGCAGCTGGGCCCTCAAGTCGGTGTGAAGCATACAACACTTTCTCCCTGTCGTTGCACTCGGACAACTAGCAGCTTCTTCTCAATGATCTTCAGCCAATCATCAGCATCAAGAGGATCCTTAGCTTGCGAGAATGGCACTGGTTTGGTCCTCCGGAATTCTCCCAACTTGTCCCTGGGTGGCTGAGGTGGTGCCATATTGTTCTGGTTCTCTCGGTTCTGCTGCATCCGGATCGTGTTCTGCTGCATGGTCCGAAGGATCCGAGCTTGCATGGCCAAGACTTGCTCCAGAGTGGGTGTTGGTGGTGCATCCCCATCGTTGTCATTGTTGTTGGTTTTGGTGTTGGTGTTGTTGCGCCTCGCCATCCGTTGAGTCAAACAGAGTTGAAAAGTCACATCATGTTTGCACGAGCAACAAGGAAATGATCATGGTAAAGATAATCAAGGACATGGTGGAGGTAGCAATAGAGCAACAAGTTAAGTGCAAGGAAAGGAAAGATAGCAAGAATTAAGCTGGAGATGAGCATAATTGTAGGAAATTGGACATATCAAAGGGCAACATAGATATTCCATGAGATAGAAACAAATAGCTAAGAATGAGCATAAACAATGATATCGAGAGGTGACAAGGATAGAGGTAAAAGAACTCAAGAGAATATAACCCAAACTAATCCTTTATTAACTCATTAATGTATGATAAATGGATGGTTGTAAGACATGCCTTACATCCCATCGACACTCAAGAAAAAATCCAAATGACAAGTATCACACCAAACACCGTAGCAACTAAGCATGAGGACGTACTAGGACTAAGACTAACTGTCGACGATAAACCTTAACTAACTTGATTAACTACTCGACCTATCCTCATGGACCTAAATGATGACCCTCCTAGACAATTACTCCTCCGGAGGTGGTGGGGGTGGTGCAGTTGCCAAACGAAGAAGCTCTCCGCAGGGAGGGGAACTAGGCAGCACGAGTGGGTGATGGTGGCGCCTCCTCAAGGTCTTCCTCTTCCTCTTCATCATGAGTTCAACATCTCATGGAGAGACATGATCCTCATCTCTTGCTCCTCGTTGCGGCGGTGTAGATCTTCAATCTCATCCAAAGCCTCGACCAGCATGAAGTCCATAGCTCTAGTGAGGCACACTTGCTCCTGAAGTCTATCACCGGTGTCTCTTGCAGGTGCGGGCATCACTCTAGTGGCCAAGCTGCAGCTCTCTCCGTAGGGGAAGTGAGCATACCGGGAGTTGTGCATAGTGGAGTCCCTCCCGACGCGTAGCACCGGAAGAGCTTGACGAGCAGCATCGCGAATCCCAACGATCGAAGGTAGATCTTGGGGCGAGTGGCGTGGTGCTCACGAAGGGTGCGGCGCATGCCGTCGTCCGTGCACTAGCGGTAGAGGATCACAAGCACCCTCCACTAGTAGCCTCTTCCACGTAGCGTTGTCCTGGTCCCAATGTAGAGAGGGGTGTCGTGGTAGCCGAGCCCTTGAAGCACGTACGACGAGTGTTGGGGTAGTAGCCGGCGTGCCATTGGAGTGAGCCACCATGGCGGGCTGGTACATCCAAGTAGTGCCCTCGGGGACGCGCGTGGGCCGAACAACCACCGTCTTGCGCGGGGTATTCTTAGTACGAGCCATCTACAATGTTTTGAATAGAGGAGGTTAGTAAAATGTTTTCGTAAACAAAAGGTAGTAGAGGCAGCAAGATGAGTATAGATAAGCAAGTTATAAGCAATATATATATAATTTTGAGAATAAGTTTTCAAATTAAAGCTAAGACACGAAGACTCTAACTAAACTAGCGTCCTACGGTCGACACGGCTCGATACCACTTTATCACACCCAGTCTTAAGGCCAAGACCGAATGCATAGCTATATGTGTGCCAGGATCAATTTATCACACATATAGAGACAATAGTGAAATAACAAGTATAACCAATGCCATAGTATAACTTATTACATCGTCTCAATCGTGTAACATCCTCGGCCTAGGGCTTAATAGGATTGATAGAATACTCATGTCAACAAGTTGCAACTTCTTTTCCGCAAGCTTGGAGCAATTTAGGGATGGGTGACCGACCGGGAAGTGATTCCTGGTGTGCATGAGTGAGGACAAAGTGCGCAGAAAAGACTAATGTTGGTCCGTGGGGAAATCTTGAGGACCTATTAAGCCGCTAGGGGTAAGCGGGCCCGCCCGGAGTGGCGGACGTTACAAATCGTATCTTTATTACATAACCTGATCAAGTGAATAATTAATCAAGCTTAGCATTTAGTTCAGTTTGAACCCCATTAATAGCAACTTGCGATGACGTACCCATCCTAGCATACTACACCATAAGCAAGGCGACAAGGTAAATCATGGAACAGGGTATGACACAAATAGGATTCAAATTAAACTGCAATGCATGAAATGTAAATTCAGAAAGTAAGAATGTAGGCGTAATGTGCATCAAGGACACTTGCCTGTCTCCTCTTGCTGCTGCTGCTCAAACTCTAGGTCCCGAGAATCCTCGTACTCTTCCTCGTCTATTTACGTCACGACCGAAAACATGCATACATATGAAATAAGAAAACAGTACACCAAACAATGCCTATTGTCGATGAAAACAGTACCACTAAATAGTACTCGTCACTACGAACTCGTGAGCGCAAGAATCACCTAAATCGGAGTTACGAGCTAAAAGTTATGAACGTTTTAAGATCTAGGGTTTAAATTGTAAAACAACGAGCTATAGGGACCTATTTGTAATTACTGAAAATTAAAGGGACCTATTTGTAATTATGGAAAAGTTCAGTGGCCTAAACGAAAAGGTACGGCACTAAAATGTAATTTAGGAAAAACTTAGGGGTGTTTACGTAAAATTACAGGACCTAAACATAATTATAAAATTACTCAGGGGCTAAAGTATAAAAATTACATTATCTGCGCCCTAACAGGATTAAAATATAATTATAAATTAACCTAGGGTTGATTATGTAAAAAGTGGAGGGGTTCTTTATTAATTAGCTAAAACGGCGGGGCTGTTTTTGTAAAAAACCAAATAACGGTTCGATCTTACAATCCGGGCCGTCCGAGCCGGATCGGACCGCTAGGATCACTCCGGCAGGGGGCGATGGCTAACGCCGACGAGCGGCGGCGCCATTAGGGCTCGTCGGAGTTGAGCGGAAACAGGGCTCCGGTGCCCTATTCTTGGTGCGGGAAGTTCGTACGTGATGCGGGGAGGCGGCGAGCTCACTAGTGAGGTCACGCGGCGACGGGAGAGGGTGGAGGCGGCTCGCGACGACGAACAGCGTGCGGAGAAGCATGACGGCGTCGCGGGAGCTCCTCGGGCCACGGTCGAACTTGGCGGGCGGCTGCGGCGGATCGAGGCGGAGCGCGGTGCGGGGTCGTTGGGCGGCGCGACGGCTCCAATTGGCGGCGCGATGGCGATGGCTAGGCGGAGGCAATGGAGGCGGCGGCGCTCAAGCTAGGGCTGCGGGACGAGAGCACGAGGTGAGACGCTTAAATAGGGGGCGAGTTCGCGGCACGCACGTTGAGGTTGGCCGGATCGGACGTGGGATCGGCTCCGATTCGCCTTGGGTTGGGAATGGCCTCGCGCGGGCTCGAGCGGGCTGCGGTCGGGTTTCTGTCGGGTTGAGCCGGGCCGGGAGCGAGAGGGAGAAGAGAGAGGGGGGGGGGAGTTGGGCCGGGAGGGGAGAAATTTGGCCCATGGCCCGGGTTGGGTTTTTCTTTTTCTTATGTTTACTTTGCTTCATTTCTATTTTACTACTTAACGAAAATTCTAAGCGATTTTGTAAATAAATTTTCACACAAATAAAACCTTAATGCAAACTATCCAACATGCATGCAACACACATTAGACTTATTTTATAAATAATAAAATATTAACTTTTTGCTAGGAAATAATTTCTAGCATCCTAATAAAATAAAAAGGAAATTTTATTTTATTGCAAAATTTTTAAAATTAGGGTGTTACACGGATGCTCGTGTCCTTCCTTACCATGTGGTAGATGAAGATGGACATTGCGGGTTAAACGGAATCTCCTCACTCTAACTTCGATGAGGAAAATCCCTTCTCCTCGGCCGCGCCGAGAGCTTATACAATTCGAGCCGAAACGATCCCCACCGTGCTCGTCAACACTATAGCAAAACTCGCTATAGCCACGCCACCCAAAATGAAGTAGCCACGGCAAAGAAAATAAACCGTGGCTACGGTAGGTGGAGGGGCTACCTGCCATTGGACCGTGGTCGTAGAAGCCACTATAGCCACGGTTGGCTTTGTGAACCGTGGCTATAGTGGCCTCCACCAATAGCCACGGTCCACTTCTTCAACCGTGGCTATAGAAGCTATAGCCACGGTTGAAGAAGTGGACCGTGGCTATTGTTTTGCACAAGTATAAAAGGCCGCGTTCGGACGAGAACAGGAGCTCGATCCAAGTGTGGCGGCTCGAAAGTTGAGGAAAAAATGAAAACCGAGGGGGAAGGTTTTGATCTCGTTTTTTTTTTTGCAGAAATTTGTTCTCCGTGGTAAGGGAAACTCATCCCATGTATTATTTGTTGCTATAGTGTTGTAATCATGGAGAATTTCGGATTACCATTTGACCTAGGTTTTGATTTCAATTTGTCAAATTCCTCCATGTTTATAGGTTTTTTGTTGGTTTGAGTTGTGTATAATAAGCTCATATATCATGTGCTTGTGTTGCATACAAAAAAATCATGTCTTACAAGCCTTTTTCATGTCAATCAATTTAAGATCTACTTTATGCTCTCTTGAAAGAGACCCCTAGAGCACAGCTTTAATTATTGAAAAATTCGAGTCAATTAATAATAATTTGTATAGTGGGTTTTTATATATGATAGCACATTGTCTTATGTAATATATTAGTTCCCTTATATTTTCTATAAATATATAATATTCATAATGGTGAAATAGATTATTTAGTAATTATTTAATAATTATTAATTCTAGCACATTATGTTATGCAATATATTAGTTTCCTTATATTTTCTATAAATACTTAATATTCATACTCGGTAATTATTTGATTTCGTAATTATTTTATTATAATTAATATTCGCGTAATGCTTGTTTAGATGGACAAAACATGCATGTACGAAGAGTCAAGATTAAGTGCATATTTCCGAGGTCAAGTCGATGTATTTCTCAAGAGGGTCAGTCGAGCATGCTAAGCGTCTAGGAAGACAAGAAATATATTGTCCATGCGTGGACTACAAGAATCAAAAATTATGGACAGATACACTTGTAATCAAATCTCACTTAGTGAGGAGGGGTTTCCTGGAGAATTATACGAGGTGGACAAAGCATGGAGAAGACGAGCCGGTCGAAGTTGAGTTGCAGCCGATTGAACTTGAAGAAGAACAGCTTTGTCCAAGTTGACAAGACTTTTGATTTTCATGTCGAAGAAGAACAATGTACTGATTTTGATGTTGAGGAATTGTTATGTCATGTTGAGCCGCAAGTTTTACTCAATGCAGGGACAACAAGAGGGCTTGATAACTTTGCAACGATAGAGAAGGCATCAAAGGATTTATTGTTTGAAGAGTCTAAGGGATGTTCTAAAGAGAATATCGTGTTACGTACGGTTCTCGAACTCATGAAACTAAAGGCCATCCATGGGTGGTCGGATGCCGCTTCGCTAAATTGTTGGATCTTCTTTCGGATACACTGCCAAAGCCAAACTTGTTACCAAAAAACACATACTCGTGCTAAGAGACTGATATCTCCAATGTCGCTCGGATGTGCAAAAAATCCACGCATGTCCAAATCATTGTATATTATACCGGGGAGAAGTTCAAGGACCTCGTGAGATGCCCAAGGTGCAAACGAAGTCGTTACAAGACGAATGAGGAGTATGATGTAGACACAACTAATAAGAGGGGGAAGAATGACAGGAAGAGGAAGAAAAGCAAGTATCGTCAATGGTAGCGACAATGATAGTAAGGTTCCAGCCTTGGTCATGTGGTACCTACCGGTGGTCGATCGCATAAGACGGATATTTGCCAACCCAAGAGATGCTGAACTAATGACATGGCATACCGAAAGTCGCCCGGAGGGGGTGAATAGGCGATCCTAAAAATTTCTCGCGAAATAATACTAAGATGAAAACGTCAAATACCGGAACTTCGGTAGACAGCTCCAATTGCCGGCGCGATGGCGATGGCTAGGCGGACGCAATGGAGGCGGCAGCGCTCAAGCAAGGGCAGCGGAATCTACGGACTTTTGGGGTGCGGGAGGAGAGCACGAGGTGCGACGCTTAAATAGGGGGCGAGTTCGCGGCACGCACGTCGAGGTTGGCCGGATCGGACGCGGGATCGGCTCCGATTCGCCTTGGGTTGGGGATGGGATCGCGCGGGCTCGGGCCGGGTGCGATCGGGTTTCTGCTGGGTTGAGCCGGGCCGGGAGCAGAGGGAGAGGAGAGAAGGGGGGGGGGGAGAGTTGGGCCGGGAGGGGAGAAATTTGGCCCATGGCCCAGGTTGGGTTTTTCTTTTTCTTATGTTTGCTTTCCTTCATTTCTATTTTACTACTTAACGAAAATTCTAAGCGATTTTGTAAATAAATTTTCACAAAATAACACCGTAATGCAAACTATCCAACATGCATGCAACACACATTATACTTATTTTATAAATAATAAAATATTAACTTTTTGCTAGGAAATAATTTCTAGCATCCTAATAAAATAAAAAGGAAATTTTATTTTATTGCAAAATTTTAAAAATTAGGGTGTTACACGGATGCTCGTGTCCTACCTTTCCATGTGGTAGATGAAGATGGACGTTGCGGGTCAAACGGAATCTCCTCACTCTAACTTCGATGAGGAAAATCCCTTCTCCTCAGCCGCACCAGGAGCTTATACAAGTCGAGCCAAAAACGATCCCCACCGTGTCTGTCCACACTATAGCAAAAACTCGCTATAGTCACGCCACCCAAAATGAAGTAGCCACGGCAAAGAAAATAAACCGTGGCTACGGTAGGTGGAGGGGCTACCTGCCATTGGACCGTGGTCGTAGAAGCCACTATAGCCACGGTTGGCTTTGTGAACCGTGGCTATAGTGGCCTCCACCAATAGGCACGGTCCACTTCTTCAACCGTGGCTATAGTTTCTTCTACAGCCACGGTTGAAGAAGTGGACCGTGGCTATTGTTTTGCACGAGTATAAAAGGCCGCGTTCGGACGGAACAGGAGCTCAGTCCAAGTGTGGCGGCTCGAAAATTGAAGAAAAAATGAAAACCGAGGAGGGAAGGTTTTGATCTCGTTTTTTTTGCAGAAATTTGTTCTCCGTGGTAAGGGAAACTCATCTCATGTATTATTTGTTGCTATAGTGTTGTAATCATGGAGAATTTTGGATTACCATTTGACCTAGGTTGTGATTTTGATTTGTCAAATTCCTCCATGTTTGTAGGTTTGTTGTTGGTTTGAGTTACGTATAATAAGCTCATATATCATGTGCTTGTGTTGCATACAAAAAAATCATGTCTTACATGCCTTTTTATGTCAATCAATTTAAGATCTACTTTATGCTCTCTTGAGAAAGACCCCTAGAGCACAGCTTTAATTATAAAAAAATTTGAGTCAATTAATAATAATTTGTGTAGTGGGTTTTTATATATGATAGCACATTGTCTTATGCAATATATTAGTTCCCTTATATTTTCTATAAATATATAATATTCATAATGGTAAATAGATTATTTAGTAATTATTTAATAATTATTAATTCTAGCACATTATGTTATGCAATATATTAGTTTCCTTATATTTTCTATAAATACTTAATATTCATACTGGTAATTATTTGATTTAGTAATTATTTTATTATAATTAATATTCGCATAATGCTTGTTTAGATGGACAAAACATGGATGTACGAAGAGTCAAGATTAAGTGCATATTTCCGAGGTCAAGTCGATGTATTTCTCAAGAGGGTCTGTCGAGCATGCTAAGCGTCTAGGAAGACAAGAAATATATTGTCCATGCGTGGACTGCAAGAATCAAAAATTGTGGACAGATACACTTATAATCAAATCTCACTTAGTGAGGAGGGGTTTCCGTGAGAATTATACGAGGTGGACAAAGCATGGAGAAGACGAGCCGGTTGAAGTTGAGTTGCAGCCGATTGAAGTTGAATAAGAACAGTTTGTCCAAGTTGACAAGACTTTTGATTTTCATGTCGAAGAAGAACAATGTACTGATTTTGATGTTGAGGAATTGTTATGTCATGTTGAGCCGCAAGTTTTACTCAATGCAGGGACAACAAGAGGTTGCAACGATAGAGAAGGCATCAAAGGATTTATTGTTTGAGGAGTCTAAGGGATGTTCTAAAGAGAATACTATGTTACGTACAGTTCTCGAACTCATGAAACTAAAGGCCATCCATGGGTGGTCGGATGCCGCTTCACTCGAATTGTTGGATCCTCTTTCGGATACACTCGCCAAAGCCAAACTTGTTACCAAAAAACACGTACCGTGCTAAGAGACCGATATCTCCAATGTCGCAGGGTGTGCAAAAATCCACGCATATCCAAATCATTGTATATTATACCGGGGAGAAGTTCAAGGACCTCGTGAGATGCCCAAGGTGCAAACGAAATCGTTACAAGACGAATGAGGAGTATGATGTAGACACAACTAATAAGAGGGGGAAGAATGACAGGAAGAGGAAGAAAAGCAGATATCGTCAAGGGTAGCGACGATGATAGTAAGGTTCCAGCCTTGGTCATGTGGTACCTACCGGTGGTCGATCGCATAAGACGTATATTTGCCAACCCAAGAGATGCTGAACCGATGACATGGCATACTGAAAGTCGCCCGAGAGGGGGGTGAATAGGCGATCCTAAAAATTTCTGCGAAATAACACAAAGATGAAAACGTCAAATACCGGAACTTCGGTAGGGTACCGGAACTTCCGGTGCTGGGTGATAAATGCGGAATTAAACCCTACACAATTCTAGTGATTGCAAGAAGGAAAGACACAACCCTATGCAATTCTAGGAATTTAACGGCACAAAGGGAAACTAACAAGCAACCTAGTGAAGTAAACAACAAAGCGCTTAATTAAAAGAGGGAGCACAAGAGACACGGATTTTTCACCGAAGTTCAAGCCCACCAAGGACTCTACGTTTCCGTTGAGAAAGTCCACCAAGGACCGGGCTTCTCTCAACCCTATTTCTCCCTCAAGTCACCACCAAGGTTGAGCTTGAGTTTTCCACTATCAAGGACCCTTCCGGGACGGGCAATACAAACTTCTCGGGCGTCACCACACAAGTTGGGTGCTCACGAGCACGCCTAGCCGTCTAGGAGCTCAAAGCTCCAAGAGTAACAAATCCAAATCACAAGCTTGACGGGAGTGAAGATGCTCAAGAATGGAATCAAGTCTCTCAATCTCTTGCTTAAAGTCTCTCACTCGAATCCTAGCTCAAGGATGGAATTTTTTGCTTTTGGAGAGGATTTGGAGTGAGTGGAGTGTGGCTCAAGAGTGTGTTGGTTCGGAATGTGGAAGCGATGAATGAATGGAGTGAGGGGTGTGGCTTATATACCACAGCCCAAAAAGAGCCGTTGGCTCTGTCCGAAAACCCGCACCGAAACTTGCGATAGCATATCGGAACTTCCGGTATGGTCCGATTTAGGGTTAGATCTGGATTTTTGGTCCGCACCGGAACTTCCGATGGAGTACCGGAACTTCCGGTACTTAGGTTTAGGATTGGAAATCGGGCCGCACCGGAGCTTCCGGTGTCCTATCGGAACTTCCGGTATGGCATTCCGCAGAGCTCGAAGCTCTCTGTTAGCCTACCGGAACTTCCGTACTAGGGACCGGAACTTCCGGTATGGCTTTTCCGAGAGCTCAAACTCTCTGTTAGCCTACCGGAACTTCCGGTACCGGGGACCGGAACTTCCGGTTTGGCTTTTCCAGAGAGCTCAAACTCTTTGTTAGCCTACCGGAACTTCCGGTATCACACCGGAGCTTCCGATGGGTCCAGAAAGAATGGGTTTGGGAGGATTTTCTTAAGTTTGTGAGCATCTCCATTCTTTGCCAAAGTTGTGATTTGCATCCCTCTTTGTAGTACGGCATCCCTATGACTCAAAGCAAATATAAAATGCGAAGCTCATGCTTTGAGATAGGACTTTTTCGATTTTTTCATTTATTGCATTTCTCATTTCTTTTCTCCTTTTTGATTGTAGTCGCTACGCTTTCATGTTCTTTGGATGTTCACTACACACATTCTCATGAAAACATTAGTCCAAATTTAATTGTATTGATATCAATCATCCAAAATAAAATGAGGGGCCTAGATGCACTTTCAATCTCCCCTTTTTTGTGATTGATGCCAATACAATCAAATTTCTAAAAAGGTAGATCAATAAGAACAACTTGCAAAGATAAAAAACGAGCTCCCCTTAATATGTGCATGAAATTGAATTTCAAAGGTTGGTCTTTACAATACCAAATGCACATTTGAGATACAAATCATGAGGAGCTCCCCTTTGTCTATGCATCTATATTATGAAGCCACGAACAATGAAATATGGCATTTTATCTTCACACAAATGCATCTAAAAAGAAAGAACAACAATACACCAAGCATGTCATAGGGCAAACCACATAGATAGATAATTAAACCAAGTCTAAACTTATTACAAGCATTCATTGTTCAAACCAAGCACACTTGTCCATCACATAGTTCATTACACAATAAAAACCAAATAGATAAGGATAAATAGAAATTTCTTCTCCCCTTTGGCAACACATCACCAAAAAGAGAAAAGAACAAGGACGCCCAAGGGATCACTAATCATCGTTGTCGTCTTCTTCCTCTTCCTCTCCATCGCTCTCGTCCTCATCGGCGGGACGTGCCACGCCCTTGCCTTTCTCATGAGGTGGGATCCGAGTGCTAAAGCGGGGAGCGGTGGCGGTGGTCGACGGGACATCCTCCGCATTGTCACCCTCCGCACTCTCGGTCCCACTGCCCTCCACATCCCGAGCTGCTGCCTGTGCTGCCTCGTCGCTGCTCGCTGATATGGAGCCCAAGGATCCTCCCACTGCCGAGGTACAAGCGGAGCAAAGTCCAAAGGAGGAGGAGGTGGCTGCTGCTGCTGCTGGGCAAGGTGAGTAAGATAGCGGTGATGACCTTCATTGATGCGTCACTGCTGCATCCTCGTCTCATAGATATCATCACCGTTAGCCTTGCACATGCAGAAGATAGACTTTAGGACCGAGCTGATGAAGCCGGACTTGCTGCGAGTCCGGCGAGAGGAAGTAGCTGGAGCATCCCTAGCTGCCCGATCCGATGGTGGAGGAGGAGTTGCCTGTCTCACTGGGGATCCCCGAGGAGTAGGTAGAAGAGGGAACCTCTTGGGACGAAGCCCGAGGTGGCTCCTATCATGAATGAAGTGCATCCCGGTGACATGCTCAATCATCTTCATAATGAAGGGAGCAAACGGAAGACTTGCCTTGTGAGTGTACGAGTGGTTGATGATGGATGTCCATATATGCTCAAATACACAGAACGGCTCAGCTCCAGGACGCATAGCACATAACAAGGTCTTGGAAGCCGCTAGCAAAGAAGATGCATCCCCTATCTTAGGATCCAAAGTCCATCCGAACATGTTGTTCAGAACACGGTAGTAGGGGTGCAGCCCGAAGTGAGTCCCAATGATCATTCCCTTAGGCTGATCATAGCGGCTGTCATACATAAACTCCAAAGCAGCATCATCCGGAGGGTCAAACACATTCACATTGTTCTTCATGGCATCCGCATGACCAAAACCAAGAATCTGTGCAAACTCAGCATAAGTAATCTGAAAACGGTTTCCTTCAAGTGTCCAATGCATGATGGAGTCCTCCCGAGAGTCATCATTGAACTCAAGCCAAAGGGTGGCATAGAACCGAACCACCAGTTCCGTGTTCCACCCATGCTCAAGCCCCATGAGCTCCACCATGTCTCTCCTAGCACACTCGGCCTTGATTTGAGTGAAGACCGGATCATTCCGACGAGCCATCCAATCCCATTTGATCCACTTCATCTCATGAGTCTTGTTCTTGAGCTTGAGCACCTCCTTGTACCACTCGGCTTGGGTGTGGTCCCAAAACCTAATGTCCTCCACACCCCTTTCCTTTGCCTTGATCCACGGACACTTGCTCCTGTACTTTTGCACCTCATCTCCGTAGAAGCGGCACATTGTAACCGGCACTGCCATGCACAGCCGGTGTCCGCAGCTCATACTTCATGTGCTCTTGCAAGTTGCGGGCTATAGGGAGAAACCATTCATCCCCGCCCACGTTTCCCACCTCCTCCTCACTTTCTTCATCCTCACTAGAAACAGGAGTGGGAGGAGGTCTCCTTGTTGTGCTCTTGCCTTTGCCTTTGCCTAGTCCCTTGCCCTTGCCGGGGCCAAGACCACGGGAGGAAGACCGTGGACCGAGTCCCGTGGCTTGCCTCTTGGCAAGGCGCGGATTCGGCACATCGTAGTCCGAGTCCGAGTCCGAGTCAACATAGTCTTGTGGTGGACGCTTAGACACGGTTTCCTTCCTGCCACGAGTCATCTAACAAAGGAGAAAACATGTGTAAGGAACAACATACACGATGTCGATAACTAAGTTGGACAAAGCACTAAGTAGATGCTAACAAGAGGTTCCTGTCGGAACTTTCGGTACCGAGGGTACCGGAACCTCCGACGGGTTCCTCAACTGTCGGAAGGTGACCCAAATCGGAACTTCCGGTAGCCTACCGGAAATTCCGGTACGGTCAACCCTAACCCTAGCGAGTGCGAAAAACAACATCTAGCTAATAGATTTACTTCCTAGAAGCATGCTAGTGTTCTAGAACTGCTAGTGATTCATCTAAGCACCAAAAACTCCTAGGGATTCAAGGAATAAACCCTAGATCTAGAAGTGAAGAGCATGAAGGTATACCTTCTCCTCTAGCTAGGTGACTTGGAGAAGAACGGAGGGAAGATCTTGAGGAGAACTTGTCGAAGACCGCCGCCGGAAGTTGAGCAGCACCTTCGGTTGATGAAGATTCGAGATGGAAGAGAAGAAAAAGTGGGGGCGTTTTCAAATGGGCGCCGTCCCTTTCAAGGGGACGGGCTCCCCCTATTTATATCTGCCGCCCCGCACCGGAACTTCGATAGCCTACCGGAGCTTCCGGTGTGGGCTCAAACCCTAGGTCAACGTCCCGCACCGGAACTTCCGGTGTGGGCATGACACCACAATTGAGATCCCGGTCGGACCTTCCGGATCGGGTACCGCAACTTCCGACTGGAAGGAAAAGTTCCTCTGTTCGACCTCCGGTCGGAACCTCCGGTACTCCTACCGGAACTTCCGACCGGGAAATGAAATCGAGCCCCGGACAACCATACCGGAACTTCCGGTAGGGGGTAAAACAGAGAAGAGTTGAATTTGGGGGAGGAATTTTCAAAAATAGTTTTGATGGACTAGTGCGATACCTTGACAATATGTGATCGGTATACAATCAACAAACAAAGCTATGATCACATTTTGACAAGATTAGACCTATTAGTCAAGAACCAAGAAAAGTTTTCAAAGGCACTTATTTAATTTTCGAAAGCATGCATTTTTGACTTAAGATCCAAAAACGAATAAAACAACAAGTAGATGTGCACGCTTTTACACCACATTACTAGAGTCAAGAATATTTACTTCACTCCTTAGATAGCAAAACCGGCTTTCATCTAGTGGCTTGGTGAAAATATCGGCCAATTGATTTTCGGTTTTCACATGGCTCACCTCAATGTCCCCTTTGATAGGGTGATCTATTAAGAAATGATGCCGGATATCTATATGCTTTGTGCGCGAATGCTCAATGGGGTTATATGCTAGCTTTATGGCACTCTCATTGTCACATAGGAGAGGAACACGGTTCAACTTGTAACCGTAGTCCCTTAGAGTTTGTCGCATGCATAATAGTTGTGCACAACAACTACCGGCTGCAACATACTCCGCTTCGGCCGTGGATAGGGTAACGGAATTTTGTTTCTTGGATGACCATGACACTAAGGACCTACCCAAGAATTGGCAAGTCCCGGAGGTACTCTTCCTATCCACTTTGTCCCCGGCATAATCCGCATCGGAATAGCCTATTAGGTTGAACTTTGAACCCTTGGGGTACCAAAGCCCTAGGTTGGGTGTGTGCACTAGATATCTCAAGATTCTTTTAACGGCCACCATGTGGCACTCCATAGGAGCAGCTTGGAAACGTGCACACATACACACACTAAGCATGATATCGGGCCTAGATGCACAAAGGTAAAGCAAGAAGCCGATCATAGAGCGAAAAACCTTTTGATCAACCGGCTTGTCTTTCTTGGTGAGGTCGAGATGGCCGTTTGTTGCCATGGGCGTCTTGGCGGGCTTTGCCTTGTCCATGTCAAACTTCTTCAATATGTCTTGAGTGTACTTGGCTTGACATAGGAGGGTGCCCTACTTGAGTTGCTTTACTTGAAATCCTAGAAAGAATGTCAACTCTCCCATCATAGACATCTCGAACCTCTTTGTCATTATCTTGCTAAAATCATCACAAAACATTTGATTAGTAGAACCAAATATTATGTCATCGACATAAATTTGGCACACAAAATATCATGATCAAAACGCTTTGTGAAGAGGGTTGCATCGGCCTTGCCCATTTCAAAACCCTTTTTCAAAAGGAAATCCCTAAGGCATTCATACCATGCTCTTGGTGCTTGCTTAAGCCCATAGAGCGCCTTATGGAGTTTGTACACGTGGTTAGATACTTGGGGTCTTCAAAGCCCGATGGTTGTTCCACGTACACTTCTTCCTTGATTGGCCGGTTTAGGAATGCACTCTTAACGTCCATTTGGTACAACTTGAAGTTGTGATGAGTGGCAAAGGCAAGTAGTATTCTAATTGATTCAAGTCTTGCCACGGGGCATAGGATTCATCAAAGTCCAATCCTTCTACTTGTGAATATCCTTTTGCCACCAATCTTGCTTTGTTCCTCGTTATGACGCCGTCTTCATTTTGCTTATTGCGGAACACCCACTTGGTGCCCACAACATTCTTGCCTCTTGGTCTTTCTTCCAATGTCCAAACTTCATTTCTTGTGAAGTTGTTCAATTCTTCTTGCATGGCCATCACCCAATCCGAGTCCTCGAGTGCTTCTTCTACTCTAAATGGCTCCAAAGAAGAGACAAAAGAGTAATGTTCACAAAAATTGCAAACACGAGAACGAATGGTTACCCCTTTTTCTATGTCTCCAAGAATTTGTTCCACGGGGTGATCACGTTGCACACTTTGGTGCACTCTTGGGTGTGGTGGATGTGAGCTTGTTTGACCATCATCTTGTTCAACCTCTTGATCATGCGATGTGGGTTCATCATCTTGTGCTTGAGCATGATCTTCATTATGAAAGTCGCCTAGAGGGGGGTGAATAGGCGATAATCCCGAAAATCACTTAATTTAAGAAATTAAATACGCAGGAAAGATTGGTCCGACTCAAATGTCCGACTATAGTAGGATAAGTCCGACTATGGACTAATATCCGACTAGAGTAGGACAAGTCCGACTCCCTCGTGCGGAAAGGGGAACGGGAGTCAAGATGGACAAATCCGCGGAATTTAAGCAACAAGCAAGCAGCTAGTAACACAAGAAAGCTAGGGCTACAAGTAGACAAACAAGCAAGCCACCTATGCAAGTTAATCTAGGAATTTAAGCAAGAACACCCTAGAGCTATAGCACATCAATTTGCAAGAAATAAAGGGAGACACAAAGACACACGATTTTTCACCGAAGTTCAGCTCCACCAAGAAGCCTACGTCTCCGTTGAGGAGTCCACCAAGGACCGGGTTGCTCTCAACCCTAAACCTCGTCAAGCCGCCACAAAGGCCGGCTTAAAAACCACTAAATCAAAGCTCCACGAAGGGAGGGGCAATACAAACGACCCGAGTTTCAACCACAAGCTTGGGAGCTCGCCGGGTAACGCCTAACCGTCTAGGGGATGAATCCCCAAGAGTAACAAACACAACAAGTACCGGCGATGGAAAGAATCAAGTGCTCTTGAGATGGAGATGAAGCTCAACGATTTTCTCCTCAATCTTCTCACAAATCCACCAAGGATTGGAGTGGGGAATCAAACTTGAAGAAGAGGAGAGCTTGAGTGAGTTTGGGAGTATTTTTGAGAGTGTGGGAAGTGCCAACCGGCCAAAAGTGGACGAGGTCCACTTTTATAGCCGGGCACTCAAAAGAGCCGTTGGCTCGGATCCGACTCGGATACATCCGAGTGAGTCGGATAAATCCGACTGCTAGGGTTTCGAGAGAATGGTTTTCGTTCCGGAGTCCGAGTCGTAAATCCGACAAAAGTCGGATAAGTCCGATTGTCATGGGGA
This sequence comes from Chloris gayana, assembly GCA_031894775.1. Classification (NCBI taxonomy): domain Eukaryota; kingdom Viridiplantae; phylum Streptophyta; class Magnoliopsida; order Poales; family Poaceae; genus Chloris; species Chloris gayana. The sequence continues at coordinate 422,043 of JAUNZO010005062.1, read as the reverse complement.
GTCGGACAATGTCCGACGGAGTCGGATAATCCGACTCCTAGGGTTTCACAATTGTGGCACGGTTCCGGAGTCCGACTCTCTGTCCGACCGAGTCGGATAAGTCCGAGTCTATGGGCTACTTTTCTTGGCCAGCTTCTCCGGAGTCCGAGTCCAAAATCCGAGTGAGTCGGATATGTCCGACTCCATATGTTATTTTGTGTTTGGAATGAGTTTTGAGCACTTTCATTTTTCACACCTCACACTTGTGTGTCCCTCTTGATAGTACGGTGTTTCCTATACTCAAGACATAAATAAAAAGCTTCATAGCTTGATCTTGAGCATGAGTGATCCATTTTTCAAATCTTGCACGTATGAGCGAGTATGACCACTTCCTTTTTGTGTTTCTTTGCTCTCAATTGAATTTTAGATATGCACTCGCGCACATGCTCATTTAGAATATTAGTCCTTTTTAATTGTATTGACGTCAATCACTCAAAACCATAATTAGGGGCCTAGATGCACTTTCAATCTCCCCCTTTTTGGTGATTGATGACAATACAACTAAAATTCACAATTAAGTGTAAAAAGAGCTTGAACAAAAGAGCAAGTAGAAGAGAGCTCCCCTAAATGTGTGCATGAGTTGAATTCAATATTTGGTCATTTTAAAACCAAAAGCACATATTTGAGAGAAAACAAGAGAGCTCCCCCTAAATTCATGCATTTTATTCACAAGGCATATAATAAGAAGAAACAACAACGATGCATATGTCATGTGAAGCACACAAATGCAACTAGAAACTACACAAATAACATTACACCATCCATCATCCATAGAGCATAGTTTATCACATAAATAATTAAAACGAGTTAATACAAATAAAAACACACCACATAGTTCACCACGATTACATCTCAAATGTAGCAACATGTCCATAAAGTAAAACAAGATACAAGAGCAACTCTCACTTGCTCTACTCACAAAGGAAACTCGGGAAATTTTACTTCTCCCCTTTGGCATCAAAACACCAAAAAGGAGGAGAGGAAGCCTACTCATCATCGCCCCAATCCTCGTCATCGTCGTCGTCATCATCTTCTTCTTCTTCCACAGTGGGCCCTTGCCTTTGGGGTCTTCGGCCATGTCCTCCTCTTCTTCTTCTTCTCCTTCTTCTTCTTCTTCTTCCTCGGAGGCTGCTGCCACGGGCTCATCCTCCTCATAGTGAAACCGAGTGTGTGTGGAGGTACCGGTGCTAGGGCCGGTAGGAGCAGATGGTAAAGCCGGAACCTGAAGAGAAAGGTGGAGGAGGTGGAAGTACCCAAAGTAGAGAGACTCCTCCGGAGTGAAGGAATCCCAAGGATACTCAACTGGAGGAGGAGCAGGTGCTGGCTCGGGAGAGGGAACTCTAGGAGTAGTGATCCGGAGATGATCAAGAATAATCTTTTGCCTTGCCTTTATCACCTCATGATCTTGCTTAAGACTGTCCATCTTGGCATCAATCCGCTGGCACATGCCGAAAAGACCCTTAAGCATCTTGAATAGTCCATTCTTGCTTTTCGTGCTAGGACCACGACCACGAGCTCTATCCGGACGAGGAGCCGTGCTAGAGCTAGGAGCCGAAGAATGAGTCCGAGCAGGAGCAGGAGCAGCTGGAGCAACCGGAGGAGCTGGAGGAGCACCAAAAGATGGGGTCTTAGGAGCATTGGCCGGCATCCTAGGCTGAAGGGGTTTGTGCTTGCGAGTCCTTGTTGAAAGTCTTCTTGGAGATCTTCTCAATCATGCACATCACAAAAGGTGCATATACACAAGCACGTCTAGCGTCCACGGAGCTGTGCCACATCTCACCGAAGATAAAATCCCACACATTGAATTTCCTCCGAGTGGGCAAGATATGAAATAGATCCTTGGCATATGATGCAACATGATATGCATTGCCACCCCTAGGAGAGAGAGTGAGGCGAAGCATCCTGTGCAAGACCACATAAAGAGGCTTGAGACCGTGAGCAAAGGGTGGCTTGCACATGTCCTCATCCTCATACATGTACCTCATGAGCTCGGGGTTGAGAGAATCTGAATCATGCAAGCGAAGATCCCTGTTCATTGTGTCCCTCAATCCAAGAATATTTGCAAACCTATCGAAGGTGCAAGAGAGCTTCTCTCCATCGGTCATCCACCAAAACCTTCCTAAGTTCTTGTCAAAGTGCACAGTGGAGTAAAACCGACACACTATCTCCTGGTTCCGATCATACTTGAAACTCATGATCTCCTTGAGCCCGTGAAACTCACACATAGCAATAACCTCATCAAACAAAGCTGTGTGCCCGCTTGACATGTAATCCCAATCTATGTATTGCATGGGCACTCGTGGGCTTGACCTTGCTCCCGTAAGCACACATATACCAGTCCGTGTGAAAATGAGACCAAAAACGGTTGTCTAGAGACTCCTGTTCCATGTCAAACCAGTTCACTTCTCTTGCCTCGCTTGCCGCTAACTCAGCCCCTTTGACATAATCAATCATGACGCGGTCAACTCCGGGATGGACCACCACATCCCTCATCTCCTCGTGGATCTCAGTGGGTTCCTCTTCTTCCCTTGGTTCAACAATGGGAAGGCTAATGGTTCTACTCCTCTTCTTTCCGGCAATCTTTGCCCTCTTTTCCGGGTTGGGGTTGGTAGAAGTACGACCCATGCTCGACAAAAGATAGACAAGGAATGGTATGAGATGAATAGCATAGATATTTGAGTTTGGATAGAAATAATGCACAATTTCGAACTTTAGTGAAAATTCTGCTGGAGTCGGATATGTCCGACCGAGTCGGATAAAATCCGACTAGTCGAGGGAGTCGGATATATCCGACTCACTCGGACATGTCCGATCGCAACAGAATTTTTACCAAAATCGCTATTCCGCATAGATCTACCGCACATTCCTAGCCATATTGCGTTTACAGCATCTATAGCATCCTAGGAACAACATCTATGCAACATCTAGGCAGGGGAAACACTAGAGCTCCTAATCCATGGAAGTTGACTTTAAACCCTAGGTGAAAAGATGGGATTAGGGGAAAAACCTTGAGGCCAACAATGGAGTCGGATAGAGTCCGAGTAGGAGAGCCCTTTCCCCCACAAAACTCTCCAAATCGCCGGTGGAGGAAGGAGATCGCCGGGGAGGAGCTCGCGCCGCCGGTTGGAGAGGAGAGAGAAAAGTTGGAGTTTGAATGAGGAGTTAGGGTGAAGGGGTAAGTTGGATTCGGGCTTATAGGGTAAAAATCCCGTGGAGTCGGATATATCCGACTCCGTCGGACATAGTCCGACTCTCGGGACAGTCGGATAAATCCGACCGGAGTCGGATAAATCCGACTCTGCGATTTTTAATCGCCTTGCTCCAAGAGCAGAAAGATCCTTCACTCTTTTCTCTCTTGATCTCAATTAAACTTAAGGACATGTGCTAAAACTTCATTGGATGTAGCCAGCTACAATCAATCACTCCAACAATGATTACATCCAAATCCGTATGATCCAAAGATCAAGAACCAAATAATTTCGAAAAACAAAACATTCAAGATTTTTCAGGAATTTTATTTTTCAAAAACAATTACTCTAATTTACAGCAGATATGCAAGCTTTCAAGCCACATTACTAGAGTCAAGGATATTTAGCTCACTCCTTAAATAACAAAAGCGGCTTTCGTCTAGTGGCTTGGTGAAAATATCGGCTAATTGTTCATCGGTTCTCACATGACTCACTTCAATATCCCCTTTGATAGAATGATCTTGTAACAACTCTACAAATAAACACGCATTTCATCATGTCATCATGTGCATTGAAAAGAAAAGATTTAAATTTGGTAAAGAGAGGCACATGAAATAACAACTTCACTTAAGTAAAACTAAGGTCTTAAAAGAAGTCAGTAAATAAAAGTAAATTATGGCGTTTAACATTCTCTATGGTTTAAGCATAAAAATAGGTAATTTCTGAAGTTGCTACCAATTTATTTTAATTTATAAAAATACCTACAAGAAATAATGAAAGCTTATGTTTTTAATTTAAACTTGAATTTTAATTCAAAACCAGTTTGGAATTTCAACCTGGACCTAAAAAGAAAAATGTTTAAAACATTTTCAAATGTCTCCCTGAATTTTTGTGGAATTATTAGAGCCTCGGAAACCTGTTTTGTAATTTGTCAAAAACCCACGGGGTTTTATGTAAAACGGCCGGGGCCCCCTGTGTCATTCTCTCTTTCTTCTTTCTCTCACTCCCGAACCGCCGCACCGCCTGCAGAGCCGCGCTGGCCGGCTCCGACCGCGCGCCCTCCGGCCGCAGTGCCACGCAGAGCTCGCCTCCACGCAGCCGCCTAGCGGCTCGCTCCAACCGACGTTCGAGGAGGATAAAACCCGGCCGAGCTCATCCATTCTTCTCCCTTGGTTTCCTTCCGCTCGGGCCGCGCCTCGTCCTCCACCCCGCCCGGCCGCCTCCGGCCACCTCCCGACTAGCCACGACCACCCGCCGTTCCGCACGCTCGTGCTGAAGCTGCGCCTGCTCTCCGTTCCCGACAAGCTGCTCTAACCTCGAAGATCGAAGCCGTCCTCCCCGAGCGACCATCCCCGACGTGTCCGGCCGCCGCTCCAAATTTCTTCCGCTCCGGTGCGTTATCATCTCCCTTTCTTCTTCCATAATGTGCGCAATACTACTCTCTAGTATCTCGGCCATCTTTTGGTTTCATTTTTCAACCACGGTGGCCGGAATCCGGCTTTTCCCCGAGTCCGACCGCCGGTTCCCCGCGGGCCTCCGATGCGAGCCCCTGTTCCGGCCATCCATCGCGTCAACCGTGTTGGCGCCGGTGTAGTCCTTGTTTCCGGGATGCTTTAGGAAGAAGCGGCGGGGATTCCGTGCACCGTGGGCCGCGGGCGACATCGCCGAACGTTCGGTGGAGCCGCACCTCGCCGCCGGCGCCTCTCCGGTGGAGCTCATGCTCTTTCTTCCACACCATAATGTTCCTCGCGTCGAGTAGAGCTTGTAGGTGGTCTCACGGCGAGCGTTGCTCCACGCCCGGCCAACTCCGGCCGTCGCGCCGCCGCCGGTCGCGCCGCCGCGGCGAGGCCACACCCCGGCCACACGCTGTGGGATCGCGTGTGGCTATGCGGGATCGCGTGCGGCCAACCCTCGTGGCCCTCCGTGTGTCACGAAATGGTTTTAAATTTCAAATATTTGTAGAAAATTCAATAAAATTAGGAAAAATATCAAACCAACTTTGTTTAACTCGGAAAAATGGGATCTACCCATTGGTGAAATAAAATAGTTATTTTGAATAAAAATTTAATTATAATTTGTATTTAATCCCTTTCTTGATTAAGGAAAAGCTATTATTTTATGTAAATAGAATGTTTAATTTTGGAAAATAATTTCATTTAATGAAGGAGATACTGCACACGAAATTAATAATGAAATTTATTTTTCCAACCTTAAACTTAAACTATGTTAATTTATAAGATCACAATGTATTAACCTTAATCACTTAAAGTAAAATAATTATTTATTGGTTAATAAATCAGATTAATGGGTAATCATTAAACTCAAGTAACCTTAATTAGGTAATTAAGGAAACAACATTAATTAAGGTTGATCTTAATTAAACACTGTTTATCGACTTAAGTAATCATTAATTATCGCTTAATAAGTAGACTTATCTTTAACTCGTTAATCAACCATGGTAATTAAACGTTAATCTTTATGTTAATGCAAGGCTTAATTCATGAACCTTTGCATCCTCTCATCATATGCATTCATGCACACATGATCGTGATTCGCGATGCGTTGTCTGGTCGACTAGGTTCGAAGTGATCGAGGTTCCACCCGAGGCGAGTCAGAGCCGGAATCTCGAAATCGACCCAGCCGCCGAGGAGAGTAACTTCGAACAAACTCAAGGCAAGCCCGGTGCATCCTACCTATGTTTTTAAATATTTTCTTTTATCACATAGTACGGTTATGCTTGTGCATTAGGTGTTAGTGTTTGGTTGACACCCTAGATGCATTATGGTAGGTTTCCGTCTGTTTGTTCTATACTCGGTACAGGTAGCTCGATAGAGGCTATGCTTAATTCATAGTGGCAACGGTAGCTGGTTAGGGCACTTAAAGCATGGAGGCGTTAAGCATTTATGTGTTGACACTAATGATGATGAGATGAGAGGTTACTGAAGTTGAGACCGGACGGGCCCCGTAGGAGAAAGGGCAAGACGGAGATGAGGTCTTGCAAGGTGGTTGCCCCGTCCGTGTCGGTCAAGGACCGTACCGTTGTCGGCTTAGTTGAACAAGTTTGAACGTACCGCACTACATGCTGGTATCATGGGCCTAGCAAGCTGATGTACCCTATCGCCCCGGAGATGTAGCGTAGCCGCCTCTCTTTGTCTGGCTGTCGGTGAGAGGATAGTCTCACGGGAGGGAGATGGGTCGACCACGAGGATAGTCGTGGCGTCGCCATACTTCCGGGGAGTTGGAAATGGCTAGTCTGCTGTCAGGTGCTAGCGGGAAAGGTTGTCGTATACGATCGATGGGATGCGTATACGTCGTGTAGTCGGGTTTTGCCACTGGTATAAAATCTATTCGAATCGTTGTCCCTCGCAGATAATGAGTACCGCTTGTTTAGCTCGTCACATCGTAGTAAATACTCGGAAGATGAAGATGAGGGTTGAAAGGATAAATGATTTGTATTATCTTGTCTTGAAAACTTGGTTGCAATAGTGATAGGTTGCAAACCCAAAGGCTAACGAACTTAATACCGAGCTAAAATACCGAAAGTAAGGACCCACCCTTTAATGCTGTTTTTCGCAAAGGAGTAAACCCCACAGCCGTAAAGCCTTTGCATACTAGGCGTCGGCCTTAGCGTGCCATGTTGACGGGTCGGTCTTGCTGAGTATTAGAATACTCAAGGTTTGTTCGTTACCTTACAGGGAATGAGTCGTGGTATCACGACTTGTACGGCAGTTTTCCGAGGAGGAGCAATGTCCGGAGGGAGGTTCCCTTCGGTGGGAACGTATTCCCACACCTTGATGAGAGAGGACCGTGATGTACGAAGGGCTCGGTACATCACGACGTTTATGAAATCTTTTGAGTTGTATTATAAACAAGCTTCCGCTAAATACTCGTAGGAGGTTAAACTTCAATAATGTTATCTTTCCGCTGCACGAATGTTTGTATTTTGAAAACCTGGTTGTATTATACCATGATGTATATATATTATGACTTGTATGAGATGATGTTTCTGTTGTAACTCGCTTCGACGAGTGTTCCTCTGTTCCGATTCCCGGGTATCCCGGAGGGGATGTCACGGATCTCTCAAGAAGTGATGTCTAATGTCTATATGTTTTGTGCGCGAATGCTCAACGGGGTTGTATGCTAGCTTTATGGCACTTTCGTTGTCACATAGGTACTTTCTATGCTTCTTGTACTTCTTGTCACCCTTCTTGTTTTGCTTGTTCTTGTAGTTTTCCGGACACTCCGCCATGAAGTGACCTTTGTCTCCACAAATGTAACACTTGTTTTTGGCTTTTCTTGATTTGCTCTTGTCTTGATCATCCTTCTTGAAGCTTCTTTTTGACATGAGCTTGTTGAATCTTTTCACGAAGAGAGCCATCTCATCATCACTGTTATCATCACTCTCCTCAACCACCTTCTTTTTCTTTTCTTGTTCGGCGTTGAGAGCCAAATCATTCTTGCTCCCACTAGCCTTTTCCTTGTCCCTAAGCAAAGCGTTGATTCTATTTCCTTGATCAATTTGCTGTTTTTGGGAGAGCACCTTTCCAATCACTTCATCGGTGGTAAAGTATCTAAAGCCATCTTTGTCCCTTATGTTGGACACTATGTTTGCATCCCATGCTTGCAATGCTTGTAGTAACCTTCTATTCACATCCAAGTCCAACACCTTCTCTCCAAGTGCTCTTCTCATGTTGACTATCCTCATCATTCTATCATGGGCTTCCCTTGGCCCTTCATCCGACCTCATGACAAAGTAGTTAAACTCTTCTCTAAGCCCTTCTAGCTTAGACTCCTTCACACTATCAATGCTCTCATGAACCAATTCAAGCTTCAACCAAATTTGATGGGCATCCTCCAATCCGGTTACCTTCTCATACTCGGCCGGACTAAGTGCGGATACTAGAGCACTAGCCGCCGCCACATTGCACCTTACATTGAACAAGTCTTGTGCGGTTGGCTTGCTTCTACATTCCCACAAGAATCCATTTTGAGTCACACTTCTCACATTTTGATGCATTGAGTCCAAATGTAGCAGCATCTTTGTTTTCTAATGATCAAAGTATGGGCCATCAAAATATGGTAGCCTTCCGGAGCCGGGTCCAATATGCTCATCCCTTCCATCACTATAGGAGTATGGTGTTTTGTTGTAGCTTATTGGCAAGGCACTAGGCACATCTCCATCCTTGGCAATTCCTTTTCCACTTGCATTTCTAGCATCACCCGGTGAGTTCTCATGCCTTTCTTCACCGGTTACCTTAGGTGGTACTTCACCGCCACCACTACCACTAGCCGTTGCATCTTTCTCATTTGCCATCTTTAATCTTCAAGCGGTGAGGCTTCAACGAAGATACCCGCTCCGATACCAATTGAAAGTCGCCTAGAGGGGGGGTGAATAGGCGATAATCCCGAAAATCACTTAATTTAAGAAATTAAATACGCAGGAAAGATTTGTCCGACTCAAATGTCCGACTATAGTAGGATAAGTCCGACTATGGACTAATATCCGACTAGAGTAGGACAAGTCCGACTCCCTCGTGCGGAAAGGGGAACGGGAGTCAAGATGGACAAATCCGCGGAATTTAAGCAACAAGCAAGCAGCTAGTAACACAAGAAAGCTAGGGCTACAAGTAGACAAACAAGCAAGCCACCTATGCAAGTTAATCTAGGAATTTAAGCAAGAACACCCTAGAGCTATAGCACATCAATTTGCAAGAAATAAAGGGAGACACAAAGACACACGATTTTTCACCGAAGTTCAGCTCCACCAAGAAGCCTACGTCTCCATTGAGGAGTCCACCAAGGACCGGGTTGCTCTCAACCCTAAACCTCGTCAAGCCGCCACAAAGGCCGGCTTAAAAACCACTAAATCAAAGCTCCACGAAGGGAGGGGCAATACAAACGACCCGAGTCTCAACCACAAGCTTGGGAGCTCGCCGGGTAACGCCTAACCGTCTAGGGGATGAATCCCCAAGAGTAACAAACACAACAAGTACCGGCGATGGAAAGAATCAAGTGCTCTTGAGATGGAGATGAAGCTCAACGATTTTCTCCTCAATCTTCTCACAAATCCACCAAGGATTGGAGTGGGGAATCAAACTTGAAGAAGAGGAGAGCTTGAGTGAGTTTGGGAGTATTTTTGAGAGTGTGGGAAGTGCCAACCGGCCAAAAGTGGACGAGGTCCACTTTTATAGCCGGGGCACTCAAAAGAGCCGTTGGCTCGGATCCGACTCGGATACATCCGAGTGAGTCGGATAAATCCGACTCGCTAGGGTTTCGAGAGAATGGTTTTCGTTCCGGAGTCCGAGTCGTAAATCCGACAAAAGTCGGATAAGTCCGAGTATCAAGGGAGTCGGACAATGTCCGACGGAGTCGGATAATCCGACTCCTAGGGTTTCACAATTGTGGCACGGTTCGGAGTCCGACTCTCGTCCGACCGAGTCGGATAAGTCCGAGTCTATGGTCTATTTTTCTTGGCCACTTCTCCGGAGTCCGAGTCCAAAATCCGAGTGAGTCGGATATGTCCGACTCCATATGTTATTTTGTGTTTGGAATGAGTTTTGAGCACTTTCATTTTTCACACCTCACACTTGTATGTCCCTCTTGATAGTACGGTGTTTCCTATACTCAAGACATAAATAAAAAGCTTCATAGCTTGATCTTGAGCATGAGTGATCCATTTTTCAAATCTTGCACGTATGAGCGAGTATGACCACTTCCTTTTTGTGTTTCTTTGCTCTCAATTGAATTTTAGATATGCACCGTGCACAAGCTCATTTAGAATATTAGTCCTTTTTAATTGTATTGACGTCAATCACTCAAAACCATAATTAGGGGCCTAGATGCACTTTCACATTACCAACTTCTTGATCTTGATCAACTTCATCATGATTTGTGCATGGTTGGTCTTGACTTGAGGGTGGAGGTTGATCTTGATCATTTTGCGGTTCTTGCGGTCTCACATCACCAATGGTCATTCTTTTGATTGCTTGCCTAGGTACCTCAACATCTGCATTGTTAATAACAACTTGCTCCCCTTGAGAGCCGTTAGATTCATCAAACGTCACGTCCCATGCAACTTCAACACAACCGGTGGTTTTGTTAAAGACACGATAGGCGTGACAGTTTCAACCATACCCAAGCAAGAAACCTTCATCAACTTTAGGGGAGAACTTTGAAGCCTTGGGTTTCTTGTTGAGCATGAAGCATTTGCTCCCAAAAACATGGAAGTACGAGATGTTAGGCTTCTTATCGGTTAGTAGCTCGTATGGTGTTTTCCTTAAGAGTCGATGGAGATACAACCGATTGGAGGCATGACATGCGGTGTTGATTGCTTCGGCCCAAAAGCGATCGGAGGTCTTATACTCATCAAGCATGGTTCTTTCCATCTCTATGAGAGTGTGGTTCTTTCTTTCGGCCACACCGTTTTGTTGAGGTGTGTAGGGTGTCGAAAACTCATGCTTGATGCCTTCCTCATCAAGGTACTCTTCAACTTGAGTGTTCTTGAACTTGGTACCGTTGTCACTTCTTATTGCCTTGATCTTCACTTCAAATTCATTTTGTGCTCTTTTCAAGAATGTCTTGAGTACATCCTTCACTTCATCTTTATCACACCAAAAGAATACCCACGTGAAGCAAGAATAATCATCAATAATAACAAGTCCATATTTGTTACCGCTAATGCTAATGTAGGCAATGGGACCGAAGAGGTCCATGTGTAGCATCTCCAACGGTCTTGTGGTTGTCACAATGTTCTTGGATGGATGTGGTGCTCCAACTTGTTTTCCGCCTTGACATGCACTACAAATTTTTATTTTTCTCAAAGCAAACATCCGTTAGTCCAAGAATGTGACCGCCCTTTTGGAGTTCGTGAAGATTACTCATACCGACATGGGCTAGTCGTCTATGCCACAACCATTCCATGTCGGACTTTGCAACTAAGCATGTGTCAAGTTTTGCTTTATCCGCGGTAAAATCCACAACATAAAGCTTTCCTTTGAGCACACCCTCAAAAGCAATCGAGCCATCACTTCTACTTGAGACAATCACACCCTTGTCGTTGAACAAGCAATTCTAGCCCATTCCAGAAAGTTGTGAGATAGACAACAAATTGAAGTCAACGTTATCCACAAGCATAACCTTCGAAAGCGAATGCGGAAAAGTTAAAGGAATGTTACCATAACCCAACACATGTCCCTTTCCATTGTCTCCGAAGGTGATATACTCATTTCTTTCTTTGCTTGGTTCAAATGATTCGAACATTTTCTTGTCTCCGGTCATATGATTGGTGCATCCACTATCGACCACCCAAGATGAACCGCCGGAGGAGTATTCCTACAAACCAATCTATGATTTGTTTTTGGGTACCCAAATTTGCTTGGGTCCTCTCACATTAGTAACAAGTGCCTTAGCCACCCACACACAAGATTTGTGGGTCTTGTTGCGTGGCCCAACATATTTTACATAGACGCGACCATGCTTGTTCCTCATTAACACATAGGTCGCATCAAAATCATTAAAGAGAGCACAAGAGGGGTTAGGCACGTTACTACGCAAATCATAAATAAGAGAAGATTTGTTAGTGTTCTTGATTTGCTTCTCCTTCTTGACTTGCTTCACCCTCCTTGGTGAACTTGATGAATTCGGTGTCGTTCTTGTTGATTCTTGCATTGTGCTTGTCACCTTGCTTGTACCCAATGCCATCCTTCACATGTGGTCGCCTCACATTGGTGTATGCGCCCCTTGCATACTCGGCCTTGGCATCATTGATGGCCTTCCCTTCTTTTGTGCTTGTTGTTGAAGCTCTTGCACTTGCTTCTTCAAGTCATCAATGGTCTTGACACTTTTTGTGCAAGCTTCAACATCAATCTTGTGGCACCTAATCCACTCATTGCTAGATGGGGGGCAAGACGAAGATTGAGAGGAAGTAGAGTTACACTTAATTTCCTCAAATTGTACTTTAAGAGAGTTGTGATCCTTTTACAAGTTATCACACTTCTCATGAAGTGACACATTTGTGACTTTAAGTGTCTCACTTTCTTTTTCAACCACTTTGAGAGACTTCACTAAGTCCTCATTTTTCTTCCTCTCAACTTCTAGGAGCTTCTCAAGTTCAAGCACCCTTTGCTTCTCTTGAACAAGCATCTCCTCTTGTTTCTCATGAAGCTCCCCTTGCCTTTCATTGGTCTCCTTTTCCTGCTCAATGATGTCCAACAAATCAAACATGTTAGGAATTTGAGAACTTCCATTAGCACTTACCTTGGAACCCTTAGCCATCATGCATTTGTGCCCGGTGTCATTTTTATCATCGGTCAAGCTTCCAAACAAAGAGGAGTTGGTCGGTGTGAGCCCAAAAGCAAGTGATGCAGTGCCTCCCTTCTTTTCATCGGATTCCAACTCGGAGGAGGAAGATGATTCATCGGAGTTCCATTCTTGTCCAATGTGTGCTTCACTCCGACGGTACTTTCTATGCTTCTTGTACCTTCTTGTCACCCTTCTTGTTTTGCTTGTTCTTGTAGTTACTTGTAGTTATCCGGACACTCCGCCATGAAGTCTCCACAAATGTAGCACTTGTTTTTGGCTTTCCTTAATTTGCTCTTGTCTTGATCATTCTTCTTGAAACTTCTTTTTGACATGAGCTTGTTGAACCTTTTCACAAAGAGAGCCATCTCATCATCACCATCATCATCACTATCATCATCACTCTCCTCAACCACCTTCTTTTTCCTTTCTTGTTCGGCATTGAGAGCCAAATCATTTTTGCTTCCACTAGCTCTTTCCTTGTCCTTAAGCAAAGCATTGATTCTATTGCCTTGGTCAATTTGCTGTTTTTGGGAGAGCACCTTTCCAATTACTTCATCGGTGGTGAAGTATCTAAAACCATCTTTGTCTCTTATGTTGGACACTATGTTGGCATCCCATGATTGCAAGGCTTGTAGCAACCTTCTATTCACATCCAAATCCAACACCTTTTCTCCAAGTTCTCTTCTCTTATTTACTATCCTCATCATTCTATCATGTGCTTCCCTTGGCCCTTCGTCCGACCTCATGACAAAGTAGTTGAAATCCTCTCTAAGCCCTTCTAGCTTAGACTCCTTCACACTATCAATGCCCTCATGCACTAACTCTAGCTTCAACCAAATTTGATGAGCATCCTCCAATCCGGCTATCTTCTCATATCCGGCGGGGCTAAGTGCGGATACAAGAGCACTCGCCGCCGTTACATTGCATCTTACATTGAAAAAGTCTTGTGCGGTTGGCTTGCTTCTACATTCCCACAAGAATCCATTTTGAGTTACATTCCTTACATTTTGATGCATGGAATCCAAGTGTAGGAGCATCTTTGTTTTCCAATGATCGAAGTATTGGCCATCAAAATAGGGTAGTCTTCCGGAGCCGGGTCCAATGTGCTCATCCCTTCCATCACTATAGGTGTATGGCATCTTGTTGTAGTTTATCGGCAAAGCACTAAACACATCTCCATCTTTAGCAATTCCTTTTCCACTCCCATTTCTTGTCTCATCCGGTGAGTTCTCATGACCTACTTCACCGGTTGGTCTAGGTGGTGCTTCACCACTACCACTACCACTAGCCGTTGCATCTTTGCCATTTGTCATCTTTAATGCGGTGAGGCTTCAACGAAGACACCCGCTCCGATACCAATTGAAAGTCGCCTAGAGGGGGGGGTGAATAGGCGATCCTAAAAATTTCTGCGAAATAACACTAAGATGAAAACGTCAAATACCGGAACTTCCGGTGCAGGGTGATAAATGCGGAATTAAACCCTACACAATTCTAGTGATTGCAAGAAGGAAAGACACAACCCTATGCAATTCTAGGAATTAAACGGCACAAAGGGAAACTAACAAGCAACCTAGTGAAGTAAACAACAAAGCGCTTAATTAAAAGAGGGAGCACGAGAGACACGGATTTTTCACCGAAGTTCAAGCCCACCAAGGACTCTACGTCTCCGTTGAGAAAGTCCACCAAGGACCGGGTTTCTCTCAACCCTATTTCTCCCTCAAGTCACCACCAAGGTTGAGCTTGAGTTTTCCACTATCAAGGTCCCTTCCGGGATGGGCAATACAAACTTCTCGGGCGTCACCACACAAGTTGGGAGCTCACGAGCACGCCTAGCCGTCAGGAGCTCAAAGCTCCGAGAGTAACAAATCCAAATCACAAGCTTGACAGGAGTGAAGATGCTCAAGAATGGAATCAAGTCTCTCAATCTCTTGCTTAAAGTCTCTCACTCGAATCCTACCTCAAGGATGGAATTTTTGCTTTTGGAGAGGATTTGGAGTGAGTGGAGTGTGGCTAAAGAGTGTGTTGGTTCGGAATGTGCAAGCGATGAATGAGTGGAGTGAGGGGTGTGGCTTATATACCACAGCCCAAAAAGAGTCGTTGGCTCTGTCTGAAAACCCTGCACCGAAACTTCCGATAGCATATCGGAACTTCCGGTATGGTCCGATTTAGGGTTAGATCCGGATTTTTTGCCCTGCACCGGAACTTCCGGTACTTAGGTTTAGGATTGGAAAATGGGCCACACCGGAGCTTCCGGTGTCCTATCGGAACTTCCGGTATGGCATTTCGAGAGAGCTCGAAGCTCTCTGTTAGCCTACCGGAACTTCCGGTACCGAGGACCGGAACTTCCGGTATGGCTTTTCCGGAGAGCTCCAACTCATCTGTTAGCCTACCGGAACTTCCGGTACCGAGGACCGGACCTTCCGGTATGGCTTTTCCGAGAGCTCAAACTCTCTGTTAGCCTACCCGGTATGGCTTTTCCTGAGAGCTCAAACTCTCTGTTAGCCTATCGGAACTTCGGTACCACACCGGAGCTTCCGATGGGTCCGGAAAGAATGGGTTTGGGAGGATTTTTTGAGTTTCTGAGCATCTCCATTCTTAGCCAAAGTTGTGATTTGCATCCCTCTTTATAGTATGGCATCCGTATGACTCAAAGCAAATATAAAACGCGAAGCTGATGCTTTGAGATAGGACTTTTCCGATTTCTTCATTTATTGCATTTCTCATTTCTTTTCTCCTTTTTGATTGTATTTGCTACGCTTTCATGTTCTTTGGATGTTCACTACACACATTCTCATGAAAACATTAGTCCAAATTTAATTGTATTGATATCAATCATCCAAAATAAAATGAGGGCGCGAGATGCACTTTCACATACACGTAAGAGGGACCCTAATAAGCTGAGTCATCTATCGGATGAAACCCAGTGGAAAAACTTCGATCGTAACCACCGTGACGACTTCTCGCACGAGCCAAGAAATATACGATTTGCATTGAGTACAGATGGAATGAACCCTTTTGGTATGACGAGGAACGTTCGCAGCGTTTGGCCTCGTGCTGCTAACAATGTTCAACCTCCCCCATGGTTGTGCCACAAGAGGAAGTATATATTATTGTCCATTCTTATATCCGGACCGAAAAACCTGGGAACGACATAGATGTCTTCCTGGAACCATTGTTTGAAGACATGCAGAAACTATGGTTGGAAGGTGTGCGTATGTGGGATGAGCACCGAAGAAACTACTTCACGTTGAAAGCGATCATTTTCGTGACCGTAACTGATTTTCCGGCGTTAAGGGCGCTTTCGGGCCAGGTGAAAGGAAAGGAGGCATGCTTTGTTTGTGTTGACGATACATCACACGTGTATCTTCCATCATCCAAGAAGACAGTGTACACTCGAAATCGTTGATTCTTACATCGGAGCCACTCGTATCGACGGATGGCCAAACAATTTGATGGTACGATTGAGACCGGCGAAGAACCCCGACGTTGGACCTCTAGGGATGTCTTTGATAAGACAAAAAACATTAAAGCTACATTTGGAAAGGCCGTGAAGGGAGTTGCAAAGTCAAAAGCTGCAACGCCGTATAAGAAGCTTTCTATATTCTACGGATATCTCGAGTACTGGGAAGAATTGGAAGTGACTCATGCATTTGATTGGATGCACATTGGGAAAGGTGTATTTGATAGCACTACCGGCCTTATACTTGACCTACCCGGTAAGACAAAGGATGGACTGAACGCACGTAGAGACCTTGTAGAGATGAATATTAGGCCGTAGCTCCATCCGCAAGAAAGAGCGAACGGAAAGTACTACCTCCCGCCGACCTGCTACACCCTAACGCGTGAGGAGAAAATAGCGTTCTTGAAGTGTCTACACGGGATTAAAGCACCGACCGGTTTCTCATCGAATGTCCAAAATCTCGTCGACATGAAAGACTTAAAGATAAGTGGTTACAACACTCATGACTGTCACACACTACTTTCGGCGTTTCGGCTATCACCATCGTAGCTGTGAAATCCGAATGGTTGAAGTTGACTATAACTCGTTTGTGCTACTTCGGAACGCAGTCTCAAAGAAGGTGATCAATAAACACGAGTTGGATAACCTACGAACCCACATAAAGGAAACAATGTGCATGCTCGAGATGTGCTTCCCGCCATCCTATTTTGATATTATGGAACACTTCATGCTTCATATTGTTGACCAGATATCTGCTTTGGGCCCCGTCTACATGCATCATATGTTCCCCTACGAGAGGTTCATGTATGTTATGAAACGCTATGTACGTACTCGTTGTCATCCAGTAGGGTTCAATGATTGAGGGC
The DNA here is from genome assembly GCA_031894775.1 of Chloris gayana. NCBI lineage: Eukaryota > Viridiplantae > Streptophyta > Magnoliopsida > Poales > Poaceae > Chloris > Chloris gayana. The sequence goes on along the minus strand of JAUNZO010005062.1, from coordinate 405,190 downwards.
TACACCACCGAGGAGATTATTGAGTGTTGTGCAGATTATATTAAAGACGGTCGATCTATTGGTGTACCCGTGTCTCGTCATGAGGGAAGGTTAAGTGGAAAAGGTATACGAGGACGAAAATCATTCACCGACCGCGAATATAAACGAGTTGACAAAGCCCATTTTACTATACTGCAACAATCACGTATCGTTGCCCCGTATTTCGCAAAACACATTGAGGAGCTTGAACTAAACAATGTTCAGGGCAAAAGCGGTGCATGGTTAGTACGAGAGCACAAGAAAACTTTTACATCATGGTTCGAGAGTCAAGACCTTCCACGTGGAGACTCGATGGATGAGAAAATGTTGAGAATTTTAGCTGCCCGACCTTCAAAGACTGTGGTAACTTATCAGGCGTACGACATTAATGGTTTTACTTTTCACACTTCAAAGAAGGACACGAAAAGTAAGTGTCAAAACAACGGAGTTCGAGTTGAAGTCCTTGATGACGATAACAATTACACCTCATATTATGGGTACATAGAGGAAATTTGGGAGCTGAACAATGGACCAAATTTACAAGTTCCTGTCGTCAAATGCAAATGGGTCAAACACCCAAGTGGGGTGGAGGTCGATGAATACGGGTTAACCGTCGTCGATGTGAAGAATTTAGGTTATAAAGATGACCCGTGGATACTTGCTAAGGTAGCAGAACAAGTGTTCTATATACTCGATCCAAAGGATGAGAAGAAGCACATTGTTATTCCCGTAAACAAAGAATACTTGGAGTGGATGGGGTCGACGATCAAGATGCATACAATCAGTATGATGAAGTTCCATTATTCGTGGATCCGAAAAAATTAAAGTCATTGAAGCAAAACTATCGTATCAAGGAATGTCATACCTACGCACAGATTGCGAAGGAAAAATCGTTCAAGGATAATGTACCTTTATTATTCCATTGCGATGTACATATGATGTATTCAGCTATATATGTTTCAAGCAACTTTAATTTTCAACAAAACTTTAATATTTTAGTGAATTTTCAGCAAAATAAATGAATTTAATAACCTTTCTATTTTTTCTGTCACTTTTCACAATTTAACAAGTTTTAAATATTTTTTCATCTACTTTAATTAATTTAATAATATTCTATTTATTTTCAGCAACGTTAATGGATTTAATAAATTGTTAATTATTTTTCTGCCACTTAAATCAATTAACATGTTTTAAATAACCACATTTAACAATTATCTAAAAGTTGCTAATAAATATTTAATAATTCTACCTGTTAATAATTTTGAGCCACATAAATAAAATTATCAATAATTAAATAATTTCACAACCGCAGCTATAGCCACGGTTGACTTCTCCAACCGTGGCTATTGTAAACCCTAACAATAGCCACGGTTGAAGAAGTCAACCGTGGCTATAGCAGCAGTGCGTGCGCGGCGAGTGGGTTTAGTACCACCTCGCCCGCCCAAAGTCGCCCTGCCAGCCTTATAAGCTCCACTCCGCACACTTGGTTGAAGTTATCGATACATTATGGGCCTGTTCCGCCATGTTCGCCGTCTGTTTGTGCTGGGCCTTTATCTTGTCCTAAATCGTGGGCCTTGATCTTGTCCTAATTCGTGGGTCGATGTGGTCGGGCCCATGGGCCAAAATTTATTTATACATTTAGTTTTAAATTTTAAAATTTATATATATACTGAGTTAAAATATTGAATAAAAGATTTAAATTTTAAAATTTATTTATACATTTAGTTTAAAATTTTAAAATTTGTATATATACTCGAGTTAAAATATTGAATAATTAATGTTTAGGTTCGATTTTTATTTGAAATCCTAAAAATAACAAGGTATAATTTAAAATTTTAAAAAACATTTACTCTTTAGATTTAAATTTTAAAATTTATTTATACATTGAGTATTAAATTTTAAATTTGTACATATACTCGATTTAAAATATTGAATAAATAATGTTTAGGTTCAATTTTTATTTGAAATCCTAAAAATAACAAGGTACAATTTACAATTTTAAAAAATATAAACCGACATATAAACATTTTTAAGTGTAAGATAGTAATTTAATTATTTTTAAACAATTTAAATCAATTAAATAATATTTTTTAAAGTAACAATAGTGATTTGGGCCTCACTCTTAATATGAGGCCCATTAGTAGTTCATCCACTAGTTCATTTAGGTTGTGTTTTTTTAAAAATTTCTATTTAAACTTTGAAACATGTATATAGAATTCAAATATTATCCAAATTTACTCGATTCTTGTTTCTAAATTTGTATAAAATTATCCATTTCCACTTTGTTTTGTTAGAATCTCCAAACTATTTTATTGAAATTTCTTCAAATTTACTTAGGGTACGTTTTGACATTTATTTAATCATTTTTATTTCATAAACCGTATCGATTTTGACCTCAACATTCGGTCGGTATCCATGCCATTAATAAACACACATGTGGAATTTCTGGTTCAACTTTTTAAAACATATAAATGTGTTTGGTACCAAACAACATGAGTTTCGAGTATAAAACTCCACTCACTCGAGACACATAGCCCCATTTGAACTACATTTTTTTGTTAAAATCTTTAAAAAAATTATAAAAAATATAAGTGAGTTCGAATGCTCGGGAAACAAGTGGCATGCCAAAATGTAGGTCAAACGGGCTTATAGTTTGCAAATGATAAATGTGCAAAATAATAGAAAAAACATGGTGTCACTTGATTTTTTTTATCAGCATAATTTTTATTATTTTTGAATTGAAAATTGGCACACACAACTGTCATACAAATTAAAATCTACTGTAATTTTGTTGGAAATTTTTGAAATATTTGGGTCACGTAAAAGTGAAGAAAAATAATTTTATAGACGAAATATTATATTAAAAAGTAATGGAGTAGAAAAAGAAATACATTGTGTTTGTAAACAACTAAAAAAGTGACATGCCAAAAATTAGGTGCTAAGTCATTATAGTTTTTAGAATGAAAATTGAAGAAGTAAAAGAAAAAATACACAAGGAAAAAAATAAACACTCAATAACATGTCGGCGGGAGTACTAATAGCCACGGTTGGCATTGAGGTGAGCCGTGGCTATTTTGATCTGTCCCACCGACATGTGGGACCCACTGTTCCATCGCCAACCGTGGCTAATGGTGGCTATAAGCCATCTCGCGTCGGTGCCCAACCCTCGGTATCCGGTGGCCGCCTTGGACAACCACGCCGTTAGGCTGCCCATTTCTACCACGCCGCCCTCCCCGCAAGCTCCTCCTTGCCCACGCCGCACCCTCCCCGTGGCCTCGGCCCCGCGAGCTTCTCCTTGCCTCGCCGGCGTCGCCTCCTCGCAGCTCCGCCTCCCGGATCCGCCCGACGAGCTACTCCTCGTGGCATCCGTGAGCTCATCGATGCCTCTTTCGTCTTCCATTGGCCCGCGGTTCCAATGAGCGCCCCGCGGCCCCGACGAGATCGCCCCTGCTGCCTCGGCCGCGTGCACCTCCTCTAGCCCGCCGCTGCTCCCCGCGCTCATCACCTTCCTCCTTGGGTTCCTCGCCGGCTCACGCGCGCCGGCGTGGCCTCCTCCCGGCTTCGCCTCCCGGATCCGCTCGACGAGCTAGCCTCGTGGCGTTCGTGAGCTCGTCGCCGCCTCTTCCCTCCTCCACTAGCCCGCGGTGCATACGAGCGCCCTCGCAGCCCCGACGAGCTCGCCCCTCCGCCCGGCCGCATGCGCCCTTCTCCGGCCGCCGCTCCTCCCTAACTATGCCTTGCTCCTCGCCCGGTACGTCTTCCCCCTCCCCCTCTCCCGTTCCCCCTCACCGATCGGTTTCCCCTCCCGGTACGCCAGCCCGCTCTCCCTTTCCCCCTTGTTTAATGCACCGATGATTGACGATGGTGGCTTGTTGTCCGGATTGAATTCTTGTTTAATGCTATGATGATTGATGATGATGGTTTCGAGTGATGGTTTCAGCCCTGTGTTCCTCATTCCGTGATTCTAATAAAATTAATAGGATATCACCGGGCAAATCTATAGGTGCATTCTGAATTTTTCGAGTAATTTTGCAGAATTTGGGTTAGACCGTGTATAGATGATTATTTGATCTTGAACTTGGCTGGGAAGTTAAAAAATTCTTTTCTTCACAAAGTAACATATTTTATACAGGGCTATTCATTTGAGATTCACAATATTGTGTTTATTTATACACTAAGGTTTGACGTCAAACCTTGAGATCATAATTCGGTTATACAAAGTTGCAGATGACTCATTTGCTTTGATCATGTTGTCATGATTTGCTTGCTAATGGCCGGAGCGAGTAGGTCCTTATACGATACGAGTGTGTCCTTATTTTTATTTATAGTAGTTTGGTAGTCTTCACCTGAAACTACCCAAGTAACTTGATTATTTAAAAAAAATCAGCAGTAATCGGACAACATATAAGAAAACACACAATCTGATCAACTTCATTTCTTAGTCTTGTATGATTTTTCTTCACAAAGTAACATATTTTACACAGGGCTATTCATTTGAGATTCACAATATTGTGTTTATTTGGTGGCTCGATGTTACGTAGTGTCCTTGGCTGTGATCGGATCAGATTTTCTTTTTGGCTACAGCTGTTGCTGTTGCTGCGTATGCTCTTGCTGCTACCCCGTTATCCGAAAGGAGCCCTCCCTGTTAAAACTGGAAGCACTTTTTGTGCTTATTTTGCCTGCTGTATTATCCCTACTGTACACTGCCTGCTATATTCTGCCTGCTATATTATATCTAGCTGTCGTTGGTTGCATGGTTGCGGTGCCCTTCTACTTTGGTTGTTGTTGGTCGTATGTTGATCGATGGATTCGAGTCACTCATAGAACTTCTCATTGTTGTCTGCTTGTGGATTGTGAATCGATGGATTCGAGTCACTCATTTCCTGCTCATGATTGTTGTGTATGCATTTGCCACCTATCCATCGTGGCTAAACTGATTGTATAAAATTGGCCACCTATATATCGTGGCTATCTGAATTATACATTACCCACCTGTTTTCTCATCTCTTTCCTCTCTTACTCTCTTTTCTCCTCTCTTTCATGGCTAGACCATTGTTTTCAAATAAAAACAATTTTCTCCTCGCTTTCCTCTCCTCTTTTTTCTCTTTTTTTCTCCTCTATTTCCTCTCTTTCTCTCTCTCTCTCTCTCTCTAGCTAAATCAGCACATGGATTATAAGGCAAAGTATTTATTATAAGCGCTGATTTTCAATGCTTCTCTTTCCTCCTCTCTTTCTCTCTTTCTCCTTTCTTCCTCTATTTCCTCTCTTTTCTCCTCTCTTCCTCTCTTTTCTCCTCTCTTTCATGGTTAGACCATTGTTTTTAAATAAAAACTATTTCCCCTATCTTTTCTCTTTTTTTCACCTCTTTTTAATCTCTTCCCCTCTTTCCTCTATTTTCATGATCTAGCCATGCTCGATGATGAAAGCGGGCAAAGTGAGATTTGTGTGGCAGCATGGACCGCATCCTTGGATGTTGGAAACATGTTGACATACGAGTCGATGACCTTAACGGTAGCGTTGGATGGCCGTTGATTCGGCAACCCGCACTGAGAGCAAAAAATCCAATCTTTTTGGCGGATAATGATTGTTGATAGAAGAGGAGGTAGTTGGGGGGATCAATATAGAATGTAGGGTGTCTTTCTTTAGGAAGATTGGTCAAACAATATGCAAGACATACCGCAACTCGTACGACCTTAGGTAGACATGGTCGGATGCTTGGGTATTCCCGGATCATCTTTGTGATGTGTATGCCACATTATATTTGATTTTCCGGGGATACCCAAGTATTGTAACAACTCTCAGAAATAAATGCATTTCATGTCATACATGAGCATGTCATCATATTGCATTTATGAAGTTATCAAATATTGTGTTAAGAAAATGCACACAAAATATCAAACTAGCTAAAGATTAAAGGAAATGCTTAAAAAAATTTAAATAAGAGAGAATAATGTGTTTAACATTTTCTCTTGCTTAAACTTCATAAATAAAGATTTATCAAAGTTCCCTGAAATTATTTTGTTTGGTAAAAATAATTACAAGAAATAAACAAAGCTTCTTTAGTTAATTTATCTATGAATTTTTAGTCCGAAAATAAATTGGAATCTTAACCGGGACTTAATAGGAAAAATGTCTAAAATACTTTCATTTACACCCCTGAAATTTTTGGGAATTTTACGAGAACAGGAAGGCCACTTTTCAATTATCCGAAAGCCGAGGAGGTTTTTTGTAAAATTTCCGGGCCCGGCCTACGGGCCAGCCTCTCTTCCTTCTCTCTCCCTCTCCCGCGTCTCACCGCCGCCCGTGGGAACCGCCTCCCGGCGGCGCTGCCACGCAGCTGCTTGCGCAGCTGCTTGCCCGGCACCATTGCCGCCTCTCCGGGCGAGATAAATTCCCCCCCGTCCCCGGCCCCGCCTTCTCTTCTCCTTCCTTTCATTTCACTCGGCACCTCACCGCCACCCTCGCCTCTCCGGAGCAGCGCCGCCGGGCCGCTCCGGTCCCTCCTCGTCCAAGCCACCACCCCGGAAGCTCCACAAGGGTTCTGCGAAGCTCCACGACCCGTTCAATTTACTTGAGCTGTCCTGCTCCGTCGTGGCGAGCTCATCTTCTCCTCGGCGACCTCACCATCGTTCTTCCGCCGCGGCTCGAAATTCGTACTCGTGCGGTGAGCTATCAAGCCATTTCTTCATTCCCATGCGTGCGCAACTTGTTGCTCAAGTTCCAGACCGCTCGGAACCTTCATTGCTCTGCAGGTCGACGTGCAATTCCACATCTTCTCCACGTCCGACCGCCGCCGTCCGCGTCACCCACGGTGAGCACAACTTTCCGGCCGTGCTCAAGTTCTTAGGCCCCCATATCGCGCTTGCTCATGCTCCGTGGGACCTCATCATCCATTTTTCCCTAATTTTTGGGTGCTCGGGCGAGCTCTACACCATGCCGGAGCGCCGCCATGGTTCCACCTCGCCGCCGGCATGTCTAGGGTTGGGCTCGGGGAAGCGCGTCCGCACTGTCGTGTTCACCATGAGCCGTAGAGTAGTTCCGTAGTTTCGCGGTGAGCTTTGGGGCACCGGCGGCCAACTCCGGTGGCCGCGCCGCCATGCCATGGCTGTCGCGGTGGCGCCACACCGCGGGCCACAAGCGCGGGATCGCGTGTGGCCACGTGGGGATCCGGTGTGGCCACCCCGTGGCCCGGGTGTGGCCGGAATAGATTTCAAATTTTGAAAATTCGTATAAAATTCAATAAAAATCGGAAAAATGCGAAACCAATTTTTGTTAGACTCGGAAAAATAAGAACTATTTGTTTATGAAATAAAATATTTATTTTGAGCATTTTTATTTCATAGATAGTAATTAATCACATTCTTTGGTTAAAGAAAAGCTATTATTTTATGCTAGATAAATGTTTAATGTAAGAAAATAATTTAATTAAATGAAGGAGATATCTATAGACGAAAGTAATTATGAAAATTATTTTCCAAAATTAAACTTAAACATTATCTTTTCATGTGATTCCAAATTATTAGCCTATTATCACGTCATTTAAATAATGATTATTTATTACTTAATAAACAGGATTAATTATTAATTACTAAACCTAAGTAATTAGTACTAATGAACATAATTAATTATTAATTAAGGAATGATTAATTAATAATTAATAACCATGATTAAGCATTACTTAATTAGCATAATCAATTGTTAATTATTGATTCATGAACATGCTTAATTATAATTTGTTAATTAACAAATATAATGAATGATTAAGTGTTAATTATTAACTGTTAATTACTGAATATAATTAATCACTAATTATTAGTTGATGAACATAATTAATAAAACCTTTGCATAATCATATCATGTTCATTCATGCATGCATGATGGTGATTCGCGACGCATTGTTGGTCGACCTAGGTTACGAGGTGATCGAGGTTCCACCGAGGTCGAGTCGGGAGACGGGAATCTCGAAGTCGACCCACACGCCGAGGAAGCTAACCCCGACTCGTATCAAGGCAAGCCCGGTGCATCCTACCTATGTTTTTAAATATTTTATTTTATCACATAGTTCGAGTAATGTTTGTGCATTAGGTGTTAGGGAATGATTGATACCCGAGTTGCATTATGGTAGGTTTCTGTTTGTTTATGCTATACTTGGTACAGGTAGATCAATAGAAGCTAGGCTTAATTCATAGTCGCAACGGTAGATGTTTTAGGGAATCTTAAAGCATGGAGGCTTCAAGGGTTATTGTGTTTGACACTAAGATGAAGAGAGTGTTAATGAAGTTGAGACCGGACGGGCCCGTAGGAGAAAGGGCAAGACGGAGATGAGGTCTTGCAAGGTGGTAGCCCCATTTGAGTCGGTCAAGGACCGTACCGTTGTCGGCTTAGTTGAACAAGTTTGAACGTACCGTACTACATGCTGGTATCATGGGCCCAGCAAGCTGATGTACCCTACCGCCCGAGAGATGTAGCGTAGCCGGCTCTCTTTTACCGGCTGTTAGTGAGAGGTTAGTCTCACGGGAGGGAGATGGGTCGGCCACGAAGGAAGTCGTGGAGTCGCCATACTCCGGGGAGTTGCAAATGGCTAGTCTTCCGTCGGGTGCTAGAGGGAAAAGTTGTCGTATACGATCGGTGTGGTGCGTATACGTCGTGTAGTCGGGTTTTGCCAGCTGGTATAAAATCGATTCGAATCGCTGTAATGAGTACCGCTTGTTTAGCTCGTCACATCGTAGTTAATCAACATGAAGTATGAGGATGAGAGATGAGAGGAATAATAATCTATTTTGATCTTGGTCGGCAAACTTGATTGCAATAGTGATAGTCTGCAAATACCAAGGTTAATGAACTTAATGTTGAGCTAAAATATTGAAAGTAAGGATCCACCCTTTAATGTCTGTTTCCGTAAAGGAGTAAACCCCACAACCGGAAAGCCTTTGCATACTAGGCGTCGGCCTTAGCGTGCCATTTTGACGGGTCGGTCTTGCCGAGTATTAGAATACTCGGGGTTTGTTCGTTATCTTTCGGGGAATGAGTCGTATTATCACGACTTATATGGTAGCTTCCGGAAGAAGAGCGAGTGTCCGGAGGGAGGTTCCCTCCAATGGGAACGTATCCCCACGCCGTGAAGAGGAAGGACCGTGGTGTATGACGGGCTCGAGTACATCACGTTGATCGTTGATAGGTTTTTGTTGTATAAAAGTACAAGTTTCCGCTGCAATACTCGTAGGATGTTAAACTCCAATAATGTTTAAGTTTCCGCTGCACGAATGTTGTATTTCGAAAACCTGGTTGTATTATACCATGATGTATATATTACGGCTTGTATGAGATGATGTTCTGTTGTAACTCGCTTCGTCGCGTGTCCCTCTGTACCGATTCCTGGGTGTCCCGGAGGGGATGTCACAAGTATCTTGACCTATTTACCTCCAGGTCGTATAAATTATGGTATGCATTGCATAGTGTGCACCTGCCTTTCTTATGAAAGTGTTCTACATTGTATGTCCATCCTCCTCGACTGCATCCTCTTCTTCCCCGTTCCGATGCCATGGAATATACTCCTTTTCTCGGAAAAATATATTTTCAACTAAGTCTTCAAAAAAATTCTAACTTTTTGGCGGATGACGATGACTCTTCATAAGCATATGTATATTTAGGAGAACGGGAAGATGGGGTGGAAGAATGTAGAATGTAGGGTGTCTTTCATTAGGAAGGTTGGTACAATAAAATGCAAGACATACCGCAACTCGTACGACCTTAGGTAAACATGGTCGGATGCTTGGGTATTCTCCGGATCATCTTTGTGATGTGTATGGCACATTATATTTGATTTTCCGGAGGATACCAAGTATCCCGACCTATTTACCTCGAGGTCGTATAAATTGTGGTATGCATTGCATAGTGTGCACCTGCCTTTCTTATGAAAGTGTTCTACATTGTATGTCCTTCTATCTCGTCTTCCTCTTCTTCTATTTGATTCCGATGCTATCCATGTTCGATGCCAATGCTAAATAATCCTTTTCTGTCATCTTTTCTCGATTTAAACTCTTTCCTCTAATTATTTGCTACTAAATCTTTTTATTGTTATGCTAAAGGTATCAAATCCTATAATGACGGACAAGAGATCGAATTCTTATTAAAAATGAAATCGTCATCGCATGTGATGTTAAACACTTAAGCCTAGGTCTCTTCGATTTGTATTTTGAAAAACTTGCTAAAATATTAGTGCCAAACCTGCAAGCACCACAGCACTCATGTCTATACAATCGAGCCATTGCTCATGTATTAGTAGGATTATGTTTGTTCGTGTAATTGATTTCCTTAAAAGAAAACAAGAGGCATGTTTATGATTGCTAAGGTTTGAGCAAACAAAACTTTTGATTAACATCTTCATATGCATCTTTACAAAAACAGCACACATGCATCACCATCATCATCGACCTTGTATTCATGCCACTTATGCATTGCATTTCATCTTATAGGTGACGACGTCGAATTGATTCCGCCGGAAGACACGGTTGCTACGCTCAACGCTTGTGAGGCTAGTGCTAACTTCGATCACTCTCAAGGCAAGCCCCGGTGCATTCCTATTATTTTGAAATGTCTTTCTTTACCACTCTATTAAGGATGATGAATGTGCATTTAAGTTTTTAGGCGTTGATTGGAAATCCACATGCATAAATTCCTATATGTCCTATGTCGCTTATGTGTCATATCCTCGTTAGAATTGCTATGCTATGTTTATGGAGTCAACGATAGATTGGGGATCTCACTCATGGCTTATGATTAAATGTGAACATGATGAATTTGGTTAAAATTGAGAACACCCCATTGTGGCTCCGCGAACAAGTTTGAGTTGTGTACCACTTGCATACCTTTCTTATGGGGATTGGTAAACCTATGTAGCTTGCAAGTTGTAAAGTGAGCCGGATATCTCACCGACCCAGAGGTGATGTGTTTGGCACGGTGGTTGCACGGGTTGAGGACCGTTGGAGAGTACATGGGTTAAGCCTTGGGCGCGTTGTTGAACGGTCGCAAGGGGGACGTGTACTCGGGGTCGGTGGCCCCGTGTTTTACTTTATGATGAACTCGCGAACGGTGGCCATACGTGTTCTTAAATGATGCGTATGTCGTGCATTTGGGTTCTTTCCTGCAGGATTAATAATTCGATAATTATCGCCGTTTCCTCTCGGTTAATGAGTACCACTTGATTCGAGCAGTTCGCAATGTGTAGTAATGGAAGGAGATTGAATAGCTTGCTGTTTTATATTGATATTAAATTGTATTGCAAACTCTTGTATTGTTAGCATGCTCACTAAAGTTTCTTTTATGCAACAACCCTATTAAATTGGCTAAGTAATAAAATTGCCAACCTAATTAGCATAGGTGCTATTTATGCAAAAAGGCCAAGTTAAACCGGTCAAGCCCCATGCATCTAGGAGTCGGTCTTAGATGACCAATTTGACGGGTAAGACTTGCGGAGTATGTTAGATACTCGGGCTTTGCCACTACATGTTGATTTACGGGTTTCCCGCAAGCCGGGTTTTGTGATTGTTGTGGTAAGGTGGTTTGGGATGGAGAAGAGCCCAAAGAGTGGACCATTGAATGGGTCCCTAGCTCTCCGACCCATGATGAGTGAGCCATGGCTTAGGCCGGCATGGTTCATTTAAGTTATCTATGTATCGTCGAGTTATGTATTTCGCTTCCGCACTTTAATTTCGAACAAAGCTCATGGCTATGTAAGACTTAATTTCGAACCTAATGTATCTTTTATTCGAACTCTATGTTGTAATCAAGACTTAATTATGTAACCTTGCAAATCGTGTATGTTTGTTAATGTGATGCTATGTATGGTTGCTTCGTCAATCATCTCCCAAGGCGATCCGTACCACACTTAACTATCTTTCGCGATAGGGGTGTGACACGTGGTATCGAGCCGACTTGGGATTTGCGTCACGCTAACACTCATTCTAAAAATCTTAAACCCCGTTTTTGAGTCACGGTGAGGTACGAGTCTAGATAGAAAGGCCAATATAAGGACTATATAGAATGGTGGCAAAACTAACCCCGTGTTATGATTGTTTAAATATTTTGCAACTACGACTTTGGTAAAGGTATGTAATTGAGTGTGGTCAATTTTTGCATGATATTATTGGTGTGACTCGAATACACTCTTATTCGAGAGCTCTCCATGTGAGGCGAGGTGACATGGATTTATTTTTGGCTTGTTTCTTTTAAATTTGATGTAATGTTTCTGGAATCCATCTCTTGCAGGTACATAACAACGCTTTAGTTCGTGTAGTATCGTGTGAGAGGTGTGTGTGCCACCGATGCGCTTGTCCGATACTCGTATCGGCGGGCGCGGTCTTTTAATTTTTGTAAGGACGTACGAAACGACATATTGAGCATCCATCATCTTTGCATATCATGTCATTATATCAAGCATACGCACGCGAACGTGTCTAAATGAAGCAACATCACAAAAAATTTGATCACCTTGTGTAATCCTCACAAAAGGTTGAAAACCGAAACATTTAAACATGGCAAGACGTGGCAGAATTCGTGACTCTCACAAAAATGAGCATAACTTCCAAACTACTTATCCAAATAAGGCAAATAAGGACTTTCTGGAAAGCTTGTATTATGCACTACAACAATCTTCTAGTCTCAGGTCTTGCAAAAATCTGGAACGTAGCTAGAATTGCCCATTACAGAGAGCTGTTCTGGAATTCCAGAATGTGCTCCGGTTCTGCCCCTGTCGTAGATCGCTCATAACTTTCAAACGACAAGTCGGATTGAGCTGTTCTAGGATGCGTTGGAAAGCTTACGAAATTTTCTAAAACTTTTGTAACAAAATAAAAGTTTGATTCAGTCCAGGAACAGGGGTAATTATCGAGTTTCCATAACGTGTCAAATCTGACCAGAATATGGAACCGTGTTAGGATTGCACGAAAGGTTTTGTTGTATTCTTTTGCTAAGTTGGTGCCATTCCATCATTCATGCTTTACTTATTTAGCATGTTTTGTTGTTGGATATTGAGTTTTGACTTGTGTTTCAAAATTCTCCGACAGATGGCCCCCGGCAAGCTCATGTTGGACCGTGAGAACCTCGCGAGGCGGGTGCTTGAGTTGGAGCAGGAGCGTGCTGCCCTGCAGGCCACCCTCGCCACCCGCGACGCCGAGCTTACCACTCGCGACGCCGAGCTCGCCGCTCGCGCCGCCGAGCTTGCTGCCCGCACCGCCGAGCTAGCCGAGCGCACTACCGAGGTGGATACCCTCCGTACGCAGCTCGAGTATAGCGAGACGGAGCGTTGGAACTTCTTCGAGCAGCTCCACGACGCCCACCTTGCCCTTGAGGGCAATGGAGCCGCCGCTCTGCAGGCCACGCTCGATGAGCGTGATGCCCAGCTCACCGTCGCGAATGAGGAGAACTACGTCCTCTCCGGCCAGGTGGATGCCCTTCTCGAGGAGAAGGATGAGTTGGAGGTTACTCTCCTGGAGACTCGGGGCGCTAGGGATGCTTTGGACGGAGACCTCCGGAACGCCCGGGCGACCATAGCGCATAACAACGCTACCATTGAGCATCTCCAAGCCGCCAACAACGCCCTGCACGCCATCCTTAATGGCGGACCTCCCGAGCCACTTGAGATCATCCCACCCGAGGAGGATGTGGAGATGAGTGATGGCGAGGATGCTTCCGACGTCGAGGACGGAGCACCACCCTCTCCCATGAGGGATGACGCCGACTACTACGGCGATGACGACGAGTAGTTGTCGCGACCGATGGTCGTAGCTCTATGTGTTGTAGGAATTGTAATCTCGTGAGGCATGTAACCGTGTTGGAAAACGATCCGCGTGTTGTTAATTAAGCTCTCCGAGATTTGTGTTTGTTTATGGGTCACACGTGATGTAACCTAAGACCGTGTTGTATCGGATTCGTGGTTTCCCGTGTATCAAAAATTTCTATCATGTTGCTACTATGTTAGAATCTATGGAATATGTGTGTTGCCAATGCATTATGCTTATTTCATCATATTTTCTTCATACATGCAATCTGAAATTTTTGATCCCTTATGTCCAATGTCATATTTTCTTGCTATTTTAGCTCTTGGTCTAATGAGCTAACGTGAGAAAAATTTTCATATGTGACAGATGGTGAACACCCGTCGTGGCGAAGCTTCCGGCAGTGGTCATGGTGCGAGGGATGAGCAACTCCCTAACCCTCCACCTCTCACGCCATTGGAGCAACTCGTGTCCAACCAAAACGAGATGTTCCGCTTGTTCTTTGCAAGCCAAACCAATCAAGGACAAGGTCAAGGACCGCCACCCCAAGGGCCGAGGAATTCCACCTATGCCGACTTTTGGGCCACTCAACCGGCCCAGTTTGGTGAAGCTACTACCGATCCTTTGGAGGCGGATAATTTCCTCCGCATCATTGAGTCGAAGTTTGCTCTCCTCAATTGCACATCGGAGCAAAAGGTTCTCTTTGCGGCTCAACAACTTCGTGGCTCCGCTAGTGCATGGTGGGCAAGTTTCACCGCCGCCCTTCCCGCCGGTACTCAAGTGAATTGGCCGGACTTTTGCATCGCGTTTCGCGCGCACCACATTCCCGCCGGTCTTATGAAGCGCAAGTTGCAAGAATTTCTCAACTTGAAGCAAGGTACGGAACCGTGCAAGAGTATGCACGGAAGTTCAACTACTTGGCTCAATATGCATCCTATCATGCCGACACGGATGACAAGAAAAAGGATTGCTTTCGTTCGGGGCTAAGCCCGAAGTTGCAAGATCGCTTGGCTCAAGTCACTACCGGCACGTTCAATGACTTGATGAGTGCCGCAATTGTGCAAGAAGATGCTATCCGTGCGCACCAAGAAGACAAGAAGAGGAAGCGTGCCGTAGGAAATCCATCCGGCTCCGCTCCGCCCAAGTACAAGCTAGCCATCACTTCCCCGTCCGGACAGAAGTTTCGGGCCGCACTGCCGCCGACGGGGGCTCACGCCAATTTGTGCCGCAACAACACCACCACGCCCACGGTGGAAATCAGCAGCACAACACTTCCTTCCGCCCTCCGCAGCAGCAATACCAAGGTGCTAGGCCCGGTCCGCAAGGTCCGTGCTTTAATTGTGGACGTCCGGGTCATTTTGCAAAAGATTGCCGTGTTCCGACACGTAACCCGGGCAACAACACCTCCAACAACAACAACAATGGTTCCGGAAGCGGCAACAACAACCAAAACCGCAATGGGAATAATGGAAATGGGAACCGCAATCAATCCTCCACTCCGAATGCTAAGAATGGCCGAGTCAACTATACCACGGCCGAAGAGATTCAAGCGGGAGAACCGGTACTTTCGGGTATGTTTTCGGTCAACAACCACTCCACTTTGGTTCTTTTTGATTCGGGTGCAACTCATGATTTCATTAGTCAAGCATGTGCAAAAACCCTACAACTCACTCCTACCGTTTTGGATATTCCCTATATCATCACGTCACCCGGTGGAAAAATAAAAACAAACCTAGAGTTGAGGCAAGTACCACTAAACCTAGAGAGAAAAATATACCCCTCCTCTCTCATAATTTTGTGTGGGCAAGGAATAGATATAATTCTAGGTATGAGATGGATGAAACTCCATAGAGCCGTTTTACACATCGATTCCCGTGAAGTTCACCTAAACTCCCCACTCCATGGTTCATCTATTCTCCGATTACCCCATCCAAAATTCTCCACTTCTAAAATCTACCATCTTGAGGGGAAAAGGATTGAGGATATTCCCGTGGTGTGTGATTTTCCCGATGTGTTTCCGGATGACTTACCGGGCATGCCACCCGATCGGGATGTCGAGTTTAAAATTGAGCTCCAACCCGGTACGGCACCAATTTCCCGTAGGCCGTACAAGATGGCTCCCAACGAGCTAGCAATCTTAAAAGAGCAATTGGGCGAGCTTATGGATAAAGGATATATCCGCCCTAGTTCATCTCCGTGGGGATGTCCCGCTCTCTTTGTGAATAAGAAAGACAAGACGCTACGTCTATGTGTGGATTATCGCCCTCTCAATGCGGTAACTATCAAGAATAAATACCCGCTCCCTCGGATTGATATTCTTTTTGATCAATTAGTTGGTGCTAAGGTTTTCTCTAAGATTGATCTCCGATCCGGTTACCATCAAATCAAGATCCGAGCCGAAGATATTCCAAAAACCGCATTCTCTACGCGGTATGGTCTCTTTGAGTATCTCGTCATGTCTTTTGGGCTCACAAATGCCCCGGCTCATTTCATGTACTTGATGAATTCGGTATTCATGCCCGAGTTGGATAAGTTTGTCGTGGTCTTCATTGACGACATTCTTATTTATTCGAAGTCCGAAGAAGAGCATGCCGAACACCTTCGCCTTGTTCTCCAACGGCTTCGTGATCATCAATTGTATGCCAAGTTTAGCAAATGCGAATTTTGGTTGAAGCAAGTTCCTTTCTTGGGTCACATCATTTCCGCGGAAGGTGTTGCCGTTGACCCGAGTAAAGTTGAAGAGGTGCTTACTTGGAAGTCCCCAAGATCGGTGAGACAAATTCGAAGTTTTCTCGGTCTTGCCGGTTATTATCGGAAATTCATTCCCAATTTTTCAAGCATAGCCAAGCCTATGACAAAATTGTTGGAGAAAGATGCAAAGTTTAAATGGAGCCGTGAATGTGAAGAAGCTTTTCAAACTCTCAAGAAGCATTTAACATCCGCTCCGGTATTAGCCCAAGCCGACATCACTAAGCCGTTTGACGTGTATTGTGATGCATCCGGTACTCGGTCTAGGATGTGTGCTAATGCAAGAAGGTCGTGTCATTGCTTATGCTTCTCGTCAACTTCGCAAGCATGAACAACACTACCCCACCCATGATTTGGAGCTAGCCTCGGTTGTCCTTGCTTTGAAAACTTGGAGGCATTATCTACTTGGAAATCTTGTCAATCTTTACACCGATCATAAGAGTCTCAAATATATCTTCACCCAACAAGAGTTGAACATGAGGCAACGCCGATGGTTGGAATTAATCAAGGATTATGAGTTGGAAATTCATTATCATCCGGGTAAAGCTAATGTGGTTGCCGACGCTTTGAGTCGTAAGGATCAATGCAATCACGTTACCGGTTGTTCTATGGAAAACTCGGGAATTTTAGATTCTAGTGAACCGAGTCTTCGAGTCATTCCCTATGGTTCACTATACAATCTAGCTCTCATTCCTACCCTTCGTGAGGAAATTATTGAGGCACAAAAGAAGGATGAAGGTATGGAATTTATTCGGCAAAAGATAGAAAAAGATGAGGCTACATGTTTCCGACAAGATGCCGATGGTGTATTATGGTTCAACCAACGTCTCGTTGTTCCGAAGAATATGGAATTACGGAAGAAGATAATGGATGAGGCACATTTGTCTAAATATTCCATACACCCCGGTAGCAATAAAATGTATCGCGGCCTAAGAGAAAAGTTTTGGTGGACACGCATGAAGCGTGAGATTGCACGGTATGTGGCCGAGTGTGATACTTGTCAACGAGTGAAAGCCGACCACTTGAGAAAAGCCGGATTATTGAACCCATTGAAAATTCCCGTTTGGAAGTGGGAGGACATTGCTATGGATTTTATCGTTGGATTGCCTCTCACATCAAAGAAGCATGATTCAATTTGGGTTATTGTGGATAGATTAACTAAGTCCGCACATTTCATTCCCGTCCATACCACCTACAATACAAAGAAGTATGCCGAGCTATACATCTCAAGAGTGTTATGTTTGCATGGAGTACCTAAAACTATTGTTTCCGACCGAGGTCCGCAATTTGTATCTCGCTTTTGGGAGCAATTGCATTCTTGTCTTGGTACCACTCTCATTAGAAGTTCCGCATATCACCCTCAAACGGATGGACAAACCGAAAGGTTGAATCAATATTTGGAGGATATCTTGAGAGCATGTGCTATGGAAAATCGAGGAAATTGGGACGATTGTCTCCCCTTTGCCGAATTCTCGTACAACAATAGCTATCAAGAGAGTTCGGGAATGTCGCCATTTGAAGCGTTGTATGGTCATTCTTGTCGTACACCCTTAAATTAGTCGGAAGCGGGAGAAAGAACAAATTTTGGTCCCGATCTTGTCACTCAAGCCGAAGAAAAGGTTCGACAAATCCAAGCCAACATGAAAGCCGCACAATCTCGTCAAGTGAGTTACGCTAACAAGAGGAGATGCCCATTGGAATTTGAGAAGGGAGATCATGTTTATCTTCGTGTCTCTCCGAATAAGGGCGTATCTCGGTTTGGAATTAAAGGAAAGTTAGCACCCCGCTATATCGGACCCTATCCGATTGTGGAAAAGCATAGCGCGGTTGCTTACCGATTGCAACTACCGGAAAGTCTTGCTCGAGTACATAATGTGTTCCATGTATCTCAACTCAAGAAATGTTTGAAGCCTCCGATAGATGTGGTCATTTCCGACACCGATCAACTAGAAGAAGATCTCTCCTACCCCGAATACCCCGTCCGGATTATTGATCAAAGCGACCGAGTAACCCGCAATCGCACCATCACCTTCTATAAAGTGCAATGGAGTAACCACACCGAAGAAGAAGCAACTTGGGAACAAGAAGATTTTCTAGAGAAGAATTTTCCCGAGTTCCTCGCGTCACACAAATCGGTAAATTTCCGTACTCCCTCTCCTTAATTCATAGCGATTCTCGGGACGAGAATTTCTTTAAGGGGGAGGGCCGTGACATCCCGTGTCACGATTAAGGTTAAGTACGTAATTACTACCCTAATCACATCACTAATCAAGCACTAATGATAATCACCCAAAGGAAAAGAAGAAAAATAAAAAAAAGAGAAAAAGGAAAAACCTAAACTAAACCCTAGCCCTAACCCAACCCATAAGAGAAGTGCAGAAATTATAAAAACACTACCCACATATTTTTGCACCACTGCGTTGCTCATGTAAAAAGATGAATTTACAGTATTTTTACAAAATTTTTGAACGAAGTTTTGAATGCCCAAAAATTCAAATTTAAATCTGAAACACTGTTACTTGTGAATTTTACATGAATTTTTGGAAGCAAGTTTAGAACTTCAAACTAAAAGGTGAAAATTAAAGCACATCGTACTGAAGCTCTACATATTTTTATTTCGAATTTTGGAGCAACGAGAAGTACAAATTTCATCCAAAGTTTCAAACCCCACATTCAAAATTTGAAAACCCAGATTTGAGCTCATTGCCCGGTGGGCAATGGCGGCACCGCCCGCCGGTCCGGCGCCACCGCGGCCTCCCCGCGCGTGCCCTGCCCCGTCAAGTCGCCACGCAAGCCCTGCCACTTCCCCAACCGCCCCTGTACCCGCCGGCCAACAGGAGCGGCCGGGAATTGAAGGCCGCGCCCCTCCTCCCCTGCCGGCCGTGCACCGCCCTGCCCCCTCCGCCTTAGAAAAGGCCGCACGGGAGCCAAGGCCCCATCCGAGCGCCTCCAATCATTCGCCCACATCCCTCTCGCACCTCCTCACATCATCGCTTCGCCTTCTTCCCCCTCGCCGGCGCGTGAATTGGAGAAAGGAACCGCCGCCGCCGGGACGACCGCCATGGCCGCCTCTGCGCCGAGAGCGATCTAGGTGAGCCCGCACGTCGATTCCTCGCGCCCAACCCCGCGCAGACCTCCCCCGCACGCTCCCCTTAACTCCGCTTCCCTTGACCTGCAGCCAAACGCCGGCAAATCGGAAGAATCCCGCCGCCGCCGTTCGCTCCGCCGCCCCCTCCGTCGAGCCGCCTCCACGGTTCGCCTCCACGCCGTCCGAGCCCGCGCCGCTACTCCCCATCGCGAGGTGAAGCTCCCCGGCCTTACCCCGCCCCCTCTCTCCCTCTAACCTGGACGCGCGCCGTAGCCGGAGACACCGCGGCCGCCACCGCTCGTCGCGGGCCCGCTCCGGCCACCTCCGGGCCCCGCAACCGTGCCCATGAGGACCGCCGTCCCGCGCACGTCATCCCCACCAAGTTTCGGAGCATGCGCTGCCCTAGAACGCCGCCGCATCGAACCTCGTCGGCGCCGGCCGCCGCTCGTCGGAGCGCGCGCGCCGCCCGTTCAAATCTGCCCTAGTGGCAATATCGTAAATAAGGCCGAACTTCATTCAAGTTTGAAAAATTCATATCTCGCGTTTGAAATGTCCAAAAATTACAAACTAAAATGTTTTGGAAACTAGAAGACTTGTACTTTCATAAAAGCAACATGAACTCATCAGATCTGGTCAGTTTCATATTTTTACAAAAATAACAAAAGTCAACCCCTGAAAACTTAACTAAGCCATAACTTTAAAACTATAAATCCAAAAATAATGCCACTTGGCCAAAACCTTCACATAAACATACATGAATTTCTGGCACTGGAAGATATGCATTTCATTTCATATTTTTCAAGTTATTGCATTTCTTGCATTCTCTGTATTTAATTTTTAATTAAATCTGTCTAAATTATTTTTGCATGAAACTTGGTAATTAATTCCCTCCTGGTACTGTGCATGCGTAGAAAAGTCCATGTTAATTTTCGAGCACGTTAAATAATTAATTTGGTGAACCCTAGATCTAAATTCCTAAAAGGTTATTTTCAGCACATGTGTAATTAGTTTTCTATTCTAAAAATTATGTTTCTGCATGGTTATGTAATTTCCACTGTTCACCATGTTCCCTAGCACTTAATGGCAGGTTTAGCCAAAGGCTTTCATATACTTCATGTATGTGATGATTTGTGAGATCGAATTATTATTAAAAATGAAATCGTCATCGCATGTGATGTTAAACACTTAAGCCTAGGTCTCTTCGATTTGTATTTTGAAAAACTTGCTAAAATATTAGTGCCAAACCTGCAAGCACCACAGCACTCATGTCTATACAATCGAGCCATTGCTCATGTATTAGTAGGATTATGTTTGTTCGTGTAATTGATTTCCTTAAAAGAAAACAAGAGGCATGTTTATGATTGCTAAGGTTTGAGCAAACAAAACTTTTGATTAACATCTTCATATGCATCTTTACAAAAACAGCACACATGCATCACCATCATCATCGATCTTGTATTCATGCCACTTATGCATTGCATTTCATCTTATAGGTGATGACGTCGAATTGATTCCGCCGGAAGACACGGTTGCTACGCTCAACGCTTGTGAGGCTAGTGCTAACTTCGATCAATCTCAAGGCAAGCCCCGGTGCATTCCTATTATTTTGAAATGTCTTTCTTTACCACTCTATTAAGGATGATGAATGTGCATTTAAGTTTTTAGGCGTTGATTGGAAATCCACATGCATAAATTCCTATATGTCCTATGTCGTTTACGTGTCATATCCTCGTTAGAATTGCTATGCTATGTTTATGGAGTCAACGATAGATTGGGGATCTCACTCATGGCTTATGATTAAATGTGAACATGATGAATTTGGTTAAAATTGAGAACACCCCATTGTGGCTCCGCGAACAAGTTTGAGTTGTGTACCACTTGCATACCTTTCTTATGGGGATTGGTAAACCTATGTAGCTTGCAAGTTGTAAAGTGAGCCGGATATCTCACCGACCTAGAGGTGATGTGTTTGGCACGGTGGTTGCACGGGTTGAGGACCGTTGGAGAGTACATGGGTTAAGCCTTGGGCGCGTTGTTGAACGGTCGCAAGGGGACGTGTACTCGGGGTCGGTGGCCCCGTGTTTTACTTTATGATGAACTCGCGAACGGTGGCCATACGTGTTCTTAAATGATGCGTATGTCGTGCATTTGGGTTCTTTCCTGCAGGATTAATGATTCGATAATTATCGCCGTTTCCTCTCGGTTAATGAGTACCACTTGATTCGAGCAGTAATGATTCTTTTATTCGAACTCTATGTTGTAATCAAGACTTAATTATGTAACCTTGCAAATCGTGTATGTTTGTTAATGTGATGCTATGTATGGTTGCTTCGTCAATCATCTCCCAAGGCGATCCGTACCACACTTAACTATCTTTCGGGATAGGGGTGTGACAATGGCGAACTCACTGGTGGTGACCAAGTAGCATGAGCTCGGCCGGAGACCCGCCAACGGCAAGGTCCGAGCGCGGCGGAGACTCCGGCAGGGTGCGGGGCTCGCCCGAGAGCTCGTGAATTAGGGAAAATTGCAGGGTGAGCTCGCATGGATCATAAGCAAGCTCGACATGGGGTTCTAAGAGATTAAGCACGGCCGGGAGGGGTGGCTCACCGGGAGTGGCGTGAACGGAGGCGATCGGACTTGAGGAAGATGACGATTCCGCGATGCCCTACGGAGCAAGCTTGCGGTCAAGTTGACAATCAAAATGAACACTCTCTTGTGCATCATTGAAAGGAAGAAAGAAGGCAAATGGCTCACCACAGCTCGCTAATTTGGAAGTGCGGTGACGACAACCCGGCGGTGAGCTCCTCGGAAATATGATGAAATTCTCGGGTTCCGAGAGGGCTTGAGGGCGAGCGGCTTTTCGGAGACTAGGCTGTGGGCTCGGCGAAGCTTGTGGTGGGGTGGTCTTGGACGGAGGATCGCCGGAGTGGCCCGGCGACGGTGATCCGAGGAGCTCCGGCAATGGCGGAAATGGAGGAAATGGGAGAGAGAGGGAGGGACAAGCACGACGGGGGGGGGTTCTTATCCCACGGGGAGGCGGTAAGGGAGGAAGCCGGGCGAGCGGCTGCGCAACCAGGCTGCGTGGCTGCTGCTTGCAGCTCGACACGGGAGGCGGCACGGCGGGGGCGGTGGTGAGACGCGGGAGAGAGAGGAGAGAAGAAGAGAGGCTGGCGCCGGGCCGATCTCGGACATTTTGCAAAAACACCCCCAGGCTTTTGGAAAATTAAAAAGTGACCTTCCCGTGCTCGGGAATTCTACGAAAAATCGGGGCGTAAATGAAAGCATTTTAGGAATTTTTCCTATTAAGTCCAGGATGAAATTCCAAATTAATTTTGGATTAAAAATTCATAGATAAATTAACAAAAGAACCTTTGTTTATTTCTTGTAATTATTTTTACCAAGCAAAATAATTTCGGGGAACTTTTATAAATCTTTGTTTATGATGTTTAAGCAATAGAAAATGTTAAACACATTATTTTCTCTTATTTAAATTCTTTTTAAGCATTTCCTTTAATCTTTAGTTAATTTGATATTTTATGTGCATTTTCTTAACACAATATTTCATAACTTCATAAATGCAATATGATGACATGCTCATGTATGAGATGAAATGCATTTCATTTTCCGAGAGTTGTTACATGGCGGATGGGAGCTATCGATGTCGTGACGGGGTGCTCGGCCGAGGGTGCAAGCTCGCTGCGACGTATTGCATCGAGGCGGGGTTCAACTTGCTCGAGCGGCGGTCTTGCGGTCACGTTCGAGCCCTGGCTGAGCCGGGCTCTTCGATCGGGGCGGACCCCGACGAGGTGCCGGTGCGGCTGTTAAGGTTGCCACCGGCGGGTCCTTCGGGAGGATTGGGTCGCGCATGGCCGGGCGGCTGCGCTCGAAGATGTCGGGGCGCGTCACTTGGGGTTAAGTTTTTTATGAGGCCCGTTCTTTTTGCCGGGATGTGGTGTTAATCTTCTCTTTGCTTCACGGGACTCGGAGCCGGCCAAGGAGGAGTCCGAGGAGGAAGAAGAAGAGGAGGAGGAGGAGGAGGAGGACGAGGCGAGACGGAGGCGAAGGAGATAGAAGACCATGCTCTGCTGGTTGTTGGCGATCACGGCGCGGAGCCTCCTTCTATGGGAGTCGGATCCAGCCGAGAGGTCTAGGAGTTGATAGAAGGGCTCTTCGCCCCCTTTCCTGTATTTTGCTTTTCCGTACTTCGCGCTTTCATTGCGCACGAATGATTTTTGTAAATTAACATTTTTAACTCTGTGTAGGAATGCGAAAGCAATGCTTCCGAGCTTGATTTTGGGATTGGGCCTTCCCGGCGACTCATTGCGGAGTGATAGCGCGGCCTCGAGCTCCGAGGTCAACTTAGGTTATTTTGAGGCGGCGGACGAGAATGAGCGGTGAATCGGGCCGCGAGGCGAGGGACGAAGTCAATTTTGGAGCGAGCGCTTACGCAGCGTCCCTTCGCCTCGAGGCTGCGCCCGAGCGAGGCTGTCCTCACCCCCTTGACAAGTAGGTTCGAGACGTTTGGAAGCTAGTGGCGATGTTAATAGTTGTAGTCCCGCATGTTCTTCACTTCCGCCCTCTTCGGCGGCCGCGACTATCGCCCCTGTCTTTTGGGCGGGATGAATGGGAGATTGTGAAGCCGGCGTTTTTAAGTGCGGCGTTGTTGTAAAAGAGAGCCATGAAAGTTTCTCATTGAGTTGTGCTCTGCTTTTCTTTGTAGGGTTCAGCCCGGTGGCGGATGAATTTTTGCCGACAATTTTGTTGACGCCACTCCGTTTGCGTTTGAGCGAGGTCACTTGAGGGCTACATGGGGTTGTTACGATCGCTGCCTCGCTGAGTATCCTCGAGGCGATCCGGCCCACTTTTGGAGCGTTGTTATGGTTCGCTTTGCCAAAGGACAATGCAAGGCGACGAAGATTTTTAAAGGCCACTTGGTGACTTCGCCGGCTGCCCTCGCGGAGAATGCCGATGTTAAAACTAAGGTTCCGGAGTGCGACCCGGCGGAGATGTTTTTGCTTACGATACTCCGCGTCGTGAGGGGGCAAAATAGGATTCGCTATGGGGATTTCTTAGTTTACCTTTGTACCCGACTTTGGCTTCGCACTATCGTACTTTGATGCGTTTGAGCTGTGTTGCTTGATTGTTCTTGTATTTGTGTTATTTTTGTGTTCGAATGTGAGCCCTGTTTGATCTTGAAATCTTGTGTGTGTTCTTTTTGTGAGAGCTTAAGTTGCTTCGAACGAAAATGCAAGCCCCCTTTCGGTTTATGCGTCGTTTTGTTTAAATAAAACCCCTTTCGCGCGCCAAATGTCGAGTCTTAATCTCAGCACTAGAACTGCCCGGTCCCTCACGAGTACGGAATTCGATGGTGCAACACACGAATCACACAAGAACACAAGATTTTAGACGAGGTTCGGGCCCCTCGATTGAGAGTAATACCCTACGTCATGTATGTTGTTGTGTATTGCCTTTAGTAGATTGCTAATTGCCAATTGTCGGAGAGATTTCGAG
This sequence comes from Chloris gayana, assembly GCA_031894775.1. Lineage (NCBI taxonomy): Eukaryota > Viridiplantae > Streptophyta > Magnoliopsida > Poales > Poaceae > Chloris > Chloris gayana. The sequence continues at coordinate 380,050 of JAUNZO010005062.1, read as the reverse complement.
GGTGCCTTCTCCACGTTATATATCCGGGGAGATAGGGTTACATGCAGAGTCCTAGTCCGTTTACAAAGATTACATACTCGAAGTTCTATCTCTAAGCTTTCCTTGTTAATTCGAGTCCTAATAGGCTGAAATTGCTTCTTTACTTGTGGATCAAGCCATATCACGTCGGTCTTCACATTCGCCTTGTTTTCATACCAATATATGGAACCTTCTATTATTCCATACCGGTCCGGCACCACTATGTGTGTGACACCCCGGTGTCACGAACGTCTCAACTCAAAATTCTACAATTATCTAATGACTCTGTAGAACCCCAATATAAAAATTTTGGTCACATGCATAGTGATTTGAATTGCAAATTCAAATAAATTAATGTTGGGTTGAACTACAAGTCAAAATGTTCCTATAACACTTTCCCCTGGAAAAACTATATGTTGTAGAGCAAGTCAAAAGTAAAATCTGGGAACAAGTCCCATGTCTTTTGGATCAGTAGAACTCCCTATAACAATTCGAGAAGATCAAGTTTTACCCCTTTTTGATGAATTATCAAAATTTAATCAGAGAGAGTTTGGACTCAAACTTTTCATGCATGTCTAATCCAAGTGAAGTACTACATGCTAGTATTTTTGTTTGGAAAGTTTGAGCACGGGAAGTACTCTATTTAAGACTTCACTTTTGCACAAAGGCCACATTTGGAAAATGGAAAAGATACCTCGGAATATTCTCATGGGTCCCACTATTAGCCTCTTCCCTTCTCTTTCTTCTTCCCTCACGCCCGACCGTGGCGAAGCTGTGCGCCGGCTGCCCTCCCGCGTGGCATCTCCCCTCCGAGCTCGTCCCCACCATGACACGCCTCACCCGAGCTTCCCCCTTCTCCTCTGCTCACAGCTCTCACTTCTCCGCCTATCTCTCCCGCAGCGCAGCAGACAAACGGAGACAATATCCGAGTGCCGCCCCGCTTGAGCTCCCGTCGCCCCACCGTTACGGAGCACGCCAGCCCGAGCAGAGCACGCCAATGGATGCGCGCTAGCGCCTACTAGCTCGCATAACCGCGCCGTCCCCATCCCCGCACCGAGTCGCGGGTATTTGGAGAAATCCCGCCCGACCGCCATCGCCGGCCGTGCCCGTCCTCGAGCACAAATTCGCCCATCACGGTGAGCCTCTTCCCTTGAATTCTCCTCCCGTGCGTGCGCGTTAACCTGCTGCACCCCACGACACCTTTCCCCCTTTGTTTCCCCAACCGAGCAGGCCGCCATGGAGTGTTTCCCCGGCCACCACCCGCCGGGCGGCTCTGCCCGACGATGAGCGTCACCTTTCGGTCATCTTCAAGGACGACGAATCCCATGTCGTGCTTCCCCGGCTCCCACCGAAACTCTGCGGCCAAGAAGAAAGGACTTTCCTCCACCGTGGCGAGCTCCCGCCACCGCCGAACCTTCGCACCCGCCATGGCGGGCGGTTGAGCCATCTCCGGAGCTCCTCCACCCGCGCACCACCCCCAAGCACTTCGCCTCGCCGTGCGCAACACTTGGTTGAGCTCCCATGTCCGTCTCGACCAACTCCGGCGTGGTCCTCCGCCGTGCGCCGCCTCGCTCCGACGAACCACACAACGGGCCACACGCCCCGGATCCAAAATGGCCCATAGCCACAACCGATCCCATCTTTGTGGCCCTACTGTGTGTCTGCCGCCGGATTGGTTCAATTTAAATCTCGTAATGGCATTTTTGTAAAATATGCAGAAAATTGAATAAATTTAGAAAACAAAATCATAACTTAAGATTTAGAGCTCCAAATCGAGTGAGACAGATTTTGTTGGATTCCTTGCAACAAGTAATATTTATTTGTGCTGATAAAACTCATTTTTGCTGCATAATGTTTCCAAAATAATTATAAGTTTGTAAACCCTATTTAATTAATATCTTTTTATCTAGAAATGCAAATGATGCAAACTAAAATGTTTTGGACTCCTCTAGACATGTTCTTTATTATGGTGCATCATATTCATCACGTCTGTGCATGTATATCATTGTATGCTTAATTCTTTATTTAGCATGTTTATTTTCTAATAATTAATTTATGAATCAAATAAATATTCTACCAAAGCAAAAATGTCACTAATAGCATTTAACATCACCCTGTATTGCCCCATGTCCATATCTGCACCCAATAATTTCCTAGGAAATTTTGTTTGTAAAAAAACCTTTCGCTTTATGTTTGATGTTAAACCCCTCCACATAAAATGATAAAACTTGTTTATCTCTGTTATTTCATGCATGTATCACCTGCATAACGCATTGGTACAGAAACTTTGCAAAGGTGATCATGCCTTTTAAATGTCTTTAACTATCATGTTAAGTACTTCATTATTGCATGTGATAATGAAGGGATATTTTAAAATCAATTTATATTTAAGCATATGTCTTCAAGAACCATCTTACGTAACATATCAATTCTGTTTTTGAATGTATTATTCATACATCGACATCATCCATATTGTTTGCATGTCTTTGCATTCATCGATATTGACATCTCGTTAATTTAAGAAATGTTGAAGTGCTGGTTGAGGATCTTCGGAAGGATATCTCTCTCAATTAAGACCCGGCATCCGAAGACCCTAGCTCTGTTGTAGTAGCTCCGAGGCAAGCCCCGGTGCATCCTCCGCAGTTTTAAAGTTTTTATTTTCAGTATCACAATTGCTAGACTGTCTAGAATGTATTGTGCATTAAGTCTAGGTATTTGGCTGAAAATTCACTTGCATTGTCCCTAGATGAATCCTTTGTAGATGTTGTACTTGGTATAGTTAGCCTACTAGAATATTTGCTATGCTTAATTCTAGGATCAACGGTACACAAGGTCAATTACTCAAATGTTAGTAGAACAAGTTGTTAATCCCATGCTTGAGTAAATGGAACCGAACGAGTCTGTTTTGGAAAGAGCGAAGGCAAGGGCCTGGATAGGGCTTGTCTCGCGAGGGAGGCAGACTGTTCGTGTAAACAACTAAAAGTTGAGACATGGACGGGCCGGTAGAGGAAAGGGCAAGCACATGTGCCTTGCGAGGGCATAGTTTGCAAGGTTGTAGCCCCATCCGTGTCGGTTGAGGACCGTATCATTGTTGGCCCCTTCGGACAAGTTTTGAACTGTACCGAGTACATGCTAGTTTTATTGGGGACTAGTAACTTATGTAGCACTGGATGTTGTACTATGGAAGATAACCCGGGTCTTCGGTCTTTGTGCCCGCGCAAGGAGTGGGTAGTACGCTCACGACGTTACCGATGAGCTGCTGGCCACTTTGGAGATCCGGTACCCTTCCCGCTTGGTCGACACCTTTGTGAAAGGTTGAGATACGTGTTCTTAAATAATGCGTATGCCGTGTGCTTCGGGTTTTCTCAGCTGGTGTAAAATTGATACGTATCATTGTCCCTCACGAGTAATGAGTACCAGCTTGTTCACTGAGTCACATCGTAGAAATAACTTGAATTTAAATTCTAAATGCTATTGGTACTTGCTCGGTTATTGTTGTTGATGAGGTTACTTTGATATATTTATGCTACACTTGTATTTATGTTTCTCTTGCATGATCACTGAATTTATTTATCTAATATTAAACTTGGCAATAATATTGAAAGTAAGGATCCACCGCTTAGTCGTTGTTTTATATCCTGAAAATCAGTACACTCCTCCGAGCCTTGCATGTCTAGGAGTCGGTTTTCCGAACCATTTGACGGGTCGGTCTTGTTGAGCTTTAGTTGCTCATGCTTTGTGCTATGTTGTTCTTCGGGTAATATAGATGATGCATATGAGTTGCCTGTTGGTGTACTGCCACTGGGACCTGCAGATCCCGGAGGGCTGGTCTTCTCACCGGGAAGCCTAGCCTTGCCGCTGCTTGTGTTTGGCTACGTGATTATCCGTATGGGCTCGGATTAATCACCATCGCATGTATCGTCGAGATGTATATTTGTAGACGTTCATTTACGCTTCCGCTTCCGCATTTTCAAACTTGAACTTGTTTATTTTCCGCTGCATTAAACTTTGATGTAAAATTATGTTAATTTCTCTATGTCATATTTGAACTCCGTCGGTTGTTGTATTATCTTGTGTCTGCTTAAACAGCACCTCGGGCTCTTCGATCCGTGGGCCCTCTCCACCAGTCTTATCTTCATTGTTATGCCACTATGTCTCTGATTATTCATTCCATTGATAATTATATACCCATAAGGCAAGTATACAATGGATCGAGATGTATATTTTTAGACGTAAATTTCCACTTCCGCTTCCTCATTTTCAGAACTGAACTTGTTGAATTTCCGCTGCACTAAACTCCGATGTAAAATGATGATAATTTCAGCTATGTAATATTTGAACCCCGTGTGTTGTTGTACTATCTTGTGTCTGCTTAAACAACACCTTAAGAATCACGATCCGTGGGTTGGTCTGTCTCAGCTGGCGTTAATTCTAGGATAATACAACAATTATGACATATTTTTGAAAACTATGGTGTAAATACGGTGAGGACTACATTAGTATATGTCTAAATATATATAAGGATATTAGAGTTGGTGGCAAATATAATATAAGGTTATGTTTGTTTAAATACTTGTATCTACGGCTTCCTAAGGTATGTTTTCTATCTGTGCCATGTGCCCTCGAGCGGATACGGGACCCCCTTCGGCTTGTGGCTTACCACGAGGCGTTCCTTTTTCATGGGTCGTTACTAATAGTACTGTGCTTATTTTCGTAGTTTCTTCTAAATTTGATGTAATGTTTCTAAAATGAATCTTCTGCAGGTACATAACTTCATTAGTTTAAGTGTCGATAATCTAGATTGACTTACGTGGTTGAGTGCAGGTCGCCACCAAAGTTTGTACACCGCTGAGACGGTCTTTTTAGTTTGGTGAGGAACGACTAAGATAAATAATCAACTTGCATCATGGCATGGCATACAAATAACTGAATTAAAATTTGTCTTGTCCCCTTTCAAACCTTCTGGATGTTTTGTGTATGTTTTGAAATAATCAAGATGTTAAAATTTTGACTTAAGGAAAAACCTAGAGCTCAATCTTTGAATCGGTCCTGGTCTTTCAAAAAAATCATAGCTTCTGTTCTAAATGTCGTGAAACTCTGGGTCATACTCTCTGGAAAGGTATCAAAATTCTCTACACGTTTTGTATTCAAAATTTCTTCATTTGACCCTTCGAAATTCTCCAAATATGTAAAAGGAGCTGGACAATTCATTCTGTTCATTCTGCAAGCGTGTGCGACATGGAGGCTGAGTCAAAAATTCATATCTATTCGATAATTTTGAATTGGAGGCATACAAATACTTTCTGAAAAGTATTGGAAGTCCTCATGATTTTACAACTCTTGCCAAATCTCAACCATGTTGAAAGATGCCTCAAAACCATTAATCTTTGAAACCTGTTTACTGTCATACAGATTTCGACTCCTGTTGGTAAATAAATCATATCTTTCGTTCTAAATGGTGTCAATTTTTCCATGAGTATCCGTTGGAAAGAAAGTTTTACCAGATACAACTTTTCTATGATGAGGTTCCCATGATTTTGCATGGAAGTTGCTCAAATTAGTCGATTGAGCATGACTAGTTTTCTGTCCAGTCAGGAAGGTGACAGTTTCTGTACCTACCATACAAAATTCATAACTTTAGTTTTACAAATCCTCTGGAGGCAAATAAGTACTTGCTGGAAAGGTTAGAAAGTCTTCATTCTTTTGAAACTGTATTGCAGGCATGATTCCTTCTGTGCTGTTCCCAGAAATTAAAACACGAAGGACTGCTCCGACAGTTTTCCTGAGATCATTCATCACCATGAGTAATTCATATCTCCCATTTTATTCATGTGATTGAGGTGTTTGAGTACATTTTAGACATATTATGAAGTCCTATATAACTTGGTGCTGACCATAATATATGAGTTGACTCTAAAATTTCTAGAAAGTGCATTTTTCTGACTGTTGTCTAGTGAAGACAGAGTCTGTCCAGATTCTCAGGTAGCCAATAGTTTGGATCCTTTTGGTTTGAAGTGTTCCAATGTATTCAATTTAACTTATCATGAAGTGAACGCTACACCTGAGGCAAATGCATCTCCTTTTCACGCTGGAAAGTGTTACACTTTTATACCAATTTCCGCGGATGACAGAAAGTACCATATGTCAACTAACTTTGTGTCCATTTTCTGAGTAAAATGGAAACATATGTTGACTTAGTTTCACTTTGGAGCACTTCTGAATTTTATTGTTCTTTGTACATTAATTCCTTAAAGAATTTTTATCTATGTCTATGGGATAAGGAAAACTAATGTACAACGTTCATTCTTTTCAGCATGGTTAACACTCGTCGAGGTGAACCTGAGAGTTACCAGCAGGGATGGCGTCGCAATGAACCTCCACCACCACCGCCACCTTCATTGGTGCAAGTTCTTGCATCACTGCTGGAATATCGACATGAGGACACTGAGCTCCTCCGACAGATAGCACAAAATGCTAATCGTGCTAGTGGACGCCGTGACGATCAGCAACGGCAAAGAACCTATCAGTATTTCTATTCCAGAAGCTTATGTCTGTCCACAGCAGCAGCAAAATTAGAATCCACGTCCTGCGCAGCCTTCTGGACAATACATGTTGCTATGCTAAGCGGCAGGGTAAGAGCTCACTTAGCACACCGAACAAAAGTGACTAGACATGCGAAGTATGAAAACAAGGGGTGAGATAACAACTCTTGCATAAGCGAAGTTAGCTCAACGATTACATGTCCCTTTACAAGCGACTCTTGGTCTTCTTTTATAGTCATGGGGAACCACAACTTTAAATGACCACCCTACCCCTAGCTGAATGCCCTTGGAACTGCGAGAGGCGGTAACTCTCGAGGGCATTACGGACAATCCTCTTGACGTGTGTGGACGGCGGGTTAGCTACCGCCAAGCTTGAGGGCACAGCGGGAAGACACTTCACTTAGGCTCCTACTCTTCGCACTGGGAGACGGCTTGGGGCGTGGTCGGCGTCTTCGCCGTTGGCCACGTGCTTCACTTCGCGTCGCACGGCCAACGCTAGCACTTTGCACCATCGCCTAGCCACTGCTCCGCTAGGTTACCTGCACATCTATTAAAACCACTATCAATGTTGGCATTAGTGGTTAAGGAAAGGCACATGACTCGGGCTCGTCGAGGCGAGGTGGAGGACCACGAGGTAGAGGCGTGCGATCAAGAACACCTCACAACTTGCTCACCCACACTGTTAGCACACTATATACCATTCAATCGCCTGGTGGAAATATTATTGCTGATCAAGTTTTGATTAGAGCATCTTTAGAATTTAATCGAAAAATTTATCCGACCACTTTTATCATACTAGAACGGCAACGAATAGATTTTATTTTCGGCATGCAATGGATGACATTTCATAAGGTTATGCTAGATATTGCACCTTGTATCGTCCATTTAAATTCTCCACTTTGTGGACATGATTCCATTCTTTTACACCTATCTCCAAACGTACAACCATTGTTGTCCATCATCCGGAGGAAAAAATCTATGGATCATATCTCAATTGTCTATGAGTTCCAAGACGTTTTTCCGGATGATCTACCTGGTTTACCTCCAATCTGGGATGTTGAATCCAAAATTGAGTTACAACCTAGAACATCTTCGATCACTCTCGACAGACCATACAAGATGGCACCAAATGAATTGGTAGAGCTGAAAATCCAATTGAAAGAATTATTTGACAAAGGATACATATGCCCAAGGTCATCACCTTGGGGTTGTCCTACCATGTTTGTGAAGAAAAACGATAAAAGTTTTCGCCTTGTTGTTGATTATCGATCGCTGACTGAAGTCACCATCAAAAATAAATACCTTTTGCCACGCATTGACATTCTCTTTGATCAGCTGATTGGTGCAAAGGTTTTTTCGAAAATTGATCTTCGCTCGGGCTACCATTAGATAAAAATCAGAGAAGAAGATACTTCATAGACCACATGTTCCACAGGATATGGGCTTTATGAATATTTGGTGACGTCCTTTTGATTGACCAACGCCCCGGCATATTTCATGTACTTGATGAATTGAGTATTCATGCCGGAGTTAGAAAATTTTGTTGTGATTTTCATCGATGACATTCTTGTTTATTCCATGTCTAAAGAAGAGCACGCCGAACATCTTCATATTGTGTTGCAACGACTGCGTGATCACAAGCTATATGAAAAATTCAAAAAGTGTGAATTATGGTTGGAACAAGTACCATTCCTTGGTCATGTGGTTTCAACCGAGGGTATCTCAGTTGACCTCGGAAAACTTCAAGATTTGCTGAATTGGAAACCGCCAAAAATAGTCTCTCAAGTCCGTAGCTTTCTCGAGCTAGCTGGATATTATTGGCGGTTCAATCCTAATTTATCTCAGTTGGTAAAACCTATCACCAAGCTTCTGCAAAATAATGTGAAGTTTGGTTGGAACCAACAGTATGACGAGGCTTTTCAAAATTTGAAGAAGTTGCTAAAACCGCTCCTGTTTTGGCTCAACCCGATTTCACAAAATCTTTTGATGTATATTGTGATGCATCCGGAACGGAACTTGGTTGTGTGCAGATGCAAGAAGGCCGTTTCATTGCTTATGCATCTCGACAATTGCGCAAGCATGAAGAGCATTACCCAACTCATGATTGGAGTTAGCCGCAGTGGTTCTTGCACTGAAAATATGGCGGCATTATTTGTTGGGAAATCTTGTGCATATTTTTCACAAATCACAAGAGCCTGAAATATATCTTGACACAATCTAATCTGAACATGTGACAGCGCAGATGGCTCGAGCTAATTAAGGACTATGAGTTAGAAATTCATTACCACCCCGAGTAAAGCCAATGTTGTAGCCGATGCATTGAGCTACAAAGTGCATTGCAACAATCTAAATTTGCAACTTGAGGACAGCAGCAAGGATGTCCCCTCCAATAAAACAAGTGTTCATATTTCATATTTCACCTATGGCAGCCAAACCCAATTTAGCTATACATTCTACCATCCGAGATGAAGTGATTGCCATCGAGACACAAGATCCGGGCATGGCTCACATCCGATAAAAAATTAAGGATGGCAAAGCTGCTTCTTTTTAGCAAGATACCAATGGTGTTCTATGGTTCGATAACCGTTTGGTAGTCTCCAAAAATTTTGAGTTGCATCATAAAATTTTGGACGAAGCTCATTGATCAAAATATTAAGTCCATCCGGGTAGAAACAAGATGTACCAAGGGCTGAAAGAAAATTTTTGGTGCACTAGAATGAAGCGAGAAGTCGCTTGTTATCACTAGAAGAAACTATTTATTCTATGACGGATTACAGGTGACGGTTTAGAAATCCATCACAGATTTGGAATAGTAGATATTAGGCCCATAATATAGTGACGGTTTAATGAATTCGTCATGAGCTGGCCCATAATATAGTGACGGTTCATTGAATTCGTCATGAGCTAGCCCATAATATGGTGACGGTTTAAATGACACTCAAATTTATATTTCCTTGTATGTATATATTTCAATTTGGTATAAAAATATTTTAAATATTTGCTTGCCTTTTATTTGGAGCTCATATGTCAACTAATGCACAAATGACACTCAAATTTATATTTTCTTGTATGTATATATTACAATTTGGTATAGAAATATTTTAAATATTTGCTTGCCTTTTATTTGGAGCACATATGTCAACTAATGCACAAAAATTTATGAGCTCTTAAGATTTAGAAATTTTCAACTCCAGAAGAAAGCATCTTACCACCAGACCACTACCACATTTATGAGCTCTTAAGATTTAGAAATTTTTAAGTTTCTTCTATTACTGGAATTTCGGGTTGACATGAAGAACACTTGAACATATCATATTTCTCTTTTTGATGCCAGATTAAAATCTGTAACATGTATTTCTCTCCGATAGAGAATCCAAATTTGGTAATTCTTTTTTCAATTATTTTCTAAAATCACGATATTTATTCATATAGCATTTGTTGGTACATTAGCATTATTTATTGTATACTTAGGATTATTAGCTACTCTTCTTTGACAAATTAAAAAAATATAAAATACATTATTTTTTCATAGAAAGTAAGAATGTAACTTCATATTGTCTAATGTTATAGTAAACATAAGATTGTGTCAAAATCTGAGATGCTTATTAATTCAAATGTATTGTGAGGTGTGCAGACTTCATAGTTTAACTTAAGTTGGAGCTTAATTCTCAATCTTTCTGGGCACTTTCAGTAGGAACAACGACGCATCATGTGGTGAACATGCTGTTCAAGTTTCATGATTTAAGGAATTTTTTTACAGGGTTTGGTGATTTCGGTGTTAGGCAGACTACTGTTTCGTGCGCTGTTCGTCGAGTTCATTTGTTCTGCATCTTCCGTTCTTGGAACCACTCGTTCTCATATGTGCAGTAGCAGCTCTTGGAGGGCAGTAGCATGTTGGTTTTTGGTTAATCAATCTGGACTCCATAGCAAAATGGTGAGTGCTTGCCGCGGCTCCTCGTTCATCTACTTGCTGGACTGAATACTGTATGCATAACATTTAGGCAGTACTGTACTGCACATACGGGGAGGCATGTTCGTTTCTTTATCAAATGCATGTCTGTCAGCTAGCTCATGTTTTGTAGCATAAATTTGCCTCAGAATTATCAATGTCAAAATTACATAGAGAATATTACTATGAGGTAACTTTTTAAGATTTGACTCTTCACCGTCTAATACTGAAATCAGTAGCATCATAATTAAAATGATATGCGCAATAGCTGCTCCGATATAGAATTCTCTTCCATTGTGATTGTTGGGTGGGTATTACTTACATGTGAGTTTTTTTATCTATTTTTCTTTAGTGTACAAATCTGAATATTTCGATTAACTTGCATGTAATTTTTGAATGTTGTGAATGTGACTTAAGCCGTAATATCTCTATTTTTCTTGTCTATATCTGTGCTTGCAGGATTCGGATGGTGCACTCAACATAAGGATAGAAAGACTATCCTACAAGTTTAGGGGTAGAGCTGTTTGTATCTCTAGAGGAATTAGTGTGCTATAAGCTAGGGACTAGATCTTTGTAAGCATCTGTATATGAATGTGTTAGATCTAAACTCAATTTGTAATGAATGTACTGGTGGATACATTTCAAATTAATGTGACAAAATTTTGATGCAAAAATATTTATTAAATTTTTTTATATGCAATGAATTGGTCGAATGACTATCAGTATCACACATGGCCGAGTGTGACACGTGGTCCATTTTTGACGTATCAAATGCTGCCATGTCAGCGTCCACATAAGTTGTCTTTGTCAGCTGCCATGTGTTTTGTTACTGTTGAATTAGTATTATGTGGCGGTGAGTTTGTGACGGTTCTATCCGTCATTAATATTGGGCTTCGGGCTAGATTGGATTGGGCCTAAATCAAATCATGATGGTTTTAAACTGTCATAGATTGAGTTAGACTGTGACGGTTTGGTGAAAACCGTCATGCGATTTAATCCGCCACGCTCAATCCATGACGGAATTCTAAACCATCACAAATAGTAATTTATGACTGTTTTTTAGCCTTTTACGACGGAAAGTGGCTCAATCCATGACGGAATTCTAAACCATCACAAATAGTAATTTATGACGGTTTTTAGCCTTTTGCGACGGAAAGTGACTGTCACGGAATAAATAGTTTCTTCTAGTGTATGTCACGGAATGTGACACGTATCAACGCATTAAGGATGACCATTTGAAGAAAGCCGGTTTGCTACAAAAGTTAAGCATTCCTGATTGGAAATGGGACGATATCAGTATGAATTTTATTATTGGTCTTCCTTGCACCTCTCGGAAGCATGACTCCATTTGAGTTATTATTGATCGACTTATAAAATCAGCTTCGTTTATGTCGGTCAACACTTGCTATACCGTTCGTCAATATGCTGAACTTTACATCTCCAGAATATTGTGCTTGCATGGTGTACCGAAGACGATAATTTTAGATTGTGGTTCTCAATTTGTGGCACGATTTTGGGAACAACTACATGCACCTTTGGGCACCAAATTAATCCGTAGTTCAACATATCACCCCGCCACCGATGGATAAACTAAGCGTGTGAACCAAAATTGGAGGATGTGTTTTGACACATGGTGGAAATTGGGATGAACATTTGCCTCTCGCTGAATTTTCTTATAACAATAGTTATCAAGAGAGCACAAGAATGTCTCCATTTGAGGCATTACATGGTCGCAGCTGTAGAACTCCACTCAATTGGTCTGAACCTGGAGAAATAGTCATCTTTAGACCTGATCTTGTGTAGCAAGCCTAAGAAAAGGTTCGCATTATCCCAGCAAATTTTAGAGCTGCAAAAGAACGGAAAGAAATGTATGCGAATAAAAGACATCGGCCCCTAACTTTTTAAAAGGGCGACCATGTCTATCTTCTGGTATCATCTATGAAAGGTATTCAGCGGTTGGAGTCAAAGGCAAATTAGCTCCCCATTATATCGGTTCGTTTAAGATAATTGAAAATGTGGGCCAGTAGCATACAAGTTGGTATTGCCGATCGACCTATCGGGAGTGCATGACATCTTTCGTGTGTCTCAACTAAAGAAATGTCTCAAGCCACCTGTGGATGTTATCTTGGATGATTATTCACACTTGCAACCAGACCTAACCTATTCTGAACATCCGGTAAAAATATTGGATGAAAAAGATCGGGTCACTCGAAAGCGAGCCCTCAAGATTTATAAAATCCAATGGAATAATCATTCGGAAGATGAAGCAACCTAGGAATCAGCAGAATTCTTGCGTACTCATTACCCTAGATTTTTGCATCAACTCTCGGGTATGACACGTTAGGCTTCCTCTAGTTTGACTTTAATCTTGGGACGCGATTTTCTTGAGGGAGGGCTGTGACAATTATCTCCTGACCTTATAGAGCCACAATATAAAATTTTTGGCTACATGCCTAGTGATTTGAAATTTGAATTCAAACATTCATATTGGGTTGAAGTACAAGTCAAAATTTTCATATAACAATTGCCCCTAGAAAAAATATATTTTGTAGAGGAAAACAAAAGAAAAATGTGGAAAAAGTCCCATGTCAATTCTCCAACTAGAACTCCCTGGAGAAATTCTACAATATTAATTTTTACCCCTTTCTAGTGAATTATAGAAATTTAACCAAAAGGTGTTTGGACATAAGGCCTTTGTTCAAATGTTAGTAAAGTTAGTTGTTAATCATATGTTAAATAAATGGAGACCGGACGGCCCCATAGGTGAAAGGGCAAGTTACAATGGTCCGCTGTGGCTTTGTCTTGCAAGGTTGTCACCTCGTCCGTGTCGGTTAAGGACCGTACCGTTATTGGCCCCTTTGGACAAGTCTTGAACTATACCGAGTACATGCTAGTTTTATTGGGAACTAGTAAGCTGATGTAGCACTAGATGTTGTACTATGGAAGACTACCCAAGTTTTGGGTCATTGTGCCGATGCAAGGAGTGGGTAGTATGCTCACGACATCACCGATAAGCTGCTGGCCACTTCGGAGGTCCGGAATCCTTCCCGCTTGAATGGCACCTTTGTGAAAGGTTGATATACGTGTTTTTAAATGATGCGCATGTCATGTGCTTCGGGTTTTTTCCCAGCTGGTGTAAATTGATACGTATCACTGTCCCTCACAGTAATGGGTACCCGCTTGTTCACCGAGTCACATTGTAGTTAATAACTTGAATTTAAATGCTAATATGGTACTTACTTGATTATTATTGCTGCTGATATTACTCTGGATATATTTATATTACACTTGTATTTATTTTCAGTTTGCATGATCACTGTATTTATTTACTTAATAATGAACCTGGCAATAATATTGAAAGTAAGGATCCACTACTTAGTCATTGTTTTATACCCTAAAAATCAGCACACTACTTTGAGCCTTTGCATGTCTAGGAGTCGATTCTATGAACCATTTGATGGGTTAGTCTTGTTGAGCTTTAGTTGCTCAGCCTTTCTGCCTAAATTGTTTTTCGGATAATACGAGATAATGCATATGAGTTGCCCGTTGGTGTACGGCGCTGGGACATGTAGATCTCGGAGGGCTGGTCTTTTCACTGGGAAGCTTAGTCTTGCCGCTATGATTGTGTTTGGCTAAGTGATTATCCGTATGGGCTCGGATTAATAATCTTCGCATGTATCGTCGAGATGTATATTTTTAGACGTAAATTTCCGCTTCCGCTTTCACATTTTCATAACCGAACTTGTTTAATATCCGTTGCACTAAACTACGATGTAAAATGATAATAGTTTCAGCTATGTAATATTTGAACCCCGTCTCGTTATTGTATTATCTTGTGTCTGCTTAATCAATACCTTGGGAATCACAATCCCTGGATCTGTCTGTCTCAAGAAAGCTCCAAGTCTCAATGGGGTGTGTGTGTGGAATCTTATCTACGGAAGACGAAAGCCTACCTTTATATCTCAAGGGTCAAGTCATGTACATGCTAAGAGAGAGATAGAGAGAGAGAGTACGCTTCATGATTCCGTCAAGGAGGCCTCGGGTGGATCCCTTTGTCCTGTTACTTGCACTCTGCCGCCGCCCTCCCGGCCACTCCTCTTCGTTACTCCGTCTAGCACGGCAGCCTAAGTACCCGCCCCTAGTTGTGCTCCTTTCAAATGGACACGATGGTGTTTCTTAGGGTGGCTCGAGGATTGGACAACCTGCCACTATTGCCGCGCGTGTTCCCAAGGCCTTTATGACGCCGTGGTGGGTGTCGGTGGATTTCACGCTTCGCTCGACCCCGGGTGTCGGAGGTCGAAGTGAGGTGGAGAGAAGATCGGGGCTCAATGCTCGTAAATGAGACGGATTCGGGATCTCCGTTCCCCAACCTCGTCGGTCGAACCGTCATTATGCCACGTCCCATCGCGGCGGCGTCTTCGACGGGGGGTCGGACGGAACGGGCACCGTTGAGCGGCATCGTTGTACGTGTGCGGGCGGGCTGGAGCAATGAGGTGAGGCTGGGCATTATTGCCTTGGTTCACATATTCCTTTTTGTCCATTTTTAGGGGTTTAAGTGGAGCAAGGAATGCTCAACCCCCCCCGAGCGGGGGTCGAGCGGATCGCGGTGTCATCGACCCCTTTGTCGTGGGTCGAGCGAGACGGGACGCGCTTTGACCCTCTCGCGGGGGTCGAGCGAGCCGCGGTCCCTTTGATTCTCTAGTCGGGCCCGGCCCGAGGAAAGCTCATGCTCTGTTCTTGGGCCGTTGTGGACCTCTCTCGATATCCTTGTTATTTTAATAATGTGTTTCTTTGTATGATCCGGTGTTTAGCAGGACATAATCCATACCACGTGGCATTGTTAATATTTACGTCCAACAATGGGCTTGTATAAGTTCATTGCATGTTCAGAGTGCACAATTATATATAGCATGAACCAAGGTGGTACTATTAAATGCCGCAATGAAATGAATTATATATGGATTTTTCTTTAGATTCAATAATATGTGGATCTTAAGAAAACCATTTTAATTAGTGAATGTAAGAATAAGCCTGCTGCTTCTATTGGTAATCCAGTAGTGACATTTGCATACGCTCATTTAACACGCAAAAACAAAAAAGGAAGAATTCTTAATCCTTGTCTACCTGTTTCCAGTTTAGATGAAGAACAAAATACAATAATCAAATGGGAAAATGGAGATACCCAGAGCTCTAGTGAGCTGCAATGCAATGGGCAGAACACGATTGGGAAGGGAATCGATGATACCTGCCCAGTCCCTAATGGGTGGTGATTGCAGTGGAAAAAATCTGCAATCATTTCGTCGAACAGCTGGGGAGCATCTTGGATGACCTCGGTGCTGTAGGAGTTGGGGCTGCTATGGCTGCAGAGGTTGGAGGACGGCCTGCCTGATTTGGAGACGGATCAGGAGGAGTTTGGCTACCTTCCGTGAGCTTCTTCTTCGTCCGGCTTGCTGCGTCGCCCCTTCTGCTTCTAATACGGAGTCCTGTCCTAGTTCTGCCCTTCGGCATCCTCGTTGGCTATCGGCCTTTCTAGCTGGAGAGCAGAATCGTAATTACTCAGGGGAGGGAGAGCAGACCAAGGATGTGGTAGTTGATGACAGGACGAAGATCGAGGAGGCTGGAGGTGTGGAAGAAGGGAGACTTGTCTGATACTCCGAGTGCCATTTCGGGTGTGATTGGCTCTCTTCTCTCGTCAGGCTGGCTTGCATCAAGTAACTAGTCCACCCTGAGCCAAGCATATGGCATGCAAAACTAGTCTGATATTTGCTAGCATTGTTCCAACCAGGATAAAGAGAGAAATTGATTGGTTAGTTGCATCTGAATCCACCAACAGCCTTTTTCAATGCGCAGGAGCATGCCTTGAGCTCGCCTGAGCCAGGCTCGCCAGATACGATCACTTTTCCTGCATCCACGGAGCCAGGCTCTGACGGTGCTCCAGCCAACCAATCGTGAAGACGTTGCATCCCGCGGGCCTGGTAGTGGCAAAACCAGCCAACCAGTCGTGAAGACGTTGCATTCCGCGGGCCTGGCTGTGGCAAAACCAGTCAACCAATCGCACCCTTTAAAACTATGTGTGCCACACACATTAATCTAGGTCGTGGCCTTTTGACCTGACTGTTCTCCCGTCGGTCCGACTCTCACCCGACCTTAAAATGGAGGTGGTGGCGGGTGTTGGCCTGACCTCGGTCGGGAGGAATGCGCTCCAGAAAAGGCAAGGTCGCGACGTAGCGCTTATACGAAAGGGGTGGGGAGACACACAACCAAGAGGTCATCAGTGGTGGGAGGAAAAACGCGCAAGCGGTACCGCTCAGTGCTGGACCGTGCTGTCTCGGATTGAAACAACGAATGAGAAGCGTGAATTTCGTTGGCGTGTCCCCTATTCTACGTTGATGAAGCGTTAGTTTAACGCGAGCATTGGCGTGTCCCAACACGCGAGCATTGGCGTGTCCCAACAGAGACCGGCCCACGTCGTTGTGACATGATTGGCTGAGAGGCGAACAGTACAAAATGTAGGTAAGAACAGATCGGACGATCGAAAATTCCGAGTTAATCAGAGACCACCAATTCTTTATAGCATAGGGAATTACATATTAGTTAAATTTAAATTTAGACATTTTATCTCCCTTATAACAATAGAAATACTCCTAAAACATGGGGTAGTCCAACAAACTCTCCAAATCTTCACTCTATTCAAAATATTAGGGCAAGTATGGTCTTATAGTCTGCCTCATGCATGACACATAATCTCAAGACGGTTTATTAGACCACTTATACAATGAGTGGTTGTTTTAGTTGTCTTGTAGAAATTGATATTTCCTAAATTTATGATGAGAAAAGGAATATTTATGAGTTGCATGACAACTACAACTTGTATAATGATTTGTAAGCCGTCTCGTACTCCTAAATTTTAGCGGATGAGGTGGTTGCTTCGTAAAAATAAAAAATCCTATATGACATTACATGAGACGTGCTAGAAGACTACTGACACGTAACGTACCTGCCCTTATCGTCGTCTCAGAACACTAACCAGTGCTTGTTAATCATGACACATAGCATCGATAGGCCATCTCATATGCGAGCCTTGGGCTGGCCCATATAGTCATGGATCAAGAACTAAAGGCCTACACCCAGGAAGAATAAGAAAAGAAGGATTAAGATCTCCCTCATGCTTCACGGCCAGCTCCAAAGGTTCTCGAATTGCAGCGAGGAGGCAACACAAAGTTTACATTTATCTTTCATGTTCAGAACAAAAAGTAATGTGTCAAGGCTAAAAAGGTAGAAAATTAATATATGAGCATTGAACAAACGTTGCAAAAGCAACATATTTGTCCAGCCAACCATCAGCCAACACTATATCAAGGGAGGGCTCCAAATCATACACCTTCATTTGTCACAGCAGTCATACATACACTCAGACAATAAATCAAAATGAAAGATTTCACCAGATGGAATTTGCACTAGCTACATCAGTACATCTGACAACTTGTCATCTACTAGGATTTACTAAAGCACATGATCAGCGACCATATGTATTCATATAACCCAGATACAGTTAAAAAATAAAAACCAAACATAGAATACATGTATAACTTAAACTGCTTGCTACTTCTTTAACATCAAGCCCTACAGGTGGAGGGTTAGCTAAGTTACCACACTGCCATATAGTACTACACAGATGTAGGAAGCCCAAATACTGTACCAAATGCTGATCAACAGGATGCATTATTAAGCCCCAAAATACACAGCTCTAACTTGTCACACTAGAGTTGGAAGCAAATCAACTATTATCATTGACAACTGAAGACCCATGATAAACAGAATCACTAACTGAATCAAAGTCAATCTTCCGACAAATGCTTGGGCTGAGCTTTAATGCTTTGAGAGATGTCCTCATAGGAGCACGTGGGCATGTGCTTGCAATGCCAGTGAACAGAGGCTTTGAATCAGGCGTCTTACAAATCTCATGTGGGCTGAAATCTGTTGGTGTAGTTTCAGTTTTCTCCCGACAGTTAAGAAAACCCTCTGGCATAATTAGATCAAGAATCATATTCTCAAGCACTAGAAGATATTTATCTTCCTCTTCAGCATCATATAAATCAAAATTTTCCTCTTCAGCATCATCTGAATCAAAACTCAACCTTCTAACTGGGTAGTCACCAGATTCAAAATTCAGCTGCCTGCGAGATAGAACTTCCGCACCTCTGGTCACATTCTTCTTGGGTGCACAAGCCACCTCCTCCGGTCCTGGAGCAAAAGGATCAAATATGCTTTCACGTGGCGTCTGACAACAAATTGAAGGGTTGTCATCTGGCGACTCACTAGATATCGTCAGCTCAAGTATATCTGCTCTTGGAGTGACAGCCTCAGCAACATCATCCCTGTAGGATTCAGGATCACAAACTGTATCGACCGATTTTGTGCCTCCATTATTTTCCATGTGAACCAGCAGAAAAGTTTCCTCGCTTATCTTTTTCACCTCTTCGGTGACCGTTGACTCACAGCACACAACTTGTGAGGTCTCAAGCTCACTCCTATCCTTTCGAAGTTCCTTCAGGGGTAATGTGGAATCAAACCCCATGATTTATTCCAGATAGAGGTAAATACAGCAGCAAGTCTAAAGCTGACTTTGTCAATCAACCACCACAAATGTTTAATTTACTTTGGCGTAGTGCAACCTGCAACAAAAAAATTGACAGAACACAAATGTAAGCCAATAAAGAAAAACAAAATCTTCAAATCAATGAAACTCTGGACGCAAATACGTTGAACTATAAAACTAAAATACTATACAGGTATCCCAGCTCTCAAGAACGCCACGCAAACCAAACAACACAGGCCAACCGGTACAGGTAAGGAGTAAACCGCTATCCTCTGAAAAATTATTGACATCGCTAACCCGCTGCTCTAGGCCCTACAGTTCCTTCGCTTACCGCCTAATCTTAATTTATTGCCCAGCCTCCAAGAGAAGAAATGGCACCAACCGCAACAATGGTAGCTAGAATCGATACAACGGTAGTTAGGTTCAATGGAATTGGATTGCTCAGTTTTGTGTTCGATTTGAACTAGTTTCCATTGTAAAACCGAAGCCCTGGCATCCTCACAGATAACCTTCTGGTACAACACTTAAAAACTCACAGATGGGCAACGCTCACCATCGAACCAACAAGATTCTACAATTTCATCGGATCAGTGGATTCCCGCTGGGTACGAATCGAATCCGCGGAAAACTCAACGAGTCCGTCCGCCCCCACTGGAGACAAACAAATAGATAGCAGGATTCACGGCCATATAAAAGAAAAAAGATCGTAAACGAACACAACCCACCCAACCAAGCTAGGGTTTGCTTACCAGCGGACGACGCTCCCGGGCGCGGTCCTGCGGAGGCGGTGGGAGAAGGGGAGAACGCAGAGAATGCGGGTGGCGGGATGAGTGGATCTAGGTCTAGGTCTAGGCGTTTTTCCGCGCCGGCGCGAAGGGGATGCTGCGGGGGCGCCTAAAAAGATTCTTCGAGGCGGAGGTTCGCCGTTTTGGAAAGAGATTTATGGTAGTCGAGCTCGTTTTGTTTTGCTACTGAAAAATTTTCCCCGCGCCCGGTTGGGTTTATGCCGTAGGAAATGCAAATGTGCTATTTTGCCCGCGCGCCATAGGAAATAGAAAAGACTATAGAAAAAAGAACGTTGCTATTTGTGTTTGCTAGTTACACCTCATTATTAGATTTAGTTAGTTGCATTCCATCAAGATCAAAATCTAATGACTCATGGTGGAGATTGAAATCTTGGGATCGCAGAATCTTTATTCCTAAATACTAAATTAGCTAAGGTATGTGCATACCATTGCTATAACCACTACAAGAAATATGACCTTCTACGACGATTTTAAAATGACATTTAGTGAAAACGTCGTAGATCAATCTATTTGCGACGTTTCACCGACTTTAACTACGATTATTTCAGGTGCGTCATAAAATCAGATAAGAAACGTCATAAACTAACCCAATAACATATCGCGATGAATAATTTATCTTCGCAAGAGGAAAACTAGGAACGTCATAATGTTACGACACTAGACTTTTCAATTTTAAATAAGTACTTATAGAGTGTTTAACGTAAAATGTTTTTTCTCTAAAAAGTTAGAGTACATTTTATACAAGGAATCTATAAAGCAACATAGGATTATGCTTATTCCGTTCGTTAATCCTATTATATAATGAGACTATACTTTGAATAATTAAATACAAATAATACTTATTTATTGTATTAACAACACATATTTTTGGTGGTTAAATTGGAGAAAATAAAATTGGGTGATGAGAATAAGTCAGTTTTTTCTTACATCATCCATCGATTGCAATTTATAGCCCAACCGACCTTCCTCCTATCTAAACATGTCTAAATGTGTCGTGCCAAGCGGACCGGCTCGAAGCACGGAAAAAAGCACGGCCCAAGCACGGCACGGTCCGAAATAATTTCGTTTCGGACCGGCCCGGCACGAGGCTCCGTGTCGTGCTTGGGCCGAGGCCTCGGCCGACGGGCGGCACGCATGACCCATTTATGAGTATGGTCTCGTTACTTGTCTATCAATATACAAATAAAATAGAACTCTCTAGGTGAAAGAAAGACAATTGTATAGTGGTGGAGCTTCTTGCTCTCAACCAATAGGTTCAAATCCCACATCCACCCATTTTCCACCTCTATTTTACAATTGTTTATACTCGATAGACTAAATGGGCCGCTATTGTATATCTGGACCAATCTGACTAACGGACTGCCATGCCGTGCCGTGGACCGACGGCCGGGCACGTGGTGGACCGGCACGGCACGAATCTAAACGGGCCGTTCCTTTCCGTGCCCGGGCCGGACACCCGTTTGGACATGTTTACTTCTATCTAACGGTGCAACTCATCTCTTCAATCTTCTTCCTCTCTAATATTAGCTCAACCCAGCTCCCTCGTGGAGGCATTTGGCAAATACGGCCTGGAGCCACTAGGCCCAGTTGCGCGAAAAATAAAATATTTTGGGCCCACCGAGGAAGAAACGAGATAAAATTATTCACTAATAGTGGAGCCAATAGACATCGAACACATGACCAGACAACAAACCACTTACCACATTCCGCACACGGTGAAGTTTGCATATTTTTATTTACATTAAATTGTTTCCAACAGCGTTTCTTTTGGTGAGCCAACATGTCAGCACTAGCCACTGAGCAGATTTCTTGTCAAGTTCTTGCTTCACAGTTTGTTTTTGCATTTTGATTCATAAATAAAATTTCAAAAACGTATAGATTTCTCAAATGAAGTTCAAATTAGTTGATTCTTTTTTCTGTAGTCTTAGAAAATTATTCGCTATCACTTCATGCAAAGTACACTTTATATTTTGCTTAGCTGTTCATTCATTAATGGTTTCTTTTCAACTTCTCTTTCATATTTTTAATAGTCTCCTACACATTTGGAATTTTCATTCAAAATTTATCTAGCCGTACACCTTATAAATATATACACCTAGAATTTTGTGATTTTTTTTGAAGTAACTACACCAATGAGAGTTCAGTTCTTCCTAAATTTCATTGAAAGGTCCATAGGTTGTATGGCATATACTCCAATTGTAATACACATCAAGGGAAAATACATGATAAAAATATGAAAAGGATCACGAGAGATTGGACATTGCATGATACATTCCATGGAAATCTTGCTTCAAAATGCAACATATTTTGGGAGATAAAAAAATAAGAAAAATTGAAAAAGTCATCTTTTCATTTGTCTTTTGGATATGTATGGCTGAATTCTGGTCTTGTGAAATTATGCGTATGGCTGATTATTTAATTCCAGAATTATGGAATTGTAATGTTTCACATTAGAATATTTATTTGGCTTCGACCCATGATATAAAATCGGCCCGGTCCACACAATTTAATGGAATTAGACCATAGCACGAAATGGGCCTGGTTTGTATAATCAAATGGTTTGGGGTCACAATTCTAATTGGGTTTCATTCGTATTAGAAGGTGGGTCCGGCCCATGCTATAAAATGAGTAAATTAAAGTGTAATTGGGCTTGAACCAAGATGTTAAATAGGTTCGACCCACAATATATAATGGGCCTAGTCCACATCAGGTTATCATACATGTGTTTTACGATATTTTTGAAGTTCAATAGTGAGAAACGACAACGTCACTAATTGACGAAGTAAGAATCGTCGCAAAAAAATTACGACGAAAACAGATTGAAACGTCACGCCACTGAATGTCTTTTTATAACGGACTATAGGCGACGATTTCATTTTTTGTCATGTTTACGTCGTAGATTATATATTACGACGTATTTTTATGCTTTTGCAACGAAAATGAATCGTCGTAGAATGTCAAATCTCTTGTAGTGAACTTTTCTGAACGTAAACTCTTGTAGCAGTAGGCATGTTTTCTTGATATTGTTCATCATCCCTATTGCTTTTGGTTTGTATGTTGGACATTTGCAACAATCTTTGAAAATTTTGATTTAAGTATTGTTTGTTGTCGAACTTATTTAGCTAGAAATCTTACTGAAGACATGATACTGGTGTTGCCTCAACTACTGATGGCCAGTATGTAAATGTAGCATTAGGAAGCAAGAAATTGTTGGGCTGTATTGAGTAACTTTATATGAATGTTATGTAGTAATTAATAAATCTTTTTCTCCCAAGGGAAAAGAATTTGTGGTGCTACAATAATCCTTTAAATATAGATTCCACAAAGAGAATAGCGGTAATTATTTGTAGCAACAGGAGTAACAATGAGTTATATGTGTAATAAAATATTTTTTTATAATGGTTTACATATTTTTTTACATGCCCATACATATTTTTTTATTATAATATAACAATCAAATATGCTAATGGAAATTATTTGTAGCAATATGAATCACAATGAGGTACATGTGTAATAAAATATTTTTTATAATGATTTATATTTTTTTTGCACATGCTCTAATATAAGGGGAAAGATGGAAGGATTGGAAACATAAAATAATTATAGTATAGAAGTACCCAAACAAAAAAATAGTATCAATTGATGAACTTGAGTCCAAGACTTATTTTTCTCCTTTTTATGCATTTTCCTCTTTAGTAGAAAAAATAACTTTTATTGATCAAAATATAACAATCAAAGATGCTAAATAGATATATGCGTGCATATGTATGATTGTTGCATGTCTATATCCTATTATACATGAGTTATAAAAGATTTTTTTAATGGTTTAGAGAACTTTTTAATACATCCCCTAATATGAATTATTTGTGATAATATGAATGGAAGAAAGATATACATGTACGTATAAAAAAGTTTAGTTTAATTATAAATGTTTCTCATGCAAGCACTAATACAAATTATCTTTTATTCATTTATCAAATAAATGGTTAGAAAAATACATGTTTTTATTGATTATAATATAATGATCAAATATACTAATGGGAATTATTTGTAGCAATATGAATGACAATGAGGTGTATGTGTAATAATTTTTTTTTATAATGGTTTACATATGTTTTTGTACATATCTTCAAAAATACATATTTTTTGATTGTATTATAATTATCAAATATGATAATGGAAATTAATTGTAGCAAGATGAATGAAATGAGGTATATGTGTAATAAAATATTTTTTTATAATGGTTTACATAGCTTTTTGTACATGCCTTCACATAAAAGAAAAGGTGCAAGGTCTTGAAGAATAAAATAATTAATTTAGATGTACCTAGATAGAAAAGTGAAAAGAAGAGGCGACATGACTGCGGGTGGATTTATTATTTCTTGAAGTGTTTTAATGTAAGAAGTGAAGATGAGAGGTAGATGGACTGCGGGTTGATTTATTGTTTCTTTAAGGGTCTAAATATAAGAAGTGAAGGGAAGAGTTGGGAGGACGGCAGGTTGATATATAGTTCAGTGAAGGGGCTATGTGAAAGATTGCGAATGGATATCAATGATTCTTATGCGTTAGAAGAGAGATCCAACGACTGAAATCTTTTTGGTGACGTGGGCTGCTTATTTTGCGAGAGAACGCACATATATTTAGGTTTGCTCTTTCTTTTTCTAGTATATTAGAAAAAGGAAGAATTATCCTTTGGTTATAAAAAAAACAGAATGGTATCTTCCTTAAAAAGGATGAAGTAGCTCAAAGAATTAAATCGACCACTACCAATTCTCTTGTAAAGCTCGAGTATATAAGGCTTAAGAGCAACTTAAGGTGCAATTCTCTTGTCATTTTTTTTCTAATTGATTAGGAGGTTCGGTAGGATTGAAGTTTCCATTAATCTTACTCAACATTAAATGGATTTTGTTAGAGTTTCAGGTTCAGAATTGTTTTCGTTTCAAATTCTATGTTGAAACGTGTCACCCTTGGTACAATTTTAGATTCTAAGTCGTTTACAGTTTCCGATTCACCTAGAAACATTTCTATTTCAGATTCGAGTCGGTTGGTATAGTTTGAGATTCACCTAGAAACGTTTCCGTTACAGATTCTACGTTGACTTGTCTCAAGATATCTCATGGTCATTTGTGATACTTCGAGTCCGTGGATTTAGATTTCAAAGAAACTGAATAAACTAAAGTATTGATCAATTTGCCTGTGTGCACTATTTTATTTCTTATAATAATAATTCAATAACATACAAGAAAAACTATCCATAATTAATTAAAAAAAAAGAGACATTGTATTTCGGTGCTTAGTATTTGTGAACCAACTAACTAGGCACTCCTTTTATTTTTCCTTTTCTCCCTACGAGGGAAAAACAACTAAATTAAGCAATAGAGCTGTGGTATCACTTGTGTCGCGCTAGCTCCGTCCCTAGACTCAGCATTTGTCTGCACTCTATCCGAGTTTACTTCTCTAACATCTAATGACTACCTTTTCTACTCCATAAACATGATGGAATGGTCTTGGGGGTGTTAATGACACGAGGGGCGTCACCGTTTGACCACGGCCTCGCATTGCTAGGCGGCGGTGTGGAGCGGGTGATTTATATCGGGTTTGGAATTAGCGAGGCCGAATCAGTCGTGATGCTCTACGCGGATGGCAATGGGTATCTAAAATCCCATAAGTAAAAACTCTATTAAGGGACCGGTGTGGGATATATGTTGTATCCATGGATATACAAATGGATAAAATTTTAGGTATGAGAACCATAAATCCATCTCCGTGTACCTATAAACCCGACAATTGTATATTATTTGCGGTTAATAACGTGAATTTTTATTTTGTTGTAACTCTAATGTCCTATTAACATTATAAAAATTTACTAGATAAATATTTGATATTATTTTGTGTATGTGCATGACCAAAGTTCTCATTAATTTACTAAAATTTATCGAAGTATCAAGAGTTTATTTGAAGTATCATGGGTATGAAAAACCCGATAGGTACCCGAATACCCGACGGGTATGGGTATGGTGGGAAACTTCCACTGCTATAAAAAGAGCCAGCAATATCGGAGAGCATTTTCCAGCAATAGCGGTCACACAAAAAACGCTATTGCTAGGTACCATTGCTGACGTCATCGGGGTGTAACGCTATTACGGTGACCCTTGTGTCGAGTCCGTAATATCGGCCGTACGATGACGTCACTATCGGCCGATATTACTAGGATAACCTACAATAGCGGCCACGTGTGACGTCACCCGATCCGTTATTACAGGGTTCATATAATATCGTCGCAGGGGTGACGTCATCATGCCCGCTATTACAGGCAACACTGCATAAATTCGTCCCCTTCCTCCCGACAGGAGCTCTGTTTCGTGAGCTCACGGACGAGCTGTCCGTACGGAGGGTGGAAAAAGCCAAAAAGAAGGGCGGAAGGTTTTGAACCTGTTTTTTTGGAAGGATATTGTTCTAGGAGGTAAATCCATACTGTTCCATGTAGTTTTTTTGTGTTTAACCATAGTTTTAGTCTCTTTTTTTATGGTTACTCTTCCTAGGGCTTGGATCCATTTTTTTACCTATAAATGGCATGGTTAGTGCTCCTCATGCATATCATAGGTTGTTTAGTAATTAAACTTATCCTCTCCATACATATATTTAGGCCTTTAAGAACCTTTGTAAACCAAGTAGGGTCATGTAAATTAAACTTCCCAAGGATTCCAAAGAGTGCACATTTACATTTTTCTGATCTTTGTAGAGAAAGTTATGAAATTTCCAAAATTCAATGTTGTTAAGCTTCCTTAACATGATAGCACTTTAAAGTACCTAAAACTTTAATTTTTACCACAGAAAGTACTTGGCAGTTGGACCCATGGAAAAGTACACTTCTCAAGCTTTCCAAGACGTATCTAATCGAGTACTTCTCAGCACCCTAGAGAGAGTTATGCAATTTATAAAATTCAATGTTGTTAAGCCTCGTTAACGTGATAGCACCTTAAGGTGCATGAAACTTTTATTTCTGCCACAGAAACATATATGGCCAGTGGGTTCATTGTAAAGTACATGTTGCAAATTTTCCAAAAAGTTCTATTTGCCAAATTCCGAGATTTCTACCGCAAGTTATTAAATTTTTAATTTCCTTGAAACTTTATTCATTTTACACGAATGCTAGGCCCCCTAGTGGGTTTTGGTGATAAATAACAAAGAATTAAAAACTCTAATGTGTTCTTGAGTATATGTGCAAGATATTAAAAGAACCATACCCACAATGTGAGAAAGTACACCCCTCATTCAAAAGTTGATCAAGTACTCAAAAGCAAGAGCCACAAGTTTAGATTTGTAGCTTTTTGAGTGTAGGTGTGCCAAACTATCAAGAGGGGTGAAACAATCTTACGTGCGGGGAAGAATGTGCTCTAGCTACCCTAAATCAGCTTGGAAACCAAAGTATAAAAAATCGTAGTCCAAAAAGCCAACCAAACTCAATTTCCACTAACCAAGATGGAAGTTCCGTCAATTCCAGAGAGTTTGGGACGGAAATCCCAGATCGGACGGAATTCCGTCCCGGGACTCAAGCTCGGCCAAATCTCCACCGGCGGAAGTTCCGTCATGGGCGACGGAAGTTCCGTCGGTTCCGGAGAGTTTGGGACGGAAGTCCCAACTCAATCGGAAGTTCTATCCTGCCATTTCTACACCTTTGTCTCATAGGGGTGACGGAAGTTCCGTCGGTGACGGAAGTTCAGTCGAGCTCGAGTTGACCTAGCAACGGCTCTTTTTGAGCCTCCACTATATAAAGCTTTCTCCACCCCGTGAACAAAGCGGTTGGTGTATTTTTTGAACTCCCAAATCTTGCTCAAGCTCTCTCTCTCTCTCCATTCTCCTTGAGTTCCAAGGCCATTTGAGAGAGTTCACATCTTGATTCCAAGCTTGATAGGATCATCCCAACCTAGAGCACATCTTCCCTTAGCAACTAATCTCGTTTTCACTTGTTACTCTTGGAGATTCGTTCTCCTAGATTGGCTAGGTGTTACCCTAGAGCTCCCAAGCTTGTGGTGAGCCTTGCGAAGTTTGTGAACGTTGTGATTCGCCTCCGCAAGGAAAAAATCAAAAGAAGAAGAAGAAGGAAACCAAGTTTGACCTTTGTGGCCACTTGGGGAGGATTAGGGTTGAGAGAGACCCGGCTCTTTATGAGCTCCTCAACGGAGACGTAGGAACCTCTTTGTAAGGGGTCCGAACTTCGGTGAAAAATCTCCATGTCTCTCTTGCTCGTTTGGTGGTGTGCTTGGTTGTTTTTCCTTTTGGGCATTTATCTCCCGATCTACTTATGTGTTGTGTGTCTATTGAATTCCTGGAGGTACAATATTCTCAAGAGGTCAAGGAAGGTTTCCATTCAAGTGGAATCGTAAGATTTCCTTCTAGTTGTCAATCCCGAAGTTTTCTCTCCCTGCCCGACGGAAGTTCCGTTGTCGACTGAAGTTCCGTCGTGAGCGATTTGACCTTTTCGTTTTAGTGTCGTAATTTTCAGGATTTATCTACCTTGCTTATTCCCCCAACCCTCTAGGCAACTTTCAGTTAGAATGCCACAGGGCCTCAAAAACACACGACCAATGTTCTGCAGAATGTCAAGAAAGGTGTTCGAGTCTCAAATCGGTAGAAACGTCCGTGCATATGTGGAAGACGTGATAGTTACGAGCATAAAAAGGGAAGACCACAGGAATGACCTCGTCAAAACCTTCGGCGTACAGAAGGGAAAAGTACACGGATGTTTGGTGAACTCAAAGGGCATAGAAGCAAACCCGGATATGGTTAAGGCAATAATAAACATGCAGTTGACTCGCACCAGGAAAGAAGTACAGAAGTTAACTGGGAGGATGGTAGCACTCAACAGGTTCATTTCCAGAACAGCAGAAAAAAGCTTTCCTTTCTTCAAGACACTCAAGGGGTTAGGAAACTTAGAGTGCACCGACGAGCAGCAAAAAGCATTCGAAGAGCTCAAAGAGTACCTCTCGGAGACGATCAGGTTGACAAGCCCGAAACAAGGCGAAGTACTCTTGCTATTTGTCTCAGTAAACCACTTCGCAGTTAGTGCAGCCCTAGTGCAAGAGAAGAAGACTCAAAGCATAATGGACAAAAATGGCAAAGAAAAAGAGCTCTTCCAACAAAACCCAGTCTACTTCGTCAGCGAAGCCCTCGTAGGGTCAAAGCTGTTTTACTCAAAAATGGAAAAAGATCTGTTACGCAGTGGTCATAGCAGCAAGGAAGTTAAGGCACTACTTCGAAGCTCACAGGATAACAGTCCTCACGAACCAACCCCTGAATGACATTTTTGGAAACAGAGAGGCTTCGAGCAGAATGGGAAAATGGGCAATGGAACTCTCAGAGCATGTAATTGACTTCAAAAGGCGAAGCGTAGCAAAGTCGCAGGTGCTAGCAAATTTCGTCGTAGACTGGACAACTCCAGGATACCATGGCGAAGGCCCGAGTAACAGAGGCATTCTGGATAATACAGTGCGACGGAGCATGGGGCTCCACAAGTGTCGGCGCCGCAGCAGTCATCACCTCGTCTTTCGGGATAAAACTAAGATACGCAACAAGGCTAGAATTCTGCAACGAAGATGACAGATGCACAAACAACATAGTAGAATACGAGGCAGTCCTGTTGGGATTAAGAAAAGTAAGGGCACTAGGTGTAAAAAGTTGCAAAGTAAAGACAAACTCAAGAGTAGTGGCAAGGCATGTGGACAAAGATTATTAAACAATAGAACCAGTCCTCGTGAAGTATCTGCTCGAAGTTAGAGGCATGGACAAATATTTCAGGGGTTAGACATTTAGTACGTCGAAAGGAAGCACAACGAGGAGGCAGATGCATTGGCTAAAGCAGCCGCGAGGAAACAGCCCCTACCCCCGGACGTTTTCTACGAAGTAATCACACAGCCGTCCATCCGAAGGACGCGAGTCGAACCAAAACTCATACAAGCAATAACTTCGCAAGACTGGAGAGCTCTGCTGATGGTATTCATCAATGGCTATTATCAACCGGACTCGAAGGCCGAAAAAAACAAAGATTCAAGCAAAGAGAGTGAAGCTATCAGATAATACAAGGAGAGCTATACAAGTCGGGAATATCAAGCCCACTGCTCAAATTCCTGGGTGAGGCCCAAGGCAAGCAACTCCTCTCGGAGATCCACTCGAGAACGTACGGTTCACACATTGGAGCCAGGATCCTCGCTGGAAAGGCGATAAGGCAAGGCTTCTACTGGCCTAGCATGGTAAAAGATGCGAAAGACACAGTCAGAAAATGCGAAGCATGCCAAAAAAATGTCAGGAAAGCACTCCACACCATCTCAACCATCACAGCTAATTATGCCCGTATGGCCACTTCGTAAATGGGGTAGACATTGTAGGGCAGCTCACCACAGGCCAAGGAAATTACAAATACACAATAGTAGTGGTAGAGTACTTCTCAAAATGGATCGAAGCCAAAGTTGTGACAAACATCTCAACACCGGCAGTGAAGAAGTTCCTTTCGGAGTACCGAGCGAAATCATCATGGACAACGCAAGGAACTTCGACTATGAGCTTCTAAGAGAGTGCTTTCATGGCTTAGGAAGATAAATGGATTTCATTTCCGTACACCATCCTCAATCAAACGGAGCAGTAGAAAAGGAAAACTCGGTAATCTTCAAAGCAATGAAAAAGGTATTGTTGAATAAGAAGAAGACCAAGTGGGCTGAAGAGCTTCCAGCGATAGCCTGTTCACACAGTACAACCGAGTCCCGAACCACGGGCTTCACCCCTTTTCGCCTACTGTTCGGCGAAGAGGCCATGACACCGGAAGAAATCAAGAACAAATGTGCCAGATCAACAACCGAGCAAGACAAGCACAGCGAAGCAATATCAAAACACATGATGGAGATAGATAGGCTGGAAGCAGCCCAAAACTTAGAGAAGTACCAAGAGGAAACCAGAAAATGGAGAGACAAGAAGGTGGTGCCAAGAACATACTACTTAGGAGACTTGGTGCTCATTAGAACCCAGAGAACGGATGCGAACAGAAGCTCAGGCCCAAATGGGAGGGACCTTTCATCATCGCCAGAGTAGGGAACCCAGGATCGTACAGGCTGAAAACAATGGAAGGCGAAGATCTAGTTGCAGCACTCCTGGAATGCGGACAACCTGCGCATATAATACATTTGAATAGAATTTGTAAACCAGCGCCTCTGCAAGTTATAAGCAAGGGGCTGGTGAAGTAGTTACAGAAATCTTAGTTTTTCATTTCTCGCAAAAAGCCAAAAGTCCGTACTCTTTTCCTCGCGGGAGCTACCGCTACCTAGGGTGCGAGGTTTCTAATGAGGCAGCATGTGTAATAGCAGCTATAAGGAATATAAAGCTGCATTTTCCCAATAATCGAAGTAAAAATAGTCAAAACAACTTCCAAAAGCAAAGGAAGTCTGAATTTTCAACAACGAGGCAACACTCGCCCCATAGCCGTAGTCCGCTTGGCATAAGCAATACACCACGGAGTATTGGCTAGAACTTCTCTCTGTTGGCCACAAACAAGAACCAGAGAGAGATGGCCTGCAAAGCATTTACTCCGTCGGGCAAAAGCAAAATACCCTGGAGTACAAGCCAAACACCATCTCTGCCGGGCAAACAAAAACCCCATAGCGACAAAAAAAAAAAACAAAGCGTAAAGCCGCTAAGAGGCTCGTGTTTTCGTTCGAAGTAAAAACCACACTTCGCCCCTAAACGACTGAGTGGGGGGAGTGGCATTTTATTAAAACAAAATGAGATGTAAAGTCGCTAAGGGGCTCGCGTTTCGTTCGAGGTAAAAACCACACTTCGCCCCTAAACGACTCAGTGGGGGTGGCATTTTTTAGAACAAAACGAGACGTAAAGCCGCTAAGGGGCTCGCGTTTTCGTTCGAAATAAAAACTGCACTTCGCCCCTAAACGACCGAGTGGGGGGAGTGGCGTTTTATTAAAACATAATCAGATGTAAAGCCGCTAAGGGACTCGCGTTTCGTTCGAAGTAAAAACCGTACTTCGCTCCAAATGACCGAGTGGGGGAGTGGTGTTTTATTTAAACGAAACGAGACGTAAAACCGCAAAGAGGCTTGCGTTCTTCGTTCGAAGCAAACCGCACTTCACCCCTAAACGACTCGGTGGGGGTGGGGTTTTATTTAAATAAAATGAAGCAAAAAGCCGGAAAGGGGCTCATGCCTCCCGTTCGAGGCAAACCTCGCAAGCCAAACACATCACACTTTATTCAAATGCATCTTACAAATGGATTAAAGGCCGCTCCTTAAAAAACAAAAACAAAAACAAAAGGACCCAAGCAATGTTTCGTCTTTAAACGACCTCGCATGGGAGAGAAGCAAGTACTGTAATGGTCCCTAGTGCTCCAGCATCACCCAGCCGCAGACTACCCTCCCGAAGAAGAGCAAAAAGTGTTGAAACACGGCAAGAAGTGCCGGAACCTCGCGAGCCGCCCGCACGAAGTAGAGCGAAGTGCCGGAGCACGACAAGCTTCTGCATGGCAAGGAGACGAACCAACGCGAAACACACTGGCCATGCCAGAAGCTGTCGCAGCCAGGGAAAGGGGCGTGTGCAACGTGTTTCGCGTGAAGGTGAAGCTCCTTGGCGAAGCGTGCGAAGGACCCATAAAAGTCGATTTGCGAAGGACGTTGGCTTCCTCAGAACTAGGAACCCTCCTAACTAGAGGAAGCAGCTCCACAAGAGCGGAGACTACATGCCTGTGAAGCAACCACTACAATAGAAAAGGTGCGAGTGAGCCCGATGACCAACGACCAGCTTATATACACGAAACAACGAGCTTCACGACAACAAAGAAGTCATGAGGGCACATGACACTGCAGGTAGCAAACAAGGCAACTGCAAAACGTCAGGACGTTCTTATCCAAAACAGTCAAAAAGCAGCGAAGCTACAGTCACGACGCAAGAAGATATAAGACATTAACTTCAAATTCACCAAGGGCTGGCACAAATGCCAGCGTCCCCTAGGGTCTAAGGAAACTTCTAAGCCCATAGAAAGAAAAGCTAAAGCTGAAAACAAGGTCACTTCGTGCCGCCCGAAGAAGAGCCCGAAGACGGAGTCGAGCAGACGCTTCGCGTGGACTCCCCATCACTCTGTGTGAGTGTCGCCATTCGAGCGAGCAAATCCATCTTCGCCGGCATCCTCGCTTCTCGCCTCTAGGGACTGAAAAAACGGCAACAAGAAGGAAGAGATAGAAAACTGAAAAGAGAAGACAAGGATGAATTGAGCCAAAGGTGCGCCGAATGGGTACCTTCGCAACACTCGCGCAGGGACAATCTTTGACTTCGCTTTCGAGCCTAGTTTGCTCACACCTTCCCTCGTAGGCGCGGGATCGTCGGCCAGAGTGTCCGGCATCGTCACTGAACACGTCCTCACACCAGCCATGCGGAGCGACTAGCGCCATGTGGCCTCGCGCCAAGACGGGCCACCAACGCTACCCCGCATGGTAGTCTTCTTAGCCAAACGCTTAGCCGTGTCGGCTTCGCGAGTGTAACAACTCTCAGAAATGAAATGCATTTCATGGCATTCATGAGCATGTCATCATATTCATTTATGAAATTATTAAATATGGTGCAAAGAATTGCACATAAAATATCAAAACAGACTAAAGATTAGAGGAAATGCTTAAAAAGAATTTAAATAAGAGTAAATAATATGTTTAACATTTTCTATTGCTTAAACATCATAAATAAAGATTTATAAAAGTTCCCTGAAATTATTTTGCTTGGTAAAAATAATTACAAGAAATAAACAAAGCTTCTTTTGTTAATTTATCTATGAATTTTTAATCCGAAAATAATTTAGAATCTTAACCTGGACTTAATAGGAAAAATGCCTAAAATACTTCCATTTACACCCCTGAATTTTTGGGGAATTTTCTGAGCACGGGAAGATTAGTTTTTAATTATCCGAAAACCGAGGGGTTTTTTGTAAAAATGCCGGGCTCGGCCTACGAGCCGATCTCTCTCTTCTTTCTCTCCTCTCTCTCCCGCGCTCAGCGCCACCCGCGGCAGGAACCGCCTCCGGCCAGGTCGCCACGCCACCCCACCACGCAGAAGCTTGGCAACACGCAGCGGCTTGCCCATTGCCGCCTCCGGCGAGGATAAAACCCAGCCGCGGCCTTATACTCCCCTTCCTCTCCCCATTTTTGCTCTCCACCTCACCGCAACACCGCCGCCTCGTCCTCCATGCCGTTAGCACGCTCCGGTCGCCTTCCGCCCGAGCCAACGCCACCGCGAGCTTCGCTAGAACCCCCGACTACTCTCTGCAGAGCCGCGCGCCCTCAAGCCCTCCGGAACCCGAGAATTTCATCAATTTCCCGAGGAGCTCACCGCCGGGTTGTCGTCACCGCATCTCCAAATTGACGAGCTGTGGTGAGCCATTCGCCTTCTTTCTTCCTTTCAATGATGCGCAAGAGAGTGCTCATCTTGATTGCCAACTTCACCGCAAGCTTGCTCCGCGGGTCATCGCGGAATCGTTATCTTCCTCAAGTCCGGTCGCCACCGTCCGCCACACGCATGGTGAGCCACCCGAGGTCGAGGTAGGCGAAGAGCTTGCTTGTGTTCCGTAGATGCTATCCGTAGCTTTTTCCCCAATTTTTGGGTGCTCGGGCGAGCTTCGCTCCACACCGGAGCGCCGCCGCGTCCGGTCTTCGCCGCCGGCGTGCTTCGTGGCGAGCTCATATTGTTTTGGCACCACGGTTGAGTTCGCCCGGTTGAGTAGATCGTGTAGGTAGTCTCGCGGTGAGGTTTAGGGCACCGGCGGTCAACTCCGATGGTCGCGCCGCCGTCCCCGGTCGCCGCCGTGGCGGTGCCACACCGCGAGCCACACGCGCGGGATCGTGTGTGGCCACGTGGGGATCCGGTGTGGCCACCCTGTGGCGGGTGGCCCGAGTGTGTGGCATGGAATAGGTTTTTATTATTAAAAATTCATAGAAAATTCAATAAAAATCGGAAAAATGCAAAACCAGATTTGTTAGACTCGGAAAAATAAGATCTATTCATTTATGGAATAAAATATCTATTTTGAGCATTTTTATATATCTATTTTGAGCATTTTTATTTCATAGATAATAATTAATCACATTCTTTGATTAATAAAAGCTATTATTTTATGCTAATTAAATGTTTAATTTAAGAAAATAAGTTAATTAAATGAAGGAGATATCTGCAGACCAAAGTAATTATGAAAATTATTTTCCGAAATTAAACTTAAACATTATCATTTCATGTGATTCCAATTTATTATCACATGTCATTTAAGTAATGATTAATTATTGATTAATAAACAGGATTAATTACTAATTAATGAACCTAAGTAATTAGTAACTAATAAACATAATTAATTATTAATTAAGGAACATGATTAATTATTAGGTAATAACTATGATTAGGCATTTATTAATGAGCATAATCAATTGTTAATTATTGAGTAATGAACATGCTTAATTATAAATTGTTAATTAACAATTATGGTAAATTAGTAATTGTTAATTATTAACTCGTTAATTACTGAACATACTTAATCACTAATTATTAGTTCATGAACATAATTAATAAAACCTTTGCATGATCATATCATATTCATTCATGCATGCATGGTTGTGATTCGCGACGCATTGTTGGTCGACCTAGGTTCTTAGGTAATTGAGGTTCCACCCGAGGTCGAGGTAGGCGAAGGGAATCTCGAAGTCGACCCACACGCCGAGGAAGCTAACCTCGACTCGCATCCGAGGCAAGCCCCGTGCATCCATACCTATGTTTTTAAATATTTTATTTTATCACATAGTTCGGTTATGTTTGCGCATTAAGTGCTAGGGAATGATTGATACCTAGTTGCATTGTGATAGGTTTCCGTTTGTTTATACTATACTTGGTACGGGTAGCTCAATAGAACCTAGGCTTAATTCCTATTCGCAACGGTAGGTGTTTTAGGAATCTTAAAGCATGGAGGCTTTAAGGGTTAATGTGTTGACACTAAATATGAAGAGAGTGTTAATGAAGTTGAGACCGGACGGGCCCCGTAGGAGAAAGGGCAAGACGGAGATGAGGTCTTGCAAGGTGGTAGCCCCGTCCGAGTCGGTCAAGGACCGTACCGTTGTCGGCTTAGTTGAAGAAGTTTGAACGTACCGTACTACATGCTGGTATCATGGGCCCGAGCAAGCTGATGTACCCTACCGCCCTAGAGTTGTAGCGTAGCCAACTCTCTTTCTTGGCTGTTAGTGAGAGGTTAGTCTCACGGGAGGGAGATGGGTCGACCACGAAGGAAGTCGTGGAATCGCCATACTCTCGGGGAGTTTGGAAAAGGCTAGTCTTCCGTCAGGTGCTAGCAGAAAAAGTTGTCATATACGACCGATGGGGTGCGTATACGTCGTGTAGTCGGGTTTTGCCAGCTGGTATAAATCGATTCGAATCGCTGTCCTTCGCAGTAATGAGTACCGCTTGTTTAGCTCGTCACATCGTAGTTAATCAACATGAAGTTGAGGATGAGAGATGAAAGAAACAGGGATCTATTTTTTTATCTTGTCTTGCAAACTTGATTGCAATAGTGATAGTCTGCAAATACCAAGGTTAATGAACTTAATGTTGAGCTAAAATATTGAAAGTAAGGATCCACCCTTTAATGCTGTTTTCGCAAAGGAGTAAACCCCACAGACGGAAAGCCTTTGCATACTAGGCGTCGGCCTTAGCGTGCCATTTTGACGGGTCGGTCTTGCTGAGTATTAGAATACTCGGGGTTTGTTTGTTATCTTTCGGGGAATGAGTCGTACTATCACGACTTGTATGGTAGCTTCTCGGAGGAGGAGCAGTGTCCTAAGGGAGGTTCCCTCCAATGGGAACGTATCCCCACGCCGTGAAGAGGAAGGACCGTGGTGTACAACGGGCTCAGTACATCACATTGATCGTTGATAGGTTTTTGTTGTATAAAAGTACAAGTTTCCGCTGCAATACTTGTAGGATGTTAAACTTCAATAATGTTTATGTTTCCGCTGCACGAATGTTTGTATTTCGAAAACCTAGTTGTATTATACCATGATGTATATATTCGGCTTGTATGAGATGATACACTGTTGTAACTCGCTTCGTCGAGTGTCCCTCCGTTCGGATTCCCTGGGTGTCCCGGAGGGATGTCACAGCGAGGCAGCGGGAACTTTTGTTTTTTGCTCAAGTATCAGCTTCTCCAACGACTTCGTGCTGAAGATACGGAATGTCGAGTGATGGAGTATACGATTGAAACGACTGCAAGCCGACGTCCGCTCCGAGTACTGTTTATGTTTGGCGGCCGAGTAAATGCCGCGATAAAACGAACTCGTCACCCGCAAGGCAACGGACGAACCGTTCGATCTTTTTCCCACTTTTCTTTTTAATTTTCAGATCCACCAAGGGACACACGACCTAGCCAGAAATCACTTCAGCATCGAAGATAGTCCGGGCAAGTTTGCTTCGCGGGATTGAAAAATCCTTAGACAAGGGCCGGACATCGGCAGCGCGAAACTCCTCGACAAGATCACGACTGCTCGAGCAGAATTAAGCGTCGCGATTTACGCCTTTGTTAACAATATAGCCTTGAGTTTTGAACTCCGGACCTGCGATCGGGCTCGGGTCAACGAGACGTGAAGCCGGAGGAAAAACTATTTTCGACTCACCGTTCCCCACAACTTCGACTCCCAGGACCTTGTAGTAAAACCAGCTCGTTAACCCACCTAGGGCTCCACTTGTTGTTGCTACAATGCATTACACTACAGCTCTCAATGCGGCGAGGCAAAAAGTTGTACGGTGCGTAGTTGCAATCATGCTCGACACCTCCCATCTTCACCCGCCGTGATCGACAATGCAAGACGAAGTGCCGAGCAAAGACTTTGATATTAGGGGACCCTCGGTAGCTAACCATACCCCACACAAATTTACTAAGGTGGGCGAAGGCGCTCGGACTTAACTCATGCAGCTGAACTCGATAGCAGTCCAAAACAGCTTGCACGAACTCGTGGCTTGGCACGATGAGACCAGCCGTGAAGCACTCAAAGAAACCAACGGCCTCGTCTTCATCGGGAAGGAGCTTCGTGTCTTCACCCGGCATCCGATACTCCGAAATATATCCCTCCTCAACCAATATCTTTGCATCTTCTTCGACATAATTGAGCACTTAATGGCGAAGGTCCGTGGATTTGGAGCCTTCTTTGGCTTGGAGGTAAAACGCCCTTTTCTCGGATCGATCGGTCGATCGGAGGGACCGAGGCTCCACCCCACTCGGTGTAGCGCAAGTGGCCTTCGCGGCAGTCCCTCGCTTGAGCCTGCTGGCAATGGCACCGGCATCGCTGAGACATCCTTGGTTTCCAAGCAGCCCTCGGGCTTGTCGGTGCGTATGGACGAAGCATCGGAGAAAGGAGGCCCCAAAGCGTGAGGATCGGGCACCGGCTATGCCGGAATGAAGTCGGAAATTGGCCTAGCCGTTCTCTTGATACAAGCCATCCAAGAACCGGACCTGAACAACGCCGACAAACAATTAGGAAAAAGTGGCCAAAAAGAAGCGAAGCTAAGAAAGAAGCCAGACAAAGCAAACCTAAAGCGTTGCGATGAGGAAGCGAAAAGCAATGAGAAAAGAAAACAAGAACCTCGGTGGGAAGGAAAACGCGGCGGAGCCAGGTTAAAATATTTTCACATAGGCCAGGCTTTTATAGGCCATGGTAAGACCTAAGGAACAGGGGGGGAGGGGGATCGACATCGCCGCCACGAGCCCACTAGCTTTTTTGTAAACACAAGGCTCTTCTTCGTTTTTAATGAAGCCAAACCCTTTGACTACTTCATCAAAGCGAAGATTCCAACTCGAGATGCTTGCTTTAGTCCATAGATGGACCTTTGAAGCTTGCATATCTTCCTAGCATTTTGTGGATCAACAAAACCTTCAGGCTGTGTCATGTACACATCCTCCCTTAGGTTCTATTAAGGAAAGCCGTTTTGACATCCATTTACCATATCTCATAATCATAAAATGCGGCAATTGCTAGAAGGATCCGTATAAACTTTAGCATAGCGACGGGCGAGAATGTCTCATCATAATCAACCCCTTGAATTTGCTTAAAACATTTCGCCACCAATCGTGCCTTATAGATGTGAACATTTCCATGCATGTTTATCTTTTTCTTAAAAACCCATTTACACTCAATGATTTTGATACCATCGAGCGGATCTATCAAGTTTCAAACTTGATTTTCTCTCATGGACTCTAATTCGGATCTCATGGCTCCAAGCCATTTCTCAGTCGTCTGGTCCCATCATTGCTTCACTTGTAAGTCTTAGGCTCATCATTGTCTAACAATAATATGTCGCGCTGCCCCGTGGTCGGGAGCGTGAATTTTTCAGGAGCGCGACGTGCCCTTTCCGACCTACGCGGGGCTGGTGTCTCAACAATTGGTTCAACAACAATTTGTTCATCCAATTGTGGTATAGAGGGAGAAGAAACATTTACTGGAGCTTCTTGAACTTCTTCAAGTTGCAACGTTCTCCCACTTACCCGTTTGGAGAGAAACTCTTTCTCTAGAAAAACACCATTGCGAGCGACAAACACTTTGCCCTCTTGCCGATTGTAGAAATAATAACCTTTGGTTTCCCTAGGATATCCCACAAAGAAGCATTTATCGGACTTGGAAGAAAGCTTATCGGACGTCATACGTTTTACATAAGCCTCACATCCCCAAATCTTAAGAAAAGAAAACCCGGGACGCTTCCCGGTCCATATCTCGTATGGTGTCCTTTCCACAGATTTAGATGGAACCCTATTAAGTGTGAAAGCGGCTGTTTCTAGAGCGTATCCCCAAAAGGATTATGGAAGATCACTTTGACTCATCATAGACCTAACCATGTCTACCAAGGTTCGGTTCCTCCGTTCGGATACCCCATTCCATTGGGGTGTTCCTGGCGGAGTCCATTGTGGAATAATTCCACATTGCTTTAGATGTTCACCAAACTCATGGCTTAAATATTCACCACCCCGATCAGATCGTAGAGGTTTAATATTCTTGCCCAATTGATTTTGTACTTCATTTTGAAATTCTTTGAACTTTTCAAAGGATTCAGACTTATGCCTCATTAAGTAGATATAACCATATCTACTGATGTCATCGGTGAAAGTTATGAAGTACTGAAATCCACCTCTCTCCATGCAACTCATTGGTCCACATATATTGGTATGTACAAGTCTCGATAGTTCACTCACCCTCGTCACTACTTCCCGTGAAAGGTGACTTAGTCATTTTGCCAAGTAAACATGACTCACATGTATCAATTGATTCAAAATCAAAAGAACTTAGAAGACCATCTATATGGAGCTTCTTCATGCGCTTCTCATTTATATGACCTAAATGACAATGCCAAGTATACGTGGGATTCAAATCATTAGGCTTTAGCCTTTTCGCATCAATGTTATAAATAGGCTTATTCTCAAGATCTAAGTAATATAATCCATTCACCAATGGGCAATTACCATAGAGAATATCATTCAAATAAATAGAACAACACTTGTTCCTTATTATGACCTCATAACCATCATGTTCCTCCAAACACTTTGAAGAAATAATGTTTTTGCCTAAGGCGGGAATGTAATAACAATTATTTAATTCCAAAACTAATCCTGATGGTAATGAAAGTGGATAAGTTCGACGGCCAACGCAGCAACCTTTGCACCATTGCCGACACGAGCATCCACCTCGCCCTTTGCGCACTTCCTTGCTTCTTTAAGCCCCTGCAATGATTTGCAAGTATGAATCATCGATTCGGTATCAAATACCCATGAATCATAAGGACGTGTAGCAACATTATTAATTTTAATAACATTGATACCTGAATTAGAAGTGTCTCCACCCTTCTTCTTCAGCTCTTCCGGATAAAGCTTGCAATTCCTCTTCCAATGACCGGGTTTCTTGCAGTGAAAACAAGGATCACCAGCCACCGGTTTAGGCTTAGGAGCTGTTGTAGGCTTAGGCATAGCGCTAGAGATCTCATCTGTGGCCTTAGCCTTGGGCTTGTGCTTTCGCTTCTTACTATCCTTTTGAACCAAGTTAACTTGACTTGGACCAGATTTCTTGATGCTTGCCTCAGCTGTCTTAAGCATCCCATGCAACTCAGCCAATGTCTTCTCCATGCTATTCATTTGAAAGTTCAAAATGAAAGGCTCATAGCTCGCGGGAAGCGACTGGAGAATCGTATCCGTGGCCAAATCATGGTGAAGAGCAGCACCAAGTTTCTCCGGATTCTCAATGTAACCAATCATCTTGATCACATGAGGACCGATAGAACCACCTTCAGCTAGCTCGCACGCAAACAAGGACTTTGAGATGTTATACCTCTCGGACCTTACTTGGTTCTCAAACATGCCACGGAGTCACTCAATCATAGTGTGGGCATCTGCATTCTCATATTGCTTCGAAGCTCGGATGACATAGTGGAAAGCATGACACAGCCTAACATCAAGTGCATCATTTGTATGCTTGTCATACTCCCTTTTCTCGAGCGGCGGTAGCATTATCTAGTATGTCATCGGGATAGGTAAGCTCTAGAACATATTCCCTTTTCTCTTGCTTGAGAACAATTCTCAAGTTACGATACCATTCAATAAAGTTTGTTCCACTAAGATTTTCTTTTTCAAGAATCGAGCGCAAGTTGAAAGTGTTACTAGCGGTAGGTGCCATGATCTACAACAGAAAATACGCAAAATAAGCACTATGTAAATGTAAAACTCTTATTAAACGTTTTAACAAAAGTTCATTATTCCACTATATGCTTGGAATCGTTTTCCCTCAAAACGACATATAGTGGTTCAAGATACATATTCATCTTTGACACTAGTGAGCTTTGGCATCACCGCTAGAAATCTAGTGACATAGGTAAGCAACACTTTGCTAATCACATCCCCATGTGACTCTTGTTTGTTGGGTGGCATCGGATGCCCCGGCGCCAACACCGTGTCCCAAAGCCCAAAACCGTTTTGATAGCTTTGTTAATTAAATCAATACTGTGCATGTAAATGTCCGACATTTACCCTAATAATTAAGATAGTTGAGGTACTCTACTTTGACATACCTACCATACAACGATCATAATTTTAATAGGTGTAGCTATCGGAAGGACACATAATTTAATTTTTCTTGAGGGAGCCTATTCTAGCATGTTTATCATATCCAATATAAATAACACATGAAAGAATAGGATCACGAGAACATCATCACAGGCAATCATATTAACTATGAAATAGTATGGCCATTTTCAAATGGTGATCTCTATCTCCATTGCCATCGCCATGTCTCCCGATCCTTCGACCATCATGCTTGAGGCCTCCATGAACTAACACTTAGCTACTACAACTAATAGCTAGTAATAAATTACATGATAATATCAAGCATCACAGGTCGACACATAGGTCGTTATACAATAATATGACAGCCTTAACCCAGCTGTAATTAATCATGGCGCGCAGGCCATGCAAATCACATACATACATCACATGCATCTTTTCAGGCCATACCATTCACAACACTCTCTCGCAAAAACAAGTTAGGCGAGAAGCGAATGCTAATGTGTGGCCAAAAAGGGGCTGTAACAATCTAGGCGTGTGTCCGTGCGGCGGTCCCAATGCCTCAATTTCCATTAGGTTTCCATGAGCAGACTGCGGTATATGATCATGATACTATTGGCTCCTTTATCGGCGCACGCAGTTAGTCCCGATGGTGATTCAAGCCGGTAGGGACAAGTCACGCGCGCACGGAGAAGCAACACAAATAAATCAATGATGCATGTATCGCTATCCGCCCATCACATTGTGAACCTCCCTATGACCGATTGATCTAATCAACCCATACACAAAAACATGTAATGGATCACATCTACTACATCGACATATCAACTATATGCACAAGATCCGGATCACAAACTACACAAGGTCGGCTCCGGTGCCACTCGTTGGGAAACCGGTAGGCTACGATAGCATGAAACAAATTGTACCGTTCATCCGAGAAAGCCTTGTAAGAGGGGATCATGAATCATTACCGAAAGGACCTTGATGTCGCCTAGAGGGGGGGTGAATAGGCGAATCCTGCAAATTAAAACTTGATCCCGAGATCGGCACCAAAACCGGTTAGACCGGTTACCAAAACCGGTCGGACCTGTTTTGACAGGGAATGCAGGAAACCTTGCTCTTCTATCTATCTCGAACTAATACTCGGAGTAGTGCCTCAAATGATGTTGGTTGCAGTAACACTTAGTCCCTACACATCACAAACAAGCAGAACCGAGTAGATCGAAGCGGAAGCACAATATGAGATAGAATAAAAACAAGAGAGGCAAACCGAACAAGATGACACAAGAGTTGTTTGCCGAAGTTCGGATTCACCCCGTGAATCCTACGTCTCCGTTGAGGAAGCTTGAGTTGCTCCAACTCCAAGCCGGGTCTCTTTCAACCACTTTCCCCGATGCACTATCTTGATCTTTTCCCTTCCGGAGGCAAGATCGCAACCTTCACAAACCGACCCTTGGCTCACCACAACTTGGGAGCTCGTGGGTAACGCCTAGCCGTCTAGGAGGCTTCACCTCCAAGAGTAACAAATGCCACAAGATTGCTCAACGTAGCCACAAAGTGCTCAAGGCTTGGATTGCTCACAAATGCTCAAATCTCTCAACCCAACTCAAAGATTTTCACCAAATCACTCAAGTCTCACAAAGAGGTGTTGGGGAGAGCTCAATATGGCCGTTGGAATGTTATGAGATGGTCTGGAACCAGCAGCCATCGAAAGAGGGGGAGGGAGGCTATTTAAACTGTTTCCGAAAAACTAGCCGTTGGATCTGGTCGTCCAAAACCGGTCCGACGGTTTACCAAACCGGTCCGACTCGTTTTTGACCAGCACAAAAGATAAGCTTCAAAAGGCACTCCACTCATTTCTATTTGATCTCTTCTCACCAACTTTTGTGTATAGGTTCTCTAAAAGGTCTAGAACACTATTACTCTCAAAGAATAGGTAAAACCCTAGGTTTACAAAGCCGGTCTCGACCTGTTTCCAAAACCGGTCGGACCTATTTTTGTCGATTCAACACACTAGCAGGTTGGTTTTCGGGGTTTTCCTCTCATGGCTTCTCACTTGGGATGTTGAGCACTTTGGACACTGTAGAAGCATAATGTTGCATCCCCCTTGATAGTACGGCAAACCTATACTCAAGATTAAAAAGCAAGTACACATTTTTCACTTCTTGAGCTTGTAGACTTGTCACTTGCCACATTATGAATTTTGCTTCAACTTGGGGTTGTCAACACGAATAGAGATCCAAGCATGTCCACCTTGAGCTAATGACCATGGATTTTATCATCAAATAGACAAAGCTCCATATTATATCCATGTCATCTTTTCTTTCTTGATTCACATATAATTGACACTAGGAAACTTACAATCCTCCATGGCCTTTTTGATTCATCGGATTCGACATCCACTTGCTCTTCTCCACCACAATGGTTCATCGGCGCCAAGCCTCTTGCTCGCCCTTCTCCAATGTATGGTCCATCGTAGCCAAGTCCTTGCTAATCCTTCATCAAACTTACCATTAAGATTGACACATTTCTTTGCATCATCCATTAGCACACCTTTGATATTCATCTTCATGTTGTATTGATTTTTCGTTGTGATGTATGTTGCTTGCTTGATATGAAACCAAAAATTAAGTCACCAATTGACATGGTGATACTCTCATTGTTCAATGTGAGACATATCAATCAATCTTCATTTTTCTTCATGTAACACATAGTATAATGTTTTCACCGTTGATCATCCATGTGCTTTGTCTTCATTACATTCTTTGTCATATGGTAGTCACGTATATACATGTGATTGTGCACCATGTTCCCTTTTCTCATTTTTCCT
The DNA here is from genome assembly GCA_031894775.1 of Chloris gayana. NCBI lineage: Eukaryota > Viridiplantae > Streptophyta > Magnoliopsida > Poales > Poaceae > Chloris > Chloris gayana. The sequence goes on along the minus strand of JAUNZO010005062.1, from coordinate 335,202 downwards.
CAATTGTTTGTCATACACTTAAATCTTCATCTTATGGAGTCCATGATCTCATACAAATAATATCCATAAGTGTGCTTTGCAAATGATGATTCATAATGATATCACAATTAAATTCCTGCTCATCATCTCAATAAACATATTAGTCCTTTAATCGTTTTGTCAATCAATTCACCAAAACCCACTAGGGGCCTAGATGCACTTTCAATCTCCCCTTTTTGGTGATTGATGACAACCCGATTAAAGCTTACAAATGAATAAAAACAAGGTTTTGAATCTTCAGATTTAAAGCGAGCGCCCCCTTGCTATGTGCAATTTTTGAATTTCAACAATTTGGCTTGATATGCCAAATGCACATATTTAGTGAAAAGCATGGAGCTCCCCCTAAATCCGAGAATCCGTGGGGTGCAAACAAGTGTGTGTGCCACAAATATACGACGTGATGCATATGCAACAAAGAAGCAACAAAACAGGGCACAAAGCAAAGAAGCACCGAAACCGGTCCGACCGCCACCAAGGACCGGTCAAGCCGGTTAGGCTGCTAAAACCTGTCTAGCCGGTTTCACAGACCGGTCTAACCGCTTTCGAGGGCCGGAACAGAAAAAGTAACAAAGAACAGTCACCATCCATTTCATGCAATTCACACTAACATATATCATTACTTAGAAAATTTTAAAACATCAACACATAGTAGCACCCATTACAAGGTTCTCAAGTCCACAAATAGAAATTCAAGGATTATTACAAGATTCAACACATAGTCTCGAACAAGGGATACAAGGGGAACAAGTTGACCACAGAGATCACAGGAAAACCAAAGACACCTAAAACCGGTCCGACCGGTTTGCCAAACCGGTCAGGCTGGTTTCTGCAGATCGGAGGGCTCCAAAAGTCTTCAACAGTTTCCCAACCTTGTCACATAGAGCTTTAATCCATTTTCCTCTCCCCTTTGTCATTAATCACCAGAAAGGGGTCAACTAAACTTGCATCACCATCCGTGAGAGGGGGATCGTTTGGATCTATCCAATGCTCCCCTGGAAGATAGATTGGTAAGGATGGTAGAGTGGTGGATGAAAGAGAAGTGAATGGAGGATCTTCCATACCGGGATCAACATTTCCAAGGAAGGCATTAACAGCAGCTGTAGCAAAGTCCGGTTCACCATAAGGTCCGGATGGAGGTGGTGGAGGAGGAGGAGGTGGTGCTCGAGGATGATGCATCCGGATGTCCACCCATGTAAGTATAGCTGAAACGCCTCCACTCCTCACTTTGCTCTATTCTTGCAATCCTAGCATCAACAGGCTCAACTTCCGGAATTGGCTCATCTTCTAATCCAGGTGGAGAAGGAGGATCATCGAGCAATAACCGGGCTTGAATCTTTTTCAACCTTTTCTTTTCCTTTCTCCTTGCAGCCACTTCATGACGCTGTCTCACCTCAATCGAGTGTTGTGACTTGCAAATATCTGAAAGGTAATTCAGCAACCTTCTTATAGGAGATGGAGGCTTGTCACGCCTCCGTGAGGAACCGGCTCTCTCCCAATTTCCACCTTGCTGCCACCGAGGAGCATCCCGTCTCCGAGGTGAAGGCTGCGGTGGTGGCACATCAGGCCGAGGTGCAGGAGGTGGTTCATGCATGCTAGGGACTATTACCTTCTTTGATGGCTTTGGCTGCAATGGTTGGTGAATTGGCGTTCCTTTCTTTCCTACATCCTTCTTGTATGTGGTCTCTGTCACTCTTTCAATCATATGCATAATATATGGTGCATAGCCACAGACCTTCAAGGGGTTACTAGCTGTGCTCTTGATTTCCTCCCGGATGAAGTCCGACACACTAAACTCGTCCTGCTCCCTCTCTCATCATAGCAAGCAAGTTCTTGGCATAGAAGGAGATGTTGGATGGATCACCATCCCTAGGTACGAGAGTCCTCCTGAACATCCTGTTCGGAACCGAGTAGTAGGTGAACAAATTTGTCACTCGTCCCTCGCATATGCAGCTGCTCCTTCCGGAGGATACATAAACTGAATCTCACCGTCAGCCAGATAATTATGAGCATGAATTTGAGGGCGAGCCATATCCTTAGCTCCAAAACCAAGGTATCGGGCAAAGTCAGCATAGGACACACTGTACCTATCACCCTCTCGTCATCCAAGTGCATGTTCCTTATGTTTCCATCCTCCTCAAAGAACACCGTGGCATAGAACCGAGCAATGATTTCATTGTTCCAATTATAAGTAAACCCCATCAACTTCTTTATCCTTTGTCTAGTGCAAGCACCAATTATGTCATTGAATATGGGATTATTCTTTCTCTCCATATACCTCCAGTCAACCCACTGTGCTATGGATATAGGATTCTCCTTTGCCAAAATAACCGTCTCATAGTAATCCTGCTGAAAGAGAGTCCAAAACCTATAATCTGTGGCATCTCTAGTTGAGCTCCTTGGATCAATCAATCTCATATCCCTCACAAGATCTGTCTTTGCTCTATAGATTGTGGGCTTCCTTCTTGGAGGTGCTGATGGCTTTCTCATTTCGGGCTTAGGAATGTCATCATCATCACTTCCTGGAGCATCACCATCACCATCACCGTCACCATCATCATCATTTCCATTTTCACCGCTGCTGCCATGTGATGTAGTTGATTGCTTTCCTCTTCTTGGGGATATGTGGAAGTTCTCATCCTCCACATCATCATCATCACTAGAGGCCTCCTCCTCTATTTCCATAACATCATCTCCCTCACCGATCATCTGCCCTCTAGCTGCCTGATTATGACTCACACTCCGCCTTGGTCTCTGTGAGGGACCAATGATTTCGATTGAGCCGGCGTTTCGTCATTTCTGAATTTGACCCTTCTTTCATGAGCACCACTGTCATCATCAGCCATCCCTGCTGCCCCTGAGATAGAATGATGTGGATAAGAATTTTGATACTCGGAGGAATCGATGGAAGAACAATTGAGCAACAATTTAAACAAGGCAGAGAGCATCTTGCTTCTCTCGGACAGAACCGGCTCGACCGGTTTGCCAAACCGGTCCGACCGCTTTTGCACAGAGAGGCATTATCCTCTTTGTTCTGTCAAATTTTGATCAAATCAATTTTTGATTTATGATCTGGCTCATAAGAATCACAATGTTAAGAAATAAAAAGAAAGTTTGAAATTTGTTCTCCGGCGTGAAACCGGTCCGGCTGGTTTGTTATACCGGCTTGACCGCTTTCGTTCAGTGAACAAAAATCACCCTTATCTATTTATTTTCTAGAGACTCGGGTTGGATAAATCGTGAGAATATTGTGTGAAACACCTTGGTTAAGCATTATTGGCTGAGAGGACAACACAGGGCTTCCCAACACAAACCGGTCTGACTGGTCCTCAAAACCGGTCCGGCCGGTTTCTGCTATGAAGCACTCGTTTCGTGAATCCAGCCAATCTACTTCGACAAACCAGTAGTCTACACAATGTTGTGTTCCTAGGCATGCTAGAAGAGGTTTGACCAAAGGAAATCAAAAGATATGCCCTAGGGAAGGAGATCGGGGAGGAACCTCTTGAATACCTTGAGAAGATGGGAGAGGAATCCCAAAACGGTTGAGCCGATGCTTAAGGACGGTTTGGCCGGTCGTGGAGCACTTCTCCAAGGCAGAGGAAAGGAGATTCCACGGTGGATTCACAAAATCGCCATTGGGGCGCCGGCCATGGAGGAGAGAGGTCAAAGGTCGAAGAGGTAAATGATTGGGTGAGATTCACCCCGAAGGGGTAAGTTGTTGTTTTAACCGACGAGAACCGGTCCGACCGGTTTGGGGTACCGGTCTGACTGGTTTGGTCAATGGTGCCCAAAGGACAGCGGTAGATAGGAGAAAAAATAGAGTCGGATTTGACAACATGAAGAGCTCGTTAACCTTCTTCGATACGTACCGGTCTAACCGGTTTGTCTGGACCGGTCCGGCCGCTTTTCTCTCGTGACTTCAGCAAACCATCTAAGTCTCATCCAAATATAACTTTCTCCTCCACAGGGGATTCTTAACTTATTTGCGGTGATGGAACAGGTGACCCAAAACTCGTGATTTTTCACTCTTGACGGTTTTGAATGGTGTATCCTAGCTCCCTTCGATAAATACGGATACTTCTCCTATCGAATTTTCCGCACCAACCGAGGAAACTCTTGTGAAGAGATTTTCCGGATAGGTGTTTTCAAGGAACTTTTATCGAGGACAAGATGGCCAAGGAGATTTTGAGATAAAGGACTTGAGAGAGCGTCTTTTCACTTGTGACTAGCCAACAACCAATCAATGTGAACAATAGTCACAAGTGGATCGACATGGTCACAAAGACCATAACAAACAACAATTTTTGAAAAACCACACAATCTAGCAATTTAAGACTACATTTTCAAAAGTTCTATCTTGTAGCACCCGAACATGTACCAATCAAGTTTAGCCACTCCATAAAATATTTGGCTCATGTCACCTCTCCATATTGACTTCATTTCATGAGTGAGCACCTTAAATGTGCTTAATTTTGAGATGACATCAAACAAATAGTTTATGTGTAACTTCATCATGGAGGAACCATGATGACACTTGAACAACGGTAGCATGTCAAAACATACTAGCACAGAGCAAGGCCTAGATGCACAAAGCAAGACTTTAATTTAAAAGAGAACTTACCTTATCTCATAGCCGGTGATTCTCCATTTTGGTGAAGATTGATCACTTTCTTGTGTCATCACCTATCTTTGACTTCATCATTGACTATTTTCTTGTTTTCAAGCATAATGTGAAGTTCGCGAATGTTACTCCATGGTGAGACATAATCTTACACATAAGGCTACAAAAGCACTCATATAGCACATTAGTACCAAAGACACAAATTATAGAGCAAACTCCCCCTTAATATATGCTCAGCATCTTTGAATTGCATTTTGGCATAATTGATTCACTTAAGGATCATGAGGAGTTTATTCCATAATTTGGTCATATTGCAAACCTTCGCAACAACAACGAGAAGACCAGTGATACTTACACCTTTGTAAGTGTACTTTCATGCCATGATCATTCAAAGGAGAAATCCCACTCGTTGAGTGACTTTTCCGGAGTGGAATCGATCACTCACGAAACCGGTCCGACCGGTAAGCCAAACCGGTCGAGCTGATTTTCCCCGCTCCGGACTTTGTTTTGACGATCATCTTGAAGATGCTTGCTCATTTTAACATGTTGTACATGTATTGTACCTTGAGGTCAAAACATACCTGTGGATAGACAAGCATGTGCTCTACTAGAGAGCCATTAAACGCATCTTGTGGTATAGATGGGAAAATCTCGCCCATTTGCAAACATGACTCAAAAGACAAGAGAGAAGAAAACTATTACTCACCGAGAGTAGGTTAGTGATCTCACTGTCTTCTCAAAGTGCCATTGGGTAATGTGTATGCATTTGCTTTTATACTTGAACTCTAACATGAAAAATCTCTTTTGTTGTTCAAGCCTCCAATGCACCTATAGTCCTGCGGTGAATCATTCTTCTTTTGGTACCCAAGACATGTTGGGTCCATATAGGTTAGTCAACAGGGATTTAGGCACCCAAATGGCATTTTTACTAACATATGATGAACTAATCATCATTTTAGTGTTAGCACTATTGGTTGCCTTTTCAAGATTATTTCGAACAGAATTGACGATCGTTACCTTAGACATATTACCTTTTGGACAATCTATGCTAAGATGTCCTTTGTGTCGGCAAGTGTAACATGTCCGCCTTTTGATCTTGTTGACCACTCTATGTTCTCCATTTTGCTGATTATTCTTGAATGCTTTGCTCATGTTTGGCCTCTTGCACTTATGGACCAATTTTCTCGTTGACTTCAGTGGAAGTACACAAAACCGGTCCGACCGGTTTCTCAAACCGGTCTCGGCTGGTTTTGTCTCGCGTAAACAGAGTTCAATGCAGTTTGCAATCATGTGCCCCTTTTTCTTGCAACCATAGCAAACTCTTGTCTTGGTAGATCTTCTAGTTCTTCTTGATTGCTTTGAATCTTCATTGTCAAGCTTGGATGAACACATGGAAGCATAATGACCCATGTCCAAGCACTTGAAGCACTTCACATGATCAAGATTTGTATTTCTTCTATCTTGCTTCAAACTCTTGATCATCTTGTGATTTTCTTGATGAGGGCGTGACCTTGTGACGGTTGATCCCTTCTCAAGCTTCTTCACCATGTTTTCACGGTTATCTTGAGAAGGTTGCACTTGGTGTTTGCCCTTTAATTTTGTTAGCTCTATCTTGAGCCTCTTGACTTCTTGCTTGAGATCATCATTCTCTTTTGCTATGAAGTCATCACAAGATTCTACAATAATTTGCTCAACATTTGAAAGTTGGCCTTGAGAGCAACAAGAGTTAGCACAAATAAATTCAATTGAATTTTGTGAGCAAGTGCATTTTTGTGTGAGAGGTTGAGAATGTTTTATCGATGTTACCACAACCTCATGAGCCACTTGTAGCATAGCATGTGAATCTTGAAGTATTTCATGAGAGCACATAAGCTCCTCATGATCTTTTTGCACCGTCACATATTTGCTAGTGAGCACTTCAAGTTGATCATTGAGATCCTCATTTTCTTTCCTTAGGGCTGCAGCACAAGAAGAAGCATTAATAGCACAAGTATACTCCTTTTCTAGTTTTTCATATTTACCGATCAAGGAGGTGTGCGATTTGCTTGAGTTTCTCATGTTCTTCATGTAGAGTCTTGAGCTCTTCCATCTTGTCAATGAGAAAGTCTTCTTGCTTCTCTAACCGCTTTTCTTGCTCTTGAATCCTCACCACGAGCTGCATGACTTTGACCAAGTCTCTTTTACTTATGCTATCAGATATGAACTCAGGTTCATCATGTTCACTCTCATCCTTTTCATCCATGCTACGTGATTCATGACTCTTGGATGAGAGTGAACTCGCTCTGGGAGGTTGACTCTTCACTTGGTTGGTGCCGCTCATTTGAGTTCATTGATGTAGTCGTGAGCTCCGACTCATTTTCTAGCAATGGCTCCATTTGATTGCTTTTGCCATATGTTTCCTCAAGAGCCTTCCAAAGTGAGTGAGCGAGTCTTTAGGAGGCCGTGCTTCTCAAAGATCATGTTGTTCACTTCTGCACTCAAAGCACTAGACCAAGTGTGATATGCACGGGCTTCGAGATATAAGCATTTCTTTTGTGCACTAGTTAGAGAGGATCTCTCTAAGGCATAAGAAAAGCCTATATCTACGATCCACCAAATTTGAGAGCTCATTTCACGAAGGTACAAAGACATGAGAGTTTTCCATAGAGCAAAGTTTGCTCCATGAAACCGAGGTACCTCAATTGAAGGTGTGAAGACCCAAGGATGCGACATCGTCGTTTCTCCAAGCGGTTAAGCCCAATTAGGAGATTAGGCTCGATACCAATTGAAAGGACCTTGATGTCGCCTAGAGGGGGGATGAATAGGCGAATCCCGCAAATTAAAACTTGATCCCGAGATCAGCACCAAAACCGGTCGGACCGGTTACCAAAACCGGTCGAACTCGTTTTGACAGGGAATGCAGGAAACCTTGCTCTTCTATCTATCTCGAACTAATACTCGGAGTAGTGCCTCAAATGATGTTGGTTGCAGTAACACTTAGTCCCTACACATCACAAACAAGCAGAACCGAGTAGATCGAAGCGGAAGCACAATATGAGATAGAATAAAAACAAGAGAGGCAAACCGAACAAGATGACACAAGAGTTGTTTGCCGAAGTTCGGATTCACCCCGTGAATCCTACGTCTCCGTTGAGGAAGCTTGAGTTGCTCCAACTCCAAGCCGGGTCTCTTTCAACCACTTTCCCCGATGCACTATCTTGATCTTTTCCCTTCCGGAGGCAAGATCGCAACCTTCACAAACCGACCCTTGGCTCACCACAACTTGGGAGCTCGTGGGTAACGCCTAGCCGTCTAGGAGGCTTCACCTCCAAGAGTAACAAATGCCACAAGATTGCTCAACGTAGCCACAAAGTGCTCAAGGCTTGGATTGCTCACAAATGCTCAAATCTCTCAACCCAACTCAAAGATTTTCACCAAATCACTCAAGTCTCACAAAGAGGTGTTGGGGAGAGCTCAATATGGCCGTTGGAATGTTATGAGATGGTCTGGAACCAGCAGCCCTCGAAAGAGGGGGAGGGAGGCTATTTAAACTGTTTCGAAAAACTAGCCGTTGGATCGGTCGTCCAAAACCGGTCCGACCGGTTTGCCAAACCGGTCTGACTCTGTTTTTGACCAGCACAAAAGATAAGCTTCAAAAGGCACTCCACTCATTTCTATTTGATCTCTTCTCACCAACTTTTGTGTATAGGTTCTATAAAAGGTCTAGAACACTATTACTCTCAAAGAATAGGTAAAACCCTAGGTTTACAAAACCGGTCCGACCTGTTTCCAAAACCGGTCGGACCTATTTTTGTCGATTCAAGCACACTAGCAGAGTTGGTTTTCAGGGTTTTCCTCTCATGGCTTCTCACTTGGGATGTTGAGCACTTTGGACACTCGTAGAAGCATAATGTTGCATCCCCCTTGATAGTACGGCAAACCTATACTCAAGATTAAAAAGCAAGTACACATTTTTCACTTCTTGAGCTTGTAGACTTGCCACTTGCCACATTATGAATTTTGCTTCAACTTGGGGTTGTCAACACGAATAGAGATCCAAGCATGTCCACCTTGAGCTAATGACCATGGATTTTATCATCAAATAGACAAAGCTCCATATTATATCCATGTCATCTTTTCTTTCTTGATTCACATATAATTGACACTAGGAAACTTACAATCCTCCATGGTCTTTTTGATTCATCGGATTCGACATCCACTTGCTCTTCTCCACCACAATGGTTCATCGGCGCCAAGCCTCTTGCTCGCCCTTCTCCAATGTATGGTCCATCGTAGCCAAGTCCTTGCTAATCCTTCATCAAACTTACCATTAAGATTGACACATTTCTTTGCATCATCCATTAGCACACCTTTGATATTCATCTTCATGTTGTATTGATTTTTCGTTGTGATGTATGTTGCTTGCTTGATATGAAACCAAAAATTAAGTCACCAATTGACATGGTGATACTCTCATTGTTCAATGTGAGACATATCAATCAATCTTCATTTTTCTTCATGTAACACATAGTATAATGTTTTCACCGTTGATCATCCATGTGCTTTGTCTTCATTACATTCTTTGTCATATGGTAGTCACGTATATACATGTGATTGTGCACCATGTTCCCTTTTCTCATTTTTCCTCAATTGTTTGTCATACACTTAAATCTTCATCTTATGGAGTCCATGATCTCATACAAATAATATCCATAAGTGTGCTTTGCAAATGATGATTCATAATGATATCACAATTAAATTCCTGCTCATCATCTCAATAAACATATTAGTCCTTTAATCGTTTTGTCAATCAATTCACCAAAACCCACTAGGGGCCTAGATGCACTTTCAATTACCACTAGACGCACAAGGCGGAGCGGAAGCGTTGTTGATGTCGCGTGTCGTAGAGGAAGTAGTCGTACGGCTCGATGAAGTGCGCAATCCAGCAGCACCTCTACGGACGTCCACACGTACGGAGAGGAAGACGACGTGACCGAACGTGCTAGCGCTCGATGACACGCTTGATGGATTGCAGCAGCACCACCTCTTCACGCGAACAATGACGGCTGCAAGCTACGAGAGCTGCAGCGGCCAAGACTCACGTGGCTAGGTTATATATATATATATAGGCTGCGCCACTTGTGTCTTGTGGGTCAAAGTGGGCCGGTCCAGATTAGCTCTTGGGCAATTATCCAATAGCCCCCACGCGAAAGGGCTGCGCCTTGGCCCCGTGCCCCAGTAACCGGGTGCAGGAGCGGGCCACACACTGGCTGCACAAGCCGCACGCGCCTAGCAGAGCAACGGTTGAAAGCACTCGCTGTGCCGCGTGCTTCCATCCATGAGCTAGCCCGGGACCGCGCGCGCGTCAGGAGCCTCCGCTCACGGCCGCCGCACCAAGAACCAGGCCGCCAGCCGAGTCCGCGCACTAGGGGCCGCTCCGAGGCCGCCATGAGCAAGGAAGCTGTGTGCCAGCCACCGAGCACTGCTGCACTGGGAGCTGCGTTCTTCCGTAGCTCCTCTCTCTTAGATCTTGCAGTCACGGAAGGAAGAAAAGAAATAGAGAAGAAATGAAGAAGCGGGTGGCAGCTACCTATTTGGGAGTGGGTGGAGAGAGCGAAGAAGCTGCTGAAGAATTAAGGTTTCCACCCAATTTATACTCAGCAGTGTAATTTTGCCAAGAAGTCCCTTGAGTAAACGGTTTTCGTAAAATATGTCTTGGTTTTCACGTAGAACACCCTGTTGTGAAACAACCGAATCAGCTCGTGGATCACTCTACTAATGCACACACAAATCACGTCATGGATGAACGCAAAATATGGGGCAGAATAGGAGCTCTGTTTATTTCTGTTCGGTTGATTACAACCGGGAGCTGTGTTGCCTCCCGTCGCCATGGATGGCATCTATTTATAGCAAGGAAATGCAGCACCGGATAAGAGAGAGCTCAGGCACCAACCACCCCAATTAATTCCCCAATTAATTCGCCCACAAAAGATACAGCACAAACCGGAAATATCACAGTTTGTTGTTGTGGTTTCATAACACTCCCCCTTAGGCGAATTATCACGCCATGCCTATGTCTCGTTAAAAACTCCTCTAAAAAACCCAGTGGGAAAAACGGCAGGAGAGAAGAGTACATAGCATGCGCAAGCTGTGTTGCACCTGTTGCCTCGTTAAAAACCTTGCATAAGAAAACCCAGTGGGAAAAACTCACCAAGGGAAAAAGAGTACAACAGTTGGTTGTCGGGATCCGGTAGTCTTCGGGACTACGCAAGTGATCTGCAGGATTACGGGTATGGGATAACCCTTTTGGTGATCTTCGGGATCACCACATGATCTTCAGGATCATGATCTCATTCTCCCCCGATCCTTGCAACTCTCTACATCGTCTCATGCCAATTCCCCGAACGCATCTATAGAAGCTAGATGTCTGGCAGAGATTTTGTGAATAAATCTACAAGATTTTCACATGACTTAGTGTGTAGGATATTGATTTCACCGCTCTTCCGGAGCTCATGGGGGTAGAAGAATTTTGGAGCAATATGCTTCGTGTAATTGCTCTTCACATAGCCCATATGCATCCGTGCAACACAAGCAGCGTTATCCCCATAGATAACAGTGGGAGTACTGACGGTGTCCAAGCCACATGATTTCCGGATGTGGCCAACCATCCGTCTCGGCCAAGCACATTCTCGTGTGGCCTAGTAGAGTGCAATGATCTCTCGAGTGGTTGGTAGACGTGGCAACCAGGGTCCGCTTCACGGACCGTCAAGAAATGGCTGCACCACCACGGAGAAACACGAAACCGGTCCGGGATCCGGCGTTATGTGGGTCGGACATGTATCCAGCATCCACATACCCCACCATGGTCGGATCTTGGTTCTTCGGGAACCACAACCCAAGGTCCTGCGTGCCTTGCATGTACCGGAGAATGGTCTTGATGCCAACCTAGTCAACGGATTGATCGCGAATGCAATGTCGGGCCTTGTGCAATTCACAAGGTACATCGGTGCTCCAATGGCACTCAAGTAGGGAACTTCAGGTCCCAACATTTCCTCATTCTCCCCTTTGGGTCCGAACGGGTCCTTTTTCACAAGCAAGTGAACGAACCACCATGGGGGTTCTCACAGGGTGGCATTTGCCCATATTAAACTTTTCAAGTACCCTCTTTGTGTAAGTAGACTGGTGCACAAACACTCCCCTAGGGAGGTGCTCGAGCTGCGAGCCCAAGCGTAACTTGGTTTTACCCAAGTTCTTCATCTCAAACTCCGTCTTGAGGTAAGCCATTGCTTCCTCAATGTCCCATGTGGTGCCAATGATATTCAAATCATCGACATAGACGGAGATGATGCAAAATCCACTCCGGAATTTCTTTATGAACACACAGGGGCAATCATCATTGTTTGTGTAACCTCTCTTCAGGAGATAGTTACTCAAACGGTTGAACCACATCCTTCCGGATTGTTTCAACCCATGCAAGTGCACGCTGTAGGCGTACACTATACATGTTGCGATTTAGGTTCGGACCAGGGATCTTGAGTCCTTCAGGGACTCGCGTATAAATCTCCGAATCCAGTGGACCGATACAAGTATGGGGTCACGACATCCATCAACTGCATTTTGAGATTTAGATTACCTGCCATAGATATCAAATATCGGAATATGATCCCACTCATGACGGGAGAGTATGTTTCATCATAATCGATGTCGGGTCTTTGCGTGAACTCTTGTAACACCAGCCTCGCTTTATATCTTACCACCTCATTATTTTCGTTCCACTTCCGGAGGAACACCCATTTGCATCCCACAGGGATGACCTTTGGGGGTGTTGGAACTGCAGGCCCAAACACTCTTCTTTTATAAAGCGAGCGCAACTCGCCTCAATTGTTGCTTTCCATTTGCCCCAATCTGAGTGCCTTCGGCACTCGCCATGGACTATGGTTCTGGATCCGGATCCATTGAGCAAGCTATCTTTGAGGCAAAGTTCACATTCAAAATGGTGGTCTTTCTATTGAATAACTCTCCCGTGTGCACATAATTAGTGGAGATCTCATCCATATCTCCAGCTCGTCGTGATTTCCAAAACGACCGAGCTAGGGCGTTCCGATTTCCCGGTGCGTTTAAGCGCGCAATGCACTCGGGATTTCCATCTTCGGGATGGGGTCCTTTAGGGACCATCCCAAGTTCAGGCCGGGTCGCCTCTTCACGGGCTCCGTCTTCGGGACGGTGTCCTTTAGGGACATTCTCAACTTCAGGTTGAGCTTCTTCAACCGAATCCCGGAGTGGGACAAGTGGCTCATGGTCGTGCCTCCTCGGACGTCTCCGTGGGGTTTTGTCCCGAGCACCCGGAGGTCTCCCCTCTTCCTAGGATGGGGGGGGGTGACACCGCAGTCGGTAGCCTTCGGGGCTATCTACACTCTCTCCGGCGCATTTACTCGTAGGTATATGCAACCTTGTCACTCCCTTATGATCGGTGAAGGCATCTCGGCAGCTTATTTGCAAGATTTTGCAAATTTCTAATCCGCTGAACTTCCACTTCAGCCTCGCTAGTGCGTGGGTCTAAGGACTGTATCCCAGCTTGCATTCCACACAATTTCCCGGCATTCTTCAGGATGCCGGTCTCCCCTAATACTCGGGAAATTGTTCTCATCAAATATGCAATCAGCGTACCGAGCCGTATGAAGATCCCCAGTCATAAGCTCTAGGAATTTGATTATGGACGGAGTCTCATAACCAACATATATCCCCAACTTCCGGTGGGGTCCCATGGAAGTATGCTCGAGGAGGTGGTATCGACACATATACCGCACAGACCGAATTTTCACGGATGGGAAATACTTGGCGCTTTCCCACGCATTAGCTGCAAGGGGGATGTCTCATTATATGCAGTTGGCTCGAGTTGGATCAGTGCTGCTGCATGCAGCACTCGCATGGCCCCAACAACCGGTTGGTAGCCGACAATTCTGCAACAATGGACATGCAATCCACTTTATCCTTTTGATCAAGGATTCAGCTAGGCCATTTTGAGTGTGGACATGTGGTACTGAATGCTCCACCTTAATGCCCATAGCCATGCAATAATCATCAATGGCTTTCGACTCGAACTCACCAGACATTATCCATACGAATGGATTATATGCGGTTATTAGGAAACCGACCTTTAATCTAATGATTTGAGCAATAAGCTTGGAGAAGGCATGGTTTCCGGTGGACAGCAAGTCCACATGACTCCACCAGGTAGATGCATCAATCAGTACCATGAAATACCCGAACGGCCCCGAGAGGGGTTGAATAGGTCCACATATGTCCCCCCGTATCCTTTGCAGGAAAACAGGTGACTCATCCCTAATCTTTAGGAGGGATGGCCTAGTGATTGAAAGTCGCCTAGAGGGGGGGGGGTGAATAGGCGATCCTAAAAATTTATGCAAAATAAGACTAAGTCCAAAACGTCAAATACCGGAACTTCGTTGGGTACGAACTTCGGTGCAGGGTGAAAAATGCGGAATTAAACCCTACACAATTCTAGTGATTTTCAAGAAGGAAAACACAGCCCTATGCAATTCTATGAATTTAAAAGGCGCAAAGGGAAACTAACAAGAAACTTAGTAAAGTAAACAACAACGCGCTTAAGTAAAAGGAAAGGAGCACACAAGACACGGATTTTTCACCGAAGTTCAAGCCCACCAAGGACTCTACGTCTCCGTTGAGAAAGTCCACCAAGGACCGGGTTTCTTTCAACCCTATTTCTCGCTCAAGTCACCACCATGCTTGAGCTTGAATTTTCCACTATCAACGTCCCTTTCGGGACGGGTAATACAAACTTCTCGGACGTCACCACACAAGTTGGGAGCTCACGAGCACGCTCGACTCGTCTAGGAGCTCAAAGCTCCAAGAGTAACAAATCCAAATCGCAAGCTTGACGGGAGTGAAGATGCTCAAAAAATGGAATCAAGTCTCTCAATCTCTTGCTCAAAGTCTCTCACTCGAATCCTAGCTCAAGGATGGAAATTTTGCTTTTGGAGAGGATTTGGAGTGAGTGGAGTGTGGCTCAAGTGTGTTAGAATTCGGAATGTGCAAGAAGAGAGTGAGTGAGGGGTGGAGTGTGGCTTATATACCACAGCTCCAAAAAGAGTCGTTGGCTCGTCTCGAATGACCCGCACCGGAACTTCCGATGGCATATCGGAACTTCCGGTATGGTCGATTAGGGTTAGATCCGGATTTCTCGGCCCGCACCGGAACTTCCGTTGGTGTACCGAACCTTCCGGACGTAGGTTTAGGGTTTGAAAACGGGGCCGCACCGGAGCTTCCGATATCCTATTGGAACTTCCGGTATGTCATTCCGAGAGCTCAAACTCTCTGTTAGCCTCATCGGAACTTCCGGTACCAGAGACCGGAACTTCCGGTATGGCATTCCGCAGAGCTCAAACTCTCTGTTAGCCTACCGAAACTTCCGGTATCGGGGACCGGAACTTCCGGTATGGCATTCCGGAGAGCTCAAACTCTCTGTTAGCCTACCGGAGCTTCCGATACCACATCGGAACTTCCGGTGGGTCCCGAAAGAATATGGCTTGGGATGGTTTTTCTTGGATTTTGTGAGCATCTTCATTCTTTGCCAAGATTGTGATTTGCATCCCTCTTTATAGTACGGCATCCCTATGACTCAAAGCAAAGATAAAACGAGAAGATCAAGCTTTGAGATAGGTCTTCTCCAATTTCTTATTTATTGCTTTTCTCATTTCTTTTCTTCTTTTTGATCATACTTGCTATGCTTTCATGTTCTTTAGATGTTCACTACACATACTCTCATGAAAACATTAGTCCAAATTTAATTGTATTGATATCAATCATCCAAAATAAAATGAGGGGCCTAGATGCACTTTCAATCTCCCCTTTTTGGTGATTGATGCCAATACAATCAAATTTCTGAAAAGATAGTTCAAAAAGGACGACTAGCAAAGATAAAAAGCGAGCTCCCCTTAATATGTGCATGAAATTGAATTTCAAAGGTTGGCCTTTACAACACCAAATGCACATTTGAGTTATCAACATGAAGAGCTCCCCCTTTATCTATGCATCCCATGTTATGAATAAAAAGGAGAAACCACGAACAATGCAATATGATATTTTATCTTCACACAAGTGCATCTAAAAGAGAGAACAACAATACACCATATCAAGTCATAAAGCAAACCACATGGATAAATAAACCAAGTCTTAACATTACAAGCATTCATTGTTCAAACATAACAAATTTGTCCATCACGTGGTCCATCACAAGGTAAAACATAAAGAAAAAGATAGATAGAAATTTCTTCTCCCCCTTTGGCAACAAATCACCAAAAAGAGAAAAGAACGGAGACACCCACAGGAATCACTCCTCATCATCTTCGTCGTCTTAATCCTCGCCATCGCTCTCGTCATCATCATCATCATCGGGACTCGCATGGTGTAGCGAGGAGCGGCAGCGGTGGCCGACAGGACATCCTCCGCACTCGTCACCCTCCTCACTCTCGGTCGCACCGCCCTCAACATCCGGTGCTGCTGCTCGTGCTGCTCGTGCGGCCCCTCCTGCGGCCTGCCGATAAGGAGCCCAAGGATCCTCCCACCGCCGTGGCACAATCGGAGCAAAATCCAAGGGAAGAGGGGGTGGCTGCTGCTGCTGCCGAGCAATGTGAGTAAGGTACCGATGATGTCCTTCATTGATGCGCCGCTGCTCCATCCTCATCTCGTAGATATCCTCACCGTTTGCCTTGCACATGCAAAAGATCGTCTTGAGGACGGAGCTGATAAAACCCGACTTGCTGCGAGTCCGGCGAGAGGATGAAGCGGGAGCATCCCTAGCTGCCCGAGCCGAAGCCGGAGGAGGAGGAGCTGCCTCTCGCACCGGAGATCCCCGAGGAGTGGGGAGTAGAGGGAACTTCTTGGGACGAAGTCCCGAATGGTTCTTGTCATGAATGAAGTTGATTCCAGTGACATGCTCAATCATCTTCATGATAAAGGGAGAGAATGGGAGACTAGCCTTGTGAGTGTAGGAATGATTGATGATGGAAGTCCAAATATGCTCAAACACACGTAAGGGCTCAGCTCCAGGACGCATAGCACATAGTAGAGTCTTTATAGTTGCTAGCAAGGAGGATGCATCCCCTATCTTAGGGTCCAAGGTCCACCCGAACATGTTGTTCAGGACACGATAGTAGGGGTGCAATCCAAAGTAAGTCCCAATGATCATCCCCTTAGGCTGGTCATAGCGACCGTCATACATGAATTCCAATGGTGCACCATCCGGAGGATCAAATACATTGATGTTATTCTTCATTGCATCCGCATGACCAAAACCAAGAACTTCAAGCAAACTCTGCATAGGTGATCTGAAAGCGATTTCCATCAAGCGTCCAAGTGCATGATGGAATCCTCCCGAGAGTCCTCATTGAACTCAAGCCGCAGGGTGGCATAGAACTAAACCACCAGCTTCGGTATTCCACCCATGCTCAAGTCCCATGAGATCCACCATGTCTCTCCTTGCACACTCGGACTTGATCCGATTGAACACTGGATCATTCCGACGGTCCATCCAAGTCCCACTTGATCCATTCATCCATTTCATTCAGTGGTTTTGTTTTTGAGCTTTAGTACTTCCTTATACCACTCAGCTTGGGTGTGATCCCAAAACCTTATATCATCCACACCCCTTTCCTTAGGCTTGATCCATGGGCACTTGCTCCTATACTTTTGCACATCATCCCCGTAAAAAGGCACATTATACCCGGCATTGTCACTCACAGCCGGAGTCCTCAAATCATACTTCACATGCTCCCGCAAGTTGCGGGCTATCGGGAGAAACCAATCATCCCCGCCCACATTACCCGCCTCCTCCTCACCCTCTTCTTCCTCACTTGAAACCGGAGCGGGAGGAGGTCTCCTTGCTGTCCCCTCGCCCTTTCCTTTGCCTAGTCCTTTACCCTTTCCAGGGCCAAGACCACGGAAGGAAGACCGAGGACCAGCTCCGGTGGCTTGCCTTTTGGCAAGGCGAGGGTTGGGCACGTCATAGTCCGAGTCCGAGTCCGAGTCGGTGTAGCTTTGGGGTGGACGCTTTGAGACGGTTTCCTTCCCGCCACGAGTCATCCGACAAGAGAGGATACATGTGTAAGAAACAACATACACAATGTCGATGACTAGAAGGAGCACTAAATAGATGCTAACAAGAGGTTCCCTCGTCGAAACTTCCCGTACCGGATACCGGAACTTCCGACGGGGCCCTCAACCGTCGTAGGGTTGCCCATACGGAACTTCCGCAGCTACCGGAACTTCCGGTAGGGGTCAACCCTAACCCTAGTAGTGCGAAAAGTTTACATCTAGCCAAAGGATTTACTTTCTAAGGCATGCTAGTGTTCTAGAACTACTAAGGATTCATCTAGGCAACAAATACTCCTAGGGATTCAAGGATTAAACCCTAGATCTAGAAGTGAAGGATATGGAAAAATACCTTCTCCTCTAGCTAGGAAGCTTGGAGATGAAACGGAGAGAAGACTTGATGGAGCCTCGCCGAAGATTGCCGCCGGAAGTTGAAAAACACTTCGGTTGATGTAGAACCGAAGTGGAGGAGGAAAGGTGAAGAAAAGTGGAGGAGTTCTCAAACGGGAGCCGTCCCTTTCAAGGGGACGGGCTCCCCTTTTATATCTGCCGCCCCGCACCGGAACTTCCGGTAGCATACCGGAGCTTCCGGTGCGGGCTCAAACCCTAGGTCAAGTCCTCGCACCGGAACTTCCGGTAGCATACCGAAACTTCCGGTGTGGGCTTGACAAGACAGGTGAGCTCCCGGTCGAGCCTCCGGTATCGGGTGCCGGAACTTCCGACTCGGAAGGAAAAGATCTTCGTTCGACCTCCGATCGAAACTTCCGGTAGGGGGTGAAACAAAGAGAAAAGAGGAGAACTTTGGAGAGAATTTTCAAAGATAGTTTTGATGGACTAGTGAGACATCTTGACAACATGTGATCAGCAAACAATCAACAATCAAGGCTATGATCACATCTTGGCAAGATTTGACCTTTTGGTCAAGAACCAAGAAAAGTTTTCAAAATCACTCACATAATTTTTGAAAGCATGCATTTTCAACTTAAGATCCAAAAACGATAAGAACAACAAGCAGATGTGCACGCAGCTACGCCACATTACTAGAGTCAAGGATATTTAGCTCACTCCTTAGATAGCAAAAACGGCTTTCATCTAGTGGCTTGGCGAAAATATCGGCTAGTTGATTTTCGGTTTTCACATGGCTCACTTCAATATCTCCTTTGATAGAATGATCTCTCAAGAAATGGTGGCGGATATCTATATGCTTTGTGCGCGAGTGCTCAACGGGGTTATATGCTAGCTTTATGGCACTCTCATTTTTACATAGGAGAGGGACACGGTTCAACTTGTAACCATAATCCCTTAGAGTTTGTCGCATCCATAATAGTTGTGCACAACAACTACCGGCTGCAACATACTCCGCTTCGGCCGTGGATAGGGCAACAGAATTTTGTTTCTTGGATGACCATGACACTAGGGACCTACCCATGAATTGGCATGTCCCCGAGGTACTCTTTCTATCCACTTTGTCCCCGGCATAATCCGCATCGGAATAGCCTATTAGGTTGAACTTTGAACCCTTGGGGTACCAAAGCCCTAGGTTGGGTGTGTGCACTAAATATCTCAAGATTCTTTTAACGCCCACCATGTGGCACTCCATAGGAGCGGCTTGAAAACGTGCACACATACACACACTAAGCATGATATCGGGCCTAGATGCACAAAGGTAAAGTAAGTAGCCGATCATAGAACGATATACCTTTCGATCAACCGGCTTGTCTTTCTTGGTGAGGTCGAGATGGTCGTTTGTTGCCATGGGTGTCTTGGCGGGCTTTGCCTTGTGCATGTCAAACTTCTTCAATATGTCTTGAGTGTACTTGGCTTGACATAGGAAGGTGCCCTCCTTGAGTTGCTTTACTTAAAATCCTAGAAAGAATGTCAACTCTCCCATCATAGACATCTCGAACCTCTTGGTCATTATCTTGCTAAAATCATCACAAAATATTTGATTAGTAGAACCAAATATTATGTCATCGACATAAATTTGGCACACAAATATGTCATGGTCAAAACGTTTTGTTAAAAGGATTGCATCGGCCTTGCCCATTTCAAAACCCTTTTTCAAAAGGAAATCCCTAAGGCATTCATACCATGCTCTTGGTGCTTGCTTAAGCCCATAGAGCGCCTTATGGAGTTTGTAAACATGGTTAGGATATTTTGGGTCTTCAAAGCCCGGGGTTGCTCCACGTACACTTCTTCCTTGATTGGCCCGTTGAGAAATCCACTCTTCACATCCATTTGGTACAACTTGAAATTGTGATGAGTGGCAAACGCAAGTAGTATTCTTATTGATTCAAGCCTTGCCACGGGGGCATAGGTTTCATCAAAATCCAATCCTTCTACTTGTGAATATCCTTTTGCCACCAATCTTGCTTTGTTCCTTGTCACAACACCGTCTTCAATTTGTTTATTGCGGAACACCCACTTGGTGCCCACAACATTCTTGCCTCTTGGTCTTTCTTCCAATGTCCAAACTTCATTTCTTGTGAAGTTGTTCAATTCTTCTTGCATGGCCATCACCCAATCCGAGTCCTCGAGTGCATCTTCTACTCTAAATGGCTCCAAAGAAGAGACAAAAGAGTAATGTTCACAAAAATCAAACACGAGAACGAGTGATTACCCCTTTTCTATGTCTCCAAGAATTTGTTCCACGGGGTGATCATGTTGCACACTTTGGTGCACTCTTGGGTGTGGTGGATGTGAGCTTGCTTCACCGCCATCTTGTTCAACCTCTTGATCATGTGATGTAGATTCATGATTTTGTGCTTGAGCATGATCGTCATTGCCAAGCTCTTGATCTTGATCAATGTGATCATAATTTGTGCATGGTTGGTCTTGACTTTGGGAAGGAGGTTGATCTTGATCATTTTGTGGTTCTTGCGGTCTCACATCACCAATGGCCATTCTCTTGATTGCTTGTCTAGGAGCCTCAACATCTGCATTGTTAATAACAACTTGCTCCCCTAGAGAGTCGTTAGATTCATCAAACGTCACGTCCCGTGCAACTTGAACACAACCGGTGGTTTTGTTGAAAACACGATAGGCGTGACGAGCTTGATCCATACCCAAGCAAGAAACCTTCATCAACTTTAGGAGAGAACTTTGAAGCCTTGGGTTTCTTGTCGAGCCGACAACGGTACGGTCCTTGACCGACGCAGACGGGGCTACCACCTTGCAAGACATCAACCGTCTTGCCCTTTCTCCTACGGGGCCCGTCCGGTCTCAACTTCATTAACACTCTCTTCATCTTAGTGTCAACACAAAACCCTTAAAGCCTCCATGCTTTAAGACTTCTTAACCATCTACCGTTGCCACTATGAATTAAGCTTAGCCTCTATTGAGCTACCTGTACCAAGTATAGCGTAAACAAACGGAAACCTACCATAATGCAACTAGGGTGTCAATCATTCCCTAACACCCGATGCACAAGCATAACCGTACTATGTGATAAAGTAAAATATTTAAAAACATAGGTAGGATGCACCGGGGCTTGCCTTGATTCTGTTCGAAGTTAGCTTCCTCGGTGGTCGGGTCAACTTCGAGATTCCCGCTCTCGACTCGCCTCGGGTGGAACCTCGATCACATCATAACCTAGTCGACCAGACAATGCGTTGCGAATCACAATCATGTATGCATGAATGCTCATGATGAAAGTATGCAAGGATTCATTAATTAAGTCCAATAAGTAATAATTAACAATTAATGCTTAATCACCTTAGTTAAACAATAAATTAGGGATAAGCATGTTCATTAAGCATTAATTAACAATTAATCATGCTGATTAATGAATGCTTAATCAAGGTCATTATTTATTAATTAGTTTTATTCCTTAATTACTTAGGTTTAATAATTAATAAATTATTCTGGTTTATTAAGCAATAAATAAATCATTACATTAAGTGATGAAAGGTTAATAAATTGTGATCACATAAAATAATACAGTTTAAGTTTAATTTTAGAAGATGAACTTTATAATTAATTTCGTCTGCAAGTATCTCCTTCATCAAATAAAATTATTTTTCTTAATTAAACATTTTATTAACATAAAATAATAGCTTTTCTTTAATCAAAGAAAATGATTAATTACTATTTATAAAATAAATTTACTCAAAATAAACATTTTAGTTCACCAATAAATAGATCTCATTTTTCCGAGTCTAACAAACTTAGTTTGATATTATTCCGATTTTTAATGTATTTTCTACGAATTTTGGAAATTTGAATTTGAATTACGTGCCACACGATGGGCCACGGGGTTGGCGCACGTGATCCGCACGTGGCCACACGCGATCCCACCCGCGTGTGGCCCGCGGTGTGGCACCACCGCGGCGGCGGGCCAGCGGCGGCGCGGCCACCGGAGTTGGTCGCCGTTGAGCAGCTCGCGACGACACCTTCATACTCTACGCGATCGAGGCGAACCCGCCGGTGGGGACGCGCGCACATGAGCTCCATCGGAGAGGCACCGGCGGCGAGATGCGGTCATGGCGCATCTCCGGCGATGGCGCGAGCTCACCACGAGTGCATAACATTTGGGGAAAACTTACCGACACGTACTACGGAGCATGCGCAAGCTCGGCATAGGATCAAAGAGACATGAGCAAGCTCGGAAAGGTGTGCTCACCGTGGAGGTGGCGGACGACGATGACCGGACATGGAGAAAATGGCGTTTTGCTCGGTGACTCGTGGAGGAAGTTCGATGAGAAGTTGCTCACAAGGAAGAGTAGCTGTCTGCGCACCAACCGGAGAAGAAAGAGCGAAAGCGACTCACCAAAGCTTCCGGTGCTCCAAAAATTCCCAAATTTTTCAGGGGTTTAAATGAAAACATTTTTGGCATATTTCCTATTAAGTCTAGGGTAAAACTCCAAATCATTTTTGGATTAAAAATTCATAGTTAAATTAATAAAAGAAGATTTGTTTATTTCTTGTAAATATTTTACGAGGCAAAATGATTTCGAGAAATTTTCATAAATCTTTATTTATGATATTTGAGCCAAAGAAAATATTAAACAAGAATTTTCTGCTTATTTTATTTCTTTTTAACACTTCCTTTCTTCTTTATCTATTTTGTTATTTTATATGCTTATTATTAACACAAAATTTGATATCTTCAAAAATGCAACAATGTGATGACATGCTCATGATGACATGAAATGCATTATTTTCTCGAGAGTTGTTACACCACGTGAAGCGAGAATAATCATCAACAATGACGAGACCATATTTGTTACCGCCAATGCTAACGTAGGCTATGGGACCGAAGAGATCCATGTGTAGCGTCTCCAACGGTCTTGTTGTTGTCACAATGTTCTTGGACGGATGTGGTGCTCCAACTTGCTTTCCGGCTTGACATGCACTCGTAAATTTTATTTTTCTCAAAGCAAACATCCATTAGTACAAGAATGTGACCGCCCTTTTGGAGTTTGTGAAGATTTCTCATACCGACATGGGCTAGTCGTCTATGCCACAACCATCCCATGTCGGACTTTGCGGATAAGCATGTGTCAAGTTTTGCTTTATCCACGGTAAAATCCACAACATAAAGCTTTCCTTTGAGCACACCCTCAAAAGCAATCGAGCCATCACTTCTCCTTGAGACAATCACACCCTTGTCGTCGAACAAGCGGTTGTAACCCATTCCACAAAGTTGTGAGATAGACAACAAATTGAAGTCAACGTTATCCACAAACATAACCTTCGAAAGTGAATGTGGAAAGGTTAAAGGAATGTTACCATAACCCAACACATAACCTTTTCCATTGTCTCCAAAAGTGATATACTCATTTCTTTCTTTGCTTGGGCTCAAATGATTCAAACATTTTCTTGTCTCCGGTCATATGATTGGTGCATCCACTATCCACCACCCAAGATGAACCACCGGAGGAGTATTCCTACAAAACAATTTAAGCTTTGTTTTTAGGTACCCAAATCTGCTTGGATCCTCTCACATTAGTAACAAGTGCCTTGGGCACCCACACACAAGATTTGTGGGCCTTGTTGTGTGGCCCAACATATTTTGCTTTGACACGGCCATGCTTGTTCCTCATTAGCACATAGGTTGCATCGAAATCATTAAAGAGAGCACAAGAGGGGTTAAGCACGTTAGTACGTAAATCACAAATAAGAGAAGATTTATTAGTGTTCTTAATTGGCTTCTCCTTCTTGACTTGCTTCTTTTGATATTCACCCTCCTTGGTGAACTTGATGAATTCGGTGCCATTTTTGTTGATTCTTGCATTGTGCTTGTCACATTGCTTGTAGCCAATGCCATCCTTCACATGTGGCCGCCTTGCATTGGTGTATGCACCCCTTGCATACTCGGCCTTGACATCATCAATGACCTTCACCTTCTTTTGTGCTTGTTCTTCAAGCACTTATACTTGCTTCTTCAAGTCATCAATGATCTTGACGTTTCTTGTGCAAGCTTCAATATCAATCTTGTGGCACCTAGCACATTCATTGCTAGATGAGGGACAAGACGAAGATTGACAGGAAGTAGTGTTACATTTAATTTCCTCAAATTGCACTTAAAGAGAATTACGAGTCTTTTGCAAGTCATCACATTTCTCTTGAAGTGACACATTTGTGATTTTAAGTGTCTCACTATCTTTTTCAACCACTTTGAGAGACTTCACCAAGTCCTCATTTTTCTTCCTCTCAACTTCTAGGAGCTTCTCAAGTTCAAGCACCCTTTGCTTCTCTTGAACAAGCATTTTCCTCTTGTTTCTCAAGAAGCTCCCCTTGCCTCTCATTAGTCTCCTTTTCCTGCTCAATGATGTCCAACAAGTCAAACATGTTAGGAATTTGAGAACTTCCATTGACATTTACCTTGGAGCCTTTGGCCATCATGCACTTGTGCCCGGTGTCATCTTCATCATCCGTCAAGCTTACAAACAAGGAGGTGTTGGTCGGTGTGAGTCCAATTGCAAGTGATGCAATGCCTCCCTTCTCTTCATCGGATTCCGACTCGGAGGAGGAGGATGATTCATCGGAGTTCCATTCTTGCCCAATGTGTGCTTCACCCCGACGGTACTTTCTATGCTTCTTGTACTTCTTGTTACCCTTCTTGTTTTGCTTGTTCTTGTAGTTCTCCTGGACACTCCGCCATGAAGTGACCTTTGTCTCCACAAATGTAGCACTTGTTTTTGGCTTTCCTCAATTTGATCTTGTCTTGATCATTCTTCTTGAAGCTTCTTTTTTACATGAGCTTGTTGAACCTCTTTACAAAGAGAGCCATATCATCATCACTATCATCATCGCTCTCCTCAACTACCTTCTTTTTCTTTTCTTGCTCGGCATTGAGAGCCAAATCACTTTTGCTCCCACTAGCTCGTTCCTTGTCCTTAAGCAAAGCATTGATCCTATTGCCTTGATCAATTTGCTGTTTTTGGGATAGCACATTCCCAATCACTTCATCGGTGGTGAAATATCTAAAGCCATCTTTGTCTCGTATGTTGGACACTATGTTAGCATCTCATGATTGCAAGGCTTGTAGCAACCTTCGTTGACATCCAAATCCGACACCTTTTCTCCAAGTGCCCTTCTCTTGTTTACTATCGTCATCATTCTTTCATGTGCTTCCTTTGGTCCTTCTTTCGACCTCATGAAAAAGTAGTTAAACTATTCTCTAAGCCCTTCTAGCTTAGACTCCTTTACACTATCAATGCCCTCATGAACCAATTCAATCTTCAACCAAATTTGATGAGCATCCTCCAATCCGGCTATCTTGTCATACTCGGCGGGGCTAAGTGCGGACACAAGAGCACTCGCCGCCGTCACATTGCACCGTACATTGAACAAGTCTTGTGCGGTTGGCTTGCTTCTACATTCCCACAAGAATCCATTTTGAGTGACATTCCTCACATTTTGATGCATGGAATCCAAGTGTAGGAGCATCTTTGTTTTCCAATGATGAAAGTATTGACCATCGAAATAGGGAAGTCTTCCGGAGCCGGGTCCAATGTGCTCATCCTTTGGATCTTTGTAGGTGTACGGCATTTTGTTGTATTGCTTGGACACATCTCCATCCTTATCACCATCCGTATCCGATAAACCGCCATGACCGACTTCGACCGGTGATTTTGGTGGAACTTCACCACTAACGAGTTGCATCTTTGTCTTCCTTGTTGTTTGTCATCTTTAATCTTCAAGCGGTGAGGCTTCAACGAAGATACCCGCTCCGATACCAATTGAAAGTCGCCTAGAGGGGGGTGAATAGGCGATCCTAAAAATTTCTGCGAAACAAGACTAAGTCGAGAACGTCAAATACCGGAACTTCGGGTAGAGTACCGGAACTTCCGGTAGGGTACGGAACTTCCGGTGCAGGGTGAAAATGCGGAATTAAACCCTACACAATTCTAGTGATTTGCAAGAAGGAAAACACAACCCTATGCAATTCTAGGAATTTAAAAGGTGCAAAGGGAAACTAACAAGCAACCTAGTAAAGTAAACAACAACGCACTTAAGTAAAAGGAAAGGAACACATAAGACACGGATTTTTCACCAAAGTTCAAGCCCACCAAGTACTGAAATTTTGCTTTTGGAGAGGATTTGGAGCGAGTGGAGTGTGGCTCAAGTGTGTTGGAATTCGGAATGTGCAAGAAGAGAGTGAGTGAGGGGTGGAGTGTGGCTTATATACCACAGCTCCAAAAAGAGCCGTTGGCTCTGTCCGAACGACCCGCACCGGAACTTCCGGTATGGTCGATTTAGGGTTAGATCTGGATTTCTGGCCCGCACCGGAACTTCCGAGTGGTGTACCGGACGTTCCGGTAAGTAGGTTTAGGGTTTGAAAACGGGGCCGGACCGAAACTTCCGATATGGCATTCTAGAGAGCTCAAACTCTCTGTTAGCCTACCGGAACTTCCAAGTACTGGACATCGGAACTTCCGGTATGGCATTCCGTAGAGCTCAAACTCTCTGTTAGCCTACCGGAACTTCCGGTACTGCAGACCGGAACTTCCGGTATGGCATTCCGGAGAGCACAAACTCTATGTTAGCCTACCGGAGTTTCGGTACCGGGGACCGGAACTTCCAGTATGGCATTCCGGAGAGCTCAAAGCTCTCCGAGTGCCTATCGGAACTTCCGGTGGGTCCCGAAAGAATAGGCTTGGGATGGTTTTTCTTGGATTTTGTGAGCATCTTCATTCTTTACCAAGATTGTGATTTGCATCCCTCTTTATAGTACGGCATCCCTATGACTCAAAGCAAAGATAAAACGAGAAGCTCAAGCTTTGAGATAGGTCTTCTCTAATTTCTTGTTTATTGCTTTTCTCATTTCTTTTCATCTTATTGATCATACTTGCTATGCTTTCATGTTCTTTGGATGTTCACTACACACATTCTCGTAAAAACATTAGTTCAAATTTAATTGTATTGATATCAATCATCCAAAATAAAATGAGGGGCCTAGATGCACTTTCGGTGATCAACTTCCCTTTGCACAAGCCATGCAAATGGATTCTTCGAGATTCGGGATGTTCTTTCGCTCAATTCATGGCCAGTAGAATTGTTGATGATTCTTCTCATCATCCCCAACCCAGGGTGACCCATACAATCATGTATGCACGAATGCTCATGATGAAAGTATGCAAGGATTCATTAATTAAGTCCAATAAGTAATAATTAACAATTAATGCTTAATCACCCTAGTTAAACAATAAATTAGGGATAAGCATGTTCATTAAGCATTAATTAATAATTAATCATGCTGATTAATGAATGCTTAATCAAGGTCATTATTTATTAATTAGTTTTGTTCCTTAATTACTTAGGTTTAATAATTAATAAATTATTCTAGTTTATTAAGCAATAAATAAATCATTACTTTAAGTGATGAAAGGTTAATAAATTGTGATCACATAAAATAATACAGTTTAAGTGTAATTTTAGAAAATGAACTTCATAATTAATTTCGTATACAGTATCTCCTTCATCAAATAAAATTATTTTTCTTAATTAAACATTTTATTAACATAAAATAATAGCTTTTCTTTAATCAAAGAAAGTGATTAATTACTATTTATAAAATAAATTTACTCAAAATAAACATTTTATTTCACCAATAAATAGATCTCATTTTTCTCGAGTCTAACAAACTTAGTTTGACATTTTTCCGATTTTTAATGAATTTTCTACGAATTTTGGAAATTTGAATTTGAATTCTGTGCCACACGATGAGCCACGGGGTTGGCGCACGCGATCCGCACGTGGCCACACGCGATCCCACCCGCTCGTGGCCCGAGGTGTGGCACCACCACGGCGGCAGGCCGGCGGCGGCACGGCCACCGGAGTTGGTCGCCGTTGAGCCAAAGCTCGCCGCGACGACACCTTCCTACTCCACGCGATCGGGCGAACCCGCTGGTGGGGACGCGCGCACATGAGCTCCATCGGAGAGGCACCGGCGGCGAGATGCGGTCATGGCGCATCTCCGGCGATGGCGCGAGCTCACCACAAGTGCATAACATTTGGGAAAAACTTACGGACACGTACTACGGAGCATGCGCAAGCTCGGCATGGGATCAAAGAGACATGAGCAAGCTCGGAAAGGTGTGCTCACCGTGGAGGTGGCGGACGACGATGACCGGACGTGGAGAAAATGGCGTTTTGCTCGGTGACCTGTGGAGGAAGTTCGATGAGAAGTTGCTCACAAGGAAGAGTAGCCGGCTGCGCACCAACCACGGAAGAAAGAGCGAAAGCGACTCACCAAAGCTCGTCAATTTGGAGCTACGGCGGTGACACCCGGCGGTGAGCCTCTTGCGAAGAACGATGAAATGCTCGGTTTCGTGGGGTGAGAGGATGAGCGGCTATGCAGGGAGTAGCCGTGGGCTCGGGCGAAGCTAGCGGTGGGGTGGTCCGGGACGGAGGGTGGCCGGAGTGGCCTAGCGACGGCGGAGCAGTGGGGGTGCGGCAATGGTGGCGAAGAGCAAATGAGAGAGGAAGGGGAAAGATAAGTCCGGGCGGGACTTTTATCCGACCACGGGAGGCGGCAACGACGCCGAGCGAGCAGTGCTGCGCAGCAGCTGCTCGAGCTGTCGTGTTGCTACACCGCCGGAAGGCGGTTCCGCCGCGAGCGGCGCCGAGGCGCGGTGAGAGAGAGGGAGAGGGAGGAGAGCATGGCAGCTGGGCCGGGCTCGGTAATTTTGCAAAAACACCCCGGGCTTTTGGCAAATTAAAAAACAACCTTCCGGTGCTCCAAAAATTCCCAAGTTTTTCAGGGGTTTAAATGAAAACATTTTTGGCATATTTCCTATTAAGTCCAGGGTAAAACTCCAAAACATTTTTGGATTAAACATTCATAGTTAAATTAATAAAAGAAGCTTTGTTTATTTCTTGTAAATATTTTACAAGGCAAAATGATTTCAGGAAATTTTCATAAATCTTTATTTATGATATTTGAGCCAAAGAAAATATTAAACAAGAATTTTCTGCTTATTTTATTTCTTTTTAACACTTCCTTTCTTCTTTATCTATTTTGTTATTTTATGTGCTTATTATTAACACAAAATTTGATATCTTCAAAAATGCAACAATGTGATGACATGCTCATGATGACATGAAATGCATTATTTTCCGAGAGTTATTACAGCCCTCCCCCTTACAGGAATCTCGTCCCGAGATTCACGATCGAGACGACTAGGCGATAGTGCTAAAGAACTCGTGGTAGTTTGATCGGAGAAACTCCTCTTGTTCCCAAGTAGCTTCAGCCTTCCGAGTGATTACTCCATTGGATCTTGTAGAACTTGATGGTCCGATGACGAGTCACTCTATCCTTGGTGTCGAGAACTTTAACCGGTCGTTCGTCGTATGTCAAGTCTCGGTCAGAATCTGTTCCACCTCGACTGTCGGTACATCCATTGGTGGTTTTAAACATTTCTTCAATTGAGATACATGAATTATGTTATGGATCCTCGCCAAGTGTGATGGCAATTCTAGACGATATGCCACGACTCCACATCATTCCAGGATTGGAAAAGGTCCAATGTATCGTGGTGCTAACTTACCCTTGATTCCAAACCTTTGAACACCTTTGGTAGGAGATACTCGAAGATAGACTTGATCTCCAATCTAAAATACTAGCTCTCGACGTCTTTTGTCGGTATAGCAGATCTGTCGAGATTTAGCCCTTTTAAGATTCTCGCTGAATTAGACGTACTTGTTCCTCTCGCATCTCTTACTAGATCTGGTCCGAAGATTACTCTTTCTCCACTTTCGGACCAATTCAAGGGTGTACGGCAACTACGCCCATATAGAGCTTGGAACGGTGACATTCCGGCAGTCTCTCGATAGCCGTTATTGTAGGAGAACTCGCCAACGGTAAACACTTCTCCCAATCTTTACCATAGGTCAAGACACATGCTCGGAGCATATCCTCAAGATATTAATTGATCCTTTCCGTCCGTCCATCGGTTTGAGGATGATATGCTCGAGCTTCGTATCAATTTCGTTCCCGAGGATTCATGTAGTTGTTCCCAAAATCTGGAAACAAATTGTGTTCCTCTATTCGATATAATGGTCTTCGGCACTCCATGCAAACAGAGAATTCGAGTGATGTATAGCTCGCATACTTCTCGGCAGTGTACCGTGTATGTACCGGTATGAAGTGAGCAGACTTCGTTAACCCGTCCACAATAACCCGGATAGAGTCACGCTTTCGTGGGCTTAGTGGTAACCCAACGATGAAATCCATGCTGATATCTTCCCACTTCCATTTAGGGATACTTAAAGGTTGTAAGGGCCCCGCTTGCTTCAAATGCTCGGCTTTGACCCGTCGACGGACATTACATTCATTGACATACTTGGTGATTTCCCGCTTCATGCGTGTCCACCAAAATCTTTGCTTCGCATCTTGATACATCTTGTTGGTTCCAGGATGAATAGAGTATTTAGACATATGAGCTTCATCCATTATCTTCTTTCGAAGTGGTAGATCTTTCGGTACTACCAATCGATTCTTGAACCAAATAACTCCCGCCTCGTCCTCTCCGAAGCATTTAACTTCACCTTTTCCGAGTCGTCTCCTTATGTGTCCTATACCAACACTTTTTCGTTGCGCTGTTACCACTTCTTCATGAATGGTAGGAATCGGAGCCAAATTAGTCAAGGTTCCATACGGAATGATCCTAAGATTTAGTTCCTCACCTTCGGATGGATGTGCTTGAATCAAAAGTTGAGCCGTGAGATTATTGCAATGAGCCTTGCGACTTAATGCATCAGCTACCACGTTTGCCTTGCCCGGGTGGTAGTGAATTTCCAGCTCATAATCCTTGATCAGTTCTAACCATCTTCGTTGTCGCATATTTAGATCTCGCTTGGGTGAAGATGTACTTGAGACTCTTGTGGTCCGTGTATAGATGTACCAAGTTACCCAAAAGATAGTGCCTCCAACCTTTCAACGCTAGAACGACCGCTGCTAGTTCCGGATCATGGGTAGGATAGTGTTCCTCATGACGCCTTAGTTGTCGAGATTCATATGCAATCACTCGACCTTCCCGCATAAGAACACATCCGAGTCCCGTGCCCGATGCATCACATCACACATCAAAAGGCTTCGTCGGATCCGGTCGAGCAAGTACAGGAGCTGTTGTCAACAACTTCTTTAATGTTTGAAAAGCTTCTTCACATTCTTTGCTCCATACGTACTTCTTATCCTTTTTCCAATAGCTTAGTCATTGGCTTGGCGATCTTTGAGAAGTTTGGGATAAACCTTCCGTAGTAACCAGCTAATCCCAAGAAACTTCCGATTTGTGAGACAGACTTCGGTGATTTCCAATCCAACACTTCTTGAACTTTGCCTCGGATCAACGGCCACTCCTTCGGCTGATATCACATGACCTAGGAACGGCACTTCCTTTAGCCAAAACTCACACTTGCTGAACTTAGCAAATAGTTGGTGATCCCTTAGTCGTTGCAACACCACTCTTAAGTGATTGGCATGTTCCTCACTGACTTAGAGTAGATCAAGATGTCGTCAATGAACACCACGACAAACTTATCTAGCTCGGGCATGAATACCGAATTCATGATATACATGAAATGTGCTGGTGCATTGGTCAATCCAAATGACATCACCATGTACTCATAAAGTCCATACCTTGTGGAAAATGCAGTCTTCGGTATATCTTCGACTCTTATCTTAATCTAATGATATCCCGAGCGAAGATCTATCTTGGAGAAGACTTTAGCTCCCACCAGTTGATCAAACAAGATATCAATCCTCGGAAGAGGATACTTGTTTTTGATGGTGACCGAATTCGGAGATCTATAATCCACACATAGCCTCAATGTCTTGTCTTTCTTCTTTACGAACAAGGTCGGGCATCCCCATGGTGATGAACTTGGACGTATATACCCCTTGTCCAATAATTCCTTTAGTTGCACTTTCAATTCTGCCAGCTCATTTGGCGGCATCCGATACGGCCTTCTTGATATTGGTGTTGTTCCAGTGCTGTAACTCTATCTTAAACTCTACCGCTCGGTCCGGCGGTAGTCCCGACAAGTCGTCCGGAAAGACATCCGGATACTCACGGACTATGGGTATATCCTCCAGACTCTTACCTATAGTCTTATTGACCATTGGCAGCATAGCTTGAGGGAAAGTTAAGAGCAAGCAATCTCGACCATGAACAGGGGAGTTCGGATATACGGCTCGAGATGTCTGTATCCAATACTGCCTTATGGAAATTCATCCATTGCATGCCAATAATTGCATCTAACCCTTGCTCATCCAATATGATTAATGAAGTGGAATAAATCTTGCTATCCAATCTTAATGGCATATTGGCAGCTTCTTCATTAGTAAGGATTTTACCCCCAAGTGTTGAAATGATATGAGCACATAGCAACTTGGATGGCATGATGCAATGCTTAGCAACATATGACTTGTCGATGAAATTATACGTAGCTCCCGAATCAAATAAAACCATAGCAGGATGATCAGCGATAGAAAACATACCCGCTAAGATTTGTCCTCCTTCGGGTAGCCCTCAGCCGTACTAAAGTTGGCACGGCCCGTCTTTGCTGGTGTATTCTTGACTCGGTGCCCTCCGTTGGTTCTGCGGATGTCCTTGAGGTCTAGGTGCATATGGTACCTTTTGAGGATATGGACAACTGCGGTAGTAATGTCCCGGACGGCCACAATTGAAACATGGCGGTCCATTCTGCTGCGGTGCTTGACTCACCGGTCCGGGATTCCGAGTGTTCTCGTTGCTGATAGGGCGGACGATATCGATTCGACCGCTGTTGCTGAGATTGTTGGGGTGGTTGAGACTGCCGGTAGTAATTGGGACGAGAAGGTGTATGCTGATAACGCCGACTCGACGGTGCAGTGTAGACCAGCATGTACTTTGATGGTCCGCCACTTCCTTGTCCAAGAGTCGGCCTCTTCTTGTTCTTCTCCGTCCGATGAAGACGGATAGAGTCTTCCAGTGCGATAGCGTCACTCACAAAGTCGGTGTAGCCGTCGGTCTTCTTCAACACCAAGCGAGACCGCAGCTTGGTACTCATTCCCTCCTTGAACAGATTCTTCTTCTTGGCATCTCGTGTCCACATGTTCGGGAGCATACCGAGCAAGGCGGTCAAATACCTTGGAGTAGGTATGCACATTCATATCCCCTTGCTTCAATGATAGGAACTCCTTCCTCTTCCGATTCATTAAGCCTTCCGGGATATGGTGCTCTCTCGAAGGCTTTAGTGAACTCGCCCATGAAACTTGATGTCCCGGGGGAAACATTGCTTTGTAATTGGCCCACCAGGCTCTAGCAAACCCTTGCAATTGCTGGGAAGCGAAGAGGGTCTTCCGATGATCCGTGCATGGGAACAATTCAAGCTTCGACTCGATGGTGTGAAGCCGCTTGTCCGCTTCCAAGGGCTCACCCGCATCCGAGAAAACCGGGAGGCGAACCGATAAGAAGTCCGAGAAGGTCACCCTTTCCTCCGGTGCATTGCGGCCCCGGTGACGTTCCTGTGGAGCAGTGTTGCGGACCAATTGCTCTAATAATTCTCGCTGCTCCGTGCGAGAATCCAATACAGCGGCGATGGCCTCGTGCCAAGGTCGGGGGTGGTGGTAGTGTTCCCGCCCCGCGTTGAGAACTCTCGGGCTCATCGCGTCTCCTTGTTCCAACCATTCTGTCCAAGAAAAGTTTACGTTAGACATCTTCATTCCAACATAGTAATGGAAGAAACAGGAATCCGTAGATGAGAATTTCCAAATGAATCTTATGCAACAATCCATCTTTATTAAAACAACCACCAAATCCATCAACACATGCTCATACATCCACGTTACAACGGTTCCTAAGATACACTCATGCGTGGTTACATCACGCTCGTTATTTAACTAGCGCCTAATTTACATACTAGTTTTCTCACTTGCTACTAGCTAGCACGCTACTCTTCCTCGCGACGCCCGGATGTCACCTCCTGGCTTATGGAACCGCCTGTCTCGGATTCCGCATCCTCTAGTCGTGAAATCTCGGTGAAGTCTATGACTGAATCCACGTCCATTATCTCTTCAGGATCCTCCTCTTCCTCTTCGATTCAGCCTCCATAGGATTTTCCTCGCACTATTAGTTCATCCGCCGGAGGTTGCTGTCCTATTGCTTCATTCAGTATTGCATTGTGCGCTTGCAGTAGATCTTGTTCTAACCGAGTGATCGGTGCATGTGCGTTTGCCGCTTGCTGATCCTTAAATTGAATCTGCTGCTCCTTGTTTAGCAACTGCGCCTCTCTACGTGCTAACAACTCCTTTTCCCTGCAGCTGTCTCTCCAGCCTCGACTACACGAACATCCTCCCTTGGTCCTCTTACTTCACTCACACCCGTACTCGTGATGTCCATCTCTCGTGGAGAAGAAAGAGTATCGGATACATGTAGAAACTAATTCTAATATTTCAGCAAATCTTTTTATTCTAGCAACTGCATATATATATTACTACCACTTCCTTTCCATTAGTTATTGTTGGTACAACTCAACCCCACTTTTCCATGCACTCCTAACCGACCAACATCTTCTATTACCCTATCTAAATCTTTTTACGTCAGCAAAATGTGGCTATCCTCCTACATCGGTGAAAACATAACACTACTAGGCCGACGGCGCGTGGGCTGTCGGCGTCCGACTCAACGCCCTCGGCTGGTGAGGCGGGTGGTGGCTCGTAGTCCATCCCACGGACCTCCTCGGCGTCGTCCGGTGGACCCTTCTGCTGCTGCTGCTGCTGCAACTGCTCGAACTGCTCAACCAGTGCGCCGTGATCGTGGAGTAGTGCGTGGTGTGCCCGGGCTATCTCGTCAAACAACGCCTCGATCCGAGCCATCCGGTCCCGTACCACGACCGGTGTATGCACAGCGTGGTTACGCTGCGCCGTGATCTGCTCCAACCGTAACTAGTGCTCGTCGTCGGCCTCGCGAGCGGCGTCTCGCTCCTCGGTAACCGTGGTCAGCTGCTCCTCCAAGGCTATGGCCGCCCCGTGGTACTCGTCACGGTCCTCGTGTCACCTCCACCAGCTGCTCCTCCAGCTCGGTGATCCGGGCGTGGGACCTCCGAACCTCCTCGGCAGTCCACTCGGCAGCGGTGCTTCCAAGCACCCAACCGTCGGTACCGGCTCTGCGTCCGTAACTTCAGGCCGTGGATCCGCTGCTCCAGCTCGAGCAACGCGTGCAGCCCGGGTGTCCTCCTCCTCCCGGGCGCGCTTCCTACCGCGAGTCACAGGCATCTGCAGGGAACATGTTTAAACGAGTTAAACACTTCTTCCCACAGAAGAAAAGCGAACGGAACAACCTATACAAGTACTACGAAACTAGCTAAGTAGATACCCTAATATTTATTTAGTGCATAATATGACATGATGCATGCTCGTGAACTAACTATACGTACTATAGTATAGAAAACTACGACGAATAGTTAGCACTTCCCAAAACCCAAACGTCGAACAGCTTAGCAAAAATCTAACTATTCTACATCCTTATAGGCTCCGTACTCTCTCGTTGTCTATCGTATGGACGTGTTAAGTTTTGAAAATAGGCTTGTAATGATGTGTTGTTGCCTCCGAACCACTCGATACCAGCTGTGACATCCCCTCCGGGACACCCAGGAATCGGATCGAGGGACACTCGACGCAGCGAGTTACAACAGAAACATCATCTCATACAAGCCATAATATATACATCATGTTATAATACAACCAGGTTTTCGAAATACAAACATTCTTGCAGCGGAATATAACATTATTGAAGTTTCAACATCCTACGAGTATTCAACGGAAGCTTGTTCTATTATACAACTCAAAAGACTTCAAACGAAACAACGTGATGCACCGAGCCCTTCGTACATCACGGTCCTCTCTCTTCAAGGCGTAGGGATACGTTCCCACCGAAGGGAACCTCCCTCCGGACATTGCTTCTCCTCGGGAAACCGCCATACAAGTCGTGGTGGTACGACTCGTTCCCCGAAAGGTAACAAACAAACCCCGAGTATTCTAATACTCAGCAAGACCGACCCGTCAACATGGCACGCTAAGGCCGACGCCTAGTATGCAAAGGCTTTCCGGTCGTGGGGTTTACTCCTTCGCGAAAAACAGCATTTAAGGGTGAGTCCTTACGTTCGATATTTTAGGTCACGTTATGTTCAATAGCCTTGATGTTTGCAACCTATCACTATTGCAATCAAGTTCTCAATCAAGATAAAATAGATCTTAATCCTTTCATCTCTCATTTTCATCTTCCGGATAATTTACTACGATGTGACGAGCGAAACAAGCGGTACACATTACTGCGAGGGACAACGATTCGAATCGATTTTATACCAGCTGGCAAAACCCGACTACACGACGTATACGCATCACACCGATCGTATACGACAACCTTTCCCGCTAGCACCCGACAGCAGACTAGCCGTTTCCAAGTCCCCCGGGAGTATGGCGACGCCACGACTTCCCTCGTGGTCGACCCATCTCCCTCCCGTGAGACTATCCTCTCACTAACAACTGGCAAAAGAGAGCCGGCTACGCTACATCTCTCGGGGCGATAGGGTACATCAGCTTGCTCGGGTCCATGATACCAAGCATGTAGTACGGTACGTTCAAACTTGTTCAACCGAGCCGACAACGGTACGGTCCTTGACCGACGCAGACGGGGCTACCACCCTGCAAGACCTCAACCGTCTTGCCCTTTCTCTTACGGGGCCCGTCCGATCTCAACTTCATTAACACTCTCTTCATCTTAGTGTCAACACAAAACCCTTAAAGCCTCCATGCTTTAAGACTTCTTAACCATCTACCGTTGCCACTATGAATTAAGCTTAGCCTCTATTGAGCTACCCGTACCAATATAGCATAAACAAACGGAAACCTACCATAATGGAACTAGGGTGTCAATCATTCCCTAACACCCGATGCACAAGCATAACTGTACTATGTGATAAAGTAAAATATTTAAAAACATAGGTAGGATGCACCGGGGCTTGCCTTGATTCTGTTCGAAGTTAGCTTCCTCGCGGTCGGGTCAACTTCGAGATTCCCGCCTCGACTCGCCTTCGGGTGGAACCTCGATCACATCATAACCTAGTCGACCAAGCAATGCGTTGCGAATCACAATCATGTATGCATGAATGCTCATGATGAAAGTATTCAAGGATTCATTAATTAAGGCCAATAAGTAATAATTAACAATTAATGCTTAATCACCTTAGTTAAACAATAAATTGGGGATAAGCATGTTCATTAAGCATTAATTAACAACTAATCATGCTGATTAATGAATGCTTAATCAAGGTCATTATTTATTAATTAGTTTTGTTCCTTAATTACTTAGGTTTAATAATTAATAAATTATTCTGGTTTATTAAGCAATAAATAAATCATTACTTTAAGTGATGAAAGGTTAATAAATTGTGATCACATAAAATAATACAATTTAAGTTTAATTTTAGAAAATGAACTTTATAATTAATTTCGTCTGCAGTATCTCCTTTATCAAATAAAATTATTTTTCTTAATTAAACATTTTATTAACATAAAATAATAGCTTTTCTTTAATCAAAGAAAGTGATTAATTACTATTTACAAAATAAATATACTCAAAATAAACATTTTAGTTCACCAATAAATAGATCTCATTTTTCTCGAGTCTAACAAACTTAGTTTGACATTTTTCCGGTTTTTAATGAATTTTCTACGAATTTTGGAAATTTGAATTTGAATTCGTGCCACACGATGGGCCACGGGGTTGGCGCACGTGATCCGCACGTGGCCACACGCGATCCCACCCGCGTGTGGCCCGCGGTGTGGCACCACCGCGGCGGCGGGCCGCGGCGGCGCGGCCACCGGAGTTGGTCGCCGTTGAGCCAAAGCTCGCCGCGACGACACCTTCATACTCTTCGCGATCGGGCGAACCCGCCGGTGGGGACGCGCGCACATGAGCTCCATCGGAGAGGCACCGGCGGCGAGATGCGGTCATGGCGCATCTCCGGCGATGGCGCGAGCTCACCACGAGTGCATAACATTTGGGGAAAACTTACCGACACGTACTACGGAGCATGCGCAAGCTCGGCATGGGATCAAAGAGACATGAGCAAGCTCGGAAAGGTGTGCTCACCGTGGAGGTGGCGGACGATGATGACCGGACGTGGAGAAAATGGCGTTTTGCTCGGTGACTCGTGGAGGAAGTTCCATGAGAAGTTGCTCACAAGGAAGAGTAGTCGTCTGCGCACCAACCGGAGAAGAAAGAGCGAAAGCGACTCACAAAGCTTCCGGTGCTCCAAAAATTCCTAAATTTTTGAGGGCTTTAAATGAAAACATTTTTGGCATATTACCTATTAAGTCTAGGGTAAAACTCCAAATCATTTTTGGATTAAAAATTCATAGTTAAATTAATAAAAGAAGCTTTGTTCATTTCTTGTAAATATTTTACGAGGCAAAATGATTTCAGGAAATTTTCATAAATCTTTATTTATGATATTTGAGCCAAAGAAAATATTAAACAAGAATTTTCTCGCTTATTTTATTTCTTTTTAACACTTCCTTTCTTCTTTATCTATTTTGTTATTTTATGTGCTTATTATTAACACAAAATTTGATATCTTCAAAAATGCAACAATGTGATGACATGCTCATGATGACATGAAATGCATTATTTTCTCGAGAGTTGTTACACCACGTGAAGCGAGAATAATCATCAACAATGACGAGACCATATTTGTTACCGCCAATGCTAACGTAGGCTATGGGACCGAAGAGATCCATGTGTAGTGTTGTCACAATGTTCTTGGACGGATGTGGTGCTCCAACTTGCTTTCCGGCTTGACATGCACCTGCAAATTTTATTTTTCTCAAAGCAAACATCCGTTAGTACAAGAATGTGACCGCCCTTTTGGAGTTTGTGAAGATTTCTCATACCGACATGGGCTAGTCGTCTATGCCACAACCATCCCATGTCGGACTTTGCAGATAAGCATGTGTCAAGTTTTGCTTTATCCACGGTAAAATCCACAACATAAAGCTTTCCTTTGAGCACACCCTCAAAAGCAATCGAGCCATCACTTCTCCTTAAGACAATCACACCCTTGTCGTCGAACAAGCAGCTTGTAGCCCATTCCACAAAGTTGTGAGATAGACAACAAATTGAAGTCAACGTTATCCACAAACATAACCTTCGAAAGTGAATGTGGAAAGGTTAAAGGAATGTTACCATAACCCAACACATAGCCTTTTCCATTGTCTCCAAAAGTGATATACTCATTTCTTTCTTTGCTTGGCTCAAATGATTCAAACATTTTCTTGTCTCCGGTCATATGATTGGTGCATCCACTATCCACCACCCAAGATGAACCACCGGAGGAGTATTCCTACAAAACAATTTAAGCTTTGTTTTTAGGTACCCAAATCTGCTTGGGTCCTCTCACATTAGTAACAAGTGCCTTGGGCACCCACACACAAGATTTGTGGGTTTTGTTGTGTGGCCCAACATATTTTGCTTTGACACGGCCATGCTTGTTCCTCATTAGCACATAGGTTGCATCGAAATCATTAAAGAGAGCACAAGAGGGGTTAAGCACGTTAGTACGTAAATCACAAATAAGAGAAGATTTATTAGTGTTCTTAATTGGCTTCTCCTTCTTGACTTGCTTCTTTTGATATTCACCCTCCTTGGTGAACTTGATGAATTCGGTGCCATTTTTGTTGATTCTTGCATTGTGCTTGTCACATTGCTTGTAGCCAATGCCATCCTTCACATGTGGCCGCCTTGCATTGGTGTATGCACCCCTTGCATACTCGGCCTTGACATCATCAATGACCTTCACCTTCTTTTGTGCTTGTTCTTCAAGCACTTATACTTGCTTCTTCAAGTCATCAATGATCTTTACGTTTCTTGTGCAAGCTTCAATATCAATCTTGTGGCACCTAGCACATTCATTGCTAGATGAGGGACAAGACGAAGATTGACAGAAGTAGTGTTACATTTAATTTCCTCAAATTGCACTTAAAGAGAATTACGAGTCTTTTGCAAGTCATCACATTTCTCTTGAAGTGACACATTTGTGATTTTAAGTGTCTCACTATCTTTTTCAACCACTTTGAGAGACTTCACCAAGTCCTCATTTTTCTTCCTCTCAACTTCTAGGAGCTTCTCAAGTTCAAGCACCCTTTGCTTCTCTTGAACAAGCATTTTCCTCTTGTTTCTCAAGAAGCTCCCCTTGCCTCTCATTAGTCTCCTTTTCCTGCTCAATGATGTCCAACAAGTCAAACATGTTAGGAATTTGAGAACTTCCATTAACATTTACCTTGGAGCCTTTGGCCATCATGCACTTGTGCCCGTGTCATCTTCATCATCCGTCAAGCTTACAAACAAGGAGGTGTTGGTCGGTGTGAGTCCAATTGCAAGTGATGCAATGCCTCCCTTCTCTTCATCGGATTCCGACTCGGAGGAGGAGGATGATTCATCGGAGTTCCATTCTTGCCCAATGTGTGCTTCACCCCGACGGTACTTTCTATGCTTCTTGTACTTCTTGTTACCCTTCTTGTTTTGCTTGTTCTTGTAGTTCTCTGGACACTCCGCCATGAAGTGACCTTTATCTCCACAAATGTAGCACTTGTTTTTGGCTTTCCTCAATTTGATCTTGTCTTGATCATTCTTCTTGAAGCTTCTTTTTTACATGAGCTTGTTGAACCCCTTTACAAAGAGAGCCATATCATCATCACTATCATCATCGCTCTCCTCAACTACCTTCTTTTTCTTTTCTTGCTCGGCATTGAGAGCCAAATCACTTTTGCTCCCACTAGCTCGTTCCTTGTCCTTAAGCAAAGCATTGATCCTATTGCCTTGATCAATTTGCTGTTTTTGGGATAGCACATTCCCAATCACTTCATCGGTGGTGAAATATCTAAAGCCATCTTTGTCTCGTATGTTGGACACTATGTTGGCATCTCATGATTGCAAGGCTTGTAGCAACCTTCCGTTGACATCCAAATCCGACACCTTTTCTCCAAGTGCCCTTCTCTTGTTTACTATCGTCATCATTCTTTCATGTGCTTCCTTTGATCCTTCTTCCGACCTCATGAAAAAGTAGTTAAACTATTCTCTAAGCCCTTCTAGCTTAGACTCCTTTACACTATCAATGCCCTCATGAACCAATTCAAGCTTCAACCAAATTTGATGAGCATCCTCCAATCCGGCTATCTTGTCATACTCGGCGGGGCTAAGTGCGGACATAAGAGCTCTCGCCGCCGTCACATTGTACCGTACATTGAACAAGTCTTGTGCGGTTGACTTGCTTCTACATTCCCACAAGAATCCATTTTGAGTGACATTCCTCACATTTTGATGCACGGAATCCAAGTGTAGGAGCATCTTTGTTTTCCAATGATGAAAGTATTGACCATCGAAATAGGGAAGTCTTCCGGAGTCGGGTCCAATGTGCTCATCCTTTGGATCTTTGTAGGTGTACGGCATTTTGTTGTATTGCTTGGACACATCTCCATCCTTATCACCATCCTTATCCGATAAACTGCCATCACCGACTTCGACCGGTGATTTTGGTGGAACTTCACCACTAACAGCTTGCATCTTTGTCTTCCTTGTTGTTTGTCATCTTTAATCTTCAAGCGGTGAGGCTTCAACGAAGATACCGCTCCGATACCAATTGAAAGTCGCCTAGAGGGGGGTGAATAGGCGATCCTAAAAATTTCTGCGAAACAAGACTAAGTCGAAACGTCAAATACCGGAACTTCGGGTAGGGTACCGGAACTTCCGGTGCGGAGGTGAAAAATGCGGAATTAAACCCTACACAATTCTAGTGATTTGCAAGAAGGAAAACACAACCCTATGCAATTCTAGGAATTTAAAAGGCGCAAAGGGAAACTAACAAGCAACCTAGTAAAGTAAACAACAACGCACTTAAGTAAAAGGAAAGGAACACATAAGACACAGATTTTTCACCAAAGTTCAAGCCCACCAAGTACTGAAATTTTGCTTTTGGAGAGGATTTGGAGCGAGTGGAGTGTGGCTCAAGTGTGTTGGAATTCGGAATGTGCAAGAAGAGAGTGAGTGAGGGGTGGAGTGTGGCTTATATACCACGGCTCCAAAAAGAGCCGTTGGCTCTGTCCGAACGACCCGCACCGAACTTCCGGTATGGTCGGATTTAGGGTTAGATCTGGATTTCCGGCCCGCACTGGAACTTCCAGTGGTGTACCGGACCTTCCGGTAAGTAGGTTTAGGGTTTGAAAACGGGGCCGCACCGAAACTTCCGATATGGCATTCTAGAGAGCTCAAACTCTCTGTTAGCCTACCGTAACTTCCAAGTACAGACACCGGAACTTCCGGTATGGCATTCCGTAGAGCTCAAACTCTCGTTAGCCTACCGGAACTTCCGGTACTAGAGACCGGAACTTCCGGTATGGCATTCCGGAGAGCTCAAACTCTATGTTAGCCTACCGGAGTTTCCGGTACCGAGGACCGGAACTTCCGGTATGGCATTCCGGAGAGCTCAAAGCTCTCCGAGTGCCTATCGGAACTTCGGTGGGTCCCGAAAGAATAGGCTTGGGATGGTTTTTCTTGGATTTTGCGAGCATCTTCATTCTTTGCCAAGATTGTGATTTGCATCCCTCTTTATAGTACGGCATCCCTATGACTCAAAGCAAAGATAAAACGAGAAGCTCAAGCTTTGAGATAGGTCTTCTCTAATTTCTTGTTTATTGCTTTTTTTCATTTCTTTTCTTCTTATTGATCATACTTGCTATGCTTTCATGTTCTTTGGATGTTCACTACACACATTCTCGTAAAAACATTAGTTCAAATTTAATTGTATTGATATCAATCATCCAAAATAAAATGAGGGGCCTAGATGCACTTTCGGTGATCAACTTCCCCTTTGCACAAGCCATGCAAATGGATTCTTCAGATTCGGGAAGTTCTTTCGCTCAATTCATGGCCAGCAGAATTGTTGATGATTCTTCTCATCATCCCCAACCCAGGGTGACCCAGCCTCTCATGCCATGTCTTAAAGGCATCCGGGTCACGAAAGACTATCTTCATCGCAACATATTCCTTGGCGGGTTTAATGTACGTACGGTACAAACCCGATGGCGATGAAGGGAGTTTTCAACCACATGCTTTTGATATCCATCAAATTTTTTGATGAGCAAGTATTCAATACCATGCTCGAGCATCGGTTTCCGAGATGGAAACCATTTGCTTGGATATCTTTAAAGCTCACAAGGGTACGCTTGGATTCCGGATAGAGGATATCATTCCTCACAAGTATCCGCGTACCCTTAGGGAAAACTAGTGTGGCACTTCCGGTGCCAACAATATGAGCATTGCTTCCGGCAATGGTCATAATATTTCCGGACTTCTTGGTTAAGGTGTGGAAATACCTAGTTTCCCTTAATATGGTATTAGTGGTTGCGCTGTCTACGAGACAATACTCCTCACCCGCCATGGGACCCAGCCGAACCTATGTCAAATATCCTGGATATGATAAACAAGGATGCAAGAAATATAAATGCAGGAATAACACGCATAAAATAATGACAACTCGGGAAGATTGTTTGTAAAGACTTCGGGCTTTACAACAGCTTCT
Organism: Chloris gayana; assembly: GCA_031894775.1. Taxonomy (NCBI): domain Eukaryota; kingdom Viridiplantae; phylum Streptophyta; class Magnoliopsida; order Poales; family Poaceae; genus Chloris; species Chloris gayana. The sequence continues at coordinate 291,374 of JAUNZO010005062.1, read as the reverse complement.
CTTCATGAGCATACTCATGACCTCGCTGCTTCGGGAGCACTATCTACAACTACGGTTCTTCGAGAACGGTGTGCTCTTCGAGAGCACGACCCGTAACCGTGGTTCTTCGAGAACCACGAGCTCTTCAAGTGCTTTTATTACAGTACTTCTTGACTGCAATCGACAGACATGCGGAACATTGCACTTGACATAGAGGGGATTTACTCGAGGTCCCCAAATATGTCAAAGTCATCATCAAGAAGGTCGTCCTCGCTGTCGTCCTTTCGGATATCTCCACCACTTGCATTGGCAACAATGACCATGTCATTGGCGTGAGCTTCGAGCTCGGTGGTGAAGTGGGACTCGAGCCCGCCCTCGTTCTTACTTCGGAAGAACGACGACGTGCGTCAATCGGTGTCCGGCGACGCGACGATTACGAGACCAATGTCCCGAATGTTCGCATCTATAGCATGCATTCTTGCTACCCCTAGATGATTCACCCGTGACCTTCTTGTCATCTTTACCTCGGGTCTTACCCCTTCCTCTACCCTTAAACATGCCACCCTTCCTACCCTTCCATTTCTTACGGCCATGTTTCGGGCCATCGAACTCCCGAGCAACATTGGCATGTGCTTTAGGCACACCCATCGACCCAGTGGGTAGGGCGAGTGGTTCTACATGAGAACCTCATTTTGCTGTTCCGCAACCAACAGGGTCTAAGCGATCTCGGAATATCTCGTATACTTCGACACCTATACTCGTTGTTGCGGAACAATGTTGCTAGGGTGGAAGGTGTTCGGGGTTTTCTCGATCATCTCGGCGTCCGTGATCTGCTGGCCACATAGACGCAACATTGAGACGATTCGATGAATGGCAGAGTTATACGCTGCCACGTACTTATAATCTTGGAAGCATAGGGTAATCTAGTCATTCCGAGCTCGTGGGAGTGCAATGGCCCGTTGTTGGTCAAAGCGATCCTTCAGGGATTCCCACGGAACCTACGGATCCTCCTCGGTCATGTACTCGGTTTTCAGTGTCCGGGTGTGTGTGTGTCGCAGAAAATGCAAAGCCTTTGCACTCTCGGCGTCATCAACCACAGCCTTTTGCTTGCCGACTTCGGGCTTGGCAATGGTGTGACCGAGGTGCATGGATCTCGGGTTAATGACAATATCTTGAGCCCAGGTGAGGTAGTTGCTGCCATCCAAGGCAAGCTAGGTGAACTCCCTCTTTGCAATGTCCGACATGTCCGCAATATTATGCAATTTACTTCGGGTAAATTATGCATGTAAATATTGCAATTACGCGGGTCATGAATATTCCCGTAAAATTTCCCTGCATGTTAGTGAGCACAAAAAAAGATATTGCATAATTAAAACGGGCAAAAGCAGGGTTGGACGCGGAAATAACGCGATTAAACGCTTCAGGGTTTAATCTGCAAATTTCCGTAGTCCAGGAAAATTAATTCCGCGAATTAACCAAACTTCGAGGGTTAAATTGCAAATTTAAACAGAAATCGTAATTAGGCCCAGTCCATTTTTTTCATAGGCCAAAAGCCCATCGGGCAGTGGCCTTCTAGGCCAAGGCTGCCGGCCCAGCCCGACCCCATTATTATTTTTCTTTATTCACGCGCACGCGGGCCGATTTAATCCCGCTTCGGACCTGTTCACTCTATGGGCTAAAGGTCCATGAGCTGGTGGCCTTCCGGGCCCGGACCATCCGGGCCAACTACCCCCAATCCGGCTACGGTTAAACCCTAGCTGGACATGGGCGTTAGCTGCACAAAGGGCGGTGCCCCGTCCCCTCTTTTCCCGACAAAGGAGGCGGCGCCTTTGCACCGGTCCCGTGGCCACGGAGGCCCGGCTCCGACCGGATCCGGCGGCTCCCGGCGGGAGGAGGCCGCGGCGCACGCCGGTGGCAGCCGGCCGGGCGCGGACCCGCGGCGGCACACGAGCCTCGTGGAAGCGCGGCCGGGCGAGGCCCTTGCGTGCGGGCTAGGACGGCCAAGTAGCAACGGCGGCGGAGGAGCCGGGCACACGGCCATGGTGGTCTCGGCGGAAGCCCGTGGCAGCACATCCCCGGCGCGCGGGTTCGGAGGACGCTTAGTGGCAGCCGTGGCCGGGATCTACACCATGCGACGTGCGGGCCCGGGGGATCAAGGCACGGCGGCTGCGGCGCCTCCACCGCTGCAGCACAAGGCCCGTGCGGGAACCCCGGCTGCACGTGAGGCACGCGGTGGCGGCGGCGGCGGACGCCCACGGCGGTGGTGTTGCGTGGGGTCGGTGGGTCCTCACGGAGCAAGGCCATGGGCACTTCCGGGCCCAGGCTGAATGGAGGCGACAGCACTTCGGGCTGTACGCTCTCCGGTGGCCACCGTGGTGCGGCGGTGGCAGCGGCGCTGCCGGGCTGCATCCCCTTTGGTGGGGGCCCCTACCGGTTCTTCCCGGGCTGCGTCCCGGGACTCGCCTCGCCACCGGTGTGGGGGTGTAGTGGCGACCACACCACAGCGAGCATGGTCGGCGGAAAAGCGGGGCCCAAGACGACAGCGACGCGTGGAGTTTCCTCCCTCACGGCGATGCTCGGAACTTCCACGGCGGTCCTCTCGCACCCACGGCGACGGCGCGCATGGAGCGAGATGGATTGCGGGCGGAGACGACATATGAAGTGCGTCAATGAGGTGACAGCTTTGGGCGTCGACCTCGCTCGTGAGCTCATAGGCGTCGCGGTGACCTTCCGGAGGTCACGACCATGGCACTTCAGGGCCATTGGCTCATTCCGTGCTCGGTCTTCGAGACCGTCTCGTGTAAGCATCACTAGGTGATGCAGTGTGCTATCTTCTCGGTAGCACAAGGACAATGTGTAGATTTGCAAATTTAACAAAGAAGGTAGTGCTATCTTCGGGTAGCACCGAGCTCTATGGCATTAGGCCATAGAAGGTGATGAGGTCTATTCTTAACTTGCCATTGTTAGTAGCAAGTATTGTTCTTCTGATTTTTACTTACCTTAGAACATATGTGCATCAATAGGTAATGATGGCACAAGCATAATCCTTACCTTGTAGCTCGGTAGAGACTCGTGCCGATAACGTGTTGTGAAACAACCGAATCAGCTCGTGCACACACAAATCACAGTATGGATGAACACAAAATATGGGGCAGAATAGGAGCTCTGTTTATTTCTCGTCGGGTGATTACAACCGGGAGCTGTGTTGCCTCCCGTCGCCATGGATGGCATCTATTTATAGCAAGGGAAGGCAGAACCGGACAAGAGAGAGCCCAACTACCAACCACCCCAATTAATGCCCCAATTAATTCGCCCACAAAAGACACAGACACAAACCGTAAATATCACGATTTGTTGTTGTGGTTTCATAACACACCCTAGCATTTTCACGAATTAACCCACACTAATATTTTACGTAAACACCCTGGAATTGTCGGTTTTTTGTGAATATGTCATGTTTTTCACGCAGAAAACCCCGACCTTTTCACGAATTAAACCGCACTCCAATATTTTACAGAAACATCATTGGTAATTTTGAAAATTACCACGAGCTTATTGAAAATTGTACAAACATGAAGTTTTTGCAATTGAGCCCCTGAATTATCTGAATTACGTAGAAACACGTAGTTTTTGCGTTTTAGCCTCCGAAAATTTCAAAAAATCAAAGGCAGATCCGAAATTTTTGCACAAGAATCCCTCGTAATTTTGAAAAATACCATGGGTTTACAAAGAATTGAAGAAATTTCATAAGAGTGTTATTTTACATATAACACCCTGGATTTTTTTCAAATATTGTCATAATTGAAGACAATACTTGTATTATACCATTTTTATGGTGTATTAGTGGCCTTCACGTGTAAGCACTACTTAAATAACTTAAACAAGCAGCTTTTGTTATAATACCTTACTTAGTTCCCCGATTAGTTGGATTCACGAAGTAATCCCGACACGATGAAATAAATGCCATCTCATTCACGAAGAATGAGACATGTTCAAGAAGAACATAAGTATAAAGCTATATTTAGGAGGAGAGTACGGTAAACATGATGAGCATGTATACTGTTTGACTCAATGATTATACATTTATGAAGATCATTTTCCAAGCATGAGGGGGAGACCAACATCTCTCTCGGCATGAATATGAAGCAATGGAAGCTAAATGAATCCAAGGACTTGACTCGAAGCTTTCACCGATAAGGGACATTGTGAAGTCTCATACTGGCTGAAAATGCTCCTGCAGGAATAGAAAGAAATTGAAGATGCAACTAGGCCCCCTAGTGGGTTTTGGTGATAAATGACAAAGAATTAAAAACTCGAATGTGTTATTGAGTGTTTGTGCAGGATATCAATGAAATTACGTCACAATGTGAGAAACTACACCCCTCATTCAAAGGATGATGAAAGTACTCAAAAGCGAAAGGTTTGTAGCTTTTTGAGTATAGGTGTGCCAAACTATTAGGGGAGAGGGGGGGGTGAAACGATCTTACGTGCAAGGAAGAATGTGCTCTAGCTACGTTCAAACATCTTGCAACCAAAATACCAAAAATCCAAAGATCAAAAAGCCAACCAATTCCACTTTCCACTCGCCTAGGATGGAAGTTCCGTCCCGGGACGGAAGTTCCGTCAATTCCAGAGAGTTTGGCACGGAAGTGCCAAACTAGACTGAAGTTCCGTCCCGGGACTTCAACCGGTTTAAATCTCCACCGATGGAAGTTCCGTCGTGGCCGACGGAAGTTCTGTCAATTCCAAAGAGTTTGGGACGGAAGTCCCAACTCTGTCGGAAGTTCCGTTCTAGCATTTTTCGCCTTTGACTCACCGGGGTGACGAAGTTCCGTCCCTAACTAACACATAGAGCACATCTTCCTCTAGCAACTAATCTCGTTTTTCACTTGTTACTCTTGGAGATTCGTTCTCCTAGATTGGTTAGGTGTTACCCTAGAGCTCCCAAGCTTGTGGTGAGCCTTGGGAAGTTTGTGAAAGTTGTTGTTGGGAAATCGATGTCCCTAGACTAACACCGACTTCCTAGAAATGGTATCAAACCGGTGTGATACCACTTCTTTTGTGGACCCAAACCCAACCTTCTAACTATATCGTGGAGACCTTCATCTTACTCTACTAACTTGGGAGACCAACTCTCTACAAAAGAGCTTAGCCTTTATTCATAACATACACTTGACACAGACACAACATTCTTCGTGGCTACACCCCACTACTATCAATCTAGGACTCACCATAATACTCCTAGGCTCATAAGATTCCATCTCCTTTGTCAATTCTTAGGATTTCCCCATCACCCCTGACGAAGTTCCGTCGAGGGCGAATTTGACCTTCTTGTTTTAGTGTTGTGATTTTTAGGTTTTTATCTATATTGCCTATTACCCCCCCCCTCTAGGCAACTTTCGTAAACTAGACGTCATTATTGTTCTATTGAAATTACAAGCATGTCTAGTTCAAAGCATATGAAGAATAAATGCGTGAAATTTTTGAAAAAATTTCACCATGAAATGATAGCATATATGTATGGGCAACCACAAGAAGTTGGGAGATGGAAACTCGAAGTTACATCGCCAAAGCTCATCATAAGGAATATGCTCCTAAAAAGATCTAATGACGACATTAGGGGAGAGAAAACCCATGAAATGAATGCCTTATATATGATCATGAATAGTCCACGAAGGAATATATGCACGCACCGAACTCAACCACGAAGCTTGAATGAATGCCCGATGAATTTGCACCGAAGCAAAGAGGACTACAACTTGAAGTTTAACTAGAAGCTTTATTTTACACGAAGTAAAATGAGCATTGAATTGATATATTACGAGGACGCCTACATATATATCATCAAGGTAGATTGACATAGAAGTCATTTATCCAATGCCTATGAATTATTAATGATTCTAGAGTTGGCCACTCTAAGAAGCTACAGTGATGCATATGGAATATGGAACTACCAAATTTATGAATGAAATCAGTAAAGAAGCTCCTCGCTTGTGTATCTCACGAAGAGAGCATCATGAAGATGAACCCATTACTATAAGCGCATATATAGTGAGGGAATACGGAACAACCATGGAATGGTTTCGAATCATCTTGAAAGATGAATGTGGGAGAGAATTGAAGTATTGTTAACAACGTTTCCTCCGAATATTGCTATTTCTCTTATGAGAACCCGGATCCGGAAACAAAGTCCATGGCATAAATGATTGCAGCATTTACATTGGGTCAATGAATGAAGCAATTGAGGATGAATCACAAACAATGATGAAAGTTTATGGTCCGTAAGTCACGAAGACTTATACTCCTACATATGAAATGTTATGTCTATTTCTGGCAAGACATATTGAATAAATGGAATGAATCAAGTGGATTATGTGAATCCATATGATGAAATCCTCGAAAGATACGAATTATTTGTCTCATGAAGAGTATTGTAATGAGAAGTCTCATGAAGACTATCTCACCGAAGTGATACATCCACAAAGGAGAATCACTTACCGAATAAACCCATGAAGAGTATCCCGTAGAAGAGATACATCCACGGAGGAATAAGTCAATGAATGACTTTACCAGTCAAATTATGAATAAACACCACTAATCAATGAAGGTATTTGGTGTAATTCCCAAACAGAATCGAAGACCGGTGTATGATCTCGAAGATCCGAATAGAATGTTGCATTATTGCAGCAACTTCTATAAAAGAATTATCCTACGAAAGGATATATGTGCATGAAGCACATTGCTCTATTACTCTCAAGACTTTGAACATGAAGTTCAGGAATGTCCATGTGAGGGGGAACAATATTGTTCATGGAGATCATATTAACTATTCACGAAGAATAGATTATTATGAAGATCATAATCAAGAAGAATGTGTACTATACTCTATTCCTTAGTGAGTTTTACTTGAAGGTTTCTTACATAAGGTTTTTAACGAGGCAATACATATACATCCAATTGCAAGATACAGCTTGACACCGACATGTGGCATTGTCAAACACTTTGATACATCGAAGAACCGAAGATCTCGGATTACTACAGAATTAACATGAACTACAATTTCCTGGAAGTCAAAGAAGTCACCGAAGCATTCGATTATTGATACATCAACAAATTACTCGGAGCTCATTGTATTTGAAGTCTGTCAAGGAATGCGCATGGTTCGAAGAAAGTCAAGCTATACATTGGATACTTATGGAGTTGCATATACTCCATCCCCTAAAATTATGTATGAAGATAATAAAGCTTGTATTGCACAAAATACGATCGGGATACATAAAGTCGCATATGTTACCTAAATTCTTCCACATGCATGATTGTAAAAGAAGGAAGAGATTTTGATCATACATGTCTTAATTTGTGACAATCTCGCAGATATGTTCACAAAGAAATTACCAGACTTGCACTTTTGAAAAGTATTGGCTTGGTATTGACAGACTTAGAGAAGTGCTTGAAATAGGGGACAACTTCCTTAAGTACATCACATTCCCGAATCAAAGGATTATCTCGAAGATAATTCATATCGGTCATGCAGATCGATAAGCATTAATCACAGAGATTAAAGCAATATAATCTTTTTCCTTTATGACTTTTTCATATGAAGTTTTCTCATTAAGATTTTTGATGAGGCAATGCGTGCAATATAAGAAGTGGTAATATCTCGCTCTTTTCTCCATTTGTTCCACTCGGGTTTTTAAGAAGTTTTTATGAGACATATTTATCAAGATAAAGCGTTCAATGGGGAGTGTTGTAAAACACTTATTGGGCCAGGTCCACCTTGTAGAAGGACACTCCTGGCCTATGTGAGCTTCTTATCGAATCCGAGCCCAACACGCAAGTAGGGTTCCACCCTTATAAATAGTTGAGGTAACACCCCTATTGTAATACGAAAATACAGAGGAATAAAGAATTTAGTCCCCCCTATTCTCGTGTGTTTTTATTACTTCGTTTTATATCGTGATCTACATACTTGGATACGCCGATATCTGTAACAAGATCCACCTTCTAGTGGTCCGTTCGTTTCCGAGGTCTAAACTTTAGAGCTGTCACATCAAAAAGAATTTTACTATTTAGAAGTACTAAATAAAGTTTAATTATAAAAATAAATTACAGGTTCCTAGACTAATTTACGAGATGAATCTAATGAGGTTAATTAAGTCGTGATTAGAAGACTGATTCATTGTAGCATCACTTTAGCAAAATATAGATTAATAAGGTCATTAGATTCATCTAAAAAATTAGCATCAATGTGTTAGAAGGATTTTATCGTTAAATTAATCAAAATATTAATAAATAGTAAAATTCTCTTTGATGTAATAGTGCTAAATTTTAGAGGGTAAGAAACGAACAGGGCCTATGTTGGAATCTCACGATAGCTACCAGATTATCATTGCCATCCAAGAAAACAATTGAGGATAATGTGATGATACCTGCACCGCTAGTTTGCCGATAACCAGTTGGCGGGTCACTGCAGCATGGGCCCGCACTATCAGCTACGACAACGGCTTCCCGCCGCGGCCTTGTTCATCAATGCAGATGATGCTCGCCCCCGGTCCCCACCCACCGCCGCCGGCCCCGGCGCCACTGCGTTCGCAGCCTGGACGCCGCCGCTTCCCACACACCGGTTGATCAGTCCTTCGGCAGCTTCCGCTTCGGCGTCCGCTGAGTTCCCAGGTAACTTTCTTCGTTCCTCTTGTCAAATATTGTATCTTTGGATGAAATTGCTTCCATGGGCAGATGGGCGCCAGGGGAACGAGATGTTGTGCCCTCGGGCTAAGATTGTTTAAAAATCGCATCTTTTTCTCCTCCTTCATGCAGCCTCACCTTTTGTTGATGCAAAGATCGGATTTTTCCTGAACAAACAGTACTGATACCAGATGCAAATGCAGGATGTGTTCCGGACGGCGCACAGATGCTGCGGCGTCGCCGGAGCGTAGCCGGCATCGATCAGGACGAACTCGTCGACCCAGACTCCCTCGCCGACGAGGACAGCTGCTTCTACGAGATAAACGGCGTGAGGCTCCACCACAAGGTTTGCAGCCACCAAGATGAGGGGTCATCAGGTGGCCAATCCTCGGATTTTACCAACGCAGATGCCAATCCTCAGATTGGCATTCCCATAGTGCTTCTTCACGGCTTTGGCGCGTCAGTGTTCTCCTGGAGAAGTGTCATGCGGCCTCTTGCCCGCATTGTCTGCTCCAAGGTTGTTGCATTTGATCGGCCAGCGTTTGGTCTCACCTCCCGAGCTAACTGGCCCCATGATGACACCAAGCCTCTTAATCCCTACTCCATGTCATTCTCAGTGATGGCCACGTTGGCATTCATCGATTATATTGGAGCCGAGAAGGCCATCCTTGTCGGGTACTAATTTGTGCATTTCACTGTCCACCATATGTGCATTGTTCTGTGTAACAAAAATATGAAATGAAAGCCTGTGATAATCATGGTCCAGGCACTCAGCAGGTTGTCTTGTAGCAGTAGAAGCATACTTTGAGGCGCCAGAACAGGTGGCTGCGCTTGTGCTAGTTGCACCGGCAATATTTGCACAAAGGAAGGGTGTGAAAGAGGGCGGTTCAGGGGAACAACAAAGAACACAGGAGGAACCCACAGATGAAAGTTTACCTCAGAATATGTTGGCTAAAATTTGGGGAAGATTTCTCGCGCTATGTAAGCACATTGCCGGGCTTGTTTCGAAGATGATAATAGCAGTAGGAGATGTGATTCGATCTTTGTATGTTAAAGCTCTTGTTGCTTTTCTTCGATCATCACTAGGGGTGATGCTGGTAAGCTTCTGTTCAGATATATTAAGAAGAATTGTTCAATCCAATTCCTACAAGGTGTTGGTGCCAACTTTTTTGTTTGGTTAGATATACTTTTTTCAATTTTTGAAATTAGGAATTGGCTTTGTCTTACACTTAATTTGGGCGATCATTCGATTAACTTTGCTGTTGTGTATAAGCAAACAAGATAATTGATCGATGCATTTGTTTCAATTAAATTTTCCTTTACAATTATTGTTTTTTGCGAGGGTCCATAATATTAATCAAAGTCATTAAGGGTAGGTTTAACAAAATACGAAGTTATGTTGATATGTGCAGTTATGCATTCAATACTCTTTTCATGATTGGACTTTTGTGACCTAGATAAGATGGATCATGGACAAATTTAGTATACTGGGCGTCCGTAATGCATGGTATGACCCAAGCAAAGTAACTGATCATGTCATACAAGGCTATACGAAGGTGAGGTTTCTGCGCTATTACTCTCAAGAAAACATGCCAATTATCAGCTATTACTCTCAAGAAAACATGCCAATTATCACATACTTGCTCCTCTTATAATATTTGCAATATCTGTCTTTCTTGTTAGCCACTGAGATACAAGGGTTGGGAGAGGGCTCTTGTGGAGCACACAATATCCATGATCACAGATTCTGCATCCATGTCAAGAACACCAGTCTCCAAGAGGCTTTCAGAAATATCATGTCCAGGTTCTGTTCAATCCCGCTTATTCTTTGAGGCTTGGTCAATATATGTCAAGTAACAGTATGATTACCTTATTAACTGGTGACTTATGGTATTTTTGGAAAGTAAATATGTGTTGATATATTTTATTTTGAACTGGAGTTATGGGGGTTGTGACTGTTTCTACTGTTACAAAATTTAATAGAGCTGTGCTAACATTGCAGTGCTAGTGGTGACCGGTGACACCGACCGCATTGTTCCCACTTGGAATGCTGAGCGTCTTGCACGCATTATACCTGGAGCGAAGTTTGAGCTGATCAAGAGTTGTGGCCACTTGCCCCAGGAGGAAAGACCTGAAGAATTCCTGTCAGTTGTTGAGAGATTCCTAAGGACAGTATTTGGAGCACAGGAACAAGTGCTCCAAGCATCTGTATGAACTTCATATGATCTGTACTTGGCTACCTGCAAACGCATAGGCATTTAGGCAGAAAAGTATATTGGTCAACTTATATTGTGTGAAATTCACGGGTCAAAAGGAACGTATTACATTGAAAAGATGGAATAATACGGTTGTATCAACTCCATTTTTGTTAGTGTATATATATTACAAAAATATTTTTTAAGTACATATTAAAAAAATCTTTGCGTCTTGCGTCTATATATTACTCGTTGACTCATATTTTACTCATTACTAGAACTAGCAAATAAAATAATTGATTCTCAGGAAGTTGCAGTCCAGTAAGTAGTCTTACATGTCCTGAACCACATCGCCGCGATAAAAATGCAATTTTGAACCAGATCCCAAAGTTAGGTAAAAAACGCAGACATAAAACATTACAAATCAGGTGTATTTAAAACTCAAGAATCCTTTCCTGTGATCCGCTCTTTGTTCAAGTATTTTTGCAATTGTGAAAAGAAAACATATCCCAAAGGGTAAACACTAGGACTGCTAAATTCATATATACCAATCTTGAACCACAAAAGATTACAATGAGTGGCTTCTGTAAATTCGGCTTGAGGTTACTCCAATAAGTGGGCAGATTGAGATCACTAGCACGTCTCATAATTTTTACAGGCTGTGGTACATAAAATATCTGCAGTAGACATCAATGGACAGGCTATTATGTCAGCCATTGTACCATCTCATGGTTGATTGGTGATCCTCCGCAAGAGTTCTATTTGATCAGTTTTTTAGTATACAACATTGTTGTTGAACCCATCATATCATCACCGAAACCACAAGCTTCAAAAAAGGGCCTGAAAAGGTATCATAAATTACATGAGCATCATTATAGATCAAGCAAAACAGTTTTGTATTTACTAAAACAATAAAATGCATACCTCTCGTTTTCTGTACACAATGCAGAGATGTCATATATACCCCGGCTATGGAGTATCCTGCAGAGAATAAATCACTCAGTATAATTGAGCCAATGCAAGAGAGCTTGCTATCTGTGAGCTGCTGCATAGTTTAATGTATTCAGTAGCTAAGGGCCAACTTTTATTTATTTCATTTATAGTCATTTGGTAGTATCTTTTCATGAAAGCACACACAGTACTTCATGTTTCAGTGTGATGGTCAATGTTTTTGTTTTGCGATTTTTTTACTTACAATACGATTATGCTATCATTCAGAAAATAAAGTATTACTATGTTACCTTGTAATTGTGTCAACTATTTTTTGACCAATACCTCTTCTCTGTAATGATGGATGTACCTGTAGGTTACTGAGGATAGTCACATGACCACATGCAACATGAGAGTGTGGTAAATAACATTTTGATGGCTGGCATTCTGTTCCAATTAATTCAAACAAGGTTGCCGGGTCACATCTATGCAATATAGGGAGTTCAATCAAAACCACCTAACATTGTCTGAATTATGTTTTTTTAAATAAAAAGGAACATCTACCTAGCTGGCTCACTTCGAAGAACATAAGGCCAATCTCAGTAGAGAGTGTCATCACACAGTTACCAAAATTTTTAAGAACCATACCAGTGGAGGGTCATGGTGATGACACTCATCTCTCATCCCATGACACTCCTCTCTTCTCTCTCATGCTATGTCAGCAAATTTAATGCTCATGACACTGCCATTAAGACTGACCTAACACGCAGTTGAAGTGAACCGGGAGTAAATTGACTGTCTGAGGAACATAAATGGAAATGCTTCGAATCAGTATGTATACGGATTCGTTTTACACACCGAATTAGCCGTCGCTGCCGGAGCCCAAGGTCCAAGCTAGCCCAAGTTTTGCATTTCCGATTTCACAAGAAGAGAAGAGATACCATTACCAGGATGTCATGGACGGAGGCGGTGAGCCCCAAGTCGGAGACGGCACGGCCAAAGCCAATGAGCCGCCGCTGCCCGAGCCCAAGGTCGAAGCCCAGACCCAAGAACCGTTGGCCATCCCCGTCCCCGGCATCGTCCAGGAACCTTGCGCTGCAGAAGACGGACACCATGACGAAGCTGTGGGCAAGCGCAGTGCGGAGCTTGCGGATGTCGACCGGTTCAGCTGGCGCTGGCGCCGGCGCCGGCGAGAGGCGGAGGGCGCAGGAGTGGGAGCAAGCGAGCATGAGAGCCTGCAGATGGGCCGGGTCCACGAGGGCGGGGTCCATAGATATGGTAATGCGTGGTGGGGCCCTTGCCTTGGGCTTGAAGGGCCTCGGCCCAGAGGGGCTTGGGGTCGGCGAGAAGAGGGCGACGGTGGTGAGGCGCGCGACCTTGGCAGGCGCGGCCATGGCTGACCAGTCGGAGATGGATTTTGGATTTTTCTTTTCTTGAGGGCGATTTTGGACTTTTGTTTAGGAAGGCAAGGAGAAGAAAGAAACTAGTACTAGCAAAGAGTAGAGCAGCACTGTATTAGGCCCCGTTCGTTTCGTACTCTCTAAAATTTAAGATCATCACATCAAAGAGAATCTTAATATTTATGACTATTTCGATCAATTTAATGATAAATCCTTTTAACAGATTGGTGCTAATTTTCAAGATAAATCTAATAAGTTTAATTAATCTATGTTTTGCTAAAATGATGCTACAAGTAACCGTCTTCTAATCACGACTTAATTAACCTTATTAGATTCGTCTCGTGAATTAGTCTACGAGCCTGTAATTTGTTTTGTAATTAAACTTTATTTAAGTACCCATAAATGGTAAGATTCTTTTTATGTGGCATCTATAAATTTTAGACCCTGAAATCGAACACACTCTTAGTTCTTTTCCTCTTTCGATTGTCCCCGACCTGTTCGCCTCAAAAATGCGACTTCACCGTAGTACCCGTTGAAAGGTAATGTATGTCAGAATTCAATTCATGTTCATACTTTCTCTGTATGGTAATTGAAGTCGAGCCAACAAATTGGCGTGAGGTCAGCATAAAATCCTTGTCTCACAACAAATGTTGAACGCTAGAGAACCTAGTATGTCCATACATGTCATTTTTGAGAAGAAAAAAATCTGATCGGTAGGATTGTTCATTAAGGTCCCGTTTGGAAGCAAGAAGTGATTAGGAATATGTGGATTCTTGGAATGAATCACAAAATCTAGATTTTGCTCAAAATCTATGTCCTGTTTGGAAACAAGCTATTAGCATCTACATGGGCCCATGGGTCCTACTGTTGGTTCATTTTTTTTTCATCAAATGTCAAGGGCAAAATGATAATTTGATATTTCAATAGCCGCCGGAACCTTGCCCTCTCCAGCTTTTGGGATTTTGAGAATCTGGGCTTTCAAATTCTAGAAGCTGTTCCAAAATCCGACCAGATTGAAAGCCACCTAGCTTCTAGCTTTCAGCTTCTGAAAATCTGAGGCATTCCAAACAGGGCCTAAAAGAAAGCAATCGGCTTTCTATCGCGAAGGATCCTCCGAAGGACAGGGATTTTATTTTGTGTGGCAGTCTGGTTCATGTCTTTCCAACCAAGGTCCCAACCACTGAGCTATCGCTCAGTTCGCATATATGTTATTTTCAGTTCCAGAATATCCATGTAAAAGTGGTATATGTAGAATTCAACTTATACTCATACTCAAATTGGTTTGGGGTCAGTATAAATTCCGACAACAAATGATGAACGACTGAGGATCTGCTCATACTCCCTCCATCCAAAAATATAAGAATTTATTGATTTTCAACTGCAGTGTTTGACCATTTGTTTTATTTAAAATATTTTTAAAAATATAAAAAATAATCATTAATATTTAAATTATATTAATGATAGAACAAATTATAATAAATATATAAAATTTTTGAATAGAACAAGTGGTCAAATGTAATATGAGAAAGTCAACAAATGTTTATATTTCTAGAAGAAGTCTAAGGAGATGGATTCCTTTTTCCTCGACCCACTACCCAAAAATGTAGATTCGAGAGCGTGCCTCCCAACGTTGTAGCGATCCTTTTTTTTTTTATGAATATCTTTAATATTTGTTGTTTCTTTCTTCTAGAAGAACCGAGAGGTGGACCAACCTTTTGCTCTCTCAAGTGTCGATTGACACCGGCCAGTGCCGATCGGCACTGAAGTTTTTTCTGCTACATTTCGTGTTTTGATGTTCCAAGTCCACACGTGACGTCCAAAATATGGTCCTTCTTACCTGCTTTTGCAATAAATTTCCAGAACGACATGCATACGAAAATATTGCTATTTTGAAGGGTTAATGGACTAGAATGATAACATTTATGCTCTAAAAGAGTTTTTTTTAAATATAGAAGGTATCATGAAATGGCGTAAATAATGTGCACTGTACATTTATTAGAAATGTAAATTTTATCTAAATTGATGTTTCATCTAATAAAAAAGTATTTAGAATATTGCTTTTGTTTTACTATTAGTGCTCAAAATAGTCTAATAATTATTGAATACTCAAATAAAAGTGAGGTGCATCGACATAAATCATTAGTTATTTTAGGGTCCCTTTGATACAATTTATTGGACAAATTTAGCTATGGATTATACCCCAAGCTGTATCAAAGAGCTGTTTTTCATAAGTGATTATGGGTCCAAGCTGGTAGAAGTCTGTTTGGATTTTTGTACTAGGAGGCCCAAGCTTGAAATAGCTGCTTTTCACCGCTCACGGTGCCCACCGAAAGTTTTTTTCCCTTGTTGCCCCACTCCCGAATCGAAACGTTACTCCCCATAAAAAAAAAGAAATCGCTCGCAACTCCTTCGCTTGGACGCGCCGGGCTCCTCTCGCATATCATACGCCGTCGCCGGCGTAGGGGAAACGGCGGCCGCCCTCGAGCGAGCGAGAGGCACGATGGGCGCGTGCACGGCGGACGGGCTAGGCGCGGTCGCGGTAGGCGCTCAAGGGACCGGCGTGGGCGCGTGCTCGGCGGGCGGGCTAGCGACGATCTGCGGTGGACGCTGCGGTGGAGGACGGGCTGGCGGCGTGCGGCCGGAGATACGGCCGGGTTGGCAACCGTCGCCGGAGCCACGGCGGGGCTGGTAGCGGCTGGGCTGGCCGCAGGCGTGCGCGCGGCAGCGGCGGCTCGCGCACTGCAGGCATTGGAGCGACGGTCGCAGGGAACGAGTTGGCGACGGTCATAGGGGACGAGCCGGCGACGGCCGAGTTTGCGGCTCCTGGCATGGGCGCCGGCACGACAGCTGCCATGGGAAGTGGATTTCCTGGATGGCCTGTGACATCCCGTGTCACGATTAAGGCTAATCACGTAATTAGTACCCTAATCACAGCACTAATGAAGTACTAATGTTAATCATCCAAGCAGGAAAAAGAAAAATAAAAAGAAAAGGGGAAATCTAGTTAAACCTAACCCTAAACCCTAGCACTAACCAAAATGCAAAAATTATAAAGACACTACCCCCATATTTTTGCACCACTGCATTGCTCATGTAAAAAGAGGAATTTACAGTATTTTTACAAAATTCTTGAACAAAGTTTTGAATGCCCAAAAATTCAAATTCAAATCTGAAACACTGTTGTTTGTGAATTTTGTATGAATTTTTGGAAGCAAGTTTAGAACTTCAAACTTTAAGATGGAAATTCAAGCACATCATGCTGAAGCTCTAGCTATTTTTGTTTCAAATTTTGGAGCACCAGAATTATGAATTTCACTCGAACTACCAAACCGCAGATTTGAAATTCAAATTTGGACCACGAGCACTCGTTGCCCACCGGACAGAGCCGCCGCGGACCGCCGGTCCGGCGCCATCGCAGGCCACCCCGCGCGTGCCTCCGCCCCGTCCCATCGCCACGTCCCTCCCGGCTACCTCCCAACCGTCCTGTACCCGCCGGCCAACAGGAACGGCCCGGAATTGAAGGCCGCGCCTCCCCTCCCCTGCCGGCCGTGCACCGCCCGACCCCTCCGCCTTAGAAAATACCGCACGGGAGCCAAGGCCCCATCTAAGTGCCTCCAATCATTCGCCCACATCCCTCTACACCTCCTTGCACCGCTGCCTCGTCTCCTCTCCCTCGCCGGCGCGTGAATCGGAGAAAGGAGCCGCCGCCGCCCGGAAGAACCACCATTGTGACACCCCTACCTCGCGAGGCGAGAGGGATTGTCGAACAGGATCGTATCGGGAGACATTCGACGAAGCGAACGTACATTGCACATACATCGGGGATACATTCGTCATTTTATTACATAGAGAACATTACTTGAGTAACAAGTTCATACATATTTCTTAATATTACAAGCCATTGTTCAACTCTCAGATTTACAATACATACGTGAAGTGATGTTTTACAATACTTTGATAAGGTCTTTGCGGAAGCGTAACGTCTCGACGATACGGATATATAGTTAACTTAGGAGAACCATGCCAGCCCATACGGCAATGGCCTCACTCTTGAGTCGGTGAAGCGGAAACCCACTCCACGGTCCACTCCCGAGGTTCCTCGCTTTGACACACATACTTCCCGCAGCAATCACAATAATCGGGCTGCGGGAATCCTGAAAAATAATTTCAACACAAACCCTGAGTATCTAATATACTCCGCAAGGCTTACCCGTCAAAAATGGTTCTAAGAACCGACCCTAGCATGCAGGGGGCTTGACCTGGCTTACGGGAACTTGCAAAATCAGCACTTAAAGTATTTGTCTAACTCATATTTTAGCCCAGTTAAGAGGGTTGGAACATGAATATAAATTTAGTGAGCTTTTCTAACAAAACATGGTTGCAATACATGAAGTAATTCTTCAAAACTCAGCAAGCTTAATCATCATATTCACTTGTTACTACGATGCGATCTGCTCGAGACAAGTGGTACTCATCACCGCGAGGGACGGCGATATATATCGATTTACACCCTGCAGGGGAAACCCAAATGCACGACATACGCATCATTTAAGAACACGTATGGCCACCTTTCGCAAGATCACCATAGATATGAGCCGGGTCCACCCTCCGAGTGTGCATCCCACATGCAACCACAGTAGCGTCGGGTCCAAGGGTAATAACACACCCTCCATCTATTCGCAAACCCGTGCATCCACCGTGACCAACACTTTGCACAAAGGGTGGAGAGACCGTCCAACACTACGACTCTCAAGTTACATCGGTTTACCAACTCCCATACGAAGGTATGCATTTGGTACACAACTCAATACTTGCTCGCGGAGTCACACGGTCCTCAACCGACACGCACGGGGCTATGGCGAACATAGGCGAACCTTGCCACCGCATCCTACACATGCATTTCCCCGTACGGTCTCAATTTCATAATTATCATGTGAGAGGTAACAAAATTTAATCCCTAGACCGGGTGATCTCCAAATCACTCGGTGTTGCTACCGATGCCATTCTTAAGCATAGCACTAGCGATCGGGATTATACTTAACCAAGACCACAGGATACAGGGATCTAGTGCAACTAGGTTTCCGAGCAACTCCTAAACGTAAATGCACAATACATCATAGACGTATGTGAAAATAAAGAGAACTTTTAAAACATAGGTTATGCTCCGGGGCTTGCCTTGATGCGGCTCGTAGTCAGCACTCTCGAATTCGCTCACTTCAAGTTGGTGTCCTCCTTGATCTTCCGTTCCGGTCGGGGTTCCTATATGCATGCATACGAAGTGTATGAGTAACGGATGAACCCGTATTGTTATAGTTCATGGAACTTTCTCAATAAGATAATGTGACGAAATGTTTGCATAAATTAAACATGCTCTTGAGTGGTGATGATATGGTCATGATGGTGGTAAGTGTGGTTCGTTTCATGGGGACAACCTTCTAATTAGGTAACCTTTCCATCGTTTAGTATAAATGTATGTGCTGGTTTTTGAGATCAAGAAAATAGGGTATAATTCCTTATTACTTAGTATGCAAAAGGTTGATGCTCATTTCCTGGGATGAAGTTTTATCACTTTGTTAACCATCGGGCACATAGTACTCATCATTTCATGTGGTTTGCTACGATTAACCTACGTCATATGTGACCGTTCTTGCCCAAAAAGATAAATGTGATTATAATCTGTTTAATGGTGCCATGTAAGTGTGAAAAATTTGCTAACCATACAGCAAGTAAAAAGGCAATTGAGCTTAGTCCAAAACTCAGCCATTTTATCTCACTAAGTCAGGGTTAACAGGCTGCTGGTGTAGCCACCTTAAGGTGTTCCAAACTTAATATTTTGCCATAGAACTTAGGTAGTTCATGTTGGTTAACGTAAAGTGCATAACTCAAGGTTTACAACGAGCTTATGGCGGTTTCATTCGGATCTGTATTCAAAAAGTTATTGAATTTCAAAAACTGCAAGTTGTCACGCAGGCATAACGGTTTAGCATCTTAAAGCGCTTAAATCTTCATTTTTCTACACATGAAGTGCTGGGATTATGTTACCACGTTAAAGTACAAGTTATCTACTTTCTAAAGAGCCCTTGCTCATGCAGTTTGGATCTGGGGTCCAGAAGTTACATCATTTTTAAAATGCAATCTTGTTTAGGCGTTTGGTCACGATAGCATTTTCATCTCACTCAAAAATTAAATTTTATTATATAACCATAGGTGTTCATGCTCACCACGTTGTAGTACAAGTTACAAACTTTCGAATGTGCTTTGAATCGTTCAAATCCGTGGCGTATAACGTTAGTTATGATTTTTCTAAAATCCTTAATCGTTACGAAATTTTCAGCACGTTTCGAAATATTTCTAAGTGTTGGCGCGCGGGGGCTCGCCGGAGCGGCGGCGAAGCTCGCCGGCGACGCGCTAGAGCTCGCCGCAGGGGCCGGGCTTGGCCGCCTGCGCACGGATTTTAACGGCGCACCGTTTGGTGGGGGTGGCGAGGCGAGTGGGTGGACGGAGCTTCGCTCGCGTCGGGCTATGGCGGGTGCGGCGGCTCCGGCGTGGGAGCTCGTGCTCACCACCGAGCGAAAGAAGGGGCGGTCAAGGCTGAGAGCTTCACCTTCGCTCGGAGATGAACGGCGTGGGGTCGGTGCGGGCTGAGGCGGTCCGGAGCGTGGCCGGCGTCGACGGGGTGGCGGTGCGCGGTGACCGGCGATGAAGAAGAAAGGGAATGCCTTCACCGTCCGGGCTCGGCTTGACCCGGGGAGAGACGTGAGGTTTAGCTGGGCCTTTGAGCATCTTCCAGAAGTGGAGGGGGAGCATGAGCTCACCCGAGCGCGGCGCAATCGAGCTCGCCGGCGCGGGAGCGGACGGACAGGGCTCGTCGGCTCTTCTCGGGAATTGCAGCACTCGGAGTGCGAAGGGAGGCCAGGGAATGGTGGGGAGATGCGCCAGGAGCTGGCGAAGCAGTTTCACGCAAATGAGGGGCGTGGCAATGCGGAGAGGCAGCGCACGGGGGGATGAACCGGACGGCGGCCGTGGCGAACTTCCCTTCCCCGCCATCGACGGCCGAGCGTGCATGCTTCGAGGCGAAGCTTGGGAGGTGATGCGCGACGCGTGGAGCTGCACAGCGGAGGAAGGACGGGCGGCGCCTAACCGGCATGGGCGCCGGCGGCGAACGCCGCCGGCGGGTGGCCCCGGCCACCGTGCCAACTCTGTTCAAAGGGATTCCCACTTATTTACAGTTTTGCCACTGCTGTTCTCTTCTCTGT
The DNA here is from genome assembly GCA_031894775.1 of Chloris gayana. Lineage (NCBI taxonomy): Eukaryota > Viridiplantae > Streptophyta > Magnoliopsida > Poales > Poaceae > Chloris > Chloris gayana. The sequence continues at coordinate 270,929 of JAUNZO010005062.1, read as the reverse complement.
AATTTGCTCATAGAATTTGATCCTTATGACATTTTTGCAAACCAAATTTTCTGTGGGTCCTCTGGATTATGTGGAACAACTTTCCTTATAGGCAAAAGTTCAGATTCGAAATGTAAAAATTTACAAAAATTGTTGAACAGATGCTGTTTCTGTTGAGAGTTGGATTTTTCTAGGGATTTGTGCTGACCCAAAAATTCAGGAAAAATGTCCTAAATTCATGTCTTGATATGTTCTATCAGATTGTGCAAAAATTTGGGGTGACCACTTTGGAAAATGTTTGAGATCTCAAGAGCTAGGGTTTTGGGAATATTAAAACCCTAATAGGACTTTAGCTTATTATTTCATGTGACTCGGGCAATTGATTTTTGCTTTGCACATGCAATTCTCCTGTCAGCACAGTAACATTGTGAAATTGTGACACGGGGTGTCACAGCCCTCCCCTTAAAGAAATCTCGTCCCGAGATTACGGTCGATAAAAGAGTGGTCAAAGGGAGGTGCGTCTTTACCTCGATTGTGAAGCCATGAATTCGGGGAAATGATTTTCCAGGAATTCCTCCTGTTCCCAAGTGGCTTCATCCTCAGTGTGATTACTCCATTGCACTTTATAGAAGGTGATGGTGCGGTTGCGAGTAACACGATCCTTTTTATCGAGGATCCGGACGGGAGTTTCCGGATAAGATAGATCATCTTGCAATTGCTCGGTGTCGGAGATGACCACATCGATGGGTGGTTTTAGACACTTCTTGAGTTGTGACACATGGAACACGTTGTGCACACGTTCCAACTTTGTCGGCAATTGCAACCGGTATGCCACGGGGCTAAACTTCTCCACAATTGGGAATGGTCCAATGTAGCGGGGAGCAAGTTTTCCTTTTATACCAAAACGTGACACACCTTTATTTGGAGAGACACGAAGATAAACATGATCGTTTACCTCGAATTCCAGCGGGCGTCTCCTTTTGTTTGCATAACTTATTTGGCGGGATTGAGCAGCCTTCATATTAGCTTGTATCTCTCTCACCTTTTCCTCGGCCTGCTCAACAATATCCGGACCAAATATTATTCTTTCGCCCGACTCGGACCAGTTTAACGGCGTACGGCAAGAATGTCCGTATAACGCCTCAAAAGGAGTGACTCCGAGCTTTCTTGATAGCTGTTGTTATAGGAAAATTCAATGAATGGTAACCGATCATCCCAATTTCCCTTTTGCGTCAAGGCACAAGCTCTCAACATATCCTCCAAATATTGAATCAACCTTTCCGATTGTCCATCCGTTTGAGGATGATATGCAGAGCTCCGGATTAGGGTAGTACCAAGACTAGCATGCAATTGTTCCCAAAATCGAGAAACAAATTGCGGACCGCGATCTGAAATGATGGTCTTTGGCACACCATGTAAACATAGCACACGGGCAATATACAATTCAGCATACTTCTTAGCACTCGTAGGTGGTGTGTACCGGAATAAAGTGTGCTGATTTCGTCAGTCTATCGACGATTACCCATATGGAATCATGTTTCTTGGAGGTGGGAGGTAACCCAACAACAAAATCCATGGCTATGTCTTCCCATTTCCAAGCGGGAATTTTCAATGGGTGCAATAGTCCGGCTTTCTTTAGATGATCAGCCTTGACTCGTTGGCAAGTGTCGCACTCGGCAACGTAACGAGCCACTTCTCGCTTCATGCGAGTCCACCAAAATTTCTCTCTCAACCCATGGTACATTTTGTTACTACCGGGGTGTATGGAGTATTTAGAGAGATGGGCTTCGTCAAGAATTTTCTTCCGTAGTTCCATATTCTTAGGAACAACGAGACGGTTATTAAACCACAGAACTCCTTCCCCATCTTGACGGAAACACTTAGCCTTTTCGGTACCCAACTTCTGTCGGATGTGTTCCATACCTTCATCTGTTCTCCGGGCAGCAATGATTTCTTCTCGGAGAGTAGGAACAAGAGCCAAATTATGCAATGCACCATAGGGAATGATATGAAGACAAGGATTACTCTCATTTTCAGATTTGTTGCAGTTTTCCATAGAGCAGATTTCCACTTGGTTGTATTGGTGTTTGCGGCTTAATGCATCGGCAACCACATTAGCCTTTCCGGGGTGGTAATGAATTTCCAATTCATAATCTTTTATCAATTCCAGCCATCTTCGTTGTCTCATATTTAATTCTTGCTGCGTGAAAATATATTTGAGGCTTTTATGATCGGTATAGAGATGCACCAGATTTCCCAAGAGATAATGTCTCCAAGTTTTGAGAGCAAGAACGACGGATGCCAATTCCGGATCATGAGTAGGATAGTGCTTCTCATGTTTACGGAGTTGACGAGAGGCATAGGCAATAACTCGGCCTTCTTGCATGAGAACACAACCCAATCCTATGCCGGACGCATCACAATATACGTCAAACGGCTTGTTGATGTCGGGTTGAGCTAGAACGGGAGCGGTGGTCAAATGCTTCTTCAAGGATCGGAAAGCATTTTCGCACTCCGGACTCCACCGGAAGGTAGAGTCCTTCTCCAACAATTTGGTCATTGGCTTGGAGATGATAGAAAAATTTGGAATGAATTTCCGATAATATCCCGCAAGTCCGAGAAAACTACGGATGTGCTTGACAGTTTTGGGAGTCTTCCAATTTAGCACGTCAGCAACTTTACTTGGATCGACGGAAATTCCCTTAGCTGAAATGATATGACCCAAGAATGGAACTCGATCCAACCAAAATTCACACTTGCTGAATTTTGCATAAAGTTGATGATCTCGTAGTCGTTGAAGCACAATGCGGAGGTGTTCAGCATGTTCTTCCTCCGACTTGGAATAAATGAGGATATCATCAATGAATACCACCACGAACTTGTCCAACTCCGGCATAAATACCGAGTTCATGAGGTACATGAAATGAGCCGGTGCATTAGTCAGTCCAAAAGACATTACGAGATATTCAAAAAGTCCATATCTCGTAGAGAAAGCGGTTTTAGGAATGTCTTCTCGGCCGAATTTTAATTTGGTGATAGCCCGAGCGAAGATCGACTTTTGAGAATACTTTTGCACCGACTAATTGATCGAATAGCATATCAATGCGTGGGAGGGGGTATTTATTTTTGATGGTCACCGCATTGAGGGGTCGATAGTCAACACATAACCTTAGTGATTTATCTTTCTTCTTCACAAACAGGGCGGGGCAGCCCCAAGGCGAAGCACTTGGGCGTATGTACCCCTTGTCTAGAAGTTCATTAAGTTGCTCCTTAAGTTCAGCTAATTCGTTTGGAGCCATTTTATACGGTCTTCTAGATATCGGTGCGGTTCCGGGTTGAAGTTCAATTTTAAATTCTACTTCCCGATCAGGTGGCATTCCCGGCAAATCATCCGGAAACACATCGGGAAACTCACATACTACTGGTATGTCTTCTAGTTTCCTTCCTTCTAGGTGCTGAATTTGGGTTCTTAAAATTTTTGGACACGGCAAGGAGAGGATAGACGGGCCGTGTATGGGTGAATTTAAATGTACTTCTCGGGTATCTATGTGTAAGACGGCTCTATGTCGCTTCATCCATTTCATTCCTAGTATCACATCTATGCCTTGCCCATTTAGAATGATTAGTGGCGAGAGGTAGGTATTTCCGGCAAGTTCAAGGGAAACATTTCTTGCTTCACGGTTAGTGTGAATGAGGCCACCGGGAGATGTGATAGTGTATGGAGTTTGCAAAATGGTGGGTGATAGATGCAACCTATCCACACATGCTTGACTAATAAAATCATGCGTGGCGCCGGAATCGAAAAGAATGAAGGCGGGATGTTCTGAAATGGAAAACATACCCGAGAGGACCGGTTCTCCGGCTTGTACATCTTCGACCGTAGTAAAGTTTACACGGCCGGTCTTGGTGGGGGTTTTGTTGTGATTGTTGTTGTTGTTGTTGCCGCGGTTATTATTGTTGCCATTAATTCCGCGGTGGTGCTGCTGCTGATTATTCCCACCGTTGTTGCCATTGTTGTGGCGAGGATGTGGGCAGTCTCTCGATGAAGTGACCAATGCCGCCGCAGTTGAAGCATGGCTGCTGCGGGGATGGTCCGGCACCTTGGTTATGCTGCTGCGGGGTGTGCTGATGACCACGGTGCTGATAGGAGTGGTGGGGCGCACGATAAGGCTGCTGGAAAGTAGTGCGTTGCCCACCCATGGGAGGCACTGGGACACGGAATTTCTGACCAGTGGGGCTGGTCACTGCAAGCTTGAACTTGTGAGGTGGCGCACCGGATGAACTTCCCGCAGTGCGCTTCCTCTTCTTGTCATCCTGATTGACGCGAATGGCGTCCTCTTGCACAATGGCTGCACTAACCAATTCATTGAATGTGCCATTCAAGAGAGCGAGGCGGTCTTGCAATTTCGGATTTAGACCCTTCCGAAAGCACTCACGCTTCTTTGTGTCCGTGTCAGCATGATAGGAAGCATACTGGGCAAGATAGTTGAATTTCCGAGCATACTCTTGCACAGTATCGGAGCCTTGCTTCAGGTCAACAAATTCCTGAAGCTTCCTCCTCATGACACCGTCAGGAATGTGGTGTGCACGAAAGGCTGCCGAGAATTCCGGCCATAGCACCTGGTGATCCGCGGGGAGTGCAGCGGTGTAGTTTGCCCACCACGCACTAGCCGACCCACGGAGCTGCTGTGCTGCAAAAAGAGTCTTCTGGTGCGCGGTGCAATTCAGAAGAGCGAACTTGGACTCCACAATACGCAGAAAATTATCTGCTTCCAGGGGGTCCTTTGCTTCGAGAAAGATGGCGGCTGAGTCGCCCGTAAATCCCCGTAAGAGGTGGGACGGGGCTGCGGTGGAGGAGCTGCTGTCTGGGCATTATTGTTCTGGCTTGCCAGGAACAGCCGAAACATCTCGTTCTGATTATGAACAAGTTGCTCCACAGCAGTCAACGGTGGTGGAGGAGGTGGCTGCGACGAAGCACCCTCCCCCGAATTATCCACCGTGCGACGAGTGTTCACCATCTGCCACACAATTTAATTACCCCATTAGTCTTAGCATTTCGGAGCCATAGACAATGATAGTAATTAAGGGACATGATATGAACATGAATTTCGGAATGCAATCCATAGGAGGAAAATTTCATCGGGTGCTGAAATTGATGAAGTAAAAGTTTCGGTATGAGATTTTCAGATTGCATAACCGGGAGATTGATTTCCATGAGCTGAAATTAGTAAAACCAGAAAATTTTTGCTCATAAATTCAGACCGTTCAAACTTGGTAAAATTTCCTTACGATGCTGAAATTTTTAAGAACGAGACTTATATTCGTTAACATAAGCTTAGTGGTTCATATATATTTTGAGGCGAAACCCATTTGTACACAAAAGCGCGCGACATTAACACTTCCTAGCGCGGGGTTATACGTCCAGGATTTTCCTTCCTAGCTAGTCATCCATACCTCCTATGCTGTCAGCCTACCCAAAACACAGCAACCACTACGTCCTCACGTACGTACAAGCCACTAGTTCTTGTTCTTTAGTACACTACCATTTATATTACATGTTTCTTTCTTAGCACTAGCTAGTAGTCTAGGCATCGCTGTCGGTGTCTTCCGGGTTGTTCACATCGGAAGCATCGCTAGCGGCGTCGTCACCATTGTCCTCCGGCGGTGGTGGCTGCAACAGGTTCCAGTGAGCTGCCAGCAACACCTGGTGGTGCTGCTGTAACGCGGCCAACTGGTGCTGGAGATTCCCTATCTCCGTGAACAGCTGGTCCATGTTGGTCTGTGCGGTCTGAAGCTGTCCATGCAGGAATTGCATGGTGGCCTGCTGAGAGTAGATGGTCTCATCCTTCTGAGTGATAGATGTCTTAGCTGCATTCAGCTCATTCAATGCCTCAATCCGTTCCTCATCACAGAACGTAGCCATCTGCTCATGTTCTGCCTTTTCCTGCTCAGCTCTTTCCTTTGCCCTATCTGCGACGACACGTAGGTTGTCGCTGAAGATCAGATCATCCTGCACTTCCTTGATACGTGCAGTCAGAGCAGCATTTTCCTGCTCCAGCTCGGTGATACGGGCGGTCAGCTGCTTGTTCTCTTCTTTGGCTGAGTAGTAGTCGTCGGTGACATCGGTGAGGCGATCAGTGAGGTCTTCCACCTCAGATCTCAGCTGATTCCTTTCAGTCATGAGTTGTCTTGCATCCATCTATAGATCATGGTTAGGGATACATTTTAAGCAGCATTATTATCAATAATTTAGGAAATAAAAGCTCAATTGACATGCTGAAAGAAGACAGAAAGAAACTGACACCCTTTACACGTAACCGGTTCTGAACCCTCTCTGTTTTCCCCAATTTCGTCTCTGTTTGTACAGTGAAATTTACCAAAATTTATGACCGGATGCTAGAGTATTTCCTAAGCTTTCCAACGCATCCTAAAACGCGGAAAAATCTTAAGCGGATCAAAAGATATGGTGATTTCCGGCTCGATGTTGACGGTCCTTACGATCCATTTTTACCGTCAACTTTATGCACCTTTTGAAATCATATCCACCACCAAGAGTAGACATAGGGCTTTTATCTAACCATTTCCACAAGTCTTGGTGAATTCGTGAGTGCAGGTGCAATCCATATGAAAACGGGGACAAGTATGCATAAAACATGGGCTTCGCACTTGCCGAACTTTCCCCGACATAAAAGACAACTCTCTCAGCCCAAAATCCAGAGAAACAGGCTCCAACTCTATCCCTAGCAACTGGACCAAGGAAGGAAGCAACACGGAGAGCCACCACGAAGAAGACCAGACCCAGTGGAGCCCAGCCCGGCTCGGCCGACCTGGATTTGGGTTCGGCCGAACTCGTGGTGGTGGCCCCACCGGCCCATTTTTCTCTCGGCGGTTCACTACCGACGTCCGGAGGTCGGTTCCACCTGCATTAAATGCCACCGACGTCGGAACCGCCTCCAAGTTGCCGACCTTCCAAGGCTATAAATAAAGGGCTATACCCCCTCTCTCAACACACCACCAACATCAAGATAGAAGACAAAATTCTCATCCTTAGGCCAAGGGCCTCTTGTATCTTAGTAGAATAGGAGAGAGGGCAAGGAAAAGGAAGGAGTGTTCCTCCCTTTTATAAAGTGGAGTAGTATTTCCTTTCCTTTTACCTTGGCGTGTAAACACTCTTTTAGGTGATTTATACGTGGTGATCTACTTATCTATCGTGACATATCTTTGTTAGACGTAATTCTTGTTATACTTGTTTACGGGATCATCGCTTCGCAAGAAGTGCTCTAGCTTTCGAACTCGGCTCTAGGCCGAGGCTAGAGTAGCGGTCAATAGCATAGACGTGGTGTCTAGGCTGGAGATCGCCTTTGTTTGCTGTGTGCCCCACGGTTTGTAGAGGTAGGTGGCAGGAAGTGACAGCCCTGTCATCCAAAGGAACCCTCCACGTTCGGGTACATAGTAGAGCTTTCGTAGATCGGAGTGGCTTGGCGGACCAAGCCTAAGACGGTGCCCGAAGTAAACAAGTCTAGCTTGCGTTCGTCTACCTTTAAAGGATAAATAGATAAGAGTCACCCTCTCGACCCTATTTTGCTACGTTGTCTTGGTTGTCCTTGGGTAAACTAACCTTGTTGCAGAAATACTCCGTTCCCTCGCGGATATAAATACGATACCTTGGAATACTCCCGGTGAAGTGCTACAACGGTATTCCGTGCGCTTGCGGATTTATTCGTGACGTAAGAAATACCAACAAGCATTTCTCGGCGCCGTTGCTCGGGGAGCGGTTGTTATCTTTGTAACGAATCAGGTTTGCCCTCGTAATCTATCTTACTTACCGTTCTGTTTTTATTTTTCCTTACATTCAAAATTTCACAAAAACATATCATGGAGTCACACCCAACCATCCAATCTTTCTCCACTCCACGGGGTGAACTCTTAGAGCCACCATCATCATCACAACCTATTTCTTCACCCGGCTATGAGTTCTCCCCCGATTACATTTCGATGATTAGAGGTTTATCCTTTTCGGGTTTTAAACATGAAAATCCTTATGAACACTTGCGAGAGTTTGAACATTTGTGTTCATGCCGATTGATCCATGGCATGACACAAGAAACATTGAAGTGGAAGTTGTTTCCCTTCTCTCTCAATGAGAAGGCGAAGCAATGGTACACTTACACCGCTAAGAGAGTGAACGGTGATTGGAAAGAATTGCGAGACAAATTTTGTCTAGCATTCTTCCCCGTGTCTCGTATCACTTCTCTACGAGCGGAAATAATAAGCTTTCGACAAGAAGAAAAGGAAACCTTGAGCGCGGCATGGATTCGGTTCTGTTCTCTAACGTACTCCGACCAGAATTGTTGCTCCCCGAACCCGTTTTATTACAACACTTTTATTCGGGATTGAGCAACGATACCGCACTTTATCTTGACACGGCCGCGGGTGGATCTTTTTCTCATAAGACCATAGCGGAAGCACACGAACTTTTGGATCGAATTGTGGAAAACACACCTTTTTCCGCTGACTTACTCGTAGAGCCGGAGTCGAAGATGAGGAACTCGTTGTGCAAGAAACGCAACAATTGGTGCCTACAATGGTAGACCCAACACTCGAGTCCTCATCTAACACAAGAACAATGATAGAGGAAGATGAACCTCTTAAGTTCCCTTTTGAGTTTGAGGAAGAAATTTTTGAAAATTTTGGAAACACCTCGAATTACACATGGGTAAAGACGCCACCTCCTTCTCCTCCCGATCCTCCTAAAAATCCTTTTCATAAGGAGGATATGACGGAGAATCATGGGAAAACCGTTTTCACCACCACCACCACTCAAAATCCTTTGGAGAATCCTCATCACAATCATGAACCACTTGAGCAAGTGAAGTTCATATCTCGAACCCGATCGCTCGAGTCTTCATTATATGAGGATGCAAAGTTTTCCACCCATGAAGAGGATGAGTTTGACGAAACCTTTTATGCCTATGAACCCAAACGGTCCTCTTCACCATTTGAGCCTTTTCCCTCCGGCCCTTCACGCACCGTTCTCGATGATGATCAAGAACTTTTTGAAAACAAACCTTGGGCCATGGAATTTCATGAGGCATCGACTCTAGAATCTAAAGAGGAATCTTTGAATGAGCATGGGAGCTTCTTCTTTGAACAACCACATGACACATGCTCACATCATGAATCTCTAGGGTCAATGCCTCGTTAGTGCCAACACCACTTCTGCTGCCCACAACCACCTTGGTCCCTTGTTTTGCTATATGTTCTTTAGGATGGTTGTAGATACTTTTGTTTATCATAAATATTGCAAATATCGTGCTTGTATATTGTTGGCACTAACCTTGCAGGTCCTTCTCCGGGACTTTATTGACAAATCATGATGATGGAGAAAAGTCTTGCTCATCGGACTTAAAATGATGATGCCCTTGCCGATAGGATAATCGGTAGTTATCTCATATTTGTTTCCTCCATATTTGATTTCTCCTCAACATGCATATTCGGATTTTTTCTGATTTACTGGTGAAAAAAAAAAAAAAAAAATAAATGCAAACCATTTGTTCTTCACATGCATGTTTGTTTTCCCACCGTACACCGCATTCCTTGCATATTTGCTTTCTCGCATGTTTGAATTGTTCCAAACCATTTTGGGATTCTTCAAACCTTTTTATAAAAAAATGCTTTGAGCAAAATTTTGGAGGAATTTTGGCACAACTCCCTCTCGGCTTTCTAATACATAGCCATCATGGGGTTGTCAACCAAAAATGGACTTCATTTCATTATATTGGTTTTCAAGAATGCTTCGTGCCTTCACTTACACTCCACTCAAGCACCCTCTTCCAAAATTCTTACTCTTGCATTTTCCGAGAATTTTTATTGTTTGCCCCAAGTTCAAGAAAAAGATTTTTCCTTCTCCTTTTGGTTTTTCCATTTGAATAATTGGAGTTTCTCCAAAATAAACTCCCTCCTTGTTGGAATCATTCTCCAAACTCTTATTTTGTTCTTTTTTCTCCTTGAAAAAAAAAAAATCTGAGAGAATAAGATTGGTAAAATTTAACTTGAGCCAACCTTTTGGAAAATGCTTTGAGCAAAAGTTTTGATGGAATTTTGGCACAGCCCCCTTGACTTTAAGCATATAGCCATTGTGGGGTCGTTGACCAAGTTGAACTTCATTTCTTTTTGGATGCAAGGGTGTTTGAATTCATCAATTTCATCCCTTCCGCATTCAAGAACCCTTAAAAGCTAAATTCTTGCTCTCGCATTTCCCCAATTTTCCACGATATTTTGTCTCAAGTTTAAGAAAAAGATTTTCTCTTTGGTTTTCTTATTTGCATAGTTGGAGTCCTTCAAAAATAAACTTCTTCCATCTTCGATCGTCTCCAACTCTTCTTTTTTCTTTAGAAATTTATTCTCAAAGAAAAACAATTTTGAGACAAACCATTTTGGCTTTTCGTCTGGAAGTTAAGAAAACGGTTTCCTTTCTCTTCTTTTTCTATTTGTTTAATAAATTAAGTTGCGAAAAAAAAAAAAAATCCTTGCAAAGGCAACCGACGGGAAATCCATTTGGTTTTCACTAACATAACCCGTGCTCGAGTTCGCTTTTGTGTTCTTGCTCTTATGTGCAGCCAGGAGAAAGGCCAATAATCAGCTCATCAACACGTTGAAAAAGGCGACAAGTTCAAGCACAAGTCACCCCCGACGTGACACATACTCGTCCCCCTCCATTGAGCTCATGCCTAATGTGAGAAGGTTGGCATGAAGAGCCTCACGAAGATCCCATGGAGGAGGACCTTGATGAAAACAACATGTCAAGACTCCTTTTCGACACCAACCTTGTCGTGGTGTGCGAAATGAAGGAACAAGCCTACAACTTCAATTCGATATCTCTCGCACAACAAAGGTATGACCACATTCTTTGCTAATAATTGGAAGCCCAAGGGTGATATGGTTTTTATTCGTGTGGATGAGTATGGCTCCCACCTACTTACCACATGATTTCCCATGCATCCTTGTAGTAGTTAAACAATGGTACTACCCTTTGGTTCTCCCATAGGGAGTATCACCCTTCATGCATACATCCTTGCTATCTACTAGGCTTTCATAAGCATTGCTTATCAAACTTTGAGCCTACAAACTCCCGATCTTCACAAGCATGCTCATTGGCAATGAATCTTATTCCTTCTTGTGCTTGATGCATGGTTGGCTTGCTATGACTTGTGTTCCTCAAAGCAATCATAGACATATCTCGTATGAGGAATGAGCTTAGAATCCTCTCGCCATGGTTAACGATATCAAAATCCCTCCTATGCAATGCATGAATGGTTAAGAACTTTCCAAGCAATTAGGACTTCTTGAGTGCACCTCGTTGTTTTATCATATCACTCCTAGAGTTGGGGCTTACACTGTTTCAAGTTTTCATATCACTAAGCCCCAAGTTGTTTTTATCAACGAGGAATATCTTGCCCATGATCGCACTCAAACATGGTCCACATGACATGCTTGTGCCTTTCTTCCTCGGCTGTACAAATGAGGTCCCGGCCATCTAACCCGGACCTTGTTTGTATGTGCTCCGAGAGCTAACCTTGCCTCTCCAAGTTGGAGGAAATTGCTTGCAGGAGTAGTGTTTTTGGCAGGATTCTCAGTGTGCAGAGAACAAGTGTGGGGGAGATCTCTCGAGTTTTCATCACGCACATGTTCGAGATCTCCCCACCAAAACATTGCACCAACATCACAGCCACACCGCACAAAGGCCTTCCACAATCACATTGGGTTCAACCCCAAATCAAACGCCATGAGCAAAAGAACAAGTGTGGGGAGGTTCCCTCCCCCACAAAGGTAACTTGTATCGCAACTTGCATCCTTTTTTCTTCCACCTTGAAAATGTCAAAATAAAATAAAAATTATAAAATGAAAAAAATCGAATAACACTTGAAAAAGAAATAATAAGTAAGGTGCTTCATCTCTCTTTGTTTCAAACACATAAGGCACCTAAAGTTTAATTCAATAAATCTAGGCTCCCCGGTCTTTAACCCCGGTAGAGTCCTCTTTGTCTTCGCTTTGTTTTTGTTTGTTTCGAATAAATAAAGCAGATACAAGAACAAGTGTGGGGGGAGATCTCTTTAGTTCTTCATCACGCACACATTTGAGATCTCCCCCACCAACATGATGCACAACATCGCACTAATCGACACAAAAGAAGGTGGAGCCATCGAGACAAGAAAGCAAGGTTTGGCCGAACCTTTGGTTCGATCAAATATCCTATGGTCCACTTGGCCTCCACTTCACCCAAGGCGATGGTTTGCGCATTCTACCCCACTACTCTATCTCTCCAATTCATGAGTTAAACCAACCTTTTGAGCCAATCACTAAAATTTAACTCAAGAATAAAATGAACGTTATTGTTCCCTCAAACTACATGCTTCTAGACGGTTGGCCTGCATACTCTTTATTCCTCGCATCATATGCTGTTGCTTGTGAACACCAATCTCATAGGAACCCATGTTTATCTAAGTTGTTGGCGAATGTGATATGGTTGGATGAGATGAATCTTGCTCCTCCCGCATAGAGTAATTGGGTATTTATCTTGAAAAATTTAAAATTTATAGCTTCATGCTCCTCAATGATCTTATATTCCCACCAAAGCCATATGTTGATCACATTGCAAAGCCTACACACATATGCTGCTTGTCATTGCATTGAGCTTTATCAAAATTGTGTGACCCTAGTGAGAAGCTTGTTATACTCTCATGATCAAGATCACATACACTCCACCTCACATGCTAAACTTCTACACCGGAAGTTAAGCAATACGCCCATCCATCCACCAAAATAAATACTCCACATTATTACCCTTCTCTCTCAAGTTATCATCGGAGACATGGCTATGCAAAAGAAAGAATAATCCCTGCTCATACAAAAGTAGAGCATGTTGAAAAAAAAAAAAAAAAAAAAAAAAAGAAGAAGAAGAGAAAAGAAAGAAAGAATCATAAGCCATGTCCTCCTCGAACAATCAAAAAGAGAAGGAGAGAATGAACACAAAAAGGAGTACAATTTCCACAACACCACCCTCATACACACTTGCACATCTTGATCACGGTTGTATGACTTGCATTCTCCATGGATCCACTCTTTTGGTTCAGCAAAATATGTGATACAAGTATGCCTCTCTTTCATTCCCTACCAAGCTCCACATAAAGCCTTTTGTAGAAGTAAGATGAAAAGAGGAAAATCATGCCTTGGTGAGGAACCATAAACATTGAGCGATTTGAGAGTGATCATTTGAGGAGTATGAGCCATGTTTTTACTTTGAAAATCTATCAAAAACCCGAGTTACTCAGCAGAGGGAGTTATGATGACTTGAATCATGACCGTTCCATTCCTCAACCGCCCAAGATTACATGGTAGACACATCAAAGTTCACGGGTGCAGGTATGGCTTGGAATAATTTGTATGCTAGCATCATACCATGAGAAGTATGCTCCCGCTTATGCTCACTAGCTTTACTCGAGGACGAGCAAAGAGCTAAGTGTGGGGGTCTTGTTGACGGTCCTTACGATCCATTTTTACCGTCAACTTTATGCACCTTTTGAAATCATATCCACCACCAAGAGTAGACATAGGGCTTTTATCTAACCATTTCCACAAGTCTTGGTGAATTCGTGAGTGCAGGTGCAATCCATATGAAAACGGGGACAAGTATGCATAAAACATGGGCTTCGCACTTGCCGAACTTTCCCCGACATAAAAGACAACTCTCTCAGCCCAAAATCCAGAGAAACAGGCTCCAACTCTATCCCTAGCAACCGGACCAAGGAAGGAAGCAACACGGAGAGCCACCACGAAGAAGACCAGACCCAGCTGGGCCCAGCCCGGCTCGGCCGACCTGGATTTGGGTTCGGCCGAACCGTGGTGGTGGCCCCACCGGCCCATTTTTCTCTCGGCGGTTCACTACCGACGTCCGGAGGTCGGTTCCACCTGCATTAAATGCCACCGACGTCGGGAACCGCCTCCAAGTTGCCGACCTTCCAAGGCTATAAATAAAGGGCTATACCCCCTCTCTCAACACACCACCAACATCAAGATAGAAGACAAAATTCTCATCCTTAGGCCAAGGGCCTCTTGTATCTTAGTAGAATAGGAGAGAGGGCAAGGAAAAGGAAGGAGTGTTCCTCCCTTTTATAAAGTGGAGTAGTATTTCCTTTCCTTTTACCTTGGCGTGTAAACACTCTTTTAGGTGATTTATACGTGGTGATCTACTTATCTATCGTGACATATCTTTGTTAGACGTAATTCTTGTTATACTTGTTTACGGGATCATCGCTTCGCAAGAAGTGCTCTAGCTTTCGAACTCAGCTCTAGGCCGAGGCTAGAGTAGCGGTCAATAGCATAGACGTGGTGTCTAGGCCGGAGATCGCCTTTGTTTGCTGTGTGCCCCACGGTTTGTAGAGGTAGGTGGCAGGAAGTGACAGCCCTGTCATCCAAAGGAACCCTCCACGTTCGGGTACATAGTAGAGCTTTCGTAGACCGGAGTGGCTTGGCAGACCAAGCCTAAGACGGTGCCCGAAGTAAACAAGTCTAGCTTGCGTTCGTCTACCTTTAAAGGATAAATAGATAAGAGTCACCCTCTCGACCCTATTTTGCTACGTTGTCTTGGTTGTCCTTGGGTAAACTAACCTTGTTGCAGAAATACTCCGTTCCCTGCGGATATAAATACGATACCTTGGAATACTCCCGGGTGAAGTGCTACAACGGTATTCCGTGCGCTTGCGGATTTATTCGTGACGTAAGAAATACCAACACTCGACGGATTTTCTGCCAGGTTTCCTGGAAACGCCGGGAACTAAAATTGGCTCTCTGTTTTTGCTTATTTGACCGGCTTAACGAATTTTCCTTGCTGACCTGATATTAGATGAAATGTGGGGCATAATACGAGCTTTCCAGAATGGGGTAGATCGCTTTATTTGGATAAGTACTTCAGAAGTTATCGCGATTTTTCGTGAGACACCCGAATCTGCCAATCCGGCGACTTCGGTGAAATCTGGCAACCTTTTGCCAGATTTTCGGGTAAGTCATTTTTAGTAGTATTCCACTCTCCTTTTACTTGGATCATCGTGCCAGGGTGATGGTACGTGTTATGAGCTTCCCGGATTGTGTTTAACCGTTTCGTTTGAGTGAATGATTCAAAAGTTGTGACCGTTTTTTGTGAATCGGTAATCGGTTAGGGTTTAGTTCTCGATCGGGTGGAGTTTTCTGCCCGATTTTTGGATAGCATGCACGACTTGTGTTGGGATTTTAGTGAGTTGTTCGAGACCGTGTTTTTGGCATTCTTGATCGATTGTCTTATGCAATTTGGGATGCATGGCATGAATGATGACATGAAATGCCGTTAACCTACGTCCTTTCCAAAATAAAATACGTGATCGGACTATATATAGCCGACCACTCGCTTTTTGTGGCAACACACACACGATCTCATCACGGAAACTACACGATCTAAGGTCCGTGGTTAGCGTACCTGCAAGAGACCATTGCAGAAACATTACATCAAATTCAAAAGAAACTACGAAAACAAGTGTGCCACTATCTCATCATCTTCCTTATCATCATCATCTTTCTCATAGTAACGGTTCATAGAAAGAACCGCCCCGTGGATTGCCACGAGCCAACATTGTCCCGTATTATTACTTCCGCGGGCACGGAGCGCTAATTTAAATTGCAAACGTACCTGGGCCGGGCCGTAGTTGCAAAAATTTAAACAAGCATAACCCAGGGTTAGTTTGCCACATCTCTTTCTACTGTAGTCCTTACTTGGGCTTTCTATGTCGTTCCTCACCGTATAAACGTGTTGGTGATTTTTAGTATGACCCGTAGTGTACGGCATATCCCGACACGGCTCGATACCAGCTGTGACACCCCTACCTCGCGAGGCGAGAGGGATTGTCGAACAGGATCGTATCGGGAGACATTCGACGAAGCGAACGTACATTGCACATACATCGGGGATACATTCGTCATTTTATTACATAGAGAACATTACTTGAGTAACAAGTTCATACATATTTCTTAATATTACAAGCCATTGTTCAACTCTCAGATTTACAATACATACGTGAAGTGATGTTTTACAATACTTTGATAAGGTCTTTGCGGAAGCGTAACGTCTCGACGATACGGATATATAGTTAACTTAGGAGAACCATGCCAGCCCATACGGCAATGGCCTCACTCTTGAGTCGGTGAAGCGGAAACCCACTCCACGGTCCACTCCTCGAGGTTCCTCGCTTTGACACACATACTTCCCGCAGCAATCACAATAATCGGGCTGCGGGAATCCTGAAAAATAATTTCAACACAAACCCTGAGTATCTAATATACTCCGCAAGGCTTACCCGTCAAAAATGGTTCTAAGAACCGACCCTAGCATGCAGGGGGCTTGACCTGGCTTACGGGAACTTGCAAAATCAGCACTTAAAGTATTTGTCTAACTCATATTTTAGCCCAGTTAAGAGGGTTGGAACATGAATATAAATTTAGTGAGCTTTTCTAACAAAACATGGTTGCAATACATGAAGTAATTCTTCAAAACTCAGCAAGCTTAATCATCATATTCACTTGTTACTACGATGCGATCTGCTCGAGACAAGTGGTACTCATCACCGCGAGGGACGGCGATATATATCGATTTACACCCTGCAGGGGAAACCCAAATGCACGACATACGCATCATTTAAGAACACGTATGGCCACCTTTCGCAAGATCACCATAGATATGAGCCGGGTCCACCCTCCGAGTGTGCATCCCACATGCAACCACAGTAGCGTCGGGTCCAAGGGTAATAACACACCCTCCATCTATTCGCAAACCCGTGCATCCACCGTGACCAACACTTTGCACAAAGGGTGGAGAGACCGTCCAACACTACGACTCTCAAGTTACATCGGTTTACCAACTCCCATACGAAGGTATGCATTTGGTACACAACTCAATACTTGCTCGCGGAGTCACACGGTCCTCAACCGACACGCACGGGGCTATGGCGAACATAGGCGAACCTTGCCACCGCATCCTACACATGCATTTCCCCGTACGGTCTCAATTTCATAATTATCATGTGAGAGGTAACAAAATTTAATCCCTAGACCGGGTGATCTCCAAATCACTCGGTGTTGCTACCGATGCCATTCTTAAGCATAGCACTAGCGATCGGGATTATACTTAACCAAGACCACAGGATACGGGGATCTAGTGCAACTAGGTTTCCGAGCAACTCCTAAACGTAAATGCACAATACATCATAGACGTATGTGAAAATAAAGAGAACTTTTAAAACATAGGTTATGCTCCGGGGCTTGCCTTGATGCGGCTCGTAGTCAGCACTCTCGAATTCGCTCACTTCAAGTTGGTGTCCTCCTTGATCTTCCGTTCCGGTCGGGGTTCCTATATGCATGCATACGAAGTGTATGAGTAACGGATGAACCCGTATTGTTATAGTTCATGGAACTTTCTCAATAAGATAATGTGACGAAATGTTTGCATAAATTAAACATGCTCTTGAGTGGTGATGATATGGTCATGATGGTGGTAAGTGTGGTTCGTTTCATGGGGACAACCTTCTAATTAGGTAACCTTTCCATCGTTTAGTATAAATGTATGTGCTGGTTTTTGAGATCAAGAAAATAGGGTATAATTCCTTATTACTTAGTATGCAAAAGGTTGATGCTCATTTCCTGGGATGAAGTTTTATCACTTTGTTAACCATCGGGCACATAGTACTCATCATTTCATGTGGTTTGCTACGATTAACCTACGTCATATGTGACCGTTCTTGCCCAAAAAGATAAATGTGATTATAATCTGTTTAATGGTGCCATGTAAGTGTGAAAAATTTGCTAACCATACAGCAAGTAAAAAGGCAATTGAGCTTAGTCCAAAACTCAGCCATTTTATCTCACTAAGTCAGGGTTAACAGGCTGCTGGTGTAGCCACCTTAAGGTGTTCCAAACTTAATATTTTGCCATAGAACTTAGGTAGTTCATGTTGGTTAACGTAAAGTGCATAACTCAAGGTTTACAACGAGCTTATGGCGGTTTCATTCGGATCTGTATTCAAAAAGTTATTGAATTTCAAAAACTGCAAGTTGTCACGCAGGCATAACGGTTTAGCATCTTAAAGCGCTTAAATCTTCATTTTTCTACACATGAAGTGCTGGGATTATGTTACCACGTTAAAGTACAAGTTATCTACTTTCTAAAGAGCCCTTGCTCATGCAGTTTGGATCTGGGGTCCAGAAGTTACATCATTTTTAAAATGCAATCTTGTTTAGGCGTTTGGTCACGATAGCATTTTCATCTCACTCAAAAATTAAATTTTATTATATAACCATAGGTGTTCATGCTCACCACGTTGTAGTACAAGTTACAAACTTTCGAATGTGCTTTGAATCGTTCAAATCCGTGGCGTATAACGTTAGTTATGATTTTTCTAAAATCCTTAATCGTTACGAAATTTTCAGCACGTTTCGAAATATTTCTAAGTGTTGGCGCGCGGGGGCTCGCCGGAGCGGCGGCGAAGCTCGCCGGCGACGCGCTAGAGCTCGCCGCAGGGGCCGGGCTTGGCCGCCTGCGCACGGATTTTAACGGCGCACCGTTTGGTGGGGGTGGCGAGGCGAGTGGGTGGACGGAGCTTCGCTCGCGTCGGGCTATGGCGGGTGCGGCGGCTCCGGCGTGGGAGCTCGTGCTCACCACCGAGCGAAAGAAGGGGCGGTCAAGGCTGAGAGCTTCACCTTCGCTCGGAGATGAACGGCGTGGGGTCGGTGCGGGCTGAGGCGGTCCGGAGCGTGCCGGCGTCGACGGGGTGGCGGTGCGCGGTGACCGGCGATGAAGAAGAAAGGGAATGCCTTCACCGTCCGGGCTCGGCTTGACCCGGGGAGAGACGTGAGGTTTAGCTGGGCCTTTGAGCATCTTCCGGAAGTGGAGGGGGAGCATGAGCTCACCCGAGCGCGGCGCAATCGAGCTCGCCGGCGCGGGAGCGGACGGACAGGGCTCGTCGGCTCTTCTCGGGAATTGCAGCACTCGGAGTGCGAAGGGAGGCCAGGGAATGGTGGGGAGATGCGCCAGGAGCTGGCGAAGCGGTTTCACGCAAATGAGGGGCGTGGCAATGCGGAGAGGCAGCGCACGGGGGGATGAACCGGACGGCGGCCGTGGCGAACTTCCCTTCCCCGCCATCGACGGCCGAGCGTGCATGCTTCGAGGCGAAGCTTGGGAGGTGATGCGCGACGCGTGGAGCTGCACAGCGGAGGAAGGACGGGCGGCGCCTAACCGGCATGGGCGCCGGCGGCGAACGCCGCCGGCGGGTGGCCCCGGCCACCGTGCCAACTCTGTTCAAAGGGATTCCCACTTATTTACAGTTTTGCCACTGCTGTTCTCTTCTCTGTAATTTGCTCATAGAATTTGATCCTTATGACATTTTTGCAAACCAAATTTTCTGTGGGTCCTCTGGATTATGTGGAACAACTTTCCTTATAGGCAAAAGTTCAGATTCGAAATGTAAAAATTTACAAAAATTGTTGAACAGATGCTGTTTCTGTTGAGAGTTGGATTTTTCTAGGGATTTGTGCTGACCCAAAAATTCAGGAAAAATGTCCTAAATTCATGTCTTGATATGTTCTATCAGATTGTGCAAAAATTTGGGGTGACCACTTTGGAAAATGTTTGAGATCTCAAGAGCTAGGGTTTTGGGAATATTAAAACCCTAATAGGACTTTAGCTTATTATTTCATGTGACTCGGGCAATTGATTTTTGCTTTGCACATGCAATTCTCCTGTCAGCACAGTAACATTGTGAAATTGTGACACGGGGTGTCACAACCATGGCCGCCTCCGCCAACGGCTCGGTCTAGGCGAGTGCTCATCTCCCATTTCTTGGCCGAGACGACGCACGGAGGCCCCTGCTAGCTTCCCTAACGTGGCTGCCCCTACCGTGCAGGTTTTCGCCGGAAATTTGGGGAAGAACACGCCGCCGTCGCACCGGCCGCGCCACCCCGCCGACGAGACCCGGTTCCGGCCGGCCTCCCCACCGCACGACCCCACGCCGCCCTCCTCCATGCTCGGGTGATGCCCCTCGGCCAAGCCCCGCTCGCTCTCGCCCTCTGTACCGCACGCGCGAGCTCGCCGAGCCCCGCGAGCTCCGCCGCTCGCCGCGCCACCTCTCCGACCACCGTGGAGCTTCGCCACCCCCACGAACGCGTTCCCTGCGTCGCGCCCATCGTTCCCACCAAAGCGCGGAGCATGAGCTGCCCCGTAGGGCCACCGCGGGCGAGCTCGCCGGCGCCGGCCACCGCCCGCCGGAGCGCGCGCCGCCCCCTTTTAAAATTGCTCGGTGGCATTTTCGTAAATAAGACCGAACTTCATTCAAGTTTGAAAAATTCATATCTCGCGTTTGAAATGCCCAAAAATTACAAACTAAAATGTTTTGAAAACTAGAAGATCTGTACTTTCATAAAAGTAACATGAGCTTGCCAGATTCGAAAGTTTTCATATTTTTACAAAAATGACAAAAGTCAACCCCTTCAAACTTAACCAAGGCATAACTTTAAAACTATAGATCCAAAAATAATGCCACTTGGCCAAGACCTTCACATAAACATACTTGAATTTCTGGCAATGAAATATATGCATTTCATTTCATATTTGTCAAGTTATTGCATTTCTTGCATTCTCTGTATTTAATTTTTAATTAAATACGTGTAAATTATTTTTGCATGAAACTTGGTAATTAATTCCGTACTGGTACTGTGCATGTGTAGAAAAGTCCATGTTAATTTTTGAGCGTGTTCATTAATTATTCTTGCAAATCCTAGATCTATTTCCGTAAAAGGTTAATTTCAGCACATGTTTAATAGGTTTAATGTTCCACAAAATTGTATTTCTGCATGTTTATGTAATTTCCACTTATTCACCATGTTCCCTAGCACTTCATGGCAGAATTAGTAAAAAGATTTCACATACTTCACACATGTGTTAATTTTGGGATCGAGTTCTCGTTTTATAAAAGCAATCGTCATCGCATGTGATAACAAGCACTTAAACACTAAATTTCAGCGAGTCGCATGTAAACTTGCTAATCCTTAGTTTCTCAATCTACAAGAAACACAGCACTCATGTCCATGTAATTAAGTCCTTGCTCATGTATTAGTAGGGTTATGCTTGTTCATGTAATTGTTTTCCTTAAAGAGAACAAAAGGCATGTTCATGCTTGCTAGGGTTTGAGCAAACAAAACTTTTGATTAACATATTCATATGCATCCTTACAAAAACAGCACATATGCACCACCATCATCATCGACCTTGTATTCATGTCACTTATGCATTGCATTTCATCTTATAGGTGACGACGTCGAATTGATTCCGCCGGAAGAGACGGTTGCTACGCTCAACGCTTGTGAGGCTAGTGCTAACTCCGATCACTCTCAAGGCAAGCCCCGGTGCATTTCTATTATTTTGAAATGTCTTTCTTTATCACTCTATTAAGGATGACGAATGTGCATTTAAGTTTTTAGGCGTTGATTGGAAATCCACATGCATAAATTCCTATATGTCCTATGTCGCTTATGTGTGATATCCTCGTTAGAATTGCTATGCTATGTTTATGGAGTCAACGATAGATTGGGGATCTCACTCATGGCTTACGATTAAATGTGAACATGATGAATATGGTTAAAATTGAGAACACCCCATTGTGGCTCCGTGAACAAGTTTGAGTTGTGTACCACTTGCATACCTTTCTTATGGGGATTGGTAAACCTATGTAGCTTGTAAGTTGTAAAGTGAGCCGGATATGTCACCGACCCGGAGGTGATGTGTATGGCACGGTGGTTGCACGGGTTGAGGACCGTTGGAGAGTACATGGGTTAAGCCTTGGGCGCGTTGTTGAACGGTCGCAAGGGGACGTGTACTCGGGGTCGGTGGCCCCGTGTTTTACTTTATGATGAACTCGCGAACGGTGGCCATACGTGTTCTTAAATGATGCGTATGTCGTGCATTTGGGTTCTTTCCTGCAGGATTAATGATTCGATAATTATCGCCGTTTCCTCTCGGTTAATGAGTACCACTTGATTCGAGCAGTCCGCAATGTGTAGTAATGGAAAGAGATTGAATAGCTTGCTGTTTTATATTGATATTAAATTGTATTGCAAACTCTTATATTGTTAGCATGCTCACTAAAGTTTCTTCATGTAACAACCCTATTAATTTGGCTAAGTAATAAAATTGCCAACCTAATTAGCATAGGTGCTATTTATGCAAAAAGGCCAAGTTAAACCGGTCAAGCCCCATGCATCTAGGAGTCGGTCTTAGAAGGCCAATTTGACGGGTAAGACTTGCGGAGTATGTTAGATACTCGGGCTTTGCCACTACATGTTGATTTACAGGTTTTCCGCAAGCCGGGTTTTGTGATTGTTGTGGTAAGGTGGTTTGGGATGGAGAAGAGCCCAAATAGTGGACCATTGAATGGGTCCCTAGCTCTCCGACCCATGATGAGTGAGCCATGGCCTAGGCCGGCATGGTTCATTTAAGTTATCTATGTATCGTCGAGTTATGTATTTCGCTTCCGCACTTTAATTTCGAACAAAGATCATGGCTATGTAAGACTTAATTTCGAACATAATGTATCTTTATTTCGAACCCTATGTTGTAATCAAGACTTAATTATGTAACCTTGTAATCCGTGGATGTTTGTTAATGTGATGCTATGTATGGTTGCTTCGACAATCATCTCCCAAGGCGATCCGTACCACACTTAACTATCTTTCGGGATAGGGGTGTGACACGTGGTATCGAGCCGACTTGGGATTTGCGTCACGCTAACACTCATTCTAAAAATCTCAAACCCGTTTTTGTGTCACGGTGAGGTACGAGTCTAGCTAGAAAGGCCAATATAAGGACTATATAGAATGGTGGCAAAACTAACCCCGTGTTATGATTGTTTAAATCTTTTGCAACTACGGCTTGCAAAGGTATGTGATTGAGTGTTGTCAATTTTCGCATGATATTATTGGTGTGACTCGAATACACTCTTATTCGAGAGCTCTCCATGTGAGGCGAGGTGACATGGATTTATTTTTGGCTTGTTTCTTTTGAATTTGATGTAATGTTTCTGGAATCCATCTCTTGCAGGTACATAACAACGTTTTAGCTCGTGTAGTATCGTGTGAGAGGTGTGTGTGTGCCACCGATGCGCTTGTCCGATATTCGTATCGGCGGGCGCGGTCTTTTAATTTTGTAAGGACGTACGAAACGACATATTGAGCATCCATCATACTCGCATATCATCTCATCATATCAAGCATATGCATGTGAACTTATCTAAATGAAACAATCACAAAAATTTGATCACCTAGCCTAATTCTCACAAAAGGTGGAAAACCGAAACACTAAAACGTGGCAAAACGTGGCAGATTTCTTGACTTTCACGAAAATGAGCATAACTTTCAAATTACTTATCCAAATAAGGCAAATAAGGGCTTTCTGGAAAGCTTGTATTATGCACTACAACAATATTCTAGTCTCAGGTCTTGCAAAAATCTGGAACGTAGCTAGAATTGCCCATTACAGAGAGCTATTCCGGAATTCCAGAATGTGCTCCGGTTCTGTCCCTGTCGTAGATCGTTCATAACTTTCAAACGACAAGTTGGATTGAGCTGTTCTAGGATGCGTTGGAAAGCTTAAGAAATTGTCTAAAACGTTTGTAACAAACAAAAATTTTAATTCTGTCCAGAAACTGGAGTAAAAATTGGGTTTCCGTAACGTGTCAAATCTGCCCAGAAAGTGGAACCCGTGTTAGGATTGTGCGAAAGGTTTTGTTGTATTCTTTTGCTAAGTTGGTGCCATTCCATCATTCATGCTCTACTTATTTAGCATGTTTTGTTGTTGGATATTGAGTTTTGACTTGTGTTTCAAAATTCTCCGACAGATGGCCCCCGGCAAGCTCATGATGGATCGTGAGAACCTCGCGAGGCGGGTGCTCGAGTTGGAGCAGGAGCGTGCTGCCCTGCAGGCCACCCTCGCCACCCGCGACGCCGAGCTTACCACTCGCGACGCCGAGCTCGCCGCTCGCGCCGCCGAGCTTGCTGCCCGCACCGCCGAGCTAGCCGAGCGCACTACCGAGGTGGACACCCTCCGTACGCAGCTCGAGTATAGCGAGACGGAGCGTTGGAGTTTCTTCGAGCAGCTCCACGACGCCAACCTTGCCCTTGAGGGCAATGGAGCCGCCGCTCTGCAGGCCACGCTCGATGAGCGTGATGCCCAGCTCACCGCCGCGAATGAGGAGAACTATATCCTCTCCGGTCAGGTGGATGCCCTTCTTGAAGAGAAGGAGGAGTTGGAGGTTACTCTTTTGGAGACTCGGGGCGCTAGGGATGCTTTGGAGGGAGACCTCCAGAACGCCCAGGCGACCATAGCACACAACAACGCTACCATTGAGCATCTCCAAGCCGCCAACGACGCCCTGCACGCCATCCTTAATGGCGGACCTCCCGAGCCACTTGAGATCATCCCACCCGAGGAGGATGTGGAGATGAGTGATGGTGAGGATGCTTCCGACGTCGAGGACGGAGCACCACCCTCTCCCATGAGGGATGACGCCGACTACTACGGCGATGACGACGAGTAGTTGTCACGACCGGTGGTCGTAGCTCTATGTGTGTAGGATTTGTAATCTCGTGAGGCATGTAACCGTGTTGGAAACGATCCGCGTGTTGTTAATTAAGCTCTCCGAGATTTGTGTTTGTTTATGGGTCACATGTGATGTAACCTAAGACCGTGTTGTATCGGATTTGTGGTTCCCGTGTATCAAAAATTTCTATCACGTTGCTAGCTATGTTGGAATCTATGGAATATGTGTGTTGCCAATGCATTATGCTTATTTCATCAATATTTTCTTCGTACATGCAAGCTGAAATTTTTGATCCCTTATGTCCAATGTCATATTTTCTTGCTATTTTAGCTCTTGGTCTAATGAGCTAACGTGAGAAAAAATTTTCATATGTGGCAGATGGTGAATACCCGTCGTGGTGAAGCTTCCGGCAGTGGTCATGGTGCGAGGGAAGAGCAACTCCCTAACCCTCCACCTCTCACGCCGTGGGAACAACTCGTGTCCAACCAAAACGAGATGTTCCGCTTGTTCTTTGCAAGTCAAACTAATCAAGGACAAGGCCAAGGACCGCCACCCCAAGGGCCCGAGGAATTCCACCTATGCCGACTTTTGGGCGACTCAACCGCCAAAGTTTGGTGAAGCTACTACCGATCCTTTGGAGGCGGATAATTTCCTCCGCATCATTGAGTCGAAGTTTGCTCTCCTCAATTGCACATCGGAGCAAAAGGTTCTCTTTGCGGCTCAACAACTTCGTGGCTCCGCTAGTGCATGGTGGGCAAGTTTCACCGCCGCCCTTCCCGCCGGTACCCAAGTGAATTGGCCGGACTTTTGCACCGCATTTCGCGCGCATCACATTCCCGCCGGCCTTATGAAGCGCAAGTTGCAAGAATTTCTCAACTTGAAGCAAGGTATCGGAACCGTGCAAGAGTATGCACGGAAGTTCAACTACTTGGCTCAATATGCATCCTATCATGCCGATACGGATGACAAAAAGAAAGATTGCTTTCGTTCGGGGCTAAGCCCGAAGTTGCAAGATCGCTTGGCTCAAGTCACTACCGGCACGTTCAATGACTTGATGAGTGCCGCGATTGTGCAAGAAGATGCTATACGTGCTCACCAAGAGGACAAGAACAGGAAGCGTGCCGTAGGAAATCCATCCGGCTCCGCTCCGCCCAAGTACAAGCTAGCCATCACTTCCCCGTCCGGACAGAAGTTTCGGGCCGCATTGCCGCCGACGGGGGCTCACGCCAATTTGTGCCGCAACAACACCACCACTCTCACGGTGGAAATCAGCAGCACACCACTTCGTTCCGCCCTCCACAGCAGCAATACCAAGGTGCTAGGCCCGGCCCGCAAGGTCCGTGCTTTAATTGTGGATGTCCGGGTCATTTTGCAAATGATTGCCGTGTTCCGACACGTAACCCGGGCAACAACACCACCAACAACAACAATGGTTCCGGAAGTGGCAACAACAATCAAAACCGCAATGGGAATAATGGGAATGGGAACCGCAATCAATCCTCCACTCCAAATGCTAAGAATGGCCGAGTCAACTATACCACGGCCGAAGAGATTCAAGCGGGAGAACCGGTACTTTCGGGTATGTTTTCGGTCAACAACCACTCCACTTTGGTTCTTTTTGATTCCGGTGCAACTCATGATTTCATTAGTCAAGCATGTGCAAAAACCCTACAACTCACTCCTACCGTTTTGGATATTCCCTATATCATCACATCACCGGGTGGAAAAATAAAAACAAACTTAGAGTTGAGGCAAGTACCACTAAACCTAGAGAGAAAAATATACCCCTCCTCTCTCATAATTTTGTGTGGGCAAGGAATAGATATAATTCTAGGTATGAGATGGATGAAACTCCATAGAGCCGTTTTACACATCGATTCCCGTGAAGTTCACCTAAACTCCCCACTCCATGGTTCATCTATTCTCCGATTACCCCATCCAAAATTCTCCACTTCAAAAATCTACCATCTTGAGGGGAAAAGGATTGAGGATATTCCCGTGGTATGTGAGTTTCCCGATGTATTTCCGGATGACTTACCGGGCATGCCACCCGATCGGGATGTTGAGTTTAAGATTGAGCTCCAACCCGGTACGGCACCAATTTCCCGTAGGCCGTACAAGATGGCTCCCAATGAGCTAGCAATCTTAAAAGAGCAATTGGGTGAGCTTATGGATAAAGGATATATCCGCCCTAGTTCATCTCCGTGGGGATGTCCCGCTCTCTTTGTGAAGAAGAAAGACAAGACGCTACGCCTATGTGTGGATTACCGCCCTCTCAATGCGGTGACTATCAAAAATAAATACCCGCTCCCTCGGATTGATATTCTTTTTGATCAATTAGTTGGTGCTAAGGTTTTCTCTAAGATTGATCTCCGATCCGGTTACCATCAAATCAAGATCCGGGCCGAAGATATTCCAAAAACCGCATTCTCTACGCGGTATGGTCTCTTTGAGTATCTCGTCATGTCTTTTGGGCTCACAAATGCCCCGGCTCATTTTATGTACTTGATGAATTCGGTATTTATGCCCGAGTTGGATAAGTTTGTCGTGGTCTTCATTGACGACATTCTTATTTATTCGAAGTCCGAAGAAGAGCATGCCAAACACCTTCGCATTGTTCTCCAACGGCTCCGTGATCATCATTTGTATGCCAAGTTTAGCAAATGTGAATTTTGGTTGAAGCAAGTTCCTTTCTTGGGTCACATCATTTCCGCGGAAGGTGTTGCCGTTGACCCGAGTAAAGTTGAAGAAGTGCTTACTTGGAAGTC
Source organism: Chloris gayana (assembly GCA_031894775.1). NCBI lineage: Eukaryota > Viridiplantae > Streptophyta > Magnoliopsida > Poales > Poaceae > Chloris > Chloris gayana. Next base: position 243,518 of record JAUNZO010005062.1, on the reverse strand, counting down.
CCCAAGATCGGTGAGACAAATTCGAAGCTTTCTCGGTCTTGCCTGGTTATTATCGGAAATTCATTCCCAATTTTTCAAGCATAGCCAAGCCTATGACAAAATTGTTGGAGAAAGATGCAAAGTTTAAATGGAGCCGTGAATGTGAAGAAGCTTTTCAAACTCTCAAGAAGCATTTAACATCCGCTCCGGTATTAGCACAAGCCGACATCACCAAGCCGTTTGACGTGTATTGTGATGCATCCGGCACCGGTCTAGGGTGTGTACTAATGCAAGAAGGTCGTGTCATTGCTTATGCTTCTCGTCAACTTCGCAAGCATGAACAACACTACCCCACCCATGATTTGGAACTAGCCTCGGTTGTCCTTGCTTTGAAAACTTGGAGGCATTATCTACTTGGAAATCTTGTCAATCTTTACACCGATCATAAGAGTCTCAAATATATCTTCACCCAACAAGAGTTGAATATGAGGCAACGTCGATGGTTGGAATTAATCAAGGATTATGAGTTGGAAATTCATTATCATCCGGGTAAAGCTAATGTGGTTGCCGACGCTTTAAGTCGCAAGGATCAATGCAATCACGTTACCGGTTGTTCTATGGAAAACTCGGAAATTTCAGATTCTAGTGAACCGAGTCTTCGAGTCATTCCCTATGGTTCACTATATAATCTAGCTCTCATTCCTACCCTTCGTGAGGAAATTATTGAGGCACAAAAGAAGGATGAAGGGATGGAATTTATTCGGCAAAAGATAGAAAAAGATGAAGCTACATGCTTCCGACAAAGATGACAATGGTGTATTATGGTTCAACCAACGTCTCGTTGTTCCGAAGAATATGGAATTACGAAAGAAAATAATGGATGAGGCACATTTGTCTAAATATTCCATACACCCCGGTAGCAACAAAATGTATCGCGGCCTAAGAGAAAAGTTTTGGTGGACACGCATGAAGCGTGAGATTGCACGGTATGTGGCCGAGTGTGATACTTGTCAACGAGTGAAAGCCGACCACTTGAGAAAAGCCGGATTATTGAACCCATTGAAAATTCCCGTTTGGAAGTGGGAGGACATTGCTATGGATTTTATCGTTGGATTGCCTCTCACATCAAAGAAGCATGATTCAATTTGGGTTATTGTGGATAGATTAACTAAGTCCGCGCATTTCATTCCCGTGCATACCACCTATAATACCAAGAAGTATGCCGAGCTATACATCTCAAGAGTGTTATGTTTGCATGGAGTACCTAAAACCATTGTTTCCGATCGAGGTCCGCAATTTGTATCTCGCTTTTGGGAACAATTGCATTCTTGTCTTGGTACCACTCTCATTAGAAGCTCCGCATATCACCCTCAAACGGATGGACAAACCGAAAGGTTGAATCAATATTTGGAGGATATCTTGAGAGCATGTGCTATGGAAAATAGAGGGAATTGGGATGATTGTCTTCCATTCGCCGAATTCTCGTACAACAATAGCTATCAAGAGAGTTCGGGAATGTCACCATTTGAAGCATTATATGGTCACTCTTGTCGTACACCCTTCAATTGGTCGGAAGCGGAAGAAAGAACCACTTTTGGTCCCGATCTTGTCACTCAAGCCGAAGAAAAGGTCCGACAAATCCTGTCACACCCCTATCCCGAAAGATAGTTAAGTGTGGTACGGATCGCCTTGGAAGATGATTGACGAAGCAACCATGCATAGCATCACATTAACAAACATCCACGAATTACAAGTTTACATAATTAAGTCTTGATTACAACATAGAGTTCGAATAAAAGATACATTAGGTTCGAAATTAAGTCTTACATAGCCATGATCTTTGTTCGAAATTAAAATGCGGAAGCGAAATACATAACTCGACGATACATAGATAACTTAAATGAACCATGCCGGCCTAGGCCATGGCTCACTCATCATGGGTCGGAGAGCTAGGGACCCATTCAATGGTCCACTCTTTGGGCTCTTCTCCATCCCAAACCACCTTACCACAACAATCACAAAACCCGGCTTGCGGGAAACACTGTAAATCAACATGTAGTGGCAAAGCACTGAGTATCTAACATACTACGCAAGTCTTACCCGTCAAATTGGTCATCTAAGACCGACTCCTAGATGCATGGGCTTGACCGGTTTAACTTGGCCTTTTTGCATAAATAGCGCCTATGCTAATTAGGTTGGCAATTTTTATTACTTAGCCAAATTAATAAAGTTGTTGCATAAAGGAAACTTTAGTGAGCATGCTAACATTACAAGAGTTTGCAATACAATTCAATATCAATACAAAACAACAAGCTATTCATCAACTCCTCTTTACTACACATTGCTTGATTGCTCGAATCAAATGATACTCGTTAACCGAGAGGAAACGGCGATAATTATCGAATTATTAATCCTGCAGGAAAGAACCCAAATGCATGACATACGCATCATTTAAGAACACGTATGGCCACCGTTCGCGAGTTCATCATAAAGCAAAACACGGGGCCACCGACCCCGAGTACACGTCCCCTTGCGACCGTTCAACAACGTGCCCAAGGCTTAACCCATGTACTCTCCAACGGTCCTCAACCCGTGCAACCACCGTGCCAAACACATCACCTGCGGGTCGGTGAGATATCCGGCTCACTTCACAATTTACAAGCTACATAGGTTTACCAATCCCCATAAGAAAGGTATGCAAGTGGTACACAACTCAAACTTGTTCGCGGAGCCACAATGGGGTGTTCTCAATTTTAACCAAATTCATCATGTTCACATTTAATCATAAGCCATGAGTGAGATCCCCAATCTATCGTTGACTCCATAAACATAGCATAGCAATTCTAACGAGGATATGACACATAAGCGACATAGGACATATTGGAATTTATGCATGTGGATTTCCAATCAACGCCTAAAAACTTAAATGCACATTCATCATCCTTAATAGAGTGATAAATAAAGACATTTCAAAATAATAGGAATGCACCGGGGCTTGCCTTGAGAGTGATCGAAGTTAGCACTAGCCTCACAAGCGTTGAGCGTAGCAACCGTGTCTTCGGCGGAGTCAATTCGACGTCGTCACCTATAAGATGAAATGCAATGTATAAGGGGCATGAATACAAGGTTGATGATGATGGTGATGCATGTGTGCTGTTTCTGTAGAGATGCATATGAATATGTTAATCAAAAGTTTTGTTTGCTCAAACCCTAGCAATCATAAACATGCTTCTTGTTTTCTTTTAAGGAAATCAATTACACGAACAAACATAATCCTACTAATCCATGAGCAATGACTTGATTGCATAGATATGAGTGCTGTGGTGCTTGCAGGTTTAGCACTAACCTTTTAGCAAGTTTTTACAAATGCAAAATGAAGAAACCTAGGCTTAGGGTTTTAACATCACATGAAATGACGATTTCGTTTTTAAAACAAGAACTTGATCCCAAAATTAACACATATGTGAAGTATGTGAACCCTTTTGACTAAACCTGCCATGAGGTGCTAAGGGACATGGTGAACAGTGAAAATTACATAACCATGCTTGAATATAATTTTTAGGGACATAAAACTGTTTACACATGTGCTGAAAATAGCCTTTTTGGAATTTAGATCTAGGGTTTGCAATATTAATATCTTAACATGCTCAAAATTAATCATGGACTTTTCTACACATGAACAGTGCTAAGAGAAAATTAATTACCAAGTTCCATGCAAAAATAATTTACAGGGATTTAATTAAGAATTAAATACAGAGAATGCAAGAAATGCAATAACTTGAAAATTATGAGATGAAATGCAGATCTTCCAGTGCCAAAAATTCATGTGTGTCTGGGTGAAGATTTTGGCCAAGTGGCATTTAATTTGGATTTATAGTTTAAAAGTTATGGCCTAGTTGAGTTTTCAGGGGTTGACTTTTGTCATTTTTGTAAAAATGTGAAAATGACCAGATCTGATGAGTTCATGTTACTTTGATGAAAGTACACGTCTTCTAGTTTCCAAAACATTTTAGTTTATAATTTTTGGACATTTCAAACGCGAGATATGAATTTTTCAAACTTGAAAGAAGTTCGGATCTATTTACGGATTTGCCACTGAACGATTTTAAACATGGGGGGGCCGGCGAGCTCCGACGCGGCGGCGCTACGCTGGAGCTCATGCTCCGGCCTTTGGGGAAAACGGTGCGCGTGCGACGGGGAGCACGCCGGTGGGGTTGGCTGGGTCCCGCGGTGGCCGGAGAGGCGGCGCGGCGAGTGGCGGAGGGCGCGGGCACTCCGGCGGCGCGGCGCATGCGGTACGAGAGGGGAGAAGAAGAGGGGCAGGGTGCGGGAGCACCACCTGAGCGCGGGGAGCAACGGCGTGGGCTCGGGCGGCGTGGAGACGGACCGTGAAGGTGGCTTGACGGAGAGGGCGGCGGAGCGAGAGCGGCGGCGGTGGAATCCTCCTCAAATTCCGGCGATGTGCTGCGTGCCAAGGCAGGGGGTTAGAGGGGAGGTGGAGGCGTCCCTTGCGCACGTTTTGGCGAAGAAGGGAGGGGTGCCCGACCTTTCTAGGCGGTGTGCGACGCGGCGGCGCTCGGGGCGGTCATGACGCGGCGGCGGCTCCAATTTCCGGCCGTGCGCGAGCCACGGGGGAGGATGGAGTGGGGCGGCGGTGCGGTGAGACGCGGAGGGAGTTGGGGAAATGTTTTTTGGCGAAAAGGGGCGATGGGAGCTTGGCCTCCGTGCCAGTTATCGGCGCGGGGAGGACGGCGGCGGCGGGCGAGCGGACGAGGCGGAGGGGCTTCAATTCCCGGCCGCTCCTGTTGGCCGGCAGGTACGAGGGCGGTTGGGGGTTGGGCCTGGCTTGTGTGGCGACGGGACAGGGCGAGGCACGCGCGCGGCGGCGCTCGGGCTGGCTGGACCGGCGGTCCGGCCGCCATTGCCCGGCGGGCAAACGAGTGCCCGAGGTCAAATTCGAATTTTGAAAACTGGGGTTTGAAGATTTGAACAAAATTCATACTTCCGATGCTCCAAATTTTGAAATAAAAATATGTAGAGCTTCAGTACAATGTGCTTTAATTTTCATCTTAAAGTTCGAACTTCTAAAAATGTTTTCAAAAATTCATACGAAATTCATAAACAGGGATGTTTCAGATTTGGATTTGAATTTTTGGGCATTCAAAACTTTGTTAAAATTTTTTGTAAAAATGCTGTAAATTCATCTTTTTACATGAGCAATCCAGTGGTGCAAAAATATATGGGTAGTGCTTTTGTGCTTTTTTTGCATTTTTGGTTAGTGCTAGGGTTTAGGGTTAGGTTTAACTAGATTTCCCCTTTTTCTTTTTATTTTTCTTTTCTTGCTTGGGTGATTAACATTAATGCTTGATTAGTAATGTGATTAGGCTAGTAATTACGTACTTAACCTTAATCGTGACACGGGATGTCACAGCCCTCCCCCTTAAAGAAATTCTCGTCCGAGAATCGCTATGAATTAAGGAGAGGGAGTACGGAATTTACCGATTTGTGTGACGCGAGGAACTCGGAAAAGTTCTTCTCTAGAAAATCCTCTTGTTCCCAAGTTGCTTCTTCTTCGGTGTGGTTACTCCATTGCACTTTATAGAAGGTGATGGTGCGATTGCGGGTTACTCGGTCATTTTGATCAATATTCCGGACGGGGTATTCGGGGTAGGAGAGATCTTCTTCTAGTTGATCGAGTGTCGGAAATGACCACATCTATCGGAGGCTTCAAACATTTCTTGAGTTGAGATACATGGAACACATTGTGCACACGGGCAAGACTTTCCGGTAGTTGCAATCGGTAAGCAACCGCGCTATGCTTTTCCACAATCGGATAGGGTCCGATATAGCGGGGTGCTAACTTTCCTTTAATTCCAAACCGAGATACGCCCTTATTCGGAGAGACACGGAGATAGACATGATCTCCTTTCTCAAACTCCAATGGGCGTCTCCTCTTGTTAGCGTAACTCACTTGGCGAGATTGTGCGGCTTTCATGTTGGCTTGAATTTGTCGAACTTTTTCTTCGGCTTGAGTGACGAGATCGGGACCAAAATTAGTTCTCTCTCCCGCTTCAGACCAATTTAAGGGTGTACGATAAGAATGACCATACAACGCTTCAAATGGTGACATTCCTGAACTCTCTTGATAGCTATTGTTGTACGAGAATTCGGCGAATGGAAGACAATCATCCCAATTTCCTCTATTTTCCATAGCACATGCTCTCAAGATATCCTCCAAATATTGATTCAATCTTTCGGTTTGTCCATCCGTTTGAGGGTGATATGCGGAGCTTCTAATGAGGGTGGTACCAAGACAAGAATGCAATTGCTCCCAAAAACGAGATACAAATTCCGGACCTCGATCGGAAACAATAGTTTTAGGTACTCCATGCAAACATAACACTCTTGAGATGTATAGCTCGGCATACTTCTTGGTATTGTAGGTAGTATGGACAGGAATGAAATGTGTGGACTTAGTTAACCTATCCACAATAACCCAAATTGAATCATGTCTCTTTGATGTGAGAGGCAATCCAACGATAAAATCCATAGCGATGTCCTCCCACTTCCAAACAGGAATTTTCAATGGGTTTAATAATCCGGCTTTTCTCAAGTGGTCGGCCTTCACTCGTTGACAAGTATCGCACTCGGCCACATACCGTGCAATCTCACGCTTCATGCGTGTCCACCAAAACTTTTCTCTTAGGCCGCGATACATTTTGTTGCTACCGGGGTGTATGGAATATTTAGACAAATGTGCCTCGTCCATTATTTTCTTCCGTAATTCCATATCCTTCGGAACAACGAGACGTTGGTTGAACCATAATACACCATCGTCATCTTGTCGGAAACATGTAGCCTCATCCTTTTCTATCTTTTGCCGAATACATTCCATACCTTCATCCTTCTTTTGTGCCTCAATAATTTCCTCACGAAGGGTAGGAATGAGAGCTAGATTATATAGTGAACCATAGGGAATGACTCGAAGACTGGGTTCACTAGAATCTGAAATTTCCGAGTTTTCCATAGAACAACCGGTAACGTGGTTGCATTGGTCCTTGCGACTCAAAGCGTCGGCAACCACATTAGCCTTACCCGGATGATAATGAATTTCCAACTCATAATCCTTGATTAATTCCAACCATCTACGTTGCCTCATATTCAACTCTTGTTGGGTGAAGATATATTTGAGACTCTTATGATCGGTGTAAAGATTGACAAGATTTCCAAGTAGATAATGCCTCCAAGTTTTCAAAGCAAGGACAACCGAGGCTAGTTCCAAATCATGGGTAGGGTAGTGTTGTTCATGCTTACGAAGTTGACGAGAAGCATAAGCAATGACACGACCTTCTTGCATTAGCACACATCCTAGACCGGTGCTCGGATGCATCACAATACACGTCAAACGGCTTGGTGATGTCGGCTTGTGCTAACACCGGAGCGGATGTCAAATGCTTCTTGAGAGTTTGGAAGGCTTCTTCACATTCACGGCTCCATTTAAACTTAGCATCTTTCTCCAACAATTTTGTCATAGGCTTGGCTATGCTTGAAAAATTGGGGATGAATTTCCGATAATGGCCGGCAAGACCCGAGAAAACTTCGGATTTGTCCCACCGACCTTGGGGATTTCCAAGTAAGCACTTCTCCCACCTTACTTGGGTCAACGGCGACACCTTCCGCGGAAATAATGTGACCCAAGAAAGGAACTTGCTTCAACCAAAATTCACATTTGCTAAACTTGGCATACAATTGATGATCACGAAGCCGTTGGAGAACAATGCGAAGGTGTTCGGCATGCTCTTCTTTGGACTTCGAATAAATAAGAATGTCGTCAATGAAGACCACGACAAACTTATCCAACTCGGGCATGAATACCGAACTCATCAAGTACATAAAATGAGCCGGGGCATTTGTAAGCCCAAAAGACATGACGAGATACTCAAAGAGGCCATACCGCATAGAGAATGCGGTTTTGGGAATATCTTCGGCTCGGATCTTGATTTGATGGTAACCGGATCGGAGATCAATCTTCGAGAAAACCTTAGCACCAACTAATTGATCAAAAAGAATATCAATCCGAGGGAGCGGGTATTTATTTTTGATCGTTACCGCATTGAGAGGGCGATAATCCACACATAGACGTGGCGTTTTGTCTTTCTTCTTCACAAAGAGAGCGGGACATCCCCACGGAGATGAACTAGGGCGAATATATCCTTTATCCATAAGCTCACCCAATTGTTCCTTCAAGATTGCTAGCTCGTTGGGAGCCATTTTGTACGGCCTACGGGAAATTGGTGCCGTACCGGGTTGGAGCTCAATTTTAAACTCGACATCCCGATCGGGTGGCATGCCGGTAAGTCATCCGGAAAAACATCGGGAAACTCACATACCACGGGAATATCCTCAATCCTTTTTCCCTTAAGATGATAGATTTTTGAAGTGGAGAATTTTGGATGGGACAATCGGAGAATAGATGAACCATGGAGTGGGGAGTTTAGGTGAACTTCACGGGAATCGATGTGTAAAACGGCTCTATGGAGTTTCATCCATCTCATACCTAGAATTATATCTATTCCTTGCACACACAAAACTATGAGAGAAGAGGGGTATATTTTTCGTTCTAGGTTTAGTGGGACTTGCCTCAACTCTAGGTTTGTTTTTATTTTCCCACCGGGTGATGTGATGATATAGGGAATATCCAAAACGGTGGGGGTCGGTTGTAGGGTTTTTGCACATGCTTGACTAAAGAAATCATGAGTTGCACCCGAATCAAAAAGAACCAAAGTGGAGTGGTTGTTAACCGAAAACATACCCGAAAGTACCGGTTCTCCGCTTGAATCTCTTCGGCCGTGGTATAGTTGACTCGGCCATTCTTAGCATTTGGAGTGGAGGATTGATTGCGGTTCCCATTCCCATTATTCCCATTGCGGTTTTGATTGTTGTTTCCGCTTCCGAAACCATTGTTGTTGTTGTTGGAGGTGTTGTTGCCCGGGTTACGTGTCGGAACACGACAATCCTTCGCAAAATGACCCGGACGTCCACAATTAAAGCACGGACCTTGAGGACCGGGCCTAGCACCTTGATATTGCTGCTGCGGAGGGCGGAAGGAAGTGTTGTGCTGCTGATTTCCACCGTGGGAGTGGTGGTGTTGCTGCGGCACAAGCGGCGTGAGCCCCGTCGGCGGCAATGCGGCCGAAACTTCGTCGGACGGGGAAGTGATAGCTAGCTTGTACTTGGGCGGAGCGGAGCCGGATGGATTTCCCACGGCACGCTTCCTCTTCTTGTCCTCTTGGTGAGCACGGATAGCATCTTCTTGCACAATTGCGGCACTCATCAAGTCATTGAACGTGCCGGTAGTGACTTGAGCCAAGCGATCTTGTAACTTTGGGCTTAGCCCCGAGCGAAAGCAATCCTTCTTCTTGTCATCCGTGTCGGCATGATAGGATGCATATTGGGCCAAGTAGTTGAACTTTCGTGCATACTCTTGCACGGTTCCGGTACCTTGCTTCAAGCGAGAAACTCTTGCAACTTGCGCTTCATGAGACCGGCGGGAATGTGGTGCGCGCGAAACGCGGCGCAAAAGTCCGGCCAATTCACTTGAGTACCGGCGGGAAGGGCGGCGGTGAAACTTGCCCACCATGCACTAGCGGAGCCACAAAGTTGTTGAGCCGCAAAGAGAACCTTTTGCTCCGATGTGCAATTGAGGAGAGCAAACTTCGACTCGATGATGCGGAGGAAATTATCCGCCTCCAACGGATCGGTAGTAGCTTCACCAAACTTGGGCGGTTGAGTGGCCCAAAAGTCGGCATAGGTGGAATTCCTCGGCCCTTGGGGTGGCGGTCCTTGGCCTTGTCCTTGATTGGTTTGGCCTGCAAAGAACAAGCGGAACATCTCGTTTTGGTTGGACACGAGTTGTTCCAACGGCGTGAGAGGTGGAGGGTTAGGAAGTTGCTCTTCCCTCGCACCATGACCACTGCCGGAAGCTTCACCACGACGGGTATTCACCATCTGTCACATATGAAAATTTTTCTCACGTTAGCTCATTAGACCAAGAGATAAAATAGCAAGAAAATATGACATTGGGCATAAGGGACCAAAAATTTCAGATTGCATGTACGAAGAAAATATTGATGAAATAAGCATAATGCATTGGCAACACACATATTCCATAGATTCTAACATAGTAGCAACATGATAGAAATTTTTGATACACGGGAAACCACGAATCCGATACAACACGGTCTTAGGTTACATCACATGTGACCCACAAACAAACACAAATCTCGGAGAGCTTAATTAACAACACGCGGATCGTTTCCAACACGGTTACATGCCTCACGAGATTACAACTCCTACAACACATAGAGCTACAACCACCGGTCGTGACAACTACTCGTCGTCATCGCCGTAGTAGTCGGCGTCATCCCTCATGGGAGAGGGTGGTGCTCCGTCCTCGACGTCGGAAGCATCCTCGCCATCACTCATCTCCACATCCTCCTCGGGTGGGACGAGCTCAAGTGGCTCGAGAGGTCCGCCATTGAGGATGGCGTGCGAAGCGTTGTTGGCGGCTTGGAGATGCTCAATGGTAGCGTTGTTATGCGCTATGGTCGCACTGGGCGTTACGGAGGTCTCCCTCCAAAGCATCCCTAGCGCCACGAGTCTCCGGGAGAGTAACCTCCAACTCATCCTTCTCCTCAAGAACGACATCCACCTGGCCGGAGAGGACGTAGTTCTCCTCATTCGCGGCGGTGAGCTGGGCATCACGCTCATCGAGCGTGGCCTGCAGAGCGGCGGCTCCATTGCCCTCAAGGGCAAGGTGGGCGTCGTGGAGCTGCTCGAAGAAGTTCCAACGCTCCGTCTCGCTATACTCGAGCTGCGTACGGAGGGTGTCCACCTCGATAGTGCGCTCGGCTAGCTCGGCGGTGCGGGCAGCAAGCTCGGCGGCGCGAGCAGCGGGCTCGGCGTCGCGGGTGGTAAGCTCGGCGTCGCGGGTGGCGAGGGTGGCCTGCAGGGCAGCTCGCTCCTGCTCCAGCTCGAGCACCCGCCTCGCGAGGTTCTCACGGTCCAACATGAGCTTGCCGGGGGCCATCTGTCGGAGAATTTTGAAACACAAGTCAAAACTCAAGATCCAACAACAAAACATGCTAAATAAGTAAAGCATGAATGATAGAATGGCACCAACTTAGCAAAGAAGGCAACAAAACTTTTCGCGCAAACCTAACATGGTTCAATTTCCTGGACAGAATTGACATATTACGGAAATCCATTTTTTACTCCTGTTTCTGGACAGACTTAAAATTTTTGTTTGTTACAAAAGTTTTAGACAACTACTTAAGCTTTCCAACGCATCCTAGAACAGCTCAATCCGACTTGCGTTTGAAAGTTATGCACGATCTACGACAGGGACAGAACCGGAGCACATTCTGGAATTCCAGAACAGCTCTCTGTAATGGGTAGTTCTAGCTACGTTCCAGATTTTTGTAAGACCGGAGACTAGGAGATTGTTGTAGTGCATAATACAAGCTTTCCAGAAAATCCTTATTTGCCTTATTTGGATAAGTAACTTGGAAGTTATGCTCATTTTCATGGAAGTTAAGAAATCTGCCACGTTTTTGTTTACGGTTTTCAAACTTTTGTGAGAATGAAGCTATGTGTTCCATTCTTCGTGATGATTTCATTTAGATAAGTTTACATGCATATGTTCGAAATGATGAGATGATATGCAGCATGATAGATGCTCAATATGTCGTTTCGTACGTCCTTACAAAATTAAAGACCGCGCCCGCCGATACGAGTATCGGACAAGCGCATCGGTGGCACACACCTCTCACACGATACTACACGAACTAAAGCGTTGTTATGTACCTGCAAGAGATGGATTCCAGAAACATTACATCAAATTCAAAAGAAACAAGCCAAAAATAAATCCATGTCACCTCGCCTCACATGGAGAGCTCTCGAATAAGAGTGTATTCGAGTCACATCAATAATATCATGCGAAAATTGACGACACTCAATCACATACCTTTGCTCAAGCTGTAGTTGTAAAATATTTAAACAATCATAACACGGGGTTAGTTTTGCCACCATTCTATATAGTCCTTATATTGGCCTTTCTATCTAGACTCGTACCTCACCGTGACTCAAAAACGGGTTTTAAGATTTTTAGAATGAGTGTTAACGTGACGCGAATCCCAAGTCGGCTACGATACGACGTGTCACACCCCTATCCCAAAAGATAGTTAAGTGTGGTACGGATCGCCTTGGGAGATGATTGACGAAGCAACCATGCATAGCATCAATAATATCATGCGAAAATTGACGACACTCAATCACATACCTTTGCTCAAGCTGTAGTTGTAAAATATTTAAACAATCATAACACGGGGTTAGTTTTGCCACCATTCTATATAGTCCTTATATTGGCCTTTCTATCTAGACTCGTACCTCACCGTGACTCAAAAACGGGTTTTAAGATTTTTAGAATGAGTGTTAACGTGATGCGAATCCCAAGTCGGCTACGATACCACGTGTCACACCCCTATCCCGAAAGATAGTTAAGTGTGGTACGGATCGCCTTGGGAGATGATTGACGAAGCAACCATGCATAGCATCACGTTAACAAACATCCACGAATTACAAGTTTACATAATCAAGTCTTGATTACAACATAGAGTTCGAATAAAAGATACATTAGGTTCGAAATTAAGTCTTACATAGCCATGATCTTTGTTCGAAATTAAAATGCGGAAGCGAAATACATAACTCGACGATACATAGATAACTTAAATGAACCATGCCGGTCTAGGCCATGGCTCACTCATCATGGGTCTGTTGACGTCAAAAGTCGCCGACACACCGTCGTCCGGAGAGTCCACCGAAATTCCAGCTGACGCAGAATCCTGTGCTCCCAACGGACCGGTTCAACTCGCCGATGTTCGTGTGCGCTGGTGCGTGCCGGATGGTTTTCCTGCAAACCAACAAAGACAATAAAAGAGTGTAAAATTCCAGGTCATCGGCCCGGATAGACCGATGTGCAGCCATGGCCGATCACAGCGTAAGATAGACAAAATCGGCCATGAACAGAGAACAGCACGGCCCATCCATTTATGTATTAAATGTTAGGCAAACGAACTGTAGTACAAACGATACTGAAATCGGCCGATGCTATAACATGCGATCGATGACTAGCAGCCGATTTCGTCGGTAAACGACCAAAATCATTAAGACTTTGCAGGGATGTGTTATCGAGTACAATGTAAACGAGCAATTATTAATAGGATGTAATTAGTTTGGTAGCAAGAGGATAGTTTAATCATCAATCAGATCCGTGAATCGGCCGATCGGGTATGCGGCCGATTCTGCCATTGATTATATCGATGAATTATTTAGATCTGTCCAAAGGTATAATGATGATCAATAAGATCATACTTAGTAACTCGGGTTCAAAAGCAGCTTTAACAGGTTTAGCATTAATTAAACATAAAACAGCTTAATGAACGTGATAAGCAATCGGCTAAACACTCCGAAAGAACGATAAGACAAATACAACCACACGAGATCCCAAATCGACCGATCGCTCCAACGGGACAAGTCAAGCGATGGCACGCGGCTGGACCAGATCTAACGGCCGCGCACGCCGGCCGATTCAGGACAAGCACAATCATAAACGTCTTAACTATGAAAGTAAGTCTACACCTTAGTCAATCGGCTGCATGCGCCTAGGACAAGTCAACTATCGCAAAGGCAAACACGGGACACGTCAAGCTGAATCTGCACGGTCGAATCGGCCAAGATATAGAAGAATTCTCATAGCGGCTACGTGACTCGAACGACCGGATCCGAGCCAATCGGCGCCGTGAGCAAAGGCTGGAACGGGGAGGCGGGACAAGTCAACTACCTCCACCACGAGCCGGACCGAGGTCAACTTGACTCATCCCGGCCGATACTCACTACGCCGATCGAAAACAGATCCGGTCGCCGGATAACTAGCAATTAAGCTATCTAATTACGAACAATGCGCGAGAATTAGACAACATAATTACCTTGTCAAGCCAACGTGTCGTCGGCCAGGAGCCCGAAGATCCCGCGCGAAAACGGTAAAGACTTGACGAGAAAATTAGGGTTTGGCGATGCGCCGAAAGTTGTATTGGATGTAAATCGAGTTTACATGTTACATCCGAGTATGTATTTATACTCGGCACAAAGAATCCTACTCGGACCCTCTTCGGGCCGATTTCCTAACTGACTAAGATCCTTTTCCAAAATTAAACTATTATTTCTAATTTTACAACGTGGGCCGGGCCCATCAATGTTATGCTCATACTGTTGGCGTTCGCGCACGATTCCCGGGAGGTACGCGCCTTTTACTCTCCCAAGCGGCCGTCGGCCTTACTGCTCACCGGCCTTCTTTTGACCTATAGTCGCTGACAATGGGTCCCTTGGTCAAAAACCGGCGTCAACACATGTCCCCCGGTCGCGGGGTATGCAACGCATGCGTCGGACTGATTTATCCTCTTTTACCGCGCCGGTTTTACTGCCCGTCACTTCTCCATAAAACCCGGGGCCACCCCTGGTCATTCCCATCTGTTTCCTCTCCTTGGCTTTCGTCTTCATCTGCCCTAGCGACCTTTGCCTTCTCGAGCCCTTTCAACCTTTCAACTGCGCCGCCGCCGTCTTTTCTCCTCCGGCGACCATGAATCCTGCTTATTGCTTGCTTTGTTGCGGCTGCCGCCGCCGACCGCGTCGTTGCTACCACCAACGCCGTTCGGAGGTAATGTATATTCGAGCATCTCTCTTTTCTACCTTTGCAATTTTCTTCATGTTCTTGTTCTTGTTCATTTTCACGATCTATTTCCTTTCCGTTCCGTTTCTCATTTTAGCCCTATTCCTTGTTTTTAGGAAATCCGGAACCAAGTCGCCATCCCATCCAATATCCCCACTCACTTCTTTTTGGGCCCCATGGGTGATCCCGACCCCACGGATCTCATACGTGCAGAAGCGAACCGGGTCCCGTTTCGGCAACGATCTCCTTTACCGACCGAGTGGGCCAATAGTTTTAGGTCATGGCCGACTCCCGTCGCCGGATGGCGCGATTGGTATAGCCGAGTATTGGCCGTCCATCGGCAAGGTTGGGCCAATATCGGCATTGCCCACGCCATCAAACTCTCCTTGGCCGACCACCACAAGAACGAACCGTTGCTGGTGGCAGCTTCTTACCTGCGGTCGGATGCCTTGAAGCTGTTTCATGTTCGGCCACGGCCGGCTACCATGACCCTCCTGGACACGGTCATGTTGGCCGATTTGAATATCACGGCGGAGGCCACCCCGGACGCCATCCGCATTAAGTCCTCCCATCGGATCAACCCTAAGGACACCGGGGGTTGGAAGAACTACATCCGGACCTACAACAAAGGGCACGGCTCGGTCGATCGCCGCGAGCACGTTGCCTTCCTCAACATGTGGCTTGACCACTTCTTCTTACGTGGGGTCGGCGTGAGCCCCACAAACAACTTCTGCCGATGGCCGATGTGCTTGGCCGACGGCCATGCCCTCCCTATGGGCAAGTATCTTACGGGATCGGCCTACCTCCTTCTTCACCAAGTCTCGGTGGAGTTGCGCTCCGGCCGATCGGTCAAGAACACAGGAGGCCCTTGGTGGTTCATCCAAATGTGGTTGTCCCTTCATACCACCAAGGCCATCGATCCGGACCTCGGTGTTCTCACCTTCCCCGGCAATCATGCCGAATCGGCCACGCCCGATCCGGCCGATGTATCTCTTTCGGGAAGCGTTGTCCATGGCACCGGGGCGGCCATGTCGGATGACACCTTGGCATATTGGTTCGCCGCCCTCTACAAGGGCCTCAACAACGAAAGTACGGATTGGTACCCGTACATTGATTTCTTCGAGAAGGGGTATGACACTCCTTTCTGATCGACCCCACCTTCCCGACGGCCGACGCGGAAGCGGTCAAGATCTTCACCACATGTCTCCGCCCATGTCTGCTGCCGACGGGACTCATTCTTGGGAGCAAAGCTTTACTGCTCCTATGAGTTCTACCATCCGTCGGTGGCAGCCCGCCAACTCGGTTTCGGCCGGTTGCCCCCGGCCTCTTCTATGTGGGGCAAATAAAGGCGCGAGCTACCGTCGACAACGCCATTCGGTGGAATTGGCTCGTCGGCCGCACCGCCGATGTCGTCACCGGCGACTTAGCCGGATTTTCCCGGCGCCCGAAGTACTCGCCTCTTTGACCGTTGGTGGGGCGAGTGGAACCGGCACCTCCGCGGCCGGAATACCGCCTCCTTCCTCTCCGGCTTAGTCCTGAGTGAAGCTTTCGCCGAGGTATGTGTAATCGATTTATTTTATAAGGCCGATTTTGTAAATGAAATCGGCCACTCCAAATGCTCACCCTTGTATATTCTTTTCGATCGGACACGGAGGAGCCGCCGACCCGGAGTTTCGGTGGCCGGCCGATTGCATACTTAATGCCGAGCCCAATTGCTCCAAATATCGGCTTCACCGATCGCACTCCCGCCAAGCTTTTGCGGCGATGAGTCGAGGGCACCGGCTGCCCGCAAGGCCAAGACTAAAACGGCCGTCCCCGGCAAGAGAAAGGCTAACGTGCCGGCTGCGGGGCCGACTCAAGCCCTAAAGCGACACCGCGCGCTGGTGAAGCGGCACTGTACGCCCGTCAGGCCCGGACTATTTCGATGATCCATCTCCGCCGCGTCGGGTTATTATTGTATGATTGCTGATCCCTTTTTCACTGCATATCTTTGTCTAACTATGAGTTCTTAGCGAGGAACCGGCGGTTCTTCCTCCTCGGGCCCGAGACTCCAACACACGACGAGGCCGATCCGCCTGTCGACTCCTCCACGGGCCGGGACGCCGATTCAAACAGCTCCGGATCTCGAAGTCACACCAAGCCGGGCCGATCCAAATCCTACGGAGAGTTCAACTCGCTTGGATCGGCTGCGTCTTCGAGGTCGCCGCCGAAGTTGAACAAGCGGTCCATGTGTCGCCCTTGCTTCCCCCAAAGACACTATTGCTTGTCGAAGAATCGGCCGATCCGGGAGCCGCCCGCGGCTTCTCCTGTAAATACTGCTGCCGATGAGTCGGCCGATGAGCCCGCCGATGCTGAACAAGCTGGCTATATGCACGATGCTGCCTCCGATGGTGCCGGCGATGAAGGGGATCGGCCGGCCGAGAGCGATTGGAACACACGAACCTGCTTGGTTCCATGGCGCGGCCGATAGACGTCCGGCCGCTTCGCATCGGCGCTTCACGGGTTTGTTTTTACTATCTCCTTTTTGATTCACTGCTGTTCATTAGCTTTATTTTATTTCTCTTGGAATTTCGGGCGCTCGGCTTCCCTCGTCTGCGCCGATTTTGGTATCGGCTTACGGTCTTACCACCATGACCGAAATCGCGCGCGAGGCTTGAGGCTTCTTCGGTTGAGCGCTTGGTGGCCGACGCCCACCCCATAAGGGCCCGGTACTTGGAGGTCCGGACTGAGCTCCCGAGAGGATGTTCGCGATGCTCGCACCGTGTGGCATACATGGAGTGCTGGCGAGATGGACTTCACCCGTGCCCGGCGGCGTACGGCTCGCCACGCGGAGCGGCGGCAAGCCGCATTACTTGCGAGGAATCCATCAAGCGTTACGAGGAGGAGGTCCGAGAAGACCCGGGAGATGCAAGAGCAACTCTCAAATCGGCGGGATGAGCTGCGGGTAGTCAACCGGGAGATTGCCGATTTGAGAGCATCGGCGGCTCTCAAGGAGGAGCGGCGGCGGCCTTGGAAGCCACTATTGCACGGTTGTCGGGCGACGTGGCGGCTCAACGAGAAGACGACGGACGAAGCAATTCAAGCGGCCGAGAAGATGGTTGCTGCAGCTCACGCCGATATCGGCTCCATCGAGGATGACTTGTCGATCATGGCCAAACTCGACTCCATGCTTGGCCGCGCACTATCTGCCATCCAAGACTTCTTGTCCCGTGCCAAGGCCGTCGATTATGCTTAGGTGTAATAGGATTTTGGACACCATTTGTTGTTAATATTTTTCGCACTAAGGGCGATATACAATCATATCGGCCATACGAAGGCGACGTTTAAACATCGGCTAATTTATCGGTTACTTCTGTATTTTTTCTTTCACATTTTTTGGGCTAAGGGCGATACTCCCGATATCGGCCATCTCAAGCGATGTGCATCGACATCGGTTGTAATCTTTTTAGACCGAACACTATGAGTTAATCCAAATACTAGGATAATACTGCTTCAAATACTTTCCATTAAGTGCTCGGCCGAATTCTTCCCCTTCTAACTCTTTCAAAATATATGCATTACCGGTGCCGATCGGCTAATCAAATAAGGTCCTTCCCAATTAGGCGACCATTTACCAAACCGATTGTCTTTCACACCGATCGGCATCCTAAGCTTCGGACCAAATCGCCCTCTTTAAAGCTGTTTCTGCACAACCTTCTTATCATAATGGCGGGCAACCCTCGCCTTATTCTGCTCTATTTTTTCCAATGCATCCAGCCGATTTTGTACTACATCTTCTAATTCATCCATCATCAATCCGTAATACTTGATCGGCCGAAAGCTTTTGTTGCAACTCAATCCTTACGGAGCCGATAGCTGTCTCCCATGGCGATGCGGCTCGTGCTCATATACCGATTGATACTGGCGCAACTTGCATAGCTCCATGCCGTGACATACGATAAGCCCACAAAGCGTCCATCAATTTCATGTGCCACTTACGAGGATACTCTTGTATTTTCCGCTTGATTAACTTGATCAGACTCTTATTCGCCGCTTGACTTGTCCATTGGCTTGGGCATAATACGGCGATGAATTAATCAACTTAATTCCCATCTCATCGAGCAAAAGATTGAAATTAGTCCGACGTGAATACTGATCCTTGATCTGTTGTGATTGTCTCCGGAATCCCAAACCTATAAATAATATGCTCTCTAACAAACGTTATCATGTCGGCCGTCGAAACTTTACGATAGAGGCGCTGCTTCAACCCATTTTGTGAAGTAATCTGTAGCTACCAATATGTACTGATGCCCTTTGCTCGATGCTTGGATTTATCGGCCGATCATATCCATAGCCCATCCTACGAACGGCCAAGGTTTGATTCTTGGATTCATAGCCGATGCGGGCGCCCTACTGTATAGGCCGAATTTACGGCGAGTCTTGGCAACTCTTGTAATATTTGAAACAATCGGCCAACATCGTCGGCCGGTAATAACCAGCTCGCCTTAGCAGCCACTTCATCTTATGGGCCGATTGATGCGTTCGCAAATCCCATCATGTACTTCGCTCATTACCACTTTTGCCTCGGTGTCATCAATACACTTGAGAAGCACCCCATCAATTGTCTTGAAAAATAGTCGATCATCCAACGAACATACTTTAAAGCTTTATATCTTATCTTCTTATCTGTAGGTTGGGATGGATTGCTCAAAAATTTTCGAATTTCCGTACGCCAATCGGCTTCTTCAATATCAGCTATCTCTAAGCTGTTTTCGGTGAGCCGATATCCGGATGCTAAGTTGAGCCAAGTTATTTGCTTCAAAATTCTGCTCTCTTGGTATATGGCTGACTTTAACATACTTGAACCTTTTCATTAACTTACGGCACTTTCTATGATATTGCGACAATATTCCATCTTTACACTCATACTCATCGGCCGGTGACTCACAACCAACAAGGAATCTCCGAAAATTTCCACAAAATCAGCCCCGGCATCGATGAGTAATTCCAATCCTTTTAATACTTGCCTCGTATTCGACTTGGTTGTTGGTGTACGCCTCCATTGTAATAGAGTATCCACGTACTGCCCCGAGGCGACACAACAACCAAGCCGATTCCACTTCCTTCTTTGCAAATCGAACCATCAAAGAACACCGTCCATAGCCTTGGTTCAACATATACGGCGAGTGTTCACCGTGTTGCACCACTAAATCAGCCAATACTTGTGCTTTCATTGCTTTGGCCGATTCATAGCCTAAATCAAACTCCGCAATTGCCAACATCCATTTGCCCAACCGGCCTTTGGGGACCGGAGCCGATAGCATATACTTTACGACATCGGCACTGGCAAACGACGAGTACATTCTTCGACCAACGAGATAATGCCTTAATTTCGTGCATGAAAAATACGAGACAGAGACATAACCTTTCCACTTACGGATACCGTGTTTCTGCATCAATCGGTTCTGTGGTGAGATAAAATATGACCCGCTCTTTTCCCTCCTGTTCTTGAGTCAATCGTTGAGCCGATGCACCTATCATCGGCCGATAAATATAACTTAAAGGGTGTGCACGACTTTGGCGGAACCATCACTGGTGGGGACACCAAATATTTCTTGATATCTTCTAAAGCCTTTTGATGGATCGGCTCCCACGAAACTCTTGGTGGCCTTGAGCTTCAATAATGGCGTAAACACATCAAGTCGGCCGGACAAGTTTGAGATAAATCGCCTAATAAAATTAATCTTGCCGATCGGGGACTGGAGCTTCGTCTTGTTCGTCGGCGGTTCCAACTTTACGATAGAATCAATACTCTTAGGGCCGACTTCAATTCCCTTTTCATGCACAATAAACCCCAGAAATTGTCCAGTTGAGACACCAAACGCACACTTGAGCGGGTTCATCTTCGATCCGTATTGTCTCGTCCTCTTCAACACTTCCACGAGATCAGCCACATGACTTCCAACCGATCTTGATTTCACCATGACATCATCAATATAAATTTCCACCAATCGGCCGATCAAATCATGATATATAAAATTCATGGCCCTACGATACGTGGCACCAGCAATTTTTAAGCCGAAGGTCATAACAACCCACTCATATAATCCCAACGCCCGGGGCATCCGAATGCCGTTTCGATATATCTTCCTCGGCCATAAAAACCTGATTATACCCAGCATTTCCATCCATAAAGCTCAAAATTTTGTTGCCGGCGGCTGCATCAACCAACAAATCGGCGTTTGGCATTGGATACTCATCTTTCGGAGTTGCCTTATTCAAATTCCTGAAGTCAATGCGGACCCGCATCTTTCCATTTTCTTCTCCACCGGCACAATACTAGAAACCCACTCCGCATATCGGCATGGCCTGATGAAGCCGGCTTCATACAATCCGATAATCTCTTCTTTGACGGCTTCATAATACCTAGGGTCAATCTTCAGAGCCCCACTGCTTATATGGTCGATATCCGGGTTTAGTGGGCAACCGATGTTCAACAATCGATCGGCTAAGTCCAGGCATCTCGCTATAATCCCAAGCAAAACAATCCTTAAATTCTTCCAATAAGGCCACCAATTCATCTCTTACTTCTTTACACAATTTCTTGCTAATATATGTCGGTCGAGGCTTGGCTCCATCCCCTATATCCACTTCTTCTAATTCATCGGCCGACACAAAACCGTGGCCTAATTTCCCGTCCTCCGGTTCATCAATCGGCCGACTCACCATGTCTTCGGTGTGTACATCGATCGGCCGATTGTCCGTCAATTCTCTGTGGGGCCCATCGGAGTAGCGGGAGTACCGACCCCCGGTCACAATAACTCCATCATACGTGATGTTTATGGCCTCCGCATCCCAATACGTGCCCGATAAACAAGGCAAGCTCTCTAGACCAGACAAACTCGAAATCGGCGGTTGCAATGGTTACAGAACTTATCGGCCCGCACGATTTCGACCTTGTTGCCGACCCATTGAATCAAACAACTGGTGCATGGTTGAGGGGATGCAACAATTGGCATGAATCCGGTCTCTCCCTAACAAAGTTGTGTATGCACCTTTCCGTCAATGATGAAAAAAGTGGTGGGTATGGTTTTGCTTCCCACGGTGATCTCCATTATTGCGGCCCCACGCACATCTTGGCTTCTCCCGCTGTAATCCTTGAGCGTCGGATTAGCCCTTATCATTTCTTACGGCGTCTTCCAGAGCTTGCGGTATGTAGTAGTCGGCATGACATTGACTGCCGCTCCTCCGTCGACCAACATTTTCCTCATCGGCGACCCATTGACATAGCCGCTAATGTACAATGCCTTGAGGTGCAAATGATCGAGTTGACCGGCTTATCAAATACCGGCTGATTCCGGCGTCCACGAGAATCTCCGAAGTTTCCCCAAGCTGGTTCTTCTTCGGCCGAATTTTCATCGGCCGATCCAGACAATCCTGGGCATCGGTGACATCATATTCACCGCGGCTTCAGCCGTACCACTGAGACTGCACTTTCGGCCTCCATTGCTTCTTGGACTTGGGCTCATCATCTTGGTCATCTCTGTAATGGCGTCCACCCTTGATTTCTCGACAACGCATTCTTTGAAGCCTCCTCTTTTGGGTTTCTTTGAGCAAACCAGCTGAGGCACCACTGACCTTTGTTCTCGGTTTGATCACCTCTCGAATCTTCATGGTATTGGTAATCGAACTCTTCTTCATCATTTATTGGCCCCGATCGATCGTGAACGAGAGGTTCTCTTTGGCACTACGTATCTTCGTTCATCATACCGTGATCGTAGTCGATTGCTCTTACGGGGGCCGATTGTCGAGATTCATAGTTGCGATCAATCGGCCGTCCCTGGTAATTTGACGACCCGACGTCACGATACTCTTCCCGGCCGGTGCACTCTGGACGGTTCTCGATAGATGGAAGCTTCATGTTTCGGTCCCAGCGATGTCGAAAGAAAGGACAATCCCGGTGTGGGTCAAAATCTTCTCGGCGGATCACGCTTTGCATGTCTTGCTGACTTTGGCTGATAGATTCCTGTTCATGTGCCACTTGATCTCTTTCTTCCCTCTCCCTCTTCCTCTCATATCGGCGTATGAAACCAGCTGATCCACCACCGATGGTATTGATGTACATCGTATTAGTAGGGAAAGGGTGCCCATCAACTTTCATCTTCTTCTTCACATCAGCTGCTCGCAATATCCCACTGTCAACTGCCTTACGGATCTCATCTCTCATAGCATAACAATCAACGGTGTTATGATGTGAATTTCCATGCCATTTGCACCACTTAGCCATTTTCTTCAACTCCTCGGCGTAGGAATCTTGTGATGAGGCGAAAGCTGAATTTTCTTTTCCACGACAGGTGATCAAATATCTCGTCGGCCTTAGATAAATCAAAATCATATTTTCTCTCTTTAGGATTGACATGCGGAGAAAATATCGGCCGTTTGTTATTAGTCCACTCCATTGCATTAATTTCCTCTTCATCATCTTCTCAGTCGAAATCAGCATAAGCTACCGATATCGCCGATTCTGGTGAGTTGGAGATTCTCTTCCTGGCCAACTGCCCTTCGTGTTAGCTGTGCCGGCCCATCAAACTCATGCGGGGTAAACTTTTCTTTGATGTTGGAGAATAACCCCGCATAAGCAATTTCGGCCAAGCTGTTGCTCTGTCGGGTTCGAGGTTGTAGCATCGTCCCCTCGAGTCCTGAACCTACGTATATAATCAGCCTACGATTCCCCGGTTTTCTGTTTTACTGCCATTAAATCGAGACAAACTAAGCTCGGTGATGCCCGTAAAAAAGTACGAGTGAAACCTTTTCTCCGAGATCGGCCCAACTTTGAATAGAACCGGGCGACAGTGAAGCAAACCATGAAAAGGCCGATCCAGGACAATGACGAGTGGGAATAACTGACCCGCAAAGCCTCCTGAGTAGACGCCTCACCAAGGCTGTGCGTCATATCGGCTGATGTGCTCCATAGTCGATGTATTATCTTGCCGGAAAATTTGGAAAACTCAGGAATTTTATATTTATTGGGTAAAGCCACGGAATCCATCCGATCGGGGTAAGGTCGCCGATATAATGCACTCTTCTCCTTAGGCTTCAAATCGAATTGATCTCTCATCATATCGGCGATTTTAGCCATGAGGCTATTCATATCATTGGGTCCAGCGAGTTGCTGATCCGGTCCCCGTCATATAAGCTGTATTGGGCTGTCCCCCGGTTGGGTGTATCAAGCTGACCGTTCCGGAAATCCCAGTGCTAGTAGCGGGAATAATGTACTGCGGAGCGATCCCATAATTCATGGCCGATTGGATCGGCCGTCCGATCATGAATCCCTGTCCCCAGCGGTTAGGCTGTGGAATACCGGATATCGGCCGTACTATAGTAGGTGAGTTTTCAATTCCACTCGGGCCGATATTCGGTACGTAGAAGAAATTGGGTTGCTTGTGCCATACTGTGGGACCGCTGCCACATTGGTTGCTGCCCCCAACTCGGAAGTCGGCTGTTGTACATCTTGTCTGTTGCCTTCTTCCGTTACCGACTTCTTGGGGCCACTTGTCATCCTCTTTGCACTGGCTGGGTTGCCTGGTACTTGCATTTGCATTGTCCTTGCCAGGCCATAGGTGAGGTGGCATGCCGTACGGAGGCTGAAACCCTTCTGCGGTATGGTACTGCGGAGGCTAATTCCCTGATTCGACCGTACGGGAGTGCCGAAAGGCTGAGTGTATGCAGGTCCAGAATACCCTTCGATGAACAGCCTACCATCAATTGTGTCCTTGATCAAATTCCCGATGGTGTTGGTCAACACGCCTGATTGATTGATTAGAGCATGATGAACGGACGAGTTGACCATATCACTGAGTTGGTTGGCATCCGGCGAGTCTCTGGGCTTTGATTTGGTTTAGTTCTTCCGGATGCGAGAATGCGAGGAAGTCTCCTTTTGTGGCCACTCGCCACGTGTCACTGTCGGGGCTTGAAAGTACTTTTTCATTGCTTCGGCCAAGTATTCCTGATGCTGCAGTTTTTGTTACTGTCGTCATCTTCCACCAGGCCGAAAGTGTGTTGTCATCGAAACTTCCCCATGGCCTTTGCCATCTGTCCTGAGAGGGACTGGAGCGAAAATCGGCCGATTCTCGGCATCGACCATTGGTGTTCCGTCTTCCCCGACTGCCTGCATGTACGACATCTTGATCTTGGTTGCTTTTGTCCCACTGGGCGTGCCAAAAAGTGTGTTGACGTCAAAAGTCGCCGACACACCGTCGTCCGGAGAGTCCACCGAAATTCCAGCTGACGCGAGAATCCTGTGCTCCCAACGGACCGGTTCAACTCGCCGATGTTCGTGTGCGCTGGTGCGTGCCGGATGGTTTTCCTGCAAACCAACAAAGACAATAAAAGAGTGTAAAATTCCAGGTCATCGGCCCGAGATAGACCGATGTGCAGCCATGGCCGATCACGAGCGTAAGATAGACAAAATCGGCCATGAACAGAGAACAGCACGGCCCATCCATTTATGTATTAAATGTTAGGCAAACGAACTGTAGTACAAACGATACGAAATCGGCCGATGCTATAACATGCGATCGATGACTAGCAGCCGATTTCGTCGGTAAACGACCAAAATCATTAAGACTTTGCGGGGATGTGTTATCGAGTACAATGTAAACAGAGCAATTATTAATAGGATGTAATTAGTTTGGTAGCAAGAGGATAGTTTAATCATCAATCGGATCCGTGAATCGGCCGATCGGGTATGCGGCCGATTCTGCCATTGATTATATCGGTGAATTATTTAGATCTGTCCAAAGGTATAATGATGATCAATAAGATCATACTTAGTAACTCGGGTTCAAAAGCAGCTTTAACGGGTTTAGCATTAATTAAACATAAAACAGCTTAATGAACGTGATAAGCAATCGGCTAAACACTCAGAAAGAACGAGTAAGACAAATACAACCACACGGATCCCAAATCGACCGGTCGCTCCAACGGGACAAGTCAAGCGATGGCACGCGGCTGGACCAGATCTAACGGCCGCGCACGCCCGGCCGATTCAGGACAAGCACAATCATAAACGTCTTAACTATGAAAGTAAGTCTACACCTTAGTCAATCGGTTGCATGCGCCTAGGACAAGTCAACTATCGCAAAGGCAAACACGGGACACGTCAGCTGAATACTGCACGGCCGAATCGGCCAAGATATAGAAGAATTCTCATAGCAGCCTACGTGACTCGAACGACCGGATCCGAGCCAATCGGCGCCGTGAGCAAAGGCTGGAACGGGGAGGCGGGACAAGTCAACTACCTCCACCACGAGCCGGACCAGGTCAACTTGACTCATCCGGCCGATACTCACTACGCCGATCGAAAACAGATCCGGTCGCCGGATAACTAGCAATTAAGCTATCTAATTACGAACAATGCGCCGAGAATTAGACAACATAATTACCTTGTCAAGCCAACGTGTCGTCGGCCGGAGCCCGAAGATCCCGCGCGAAAACGGTAAAGACTTGACGAGAAAATTAGGGTTTGGCGATGCGTCGAAAGTTGTATTGGATGTAAATCGAGTTTACATGTTACATCCGAGTATGTATTTATACTCGGCACAAAGAATCCTACTCGGACCCTCTTCGGGCCGATTTCCTAACTGACTAAGATCCTTTTCCAAAATTAAACTATTATTTCTAATTTTACAACGTGGGCCGGGCCCATCAATGTTATGCTCATCTGTTGGCGTTCGCGCACGATTCCCGGGAGGTACGCGCCTTTTACTCTCCCAAGCGGCCGTCGGCCTTACGCTCCACCGGCCTTCTTTTGACCTATAGTCGCCGACAATGGGTCCCTTGGTCAAAAACCGGCGTCAACGAGGGTCGGAGAGCTAGGGACCCATTCAATGGTCCACTCTTTGGGCTCTTCTCCATCCCAAACCACCTTACCACAACAATCACAAAACCCGGCTTGCGGGAAACACTGTAAATCAACATGTAGTGGCAAAGCACTGAGTATCTAACATACTCCGCAAGTCTTACCCGTCAAATTGGTCATCTAAGACCGACTCCTAGATGCATGGGGCTTGACCGGTTTAACTTGGCCTTTTTGCATAAATAGCGCCTATGCTAATTAGGTTGGCAATTTTTATTACTTAGCCAAATTAATAGGGTTGTTGCATAAAGGAAACTTTAGTGAGCATGCTAACATTGCAAGAGTTTGCAATAAAATTTAATATCAATACAAAACAACAAGCTATTCATCAACTCCTCTTTACTACACATTGCGGATCTGCTCGAATCAAGTGGTACTCGTTAACCGAGAGGAAACGGCGATAATTATCGAATTATTAATCCTGCAGGAAAGAGCCCAAATGCACGACATACGCATCATTTAAGAACACGTATGGCCACCGTTCGCGAGTTCATCATAAAGCAAAACACGGGGCCACCGACCCCAAGTACACGTCCCCCTTGCGACCGTTCAACAACGCGCCCAAGGCTTAACCCATGTACTCTCCAACGGTCCTCAACCCGTGCAACCACCGTGCCAAACACATCACCTGCGGGTCGGTGAGATATCCGGCTCACTTCACAATTTATAAGCTACATAGGTTTACCAATCCCCATAAGAAAGGTATGCAAGTGGTACACAACTCAAACTTGTTCGCGGAGCCACAATGGAGTGTTCTCAATTTTAACCAAATTCATCATGTTCACATTTAATCATAAGCCATGAGTGAGATCCCCAATCTATCGTTGACTCCATAAACATAGCATAGCAATTCTAACGAGGATATGACACATAAGCGACATAGGACATATTGGAATTTATGCATGTGGATTTCCAATCAACGCCTAAAAACTTAAATGCACATTCATCATCCTTAATAGAGTGATAAATAAAGACATTTCAAAATAATAGGAATGCATCGGGGCTTGCCTTGAGAGTGATCGAAGTTAGCACTAGCCTCACAAGCGTTGAGCGTAGCAACCGTGTCTTCCGGCGGAGTCAATTCGACATCGTCACCTATAAGATGAAATGCAATGTATAAGGGGCATGAATACAAGGTTGATGATGATGGTGATGCATGTGTGCTGTTTCTGTAGAGATGCATATGAATATGTTAATCAAAAGTTTTATTTGCTCAAACCCTAGCAATCATAAACATGCCTCTTGTTTTCTTTTAAGGAAATCAATTACACGAACAAACATAATCCTACTAATCCATGAGCAATGACTTGATTGCATAGACATGAGTGCTGTGGTGCTTGCAGGTTTAGCACTAACCTTTTAGCAAGTTTTTACAAATGCAAAATGAAGAAACCTAGGCTTAGGGTTTTAACATCACATGAAATGACGATTTCGTTTTTAAAACAAGAACTTGATCCCAAAATTAACACATATGTGAAGTATGTGAACCCTTTTGACTAAACCTGTCATGAGGTGCTAAGGGACATGGTGAACGAGTGAAAATTACATTTCAAACGCGAGATATGAATTTTTCAAACTTGAAAGAAGTTTGGATCTATTTACGGATTTGCCACTCGAACAATTTTAAACAGAGGCGGGCGGCCGGCGCCGGCGAGCTCCGACGCGGCGGCGCTACGCTGGAGCTCATGCTCCGGCCTTTGGGGAAAAGGTGCGCGTGCGACGGGGAGCACGCCGGTGGGGTTGGTCGGGTCCCGCGGTGGCCGGAGAGGCGGCGCGGCGAGTGGCGTAGGGCGCGGGCACTCCGGCGGCGCGGCGCATGCGGTACGAGAGGGGAGAAGAAGAGGGGCAGGGTGCGGGAGCACCACCCGAGCGCGGGGAGCAACGGCGTGGGCTCGGGCGGCGTGGAGACGGACCGTGAAGGTGGCTCGACGGAGAGGGCGGCGGAGCGGAGCGACGGCGATGGAATCCTCCTCAAATTCCGACGATGTGCTGCGTGCCAAGGCAGGGGGGTTAGAGGGGAGGTGGAGGCGTCCCTTGCGCACGTTTTGGCGAAGAAGGGAGGGGTGCCCGACCTTTCTAGGCGGCGTGCGACACGGCGGCGCTCGGGGCGGTCATGGCGCGGCGGCGGCTCCAATTTCCGGCCGTGCGCGAGCTACGGGGAGGATGGAGTGGGGCGGCGGTGCGGTGAGACGCGGAGGGAGTTGGGGAAATGTTTTGTGGCGAAAAGGGGCAATGGGAGCTTGGCCTCCGTGCCAGTTATCGGCGCGGGGAGGACGGCGGCGACGGGCGAGCGGACAGGGCGGAGGGGCTTCAATTCCCGGCCGCTCCTGTTGGCCGGCAGGTATAGGGGCGGTTGGGGATTGGGCCTGGCTTGCGTGGCGACGGGACAGGGCGAGGCACGCGCGCGGGCGGCGCCCGGGCTGGCCGGACCGGCGGTCCGGCCGCCATTGCCCGGCGGGCAAACGAGTGCCCGAGGTCAAATTGGAATTTTGAAAATTGGGGTTTGAAGATTTGAACAAAATTCATACTTCCGTTGCTCCAAATTTTGAAATAAAAATATGTAGAGCTTCAGTACAATGTGCTTTAATTTTCATCTTAAAGTTCGAACTTCTAAAAATGTTTTCAAAAATTCATACGAAATTCATAAACAGGGATGTTTCAGATTTGAATTTGAATTTTTGGGCATTCAAAACTTTGTTCAAAATTTTTGTAAAAATGCTGTAAATTCATCTTTTTACATGAGCAATCCAGTGGTGCAAAAATATATGGGTAGTGCTTTTGTGCTTTTTTTGCATTTTTGGTTAGTGCTCGGGTTTAGGGTTAGGTTTAACTAGATTTCCCCTTTTTCTTTGTATTTTTCTTTTCTTGCTTGGGTGATTAACATTAATGCTTGATTAGTAATGTGATTAGGCTAGTAATTACGTACTTAACCTTAATCGTGAGACGGGGTGTCACAAATCCAAGCCAACATGAAAGCCGCACAATCTCGTCAAGTGAGTTACGCTAATAAGAGGAGATGCCCATTGGAATTTGAGAAGGGAGATCATGTTTATCTTCGTGTCTCTCCGAATAATGGCTATCTCGGTTTGGAATTAAAGGAAAGTTAGCACCCCGCTATATCGGATCCTATCCGATTGTGGAAAAGCATAACGCGGTTGCTTACCGATTGCAACTACCGGAAAGCCTTGCTCGAGTACACAATGTGTTCCATGTCTCTCAACTCAAGAAATGCTTGAAGCCTCCGATACATGTGGTCATTTCCGACACCGATCAACTAGAAGAAGATCTCTCCTACCCCGAATACCCCGTCCGGATTATTGATCAAAGCGACCGAGTAACTCGCAATCGCACCATCACCTTCTATAAAGTGCAATGGAGTAACCACACCGAAGAAGAAGCAACTTGGGAACAAGAGGATTTTCTAGAGAAGAACTTTTCCGAGTTCCTCGCGTCACACAAATCGGTAAATTCCGTACTCCCTCTCCTTAATTCATAGCGATTCTCGGGACGAGAATTTCTTTAACGGGGAGGGCAAGGCCCAAAAATTCAAATTCAAATCAGAAACACTATTGTTTGTGAATTTTCTATGAATTTTTAGAAGCAAGTTTAGAACTTCAAACTTTAAAATGGAAATTCAAGCACATCATGCTGAAGCTCTAGCTATTTTTGTTTCAAATTTTGGAGCAACAGAAGTATGAATTTCACTCGAACTACCAAACCGCAGATTTGAAATTCAAATTTGGACCCGGGCACTCGTTGCCCACCGGACGAGCCGCCGCGGACCGCCGGTCCGGCGCCACCGCAGGCCGCCCCGCGCGTGCCTCCGCCCCGTCCCATCGCCACGTCCCTCCTGGCCACCTCCCAACCGTCCTGTACCCGTCGGCCAACAGGAACGGCCGGGAATTGAAGGTCGCGCCTCCCCTCCCCTGCCGGCCGTGCACCGCCCGGCCCCTCCGCCTTAGAAAATACCGCACGGGAGCCAAGGCCCCATCTAAGTTCCTCCAATCATTCGCCCACATCCCTCTGCACCTCCTCGCACCGCTGCCTCGTCTCCTCTCCCCTCGCCGGCGCGTGAATCGGAGAAAGGAGCCGCCGCCGCCGGAAGAACCACCATGGCCGCCTCCGCCAACAGCTCGGTCTAGGCGAGTGCTCATCTCCCATTTCTTGGCCGAGGTGACGCACAGAGGCCCCTGCTAGCTTCCCTAACGCGGCTGCCCCTACCGTGCAGGTTTTCGCCGGAAATTTGGGGAAGAACACGCCGCCGTCGCACCGGCCGCGCCACCCCGCCGACGAGACCCCGGTTCCGGCCCGCCTCCCCACCGCACGACCCCACGCCACCCTCCTCCGTGCTCAGGTCATGCTCCTCGGCCAAGCCCCGCTCGCTCTCGCCCTCTGTACCGCACGCGCGAGCTCGCCGGAGCCCCGCGAGCTCCGCCGCTCGCTGCGCCACCTCTCCGACCACCGTGGAGCTTCGCCACCCCCACGAACGCGTTCCCCGCGCCGTGCCCATCTTTCCCACCAAAGCGCGGAGCATGAGCTGCCCCGTAGCGCCACCGTGGGCGAGCTCGCCGGTGCCGGCCACCGCCCGCCGGAGCGTGCGCGCCGCCCCCTTTTAAAATTGCTCGGTGGCATTTTCCTAAATAAGACCGAACTTCATTCAAGTTTGAAAAATTCATATCTCGCGTTTGAAATGCCCAAAAATTACAAACTAAAATGTTTTGGAAACTAGAAGATCTGTACATTCATAAAAGTAACATGAGCTTGCCAGATTCGAACGTGTTCATATTTTTACAAAAATGACAAAAGTCAACCCCTTCAAACGTAACTAAGGCATAACTTTAATACTATAGATCCAAAAATAATACCACTTGGCCAAGACCTTCACATAAACATACTTGAATTTCTGGCACTGAAAGATATGCATTCCATTTCATATTTGTCAAGTTATTGCATTTCTTGCATTCTCAGTATTTAATTTTTGATTAAATCCGTGTAAATTATTTTTGCCTGAAACTTGGTAATTAATTCCCTCCTGGTACTGTGCATGTGTAGAAAAGTCCATGTTAATTTGTGAGCATGTTCAATAGTTATTCTTGCAAACCCTAGATCTATTTCCATAAAAGGTTAATTTCAGCACATGTTTAATAGGTTTAATGTTCCACAAAATTGTATTTCTGCATGTTTATGTAATTTCCCCTATTCACCATGTTCCCTAGCACTTCATGGCAGAATTAGTAAAAAGATTTCAGATACTTCACACATGTGTTAATTTTGGGATCGAGTTCTCGTTTTATAAAAGCAATCGTCATCGCATGTGATAACAAGCACTTAGACACTAAATTTCAGCGAGTCGCATGTAAACTTGCTAATCCTTAGTTTCTCAATCTACAAGAAACACAGCACTCATGTCCATGTAATTAAGTCCTTGCTCATGTATTAGTAGGGTTATGCTTGTTCATGTAATTGTTTTCCTTAAAGAGAACAAAAGGCATGTTCATGATTGCTAGGGTTTGAGCAAACAAAACTTTTGATTAACATATTCATATGCATCCTTACAAAAACAGCACATATGCACCACCATCATCATCGACCTTGTATTCATGTGACTTATGCATTGCATTTCATCTTATAGGTAACGACGTCGAATTGATTCCGCCGGAAGAGACGGTTGCTACGCTCAACGCTTGTGAGGCTAGTGCTAACTCCGATCACTCTCAAGGCAAGCCCGGTGCATTCCTATTATTTTGAAATGTCTTTCTTTATCACTCTATTAAGGATGACGAATGTGCATTTAAGTTTTTAGGCATTGATTGGAAATCCACATGCATAAATTCCTATATGTCCTATGTCGCTTATGTGTGATATCCTCGTTAGAATTGCTATGCTATGTTTATGGAGTCAACGATAGATTGGGGATCTCACTCATGGCTTACGATTAAATGTGAACATGATGAATTTGGTTAAAATTGAGAACACCCCATTGTGGCTCCGCGAACAAGTTTGAGTTGTGTACCACTTGCATACCTTTCGTATGGGGATTGGTAAACCTATGTAGCTTGTAAGTTGTAAAGTGAGCCGGATATCTCACCGACCCGGAGGTGATGCGTATGGCACGGTGGGTCGGGGCCACCCCGGACCCCTTCTTCGGGACGGAGGTGGTCGACTTGACGAGTAGATCCTTCCGCCGCCGCAAGGGAAGCCGCGGAAATGATCGTCGAGCTAGTCGGAGGCGATACCGACCTCAACCGTACGCCGACGGCGCCCGGGGAGGAGACGACGGATGGCGTAGATCTGCGACGTCCCTCCTCCACCACCTCCGAAGACGTGGTGCCCACGCAAGGTTCCAGCACGGAGGCGCTGCGAGCCCAAGAAGTTGGCGGGGGCGACCCCGAGCGGACCGAGGGCGGCGCGGAAGACCGGCGCGCGGACGCGCGCGTAGGCTGTCTCTAATCCCGTTCCGACCGGTGAGACGGTCTCACGGCATGCGGACGCGCATGTCGATGTCTTTAAACCGGCTACGCCCGGTGAGGGAGGTGCCGCGGAGCCCTCCCCGACAACCGAAGTTCCCACCGAACCTCCCGGCGAGCCGGCGCGGCCGGCGGTCGACCCGTCGGTGGCCGCCGGAAAACGAGTCCGCGAGGGCGGACCCGACGAAAGCGCACCTACGCCTAAGCGGATGGTGCCCCCGTGGAGGAAGGCGCCGCCAACGACCCTTCGCAAGTCGCCGACCTCCTCGGCCGCGCAGGCCGCGAGGTCGAGGGGGCGAGCGCCGAGGGCGAGTCCACCGCCATGGTGACGGCGGCGGGAGATGCGCCCGCGGAGGCCGGCCGTGCTCCGGGGCAGCCTCTAGATCGGAGGTTGTCTAACTTCTTGGTTGGGCTCGCGCCGGCCGTGCGGGCGTTCCCGGCCCAGCTCGAGTCCGAGGCCGGGGAGCTAATGCGGGCGGCCGGTGAGGCTCGCGCCGGCCCGGACGGAGCACTCGCTCGGGAGGAGGCTCTTCGGGTGGCGAAGGAGGCAGCGGAGCTCGAGGCCGCAGAGGCACACCGCTCGAAGGAGGAGGCGCCGGCGGCGTTGGCCAAGGCCGAGGAGGCCGTCTTGGCCGCGGAGGGAGTCAACGCGGCGCTCCAAACGGATCGGGAGCCGAGACGGAAGGCCGAGGCCGCGGCGGAAGTCTCCCACCGGACCGCGTCCGGCTACCTTCACGAGCTCTAGGAGCAGCGGGCCGAGAAGGAGGGTAGGTGTTCTGCGCCTTTCCTCTTCGACCTTAACCGAGCCCCTTAGTCGTTTTCTCGACTACTCGAGCTTGGGTTCTTGATGCTCCGCTTTCTTCGCGGGTCCGGAGCAGAGGCCGGCTACGGCGGAGGGGCCGCGGAGGGAGCTCAACGCTGCCCTGGACCGCACGTTTGCCGAAGTAGGGGCCGAGAGGAACGTCGAGGCCGCTCTGCCGGAGCAGATCGGCGCGGTGGTCCGAGGAACAAGGCGCTCCGCCGTGCGCGCGACCTTCACGGTGCCGGCGTCCCATTACGAGGACCTCGACTTCGGGGCCGTTAGCACCGGGCTCGTCCCTGGTTTTGCCGGCGCCGAGCCGGAGTCGCCGAAGGCCGAGACGCGCGCTCCCGCCGATGCCCTAGCTGCAAACCTCGAGGAGGAGCCCCTCCCCAAGTCGTAGACAATTTAGGGGATTAGTTTTTCGTTTTGTGTTTTGTTAAGAACAAAGGGGTGTAGTTCCCCGCTTGTAAATAACTTTCAGTTTTGTTAAATCGTTCGCGCTCGACCCTTCGAGGTCTCGCTCTTTATCAAGCAATTTTACGTTGAACTTGAATATGTTTTGGCCTTTTCATGTTATCTCGTTGAGTCACAAAGCTTGAGCCGACGAGCCTCGTTGAACTTAGTCGTGTTTGGTGAGCGTTTGCTAGGGCCGCTGGGCGCTCGAGCTTCAGCCTTCCGACCAATTTAGACTGTGAGTTCGTTTACTCGTGCTTACTTTGGTCGTCAGCGAGATTCGAATTCAAGGCCGGACGAGACTTAGCAAATTTATTCGCGAAAAAGAGTCGAGTGTAGGCGATTTTTGTTTTCGAAAAATCGTTGTTTCGCTCGCTTTCCAGCCCCGAGCGAGGCTCGACCTCGCGACGGAGGTCGAGGGTCGCTGTACTTGGTGGGCGATCGCTTAAGAGTAAAGGAACAAGTGCGAGGTTAGGGATAGAACTTAAGTAATTGCGCAATGTTCCGGGCGTTGGTTAGTTCTCGACCTTCCACCGTCTTGAGCTTGTAGGAGTCGGGCCCGATGACTCGCGCCACGATGTAAGGTCCCTCCCATGGAGGGGTTAGCTTGTGGCGATCCTTGTTGCTCGCACCCTGCACAACACCATGTCTCCAATGTTGAACGCGCGGCTCTTGACGTTGCGATCGTGGTACCGTCGGAGCGCCTGTTGGTACTTGGCGAGTGCAAGAGCACGGCGTCGCGCACTTCATCGAGCTGGTCCGCCGCGTCCTCGAGGGTCGTCTCGGTTCCCTTGTTCGTTGAAGGCACGGACCCTTGGAGCTCCGTAGTCGAGGTCGGTTGGCAAGATCGCCTCCGATCCGTAGACCATGAAGAATGGTGTGTAGCCGGTCGCTCGACTTGGAGTCGTTCGAAGACTCCATAGGACGGCCGGTAGTTCGGCTGCCCAACAACCGCTGAAACGTTTCAAGCGGTCATAAATGCGTGGCTTGAGTCCATGCGGGATCATGCCGTTGGCCCGTTCGACCTGCCCATTGGTCTCGGGGTGAGCCACGGCTGCCCAATCCACTCGAATGTGGTAATCATCGCAGAACATGAGGAACTTCTTCCCCGTGAACTGCGTGCCGTTGTCCGTGATGATCGAGTTGGGAACACCAAAGCGATGGACAATGTCGAGGAAGAACTCGACCGCCTCCTCGGAACGGATCTTGCCG
Organism: Chloris gayana; assembly: GCA_031894775.1. Lineage (NCBI taxonomy): Eukaryota > Viridiplantae > Streptophyta > Magnoliopsida > Poales > Poaceae > Chloris > Chloris gayana. The sequence continues at coordinate 207,924 of JAUNZO010005062.1, read as the reverse complement.
ATGGCTCGAGCTTCTATCCACTTTGTGAACTTGTCGACGGCGACGAGCAAGTGGGTAAAGCCCCGGGCGCCTTTTTCGGAGGGCCGACCAAGTCTAGACCCCAGAACGCGAAGGGCCAAGTGACGGGTATAGTTTGGAGGGCCCGGGCAGGTTGGTGCGTTTGTCGAGCAAAGTACCGGCAGCCCTTGCATTGGTGAACGATGCGAGTTTCATCCGCCACGGCGGTTGGCCGATAGAAGGCCTCGTCGAAAGGCGTTGCCTACGAGGGTACGCGGCGCGGCGTGATGACCGCAAACGCCCGCGTGTATGTCACCAAGGAGTCGCACGCCTTCCTCGAGCGGAATGCATCGCTGCAAGATCCTCGACACGCTGCGCTTATAAAGTTCGCCGTCGACCAAGACGAACGACTTAGAGCGTCCGTGGAGGCGCTTCGCCTCGGTTTGGTCGGACGGGAGCCTGCCGTGGAGGAGGTACTCGATGTACGGAGTTCTCCAATCGGCCGGCTGTGGTGCGGAGCTCGCCGGCGCGTCGATCTCCATGACCTCCGTGGCCGATTGTGGAGACCCGGCCCCGAGGTCTCGTCTTGGCTCGGGCGTTGCCTCGAGTCGGGGTCGACGCCGGGGAAGCCTCCGGACCCACCTTGACCAATTTCTCCTCACTGCGGGGAGTGGCGGGGGTCGCACCGACGGTTGAAGCTGATCATGGGCAAAGATGCCCGTCGGGACCGGCTCCCGACCGGACGCAATCTTGGCGAGCGAGTCCGCTGCCTCATTAAGTCGTCGGGGTATGTGCCTAAGCTCAAGCCCGTCGAACTTCTCCTCGAGCTTTCGCACCTCTCGATGATAGAGCGTCGGCGTGTCGTTCCGACAGCCTGACTCTTTCATGACTTGGTCGACGACGAGTTGGGAGTCGTCGCGGACCTCGAGCCGTCGGATTCGGAGCTCGATGGCGATTTTCGGGCCATTTACCAAGGCTTCGTATTCAGCCACATTATTCGAAGCCGGGAAATGCAACCGGATAGCATACCTCATGTGGATCCCCCGGGGGAGACAAAGACGAGTCCGACGCCGGCTCCTCGGCGCATCAACGACCCATCGAAGTACATAACCCGAGTAGTCTTGATCCACCGGCGCCGGTGGTAGTCGGGTCTCCGTCCATTCCGCAATGAAGTCGACCAAAACTCGAGACTTTATTGCCGTCCGGAGCGAGTAAGTGATATCGTGCCCCATCAGCTCAAGGGCCCATTTGGCGACCTTGCCCGCCGACTCCCTGTTCTCGATGATGTCGCGCGAGAGGGAAGGAGCTCACCACGGTTATCGAGTGCGAGTCGAAGTAGTGGCGTAGCTTGCGTGCGGCGACCATCGGGCGTAGAGGATCTTGAGCACTTGCGGGTGTCGAGTCTTCGAGTCGGAGAGGACTTCACCGACGTAGTAGACGGGGCGCTGTACTTTGAGTGCGTGGCCTTCTTCCTCGCGCTCGACCACAATGGCGGCGCCGACGACCCGAGTGGTTGCCGCGACATAGAGTAAGAGTTGCTCCCGGGGAGTGGGGGAGTCAAGACCGGAGGGTTTGCCGGGATGCGCTTCACCTCGTCGAGCGCGACCTGCGCCTCCCGAGTCCACTCGAAGCGCTCGGACTTCTTGAGGAGTTTGTAGAGCGGTAATGCTCTTTCCCCGAGCCGCGAGATGAAGCGGCTCGGCGCCGCTAGGCATCCCGTGAGCCGTTGCACCCCTTTGAGGTTTTGGATCGGACCCATGCGCTCGATGGCGGTGATCTTCTCCGGGTTGGCCTCGATGCCTCGCTCCGAAACGACGAATCCCGGTAACATCCCTCGAGGGGCCCCGAAGACGCATTTCTCGGGGTTGAGCTTAACGCCGTTTTCGCGCAGCTTGGCAAATACACGTTCGAGGTCGACCACGAGCTGGTCGGCCTTTTTGGTCTTGACGACGATGTCGTCCACGTAGGCTTCGACGATATCTCCGATGAGGTAGTCGAAGCATTTTTGAATGAACCGCTGGTAGGTGGCTCCGGCGTTCTTGAGCCCAAACGGCATCGTTGTGTAACGAGTACGAGCCGAAAGGTGTGATGAAGGAGGTAGCGAGTTGGTCGGCCTCATCGAGCGCTATCCGATGGTACCCGGAGTACGCGTCCGAAAGCGAGAGGGTTTCGCACCCGAGGTCGAGTCGACTATTTGGTCAATGCGCGGCAACGGAAAGGGGTCCTTAGGACAAGCCTTATTTAAGCTAGTATAGTCAACGCACATTCTCCATTTCCCATTCTTTTTCGTACAAGAACAGGATTAGCCAACCACTCGGGGTGATACACCTCCTTGATGAATCCGGCCGCCGAAGCTTCGCGATCTCCTCCCCGATCGCCTTGCGCTTCTCCTCGTCGAAGCGGCGCAGGCGCTGTTTCACCGGTTTGGAGCCCGGCCCGATGTGCAAGGAGTGCTCGGCGACTTCCCTCGGGATTCCCGGCATGTCCGAGGGTTTCCACGCGAAGACGTCGGCGTTCGTGCGGAGGAAGTCGACGAGCGCGCTTTCCTATTTGGCGAGAGAGAGGTGCCGATAAGCACCGTCTTCTTCTCATCCCCTTCGAGGTCGAGGGCGACCTCCTTGGTTCCTTCCGCCGGCTCGAAGGAAGCCGCTTTACGGCTCGACTGCGGCGGGTCCTCGACCACTTGCTCCCTAATGACCGCGAGCTCGGAGGTGGAGGCCAAGTGCGCCGAGGCCAGGTCGCGGTTGTCGACGTCGCACCGGTAGGCGTGCTGAAAAGACGCACCCACGGTGATAACTCCCTTCGGTCCGGGCATTTTGAGCTTCGGGTAGACGTAGTTTGGGACGGCCATGAACTTCGCGTAGCACGGCCGCCCGAGGATAGCGTGGTAGACACCGGGAATCCTACCACCTCGAAAGTAAGGGTCTCCATTCGAAAGTTCGAAGGAGTCCCGAACGTGACGAGCGGATCGATCCGCCCGATGGGAACGGCTTGCGTTCCCGGCACGACGCCATGGAACGGCGAGCCGTTCGGACGAATCCGCGTGCGCTCGATACCCATAGCATCCAGGACGTCGGCGTACAGGATGTTAAGGCCGCTGCCCCGTCCATCAACACCTTGGAGAGGCGTGTCTTGGCGACGATGGGGTCGACCACGAGCGGGTATCGACCCGGCCGTGGGACTCGCGCCGGATGATCGGCGCGATCGAACGTGATCGGGAGTTCCGACCACTTGAGGTAAGCCGGGGTTGCGGGCTCCGCGGCAAAGACCTCGCGGCGCTCAAGCTTGACGGAGCGTCGTCCGGGACGAGCGTCGGAGCTCGCAAAGATCATAAGGCAGCCCTCCGCCCGAGGGAAGCCCTCCTCGTTCTCGTCGCCGGCGTCGCCCTCGACCCCGGCGTTCCCTTCGTGGTCATGCTGTGGGCGGGCCTTCCGCCCGTGCTGCGTGATGAACTTCTTCATCAACGAGCAGTCCCGCATCAAGTGCTTGACCGGAAACTCGTGGTTGGGGCATGGCCCGTTCCACTTCTTCTCGAAGTGGTCCGGAGGGTTCTTGTTGGGCTGCTTCGCGCCCTTCTTGTCGGTCGTGGCTACCATGTGGCCGTCGGTCGGCCGCGACTTATTCTTTTTGTTGGGCTTGGAGCCGGAAGGCCCCCGCCCGCATTGCCATCGATCCTCTTGCCCTTCCCTTTCTCGGGGAGGTCGCGGTGGAGGAGGGCCCCGACTGCCTCCTCACCCGAGGCGTGGCTCGTGGCAATGTCAAGGAGTTCCCGAGCCGTTCGCGGGCAGCTTCGCCCGGCTCATGCACCGAGCCTCGCGATTCGTTCCGGAGAGGAAGGCCCCGATGACATCCGCGTCCACGACGTGGGGTAGCTCGTTGCGGCGCCGGAAAAGCGCCGAATGTAGTCTCGGAGCGGCTCGTTCGGCTTCGCCGGCAGTTCTTCAACTCCCGGGGGTTACCGGACGGGCGCACGTGGCCTGGAAGTTTCCTACGAAGACTTCCCGCAGGTCGCCCCACGAGCGTATCCGACCCTCGGGCGGATGCTCAAGCCAGGTCCTTGCCGAGTCGGCGAGGTACGGCGGGAGATTTCGAATGATGGCGAGATCATCATTCGCGCCACCGACTCGGCATGCCGGCCGGTAGTCCTCTAGCCGAGAGGGAGGGGTTCGACTCCCCGCGTACTTGGCCACCGTCGTCGGGGGACGGAAGCGCGGAGGGAAGGTCGCTCCCCTAATCGCGGAGCCGAAGACCCTCGGACCCGGGGGTCGGGGCTCGGCTCCGATCGTGCTCGACGTCGCCCCGACCTCCACGGCGGGGGTTTCGGACGAGGCGTGGGCCTCTGTCATCCCGAGCGCGACGTCGGGCGTCCAGGGGTCAAGCGTGCGTCTCGAGCGGCTCCGATGCGGGAGTGCACCGACCGCCTAGGCTCGGACCGGCCCGGTCGCGCGGGCTGTCGCACGGAGGTGTGCGCCGACCCTCCTGTCGGAGAGTTGCGCCGCCCGGCGCTAGCGTGTTCGACCGACGGCGCGGCGCGTCGCTGCGAACTTTCCGCATGCTGCTCCGCCGCCTTGGCGAGGAGCGCGGCCATCTCTCTCTGCGCTCGCTGCGCCTCGGGAGTCGGCTGTACTCGGAAGGGTTTTTAGCAACGCGGCTGCCGCGGCCACGTTCCGTCCGGCGCGGGGGAAGTGCTGGGTCTCGGCTCCGACATCGTCGGCGATCTCGCTGCTCGGACGTGTCGAGCCCTTAGGCGCGCGTTGCACCCCTCATGCTGGCGCTGCTGCAGCAGCTCCCGCTCCACCGCCGCGGCCTCCTCATCGAGCCACGGCGAGCCTCCTCAGCTCCGGCGCCGGGCTCGGAGGCGAGTGCGGAGGTCGTCGCCTCCTCGGTGGCGCGGTGTGCGCGCGTTGAGCTGCCGGGGTCCCGGCGGCGCTCGGCCCTGGTTCAGCCAGCCCCCGGCGCTCCGGACGCCCGCTGCCCCGGTGTGCAACACGTTGCACTCACGAGCGGGGCCGTGGGCCTCATCGCTGCTGCCCTGGCTCGAGTCTTCCTCTTCTCCGGCGTCGAGAAGGTCGAAGAGGGACTCGGAGGGGTGGATCACCATCCCCACGAACTCCGCCTCCGTCAAATTAGCCGCTCCCGGGAGAGCGCTAAGTCGTGTCACGTTCGCGGTGACACGGGTTGCCGCCGGACTCGTGGCGCCGGCAGCTCGACGCGTGCCGGCGTTCGCTCGTCGGTGGCCACGAAATCGAGGCTCCCAAAGCGCACGGTCGTGCCGGGGCCCGGAACGAGAGCTCGGAATCAACCATCCGCGCCATGTGGGCAGAAAAAGCGTGACGAAAATGCGCAACAGCCCCTACTTGGCGCGCCAGCCGTCGGTGTTCGAACCACCGGCGGTAGAATTTGTCCCGGGGTTGCGCGTTTTTGGCCGGATGGTGCACAAGGGAAGACACGAAGGGTTTAGGCTGGTTCGGGAAAGCTCCCTACGTCCGGCAGCGGGGGGGGTTCGCGGCGTCGTGTTCCTGGCGCCAAGATGGAAAATGCGAATACGAGATGTGGTGGGAGAGGAGCGTGCTCCAAGTCCCGTGTAGGAGCGTGTGTGTCCGTGGTGAGAGTCGTGTGTGCCTCGTGCGCCTCGTGCCGGTGTGTGGTTGAGTCACACCCCTTTATAGTCATAGGGGTGGGACCCGAGTTACAAGGAAGAAACAAGAGAAAAAAGGAGATGGTCGAGCTTCGGAGTTCTCCAATCGGCTTCCTTGCTTGTTCGTTCCGTCGGGTTTGATCGGTCGGTCGCGTCGCTCCTGTTGCAACCGGCCTCGGGGTGGAGTGTTCCGCAATCGGGGAGGCACAGGCGACGCTGTTCACGGAGTGGTTGGACTTAGACGTGCCATGCCTGTCCTTCTTTGTCGATCGTGATGATGCATCGGACGTGGCCAAGGTACGGAGGTGATTGCTTCCCCTGGTCGAGCTTGACGGGAGAGGTCGTGCGGAGCGGAACGTTTGCTCGAGCTCGACCTCGAGCTACACCCGTTCGACGGGTATGTCGGGAGATCGTACGTTCGTACATCGTCGGGCAGCGACTCGTCCCGGAACCCGCGGTCCACGCCAACTCCTGCCATTCAACGAGAACGGGACGTCCCATCGGCGTGCTCGACGGGAGCAGGTAGCGGCAGGAGGGATGGGCTCGGGCTTCTCTCCAATAATTCCCGGTCCGAGCCCACGTGGGCGCCGGGGCAGTTGACATTGAATGCGGTTGGTGGTCGAGCTTTAAGGTCGAGCGCGAGGGATGCCAAGGTCGTGCGGGACGGGGCCCTTCGAGCTTGGACGCCAAGGTCGTGCGAGGCGGAGCTTCTCGACCCGAGCGTTAAGGTCGTGCGAGGTGGACATCCTTGAGTAGTGCGTGGGGGTCGTTCCCTGGTCGGTCCGCTCGAGCCTTGGCCGGCCTCTGGAGATGACGTGGACGTGGTGACCTACCGTTGGGTAGGTCCGGACGCTGCCATGTGGCAGCGCTAATCTCTACCCCCGACACAATGTACACCAGCGGTCGTGATTCCAATGAGGATGTTGTGGCGACGCCGATCCGAAGGACATCAACTACCCGGGGACGAGGCCGGCGGGGTGGTGGAGGTAAACGAGCACGAAGGCCTCCACTTCCTGCTCCTGCTCCCGTTGTTGACATCGATGACACGCCGGCAAGGTGAATACCATGAACTGAATGTTTTTGTTTATGTCATTGACAATTCGGAGAGACCACAACCATTTTATGTCTATATGTTATATCAATGTAATTTTTTGACAACGAGTGTGGCGAGACTAGATAGATGAGAACAACAACGAGGATAGTATGTGAATTATTTGCTAATGAGTGTAGACTTGGTAATCGGCCAAGCACCCATTTGAACAAGGTAGGGTATAAAAATGTTATCAAACATTTTAAAGACAGGACCAGGTTGCTGTACACCCGAGTGCAATTCAAGAACAAGTGGGACATGTTAAAAAAGACTATGGTATTTGGAAGAAATTAACAAAGGAAACCGATCTAGGTTAGGATGAGTCTAGCAAAATATTGTTATGACAGAATATTGGTGGAAGAAAACAACAAAAGTATGTTTCATTTACCTCTATCATTGGTCAAATTTAATTTGTAACTATCAAATCACTTGTCATGATATCTTTATCATTTTATGTCGTTGCAGCAAATAAAGGGATCCACCAGGTTTAAAACCAAAGGCCTACAATATGAAGAGCATTTGGCTATTATGTTTGAGGATCTTCGTAATAGAGGTGATGATCATTGGTGTGCTTCAAGTGGCCTTGCACCATCCCAAGGATGCCCTTCCGGTGAGGATGAAGAGGAAGAAGAAGATATTGATAATGAGGATGAAAGTGAGCCGGAGGAAGTGACACCATGCAACATTAGAGCAAAGAGAGTTGCTTCGACCAATACAAAGGACAAGGGAAAGCAACCTAAGACAAGTGGAGGTATTTGGTTTCAAGAACAAATGGGAAAGCTAATAGATATGAATGAGAGGACAACGACTTCATGTGAGTCAATTGCAAGAAGGGAGCACAAATCGAACCATCCATAAAAGGATGTAATGGCATTGGTTAAAGAATGTGGTGCAACTCCCGGAACGCATGAGCATTTCATTGCTTCAATTATTTTTACAAAGAAGGCTGAACGGGAAATGTTTGTGACAGTAGATACCCTTGAACAAAAGTTTGAGTGATTGACGATAAAGTATGAGTGGATGACTAGGAATGATGTTGCAAAACAGATATCAATATGTTTCATGCTTGTGTCATGATTCAATGTATCTTTTTTTCATGTTCTTTTTTGTCAATTAGAGACCTATTTGTTCTGTTTTGTCAATGTGTTCTTTATTTCTTCAAGTAGAGACCAAGTTGTACTTCCTTGTGACAGTTTGAATCCGGACCTGAACATGTTAAATCTGATTTTGTGTTATATATGTGTACAGATGTGATGATTCTTCTAATTCTGAGATGGATGATAGTGGGGCTGATGATGAATATGATTTAAAGGCTGTAAAAGTGCTTCAATCTGCTCAAAATAAGCTGTATGGGACTGCTTTGCTTGCTTGTAAGTACTATTTCACATATATTGACAAGAATGAACCAACTATTCATGGACAAAGTGGGTATGGTTGGGTTATGGATAAATTGAGGACACCTAATATGAGTCGAGAAGATGTTTAGAATGGATGCTCCATTATTTTACAACTTGCATGATCTTTTACTCAATAATTATGGTCTAAAATCCTCTCTTCATATGAGCTCTATTGAAGCACTAGGCATGTTCCTTGTTATTCTTGGTCATGGTTGGTCTAATAGTGCGGTACATGGTGTGTTCAACCATTCAAGTGAAACAATAAGCCGGAAATTTGGAGAGGTATTGAATAGTGTTGTGGCTATGTGTCCACACTACATAAAACCAAATGATCCCAATTTCAGCACTACCCATAGTAGAATCATGGGTGATTCTAAAGTGATGCCTCACTTCAAAGATTGCATTGGCGCACTTGATGGGACTCACATATCAGCAACTCCATCTCCACGAGATTATGTTAGGTACATTGGAAGAAGTGGTAAACCGACTCAAAATGTTCTAGCGGTTGTTGATTTTGACTTGAGATTCACATATGCCTCAATTGGACAACCTGGATCTATGCATGACACTACTGTGCTTTTCCATGCTATAGAGAATGATGAGAAATTTCCACACCCTCCTAAAGGTATAAACTTAACGTGTCTATGATTTCCTCATATTTCTATGTCATGCATGTATTTATACTACTTTGACATGTGTATGTGTAGGCAAATATTATCATGTAGATGCCGATTATCCAAACCGTGAAGGATACATGGCGCCATACAAAGGTGAAAGATATCACATTTCGGATTGGCGAAGGGGTCTCGCACCCCGTGGTGAGCAAGAACTATTTAATCATTTGCATTCAAGTATTCGCAATTTGGTAGAGGGCACATCTGTATGGAAAAATAAGTGAAGAATACTTTACAAGATGCCAACTTACCCTTCGGATAAACAAATGATGATTATTGCTTCTACTATGTGTCTCCACTACTACATTCATGAGAACAATGCTAAAGATCAAGATTTTATAAAATGTGATCGAAATCCGGACTATGTGCCAACCATACCTTCAAGGTATAGAAAATATATGCCATCCCAAAATGCATCGGATATGTCAACTTCTCAACCTAATGATCGCTCCATGGATAGGATATGTGATGATATTGCTAAGGCTATTTATCTTTCTAGATCAAGATGATCTCGTGTATATTTTGATGTATGGTTGCAACCTATTTCAAGGGATGTATGACTATTTTGATGAACATGTAACGGAAGCTAACACGTGAACATGCTTTCTTGAATCATTTTAATATTTAGCATATTGTCATTTATTTTAATACAGTATGTAAAATCACATAAAACATGTATTTATAGTTGTCTTACCACCCAAGGGCATGATAGTCATTTCATATGTATAATCTATTTCTGAAAAAGTAGGATAAGTTGTTTTGCCAAACGGTTTGACTGCATAAGCTGAAATAAACCAAATGAGCTGTTTTGATCCATAATCCAAAGTTGAAGCTGTTTTTTTCTATGACACGAAGCTCTACCAAAGGGACCCTCAATGTTGTTGGCGCATTTTAAGCACTTGATTTATATGGAGTAATAACTCTACTTAGATGATAATTGACATTATTACAAAAATAGCTATATAAATCGATGAAAACAATAGTAATTTGGACACTACACAGGACATGAGCTAGGAACGAGAAGAAGTACAACGACGAAGGCCCAAGTGCCTATTGACACAACTTCGTGCTGGCACCATGGAACTTTGGCACGGGAAGTGCTAGCTCATGATCCATTCTACGAAAGACGGAAGTTATTTGCATAGATACTTGAAGATATTCGTAAAAGAAAAGATAAAATAAACTTCAAGATTAAAACATACAATGCAAGACATTATCTTGAAAGATCCGACAAAGGTGGCCAACGTGGAAGGCTGTGGAAGACTCAAGAACTCACTCGGAGTAGAGATCGACCAAGACACGACGTCGATCGACACCGCCTTTGTGCTGATCGGCACTTTCCTTGATTTCCAAGCATCTTACTCCTCTACGTGGTGTACCCATATAAATACTTGTAGAAACTCTAAGGGTAGATAGGCGTCGCTTGAGGGACAAGCTGATCTCGTGATTTTGGAGCCACTAGGGCTTGCCGCACTATACATGATCTTTTGTTGCTAGATATAGCTTAGCTAATCTAGTCAAGTTGACAATCGCAGGATTGTAGGCTTGGTGTTTCAAGATGATCTTTTGTTGCTAGATATAGCTTAGCTAATCTAGTCAAGTTGACAATCGCAGGATTGTAGGCTTGGTGTTTCAAGAACCACTTGTTGGGGGCTCAAGCAAGGTTCCACTTCTCTTGGGAGGGAAACGCTTGCATCTGACCCTTTATAGCTAGTACCCCACAAGGTAGCAGATGGGGAATGCAAAATAAGGAGAGCCGCGGAGCAGTCGTCACGCAACTTCGCATAGCCTAGCCTCGTTGAGCTGCATCCGAGTAGAGTAGTGCGTGCCCATAATGCCCTCGGGGTTACCCCTAGGGTTCGGTTATTTGACCATGTGTATTAGCTCTTGGGGTATTCTAATCATGTAATAATCCTAGTCCCCTTCCCCTATAAAAGGAGGCCAATGGGCATATGTAAAGGGGATCGATTATTGGAATATTGTTAGGGCTTATGCATTGTTTCACTTCGTGTTGCTTCGCCCTAGTTCTAGTCATTGAGTTCTGTTTGGTGTGAGGACACATCGTCTCGGTCTGTACCCAACATTGGCACCCACCGTTTTGTGAGGTCGAAGTAAAAGCTCACAGTGACATAAAACACAAGGAACTTAACTGCAGTTAGATCGCTCTTGATAGCAAGCACTTCGTCTGCACCAAGGGAAGCAAGAAGGCAATCAGCTGGCACTTCGTCAACACTGGTTGCAGGGGCGGGCCTACCTTTAGGGAAGGATATTCAGTAGAATACCCATTATTTTGAAGATTTTTTTCATAGCATATGTATATGTATAAAAAACAAATATAGTAGTTGTCACCTATTAGTCTAAACAAAAAGAAGCCCACTTAGACAAATTTGTCCACTTCCCTCCGTTTGGACCGCCCCGGATCTCCTCCATCGAGGAAACGGAAATCTGCTCCTGCTCAGCGAGTGACTCCTCGTCGGCCGCGGCGTCCACCTCACGAAGCGCAACCTGCTCCTCCTGATGGGCCACATCCCCTTCACGGGCCTCGAGCATAGCCAGGTACTTAGCAGCGTCAACCTCAAACTTCATAAGCCTCTGCTCGTGCTCAACCACCGCTGCCGTCTGTCATTCTCCAGCCGCAAGACTTGCGGCCACCCGCTTCTCAGTCTCCTCCACGGCCGCTGATGAGGACATCACACCCTCGGATATAACCAACACTCCTCCAATACACATACATAATTCAAGGACAAAAACTAGAGCACGACAATTGAATTTACGGTTGAGCATGTTCCTAATGATCTCTTTATTTATATTTGAGAATATTTTACTACCTAATGAGTTAATTATTGTTAGGAACCATGGAGATGATGATAATATGGTTAAGGAGGAGGTTGGAGGCGTGGAGGGCCAGCAAGGGCGTCCATGTCAAGTTAGAGGCCCAAACAAAGTCGACTTTGAGTCTATTTCGGAGTCCAGAAATAGTCTGCACCAAAACGGACGCCCTGGTCGCATACGAAGTCCGTTTGGGACGTTCTTTATATGGATGGAAAGATAATTTGATAACCTTTCCATTGGCGGTGGTCTCATATCCAAATTCGTCCCGAGTCGTCGGAAATTGCCGAAATGCTAAGACGTTCAGAAACCGTTCCGGTGTTGCACCACCGTCTTTTGGCCTTTGGGCCGTGTATTTTGTTGAGCCCACTTAGGGCTGCGTCCACGGGAGGATGGACGACCCTAGGGACCTCATAAGCTGCCGCTGCCCCTTCCTTAGGGTTTGGGTTTTGCTTAGATTATTCTTTCAAGAACAGTTTCGCCGTTTTGTCGGTTTGTGAGACCCCAACTCGTGAGTTTAATCATATATTTGCAATTTGGTTGCTTCTATCGTGTTCTTGCTTGTGTTTTTCGATTTGCAGGCAAGGATTAGCCTTCTTGGCGAGGTCAATCGTGCTTGCACGGTTGATAACCAGAGGAGACGTGGTGCTGCGATTGTGGGGTTCGGAACGTGTTGTTCGGAAGCCGGATCGATTTGTGTCAAGCCTCCGCCAAATCGTTTTTATCGGAACCTTTCGGAAGATCGGGACACCCCGTACACATCAAGTGGTAATCAGAGCTTCAGGTGCACCGTCAGGTTCCCCTATCCTCGTTATTTGTTTGGTCCTAAACTCCAGAAAATTGCCTTACAAAAATAGTTATTCGTTGTGTATCTGTTGTCCTATATCCCCTTTGTGCCTCGCAATTTTCAGTTTGGTTTGCGTTTCTGAATTCTAGTCCTTCGGATTGTCATTGTGTCACTGGTCTTAGTTTGTTTCACTCATTTGTCTAGTTCGAGGTGTGATTTGTCGAGCCCATTGTCTAGGGTCAGTAAAAAAAATTAAAACAAAACTTAGTTGTGCTTGTCCCTGTTTTTAAAGAAGATTCTTGTTTTTTGGGCTTGTGTCACGTGAAAAAAAAAGAGAAGTGTCCTGTTTTGTGGCTTGTGTTAGAAAAAAAGGAATAAAAAAAGCCGCACCAAAAAAAAGGAAAAGGAACAAATCATTGTTGATTGAGCCTAGAGGCAGGGTGCTTTAGTTGGAACCTTGCCAATGAGTGTTGCTGTTTTAGTTGTGTGAGTCATCCATTCATTGAGTTTTATACCATTTTATTGTAATAAAAAAAGAAAAAGAAGCAAAGAGTGCCAAAAAAAAGAAACAATAAAAGGCAAGGAGGTGCTGAAAAAAAAAGAATAGAAAGAGCCGCACCTAAACGAAAGATAAAAAATTCAGAGTTGCTTGCATCCTTTGTGTCCTTTGTTGAGTCATGCTTCTTGCTTGCTTGAACTAGGTGAGAGACAAGTTTAGGCCGGTGACATTAACATACTTGGGATTATTATTCAGTTTTGCAATTCTGAATTGAAAATTTGCCATTCCTTGCTACTATATTTTGCTTATCCAAACTCCACCTATATTCTTCTGAATAGCACATTTTGACCCCTCGCAATTGTCTATTCACGCTCTTCGGGTAATCCTTTGCTTTGCTAATAATAAGAACCTTGTAAGAGCTTGGTAAGACGCTTCCATTTGCTTTTGTGAGAGTCATCACTGTTCTAGTAGTGTGATAGGGATAACGTTTACCGGATTGTTCCTGTTTTTGTCTTTGTTGCTCATAGTGACAGGTGATGATATGAGTACTCTTGCACAACGAGTGCTTAGTTCTCAAATGGCAAAGGCGGAGCAAAATCAAGAAAACAATTTGTTTCAGACTTTCTTTGTTGTGATGAATCGACGTTGTCGTGTTATCATTGATGGTGATACTAGCCGCAACATTGCAAGTTCTGAGTTGGTCGAGAAGCTTGGCTTGACCACACGACCACACCCACGTCCATACTACATCCAAGGTGTCAATTTTTGTGAGAAGATAAAGGTAAATAAAATTGCACGTATCAATTTTTTTCTTAGTAACTATAAGGATAGTGCAGATTTTGACATAGTACCTATACAAGTATGTCATTTGTTACTAGGTATACCTTGGATTAATATAAATAATGTTGTGCACAATACCATCACTAATAGATGCTCTTTCAAACATAATGGCACTAAAATTATTCTCAAACCTTTGAGTGCTGTTGAAATTTTAGAAGCTGATCTAGAAAGATTTGAGAGAAGAAAGAATGAACCTTTTAGAGAAGAATGGGCGATTTTACAAGTTGCAACACTTTCATCTAAATCTGAGTTGTTAAATGAGGAACATATTTCTTTGCCTTTTCTTGGAGCTAATATCTTGCAGCATGTACAACAAGAAGATGAGGTGAATAATGTTGAGGTGCCAACGACCTCATTTTATATTTCAAAACCATCGCTTCATCATGAATCTAATACTCATGCTGAAATTGAGAGCAAAGGTAATGCTACACTCATGGACTGTGAGATTTCTCATGATGTGGTGAATGTTTCCACCAATCATACTAATATAGAGCAACATCTAGTGGAACCTTCTCTTGAATTACCTTTGTCACAAGTTGACTTTCCTGCCGGTCCTTGTGATAAAGATGTGTTGTGTGCTAGTGCTTAATTTATACCTTTGCAACAACTAATGAATGAAAATACTTGTGCTAATAATATAACCTTGCTTCCGATTGCTTCTGAAATTGATGAGTTGAAATTGTTGTCTTCTTTAAGTACTTTAGTTTACATTGAATTTGATACTCTCCGTGATCTAATTAGTTTGAAGAAGAAATTTTTATGTGCTGAATTGCCTTGGTTGCTTAGACATACATATCACTATATAGGAAACTATAATTGTCAAGGACAATATATGGTGTATCGAGTTTATATTTGTTCGAAACAAAAATCTTCTTTGTTAGGGCAACAATATGATGAATTAGAGGGATGTAGTAACACCAATCATATAAAATCCAGTTGCTCTAGTTTTGTTTTCAAGAAACGAGGCTATCTTCCAAGAAGGGGAGCATTGGTGATTTTCACCTACGATATCTTCTACAACTATGGTCAAACCGAGGACAGATTCTTTTCAAGGAGAGGAGAACAATAAGGAAATGATATCCTTCAAAATAATCATTCAAGCACCAACGATGCCGAGGACGGCTTTTCATCAAGAAGGGGAGGATGATGAGGACATCACACCCTCGGATATAACCAACACTCCTCCAATACACATACATAATTCAAGGACGAAAACTAGAGCACGACAATTGAATTTATGGGTGAGCATGTTCCTAATGATCTCTTTATTTATATTTGAGAATATTTTACTACCTAATGAGTTAATTATTGTTAGGAACCATGGAGATGATGATAATATGGTTAAGGAGGAGGTTGGAGACGTGGAGGGCCAGCAAGGGCCTCCATGTCAAGTTGGAGGCCCAAACAAAGTCGACTTTGAGTCTGTTTCGGAGTCCAGAAATAGCCTGCGCCAAAATAGACGCCCTGGTCGCATACGAAGTCCGTTTGCGACGTTCTTTATATTGATGGAAAGATAATTGGATAACCTTTCCATTGGCGCTGGTCTCATATCCAAATTCGTCCCGAGTCGTCGGGAATTGCCGAAATGCTAAGACATTCAGAAACTGTTGCGGTGTTGCACCATCGTCTTTTGGCCTTTGGGCCGTGTATTTTGTTGAGCCCACTTAGGGCTGCGTCCAGGGGAGGATGGACGACCCTAGGGACCTCATAAGCAGCCACTGCCCCTTCCTTAGGGTTTGGGTTTTGCTTAGATTATTCTGTCAAGAATAGTTTCGCCGTTTTGTCGGTTTGTGAGACCCCAAATCGTGAGTTTCATCATATATTTGCAATTTGGTTGCTTCTATCTTGTTCTTGCTTGGGTTCTTCGATTTGCAGGCAAGGATTAGCCTTCTTGACGAGGTCAATCGTGCTTGCACGGTTGATAACCGAGAGGAGACGTGGTGCTGCGATTGCGGGGTTCGGAACGTCTTGTTCGGAAGCCGGATCGATTTGTGTGAATCCTCCGCCAAATCGTTGTTTATCGGAACCTTTCGGAAGATCGGGACACCCCGTACACATCAGCCGCCTCACGGGTCGGAACCGTCGCCTCTGCCTCGGCTAGCGCCCCGCACCGCCTCTCGAGCAGCAGCGCCTGCTGGTTCAGGTTTGTGGCGTGCGCCCGTCGAGCCTCGCGCTCTCGGTTTGCTTCTACAAAAGCGCGGCGAACACCCTCGCGGTCACATTCAATCACCTCCTCCTCCGCCACGACGGCCTCCCTAGCCGTCGCAGCCTTGGCTTGGCGGGTCGTGGCTTTGACCTCCACGTGAGCCCTCTCGTCAATCCTCGAAGGCGGAGTCCCGATGAACACGAGCCTCCGCGTCCGGGCGGACGATATCGTCCAACGCCGTCCGATGCTGGGCGCATGCTAGCGCCACGGCCACTCGCGCACGCTCCTCGAGCAACTCCTGCATGCCCACAAGGCGGGCATTCTTGGCGGCCAGGGCGCCTACACCACGGCAAGAAGACGGCACACCTCTGCGTCCACCCATGGTGCCTCCACCAACAGCACCAAAACGGGCCGTGACTCCTCGCCATCACCGCGCCCGAGGTCACCTCCTCGAGACCGTACCGACGGGGTATTGATTCTAGGGACAAATAACGACCCCTCCGCGGGCCACTCATTATTACACCAACTGCCGGCGACGGCGCCCTACCGGCTCGAGCGGCCGAACCGCCACACATTGTGGCGCCCCGGAAGCGCCTCTCGCGCTTGCCCCACCACCGATAGCGGACGAGCGAGATGTAGTGTCGAGAACTAGGTCAATGCGAGGCGAGGGTGGGGGTGGTGGAACGCCATGAGCCCTAGTGGCGGCAACGACCAACGAGAACTAGCCTCCCGGTCAGCCCAGGTCATCTTGGGAAGGGTCGAGCCCCTTTAAAAGAGAATGAAAGCAAAATGAGAAACAATTGCAAATCAAGATAACGCAAAAAGACGGGACAAAGGACAATTGCACTCACTTCTTCAGCCGAAGCCACATCCACGGTGGCATGTTAGGGAAAGCCGTTTCCATCGACCCTCGGATCGCCTCGCTCCTCGAGGAGTCCGAGATATCCTCCTCACTGCCATGAACAATAGCACGCCCCTGTTGTCGAGTCTTAAACTCGGCACTAGTACTACCCGGTCCCTCACGAGCGTGGAATTCGATGGTGCAACACACGAAACATACGGAAAGCGAGATTTTAGACGAGGTTCGGGCTCCTCGAATTGAGAGTAATACCCTATGTCCTATATGTTATGTATTGCCTTTAGCGGATTGCTAATTGAAAGATCTCGAGAGAGTTTTCGGGGGTCCCTGCTCCGCCTTATATATCCGAGGAGCTAGGGTTACATGCGAGTCCTAGTAGATTACACGGATTACATATATGGGAGTTCTATCTCGTAACTTTCTTTATTGATTCGAGTCCTAACGAGACTACAAATTATTCCTTAACTTGCTTCTCACGTTGTCATACACCGGTCTTGATACCCGCCTCATCTCCATACTAGTACATGGAATCCTCTGTCACTCCGGACCGGTTAGAAACCAGTCTATTGGCTACCTCCATCACCTTTATCGTCATTGATTTGTTACCGTGTCTTTGCGCATCCATTCCTTTATCATCTGTATACCCATAAGGCAAGTATACGACAGTAGCCCCGAGTAATTTTTGATTTGACCTTGAATAAGACCAACCAGTCTTCGCATGTTGGTCTTGATTCCATGGTAAAATTAAAAAGAACTCTAATCTACTGCAATGGCTCTTCTTTCTTCAAAACACTTTAAAAAGCCAAAAAATTAGTGTTTTTATCCTTCATATTACCTAATTAGGTAATCATTGCTTACTCTTCTTCCGGTGCACCGATTAGGTGCATCCAATTGGGTATAGCCCCCGACTCTTGGATCATTTGAACTCCTTTCAAATAATGCAAGAGTCCACTAGTTGATTCTTCATTATTTCCTTTAATATGCAACCTTTAGAGACTGCTCCATTTAATTTTCCATTATTTTTCACCACCTACGATCGTTACGGATCGTACTGCGATATGGTGCACCGATCAGTGCACCTAATTAGGTATAGCCCCGACTCTTGTATCATTTGAGGATCGCAAATAATGCAAGAGTCTTTCTGGGGAGACTATGCTTTATTACCTTTCATGAAATCATATACCTCTTAGCAATTTTCGCCAACAACACATTTATCGGACCGGTCGAACCAGTCATATCACATTTAACTAAAAATTCTGGTTGATCGGACCAGTTTATTCCCCATATTCTCACATCGACTCGAGTCTCTAGGGCCTATGATCAGCCGGATGATTAACACCCACGACCTAAGGCATCCTTTAACATTGAGTTAGGTAAAGTCTAACTCTTTCATACTTGCTAAATCATGAAATTCAGCATTACATTAATTCCAATCCGAAAATTTCATATTTCGGACCGCTTTCTTATTCACAAAAAATCAGCGCAAGTATAACGCTAATTACGATGGCTTATCCTTATGACTGTTAGGTCATAATTAGCACAAATAATAGATCTTTAATTACCTTATGGCCGTTAGGTCATAATTGCACGATCACGACATAAGTCATTCAATGCTAAATCCATCGGTCCTTGAAATAGCCCGATAACTTTTCAGCCCCGGGCCCATCTCGAGTGCCTATAAAAGAAAACGAAAAGTCGATCTAGGTCAAACCCATTCTTGAAAGTCCATATGCGCCCCACCTTTTGTTCTTGTTCTTCATTCTTCTCTTCCGCACAAGCCAACCTTAGATTTCCTTCTTTCGTTTTTCAAGATGGGCAAAAAGAAATTCTGTGCTAACCCTGCATCTTCTTCCTCTATTCCTCGTGACCAACTTCCGTTTGCTGTTCGGGATTTAGGTAACAACAAAGTCACCGAAGCATCTCTCAATGAGGCGGTTCGTGACGGATACCTTCCTCCTCAACCAATCTTAAACTGGAGCGTCCCTACCCCTGGACAAGTCTCATGGGGAATAGACGACTCTCAGCAATTAGTTTTTAAAGCTTTTTTCCTCCGTGGCCTTGATCTCCCTTGATGCTCCTTCTTTAGGGGTCTTCTTTTCTTTTATGGATGGGAGTTAGTGAATCTCAACCCTAACTCCATCCTGCAGATTGCTTTTTCATCCACCTCCGCGAAGCCTTCCTTAGAGTTCTCCCCCACTTCAAGTTATTCCAATATCTTTTCCAAATCCGCCCACTTCCCTCTTCAAAAAAACTTCGAAGCCAAAAATGCAATAATGGCTCGTCCGGAAGAAGAGCTATGCACCAATCAAGAGCGGTTGTTAAACTTGAATCTCGGACCGCCGATCTGAAATCCAAGGAAACCGACCTGCTAAAGAGGGAGGTCAACTCTGATGAACACCCATCGGCTGATGGAGGAGCGTCGGCAAGAGATTATTAAACTCCGCAAAGAAATCCGGAGTAATACTCTTAATCTCATTCGTACATCCCATATTTTTCTCCTCCTCTGTCTCTCTCCGACCGGTCTTACTTGCCATCTTTAGCACTTGAAAATCTCGTTGCCGCTCATAAGGAGGCGGAGGAAATCCTTTACGAGAAGGCAATTGCTCGGGAACAATGTCACACCCTGTTTTAACGAACAAAACAGAATGCAGCTGTATGCGTGCCCGGGATCAAGTTTCACGCACACGGGACAAATAATATGGTACAAGGACAATATCTTTATTAAATCATTAAATAATTACATCAATGACCTGTAGGTCTAGAATAAAAGATTACATTGCAGCAGAATAATCTAAGCGTTAGCATTCTTCGAGCACCAACAGGCATTCGGCCGGAAGACTACAAGCCTAGCTTTTCCCTCTTTGTCTTCATCCAAAGTCCACCTTTGTACTCGGCTTCCGATCAGCAGCAAGATTTGTAAAAAGAGGAAAGCAACAACGTTTGAGTACATTACGTACTCAGGAAGTGGGAGAAAATATGACATGTTGGCTAAAACAAGAAAGGCTTAACATGAGGTTCATTGCATAGAAAGCACCTATGTCTAATTCATTAATTAAAGCAACCTATTTACTATGTGTGAGGTTCACTCCTAGATCCATCCATGGTCCAACATCACCATCCGATCCACCAACCGATCCAACCACCCATCCGTGCCCCTAATAAAGTGATGATCCAGGCCGCTCGTGACCGTGAGCACGGGTGTTATAACAGTTTTACACTCTGCAGAGATTGCACAACTTTACCCACAAGTCGGTGATTTCGTCCCCTGTTTCCAGGTGGACTAAAGTCTCCATTTTGCTGTGTCGGCCAAACACAAACACACTTCCTTAGGTGTGTAGCCAGGAGATCACCGCGAAGCTTTTCACTAGGGTCTCCCGAGTACGTATGTACCCACCGAGGTTTCACCGATAGGGGACTACCTTTAAGTACCCTGTCCACCTATAGGCCCCCTCTTGTGCCTTGCGGGTCATAAGACTACCCTCTCGTACCTGTCCGTCCCCGCGCCCCCAATACGGCTTTATACGAGGCTGGGAGATTACCTAACTACTGGGCCAAGCCTTCCCATATCAGCCTTGTGCTTTGTGCTTTGTAAAGCCCGGATTGCCGCTCCAAGAACCGGTCCTTAAATCTACAGCAAGCATGCCACAAACCACATTGTGCCCTCGGCACCATCCATCACATACCGCTTGCTTAGATTCCTATCTAATAGGATTTTCAACATAGACGATCATTCTTATGGATCATCATCAAGGTTCTCATTATAGGTCTTCTACTAGAATTAAGCAAGCTAAGCATGACGTACCCAAATCTTTGTCTAATTCCACCCGGGCGACAAGGACAAGTATGGAACATGATATGACACATAGGATTCATATTTCATGCAATGCAACAAACATGTGCAGAAAGAAAGAAGTAGGTGCAATATGCGTCAAGGACACTTGCCTCTTTCATGTATGCTAGTGATTACGTCTTCAACATCTTGTTCTTCGATGTCCTTGGTTTGATCGTCTTCTATTTACGTTGCGTCGACAAACATGCAAATAAGCGCACAAATAAACTAAGAAAACAGAACAGTACAACATACCAATAGATTATAAAAAAAATACTACTAAAATAAAGTACGTGTCGCTACGGTTCCATGGGCGCAAGAACCACCTAAATCGAAGTGACCAGCGAAAAGTTACGAGGGTCCGAAGTTTCGGGGCTAAAACATAAAAACAGCAAAAGTAAGGACTTATTTATAAATATGAAAAGGTTAGGGACTAAAGTGTAAAAGGATAAGGACTAAATTGTAATTTTATAAAACACTACGGCTGTTTTTTTTAAAGTACGAGGAGGTTGTGGTGTTTAAAGAAACATGGCTTAAAACATAATTTACCAAAAGTCTAGGGGTGTTTATGTAAAAAGGTTTGTGACATAAAACATTGAAATATAAAGTTTGGTACTAAAAGTAATTTACAAGATTAAATAAAAAGTTGATTGCAAAATATTGTGGTTTAAACAGAATTAGAATAAAGACTTGGGTTTGTTCTCAAAAATGGAAGACCTAATCGCTATCCACTTGAAACCACGGGGCTTAAGTGTGAAACTACCAATTAACCAGGGGTTAAATGAGTTATTTTAAAACATAAATTCGTGGACCAGGTCCATAGTGTTGGTGGACCGGAGCTAGGTCGCTGGTTCACGGTCCATGATGGACTCGGCTCGGTGGGGCTGTCGCCGTGTGCTTGACAGGTTGAAAAACATGATTGCGTTCCTGAGGAAGTATTGCTGATATTAACAAACGGTTTGCACCAGACGTTTTCATATGATATGGAACATGCGGAACGCATCCTTTTGTAGTTCAGAGTTCACCTGAACTGGAGATCGCGGCCCATAAAACTGGAGAAGTGGTGTGGCGACTATCGACACGCCGACGGCATTCCTGGACGCCTCAGTACAGATCAGTGCTCGATCTCCTAGGTACTCAACGATAACTTCCTGGAACACGATGTGACGCGAAGAGGTCATCAGGATCTGCTACAGGTATGACGGAACAATTTTCGACTTTACCTGGCTTGTGCTGGACGGAAACTGACGATGAGTGGTGGCCATGGCGCGGCAGATCCCGGACGCATCGCAGCTGCTCTTGCCGTGATATTTGGATATGTTGTATAGGACATTTTGGCGCATAATCTGGTGAAGTTTGGCAAGATTTGGCTGGACGAATCGACGGGGAACGCCGATGCAATATGTGACATTCTGGCTGTTTGCGAATGGCAGCAAGCTGAATGGTGTTGGATTGGAGTTCAATCGGCAATATAGGGAGAGAGGGGTAAGGGGGATTTGTTATCCACGGCAAGGGGAATATATAGGTGTCTTTATAGGCCGAAGAGGCGATGGAAGGTGGAGGTACGGCCATGCCGGACCTTTAATGGCAGGTGGCGCCATTGACGAGCGAACAAGCTTGGTGGTGCATTTTGATACTAGAAACGGATGGAATGGGAAGAGGAGAGGTCTCTGCGTCCATTTGAAAGGTTGAGACGTCGATTGATTGCGTGGGGGAGATGGATCCATGGCTTGCAGCTACGGTTGCTGCCACGTGCACGGGGAAGACGAAGCTATTCGTCAGCACCGACCGTCTGCATGGGCTGGGTTACGACAGGAGCTAGGTTGGGCCGTGCTAGCTAGGCTTGCTGGGCTGGAGCAGGCCGAGATGGGGAAGGAGTGCGGGAAGGCTGGGCTGGGTGGGGTTTTGGCTCGGTCTGGTTCCATTTTCATAAATCACAATTATTTGTAAAATTAAACTATTCTTGATAATTCTTTCAATAAACCAATTTGGAAATTCAAATGCATTTATTTTAATAAATCAAAGGTTTTTGTTCAATAAATAGTTTTCATATATAAAAGATTTTCATAATCAAATTGAATCAAAGGTAAGTTCATAAAATTCAAATAAAACTCTTGTGTACATAGAATGATAAACCTTTGTAACTTAAAATGATAAAACTTTATTTATATGAAATTTCTAAAATAAACTTTAATCTTTTGCAAAAAGTTTGAATTTGGTGAGTCCTAGGTCACAAACCATAATTTTGAATTTTGGGTGTGACAAACAAGCTCTTCGGGAAGGCTCTCGGGTTGAAGAACAAGCAAGCAGCTCGAATTGGAGAACTGAAAGGTGAACTTAACGCCAAGGATAACATCCTGGCGCAAACACTACGCTCCAACAAGATGCTAGAAGCTGATAATGCTCGCCTCGAAGGCCGAATTAGCTGAAGCCCTAGAGGTAGCCAAAACAGCGCAAGTAGACAAAGAAAACGCTCCGAGGACTGCCCACGAATCTACCCAGCTTGCTCTCAAAGCAAAAGAACGTGAGATCCAGCGTCCGATAAAAGTTGAGACCAAGCTGAGGGAATCCAACGTTAACATCAAAGGCAGATTCGGAGCTGCGGAAATCAGGCACGGACGTAAGTTCTTTCTTCCTTATTTCTACTTATGAAACTCCTCGAAAATACCGGTCAATGATAATCTTTTCTTATATTTTTGCCTTCTTCGGAACTTGCTGCAGGTACAGTGCGAACGCTGGAGTATCTAAATGGTGGCCGGACTATTGATCCTAATGAAGTATGTTGTGGTTACGAAGGCCACAAGCAACAAGGATTGGGCCAGCCCAAGGTGTCCCGGAGATTTTATGGGCTGCGGAACTACGAAGGTCCTTGGGCTAGGCCTAATGGAGAGGAACAGAAAGACTACGAAGGCGGTAAAAGTTTGAAGGGATCACGAAGGAGTCACGAAGGACTCCAACCGACGTCTATCATTTCTGGTACAGTGTGATTACAGGGAGGCAAGATGGGCTAGAGAGAGTATTTATAGTCCATACTCTCTCAACCCTAATTCTTACATGAGCCCATACAAGTTACACTTATACCCTTCCTATTCTACCTACTCGTTGGACCGAATCCCTTCTCCATATGCTTGCTCGGGCCCTGGTCGGGCCAATTCCTTCCCACCAAGTGCTTCTCCCGGACCTTGTAGTGCTTGCTCTAAGTCCTTATTGGGCCTAGTTTCCCTCCGGGCCGGCCCACTGGGGTAAGGTGGGGATCTTCCCCCAACAGTAGCCCCTCACGGGTGAGCTCCGCCTTCGGTAGGACCAAAACCGTGATCCCGAAGGATCTCCACCTTAGCCCCCCCTTTTCGGGATCGCTCGGAGGCAGCCTCGTCTTCATGACTTCTTCGGGTTTATCCTGTCTGCGATAGTTGAAACGGAAGAATTTGCAAGACAATATTAAAGTAGGCGCTCCGTTTTGCGCTCTTGAATTAGCACATGAAGAAACGAAGGTATAATGCACGACCATGCATAACGAAGGTGATTCGAATGAAGGAGGTTCAAAACGAAGGATGTTCAAAACGAAGGAGGTTCAAAACTAAGGTGATTCTTTATTATTGTCTTTTAAGACCGCTTACGCTTGGACTCGAAGGACGCTACCAAGTAAGGAGACAGAAAGAGTAAGGGGTGATGCGAGGACCTAGTCACCGTCATGAAGGGATACCCTTCTCCGACCAAATGGTATTGCTTAGGCGGGAGCCGGCCTTGGCTTTGTCTAGCTGCTGAGACGACTATGACGGCCTCGGCCACCGAGAGATAAGTCCCGAGATCTTGACAATAAATCCTCAAGATCCGTGAGGAGACCTACTCTGTCATTGTCACGATCGACAGTTCTTTCTCGTCGCGGTTATACTAAGGTATAACCTCCGGCGAAGAACCGAGGCTGCGCGAGCGCTTCACCATGGCACCTCACCGAACACGGCCTTTGTGTACCACTTCCTTAGGAAGAGCATCGGACTCGGTGACCTCGGTGAAGTCGCTTGGTAAAGCGTGTTACACACCCTTTGAAGTCGATTAGTGAAGCGCAAAGCCTAAGGACCACTGTCCTTCGGACTTGCTCGATTGCAAACCGAAAGGCCCGGCGTTGCATCTTGCTGGTGTATGTAAGGGCTGAAATGTTGTTGCATGTTTTCAAAGTGAGGGACCTTGGTCCCCTTATATAGGCTCGACCACCGCCCATGAGGCGGGGGAATCCAATAGAGATAAGATCGCATATCGGATTGATTGGGGGATATTGCGCCACATCGGCGGCCTTATCCTTCCACGTCCTCCACCCTATCCAAACACTCGTTTCTTGGGTCTACACTACTTTATTTTTTCCTTCGCTACGGTGGCTCTGTCGCTTTCTGCGATGGCCTTACCTGTCGTTATTGTCTACTAACATTCATTGTCATTGCTTCCATTATCGTGCCCGAAGGCAGGTTGAACGTCAAATGGTATAAGAATGTAGTGAACCCGAACCACACGACCGCTTTAACGAAGGGCCTTTGCTGAGGTAAGTTCTGCTCGAAGGCTTATCCTAGTGCCTTTATTAAAGGCATTTCCCAAGAACAGCCCTGTTGATTGGCAATCAATGCGGTGAGTGACGTGCTAGCCGTTACGCAGAATCATAGGTTGGCTCGATTTTTTTAAAAGACCACCACATTAACTCGAAAGTTACGCGTGTAGTTATGGTTCGGTGGGGTGCGTGCCTCGATTCGAAGGGGTACGGCTGTTCGTATAGTGGGCCCCTTTTGGAGTCGGTTAAGGAACCACGCGATTATGGCTCCTCGAAATTCGCGTCGCCTCTTGAAGAGGCGCGATCGCTCGTGAAACGCGCCCGCTTATTCCGGATGCACTACCACGTTTTGAATTCTTGAACCCTAATTTTACCGCCTATATAAGAAGAGGCCCCGTGGTGAAATATTCCCACTACTCACTTTCACCGCACCAACTCGCTCCTTGTTTTCACTTGCAAGCCTTAGCCTTCGGTTTCAACCGCTAGCCTTCGTTTTGAAGCCTCGGTTTTTGAATTGAAGAAGTAGCCCTTCATTTCGACATCTTAGCCTTCAACCTTCGTTATGGCAAAGCGTCGCACCGGTCGGCGCGTTGGGTTGAGCAACACGAGGCCTCCCGGTTCCTATCCGGGACCCAAGCACCGTGACCGAAGCCCAGCTGGACAAATGGGCTGTCGAGCACAACCGTTTCGCCCGGGAGCGGGCGCACATTCCCCTCCCGAGGAGACAACTCCCGTGGTCCGGCCCGGGCGCCTCATCATCTTTGCCAAGCTACTCGAAGGGGGTCTTCGTTTTCCCTCGCTCCCCGTTTGTGGGGGAGGTGCTAGACCTCTTCGGCTTGGAGATTCAAGCAACTTACCCTCAACGAGCATGATCCGGCTGGCCATCTTCGAGTGGGCCTTCCGGATGGAAGGGGCGGTGCCCCGTGCTAGGGCCTTCGCCGCAACTCATCGAGCTACTCGGCGACCTTTGCCGAGCCCACTTAGAGACCATATGTGGCTGAGCTTCATGGGTGTGGCTCTTCGTCCTCGCGACGGCATGGAGCATGTGGTGCCTCGCGAAGGCCTACAAACCTCATTGGGGCAAGACCATGGTGCACAAATGGTTTTATTATGACCAAGAGGCCAACTGCAACCTGCACTCTCTTCGTACGGAGATCAGCTATATTGGTCTTCCGGACATTACGGTGGATGCCACCGTGCGAGTCGTATTGACCTGCTACGGCGCATCGCTCGGAAGGCTTCCATGAGGGACTTGTGCGAGGAATACCTTACAGCGGGCATTGCACCCCTTCGACAAGACCGGGGTTCTCGTATTCACCCTCAACGCAGCCAGCCAACCCCCGACCTTCGATGTTAGCCTTTTTCCCGGTGAGTGTTTCGAAGGGCTCTTCGTTTTTCATTTACATGTATTGCCCCCCCTTTTTACTAAAACTTGCCCATTATGACACTTCTTCCGGAGCTAACTCTCGAGGAAATCGAAGAGCGCTCGTACTACCTTCTTGGTGGGGTGAAAGCCGACGAGCCGGCACGCATAGAGGCATGCGGACAAACAAGCCGTCCGAACCGGGCATATCTTTTGAAACACCCGGGTGCCGTTTTGCCTCCGCGGGTGGTTGCACCGAAGGGAGGACGACGCAAGCGGAGGAGCTTCGTTCCGCTTGTTCCCGATGACGATGAGAGCGACGAAGAGGCCGCCAACACTTCGCTACGGAAGATGAGGCTGCCCCGGTGACGTGAGCGGCCCACCACGAAGGGCAGCCCCCAAGCGCCGCGCAAAGCGCGTAAAGATTCGGTACTCCAAGACCGTTCTTTCTACTCGTCAACGAAGGGGATGGTGGTGACGCCGACAACGAAGAAGAAGTTGCAGCACCCGCTAGTGGAACTTCGGTTTCTCCGCTGCAGTCCGCCTTCGCGGCCGCTTATCGGACAGCCTCCGCCGGCTGCCACTCGGCCGGTGAAACCGAAGAGGCCCCTGCCGCTCCCAACATGGGGTTTGGAGTTGGCTCATTAAACTTCAACTATCCCAACTCGTCCTCCTCCGAGGATGAAGACGACGAAGGTCGAGACGAAGGGCCACACTCGGTGGAAAGAAATGAAGCCAGCACTCCAGTCTCTGCTGGTAGGGAGCTTGGGGCCTCGCCTTCGCCTCGGCCCCGAGCTATTGATGATCATGTTGACCGACGCGTCACTCGCGCGCAAGGTGAGGGGACATCGGCTCCCTCCTTCGCTGCCGGCAGCGAAGACGACACTCATAACGAAGGTGCCCCGAGCCACGGAGCTGGGAAGGGTTTCATGGGGGTGCTTCCTCGCGGGATAGCCCCTCATAACATTGGGTCATTCTTTCAGCCCAACGATTTTGAGGATGGCACTTCTGCTTGCCAAGGGCTTGAGTATGCGGGGCTCATGCTCGATCTATGCCGAACAGACCGCAGTCCGCAAGGTGTGGATGAGAAGGAGCTTCGGAAAACCTGTTCCGCACCACCATGAAGGTATTTTTTAGTTATTTTCGCTAAAAAACAAATGGTTGATATTTCCTTCGCTTAGCGATTTCTTTATTTTGACAGGGGCGCTACTTGCTCGCCAACTGTCCAAGCTTTCACCTGCTACGGAGGTTGCTGCTTTGAATGAGCGCCTTCGTGCTTCGAGATGATGCTCGCGCCGGGAGTAGACGAAGTACAACAAGCTATTGCGCGAACACGAAGACTTGCGGAAGGCCTCCTCGGAGCATGCGGTGGCTCTTGAGCGAAGGATCGACGAATTGGGCCAAGAGCTCTACAACGCCAAGGCCACGATCAACACCCGGCGCGAAGCTTTGGCGATGGGCGAGCAAAGCATGCCGGCAACGGAGTCCCTTGGCCAAAAGAACTGGGAACTTATGAACCGGTTTCGGGACTTCTTGTCATCGCTGGGCGTTGTTTGTCCTGAACCCACCCATGAGGAAGGGGATGGCCTTGCCGGCCTTCGTTGGATGTCTTCGGGCTGGCTGCCGCGAAGACCGCTTAGATTCGGTGGGGCCACCATTGCGCCCGCGTAGCTTGGACAGCTGCCTTTCGGGTTGTTAAGTCCATCTGCACCTTCTCCTCCAGACATGTCAAGGAGGGCGCAAGAGAACTTCGCGAGCTGTGCGGCGCGGACTATGCCGCCTTCAAGGAAGCCCAAGCCGACGTGGCTGTTGCGGACCGATACTTCGGTCGCGAGTTTTAGGCATCCTCGGGGTTGGAGTTAGCCCGCTCCGCTGCGCTGGAGGCAGCAAACGCCGAGCTTGGTCGCGGTGGTGGCCCAACGACCGAGGCCGGGCCCTCCCGTGCTGCTGCGAATGAACAAGTTGGGGAGCCGGTCGATCCCGAAGGCATGCCCGAGGCTGGCCACGAAGGCGAGGGTCCTCGACCCAACAGCCCTTCTTCGCGGCCTCGGGTGTGAATCTTGCCTTAGTTTCTTAGTTTTTTCTTTTCGTTGTTATGTAATCACCTTCGTAAGCGTTTAGCGCTCCGAAGGTACCCTTTGTACCTAGGTCTTTTGGTAATATATCAATCATTTCACCCCACTTGTGTTGTTAGGAATTTTCTACCTTCGCGAGAACGGACGAGATTCCGGAGGGAGCTATCATTGAGGACGCTCTTCCGTACCGATTGTTAATTCCAGGGGATTCCGAAGCCCCTGGTCCTTTTTGGGTTAGCGGTACTCTCCTTCGTAGATGGAAGCGAGATAACCCGGAGGGAACACTTATCGAATTCGCGACCTTCGTTAACGAGCGAAATGGCAAAATCAAGGCTGCTTTTCCTAAGGTCACCCCGGAGGAGCATGCTGCTCGTCGCGCTAAACGCGAGCGCCTTTGGGCGTCTTTGGGACAAGCACCGGAAGCTATGGTCAAGACGGAGCCCATAGATATTTCGAGTGATAGTGACTCCGATCCTGTGGATGCTGAGGCCCTTCGAGCTCGTGCCTCTTCGGCCGAGGGTCGTGCTTCCATCGCTGCGGATTTGGCTAGGCGCCAAAAGGAACTTGAAGATATGGAGGCTGCAATCGCTCGCAGCCGTTCTCATTTATCGAGCTAGAAGCCGAGCGCTCATACTTAGAATGTGAATGTAATTTACAGTTGTAATTCACGAAGGGGCCTTCGGGCCCCTCTTTCTGTCATACTTGAATAAAATGGTTCTTTCATTTGTGCACATTTTATTGTCTAAGATGGGGTTTCCATACTTAGCCTTCTCGGTGTTACTTTTCTCGAGGCATTAGGCCGTAGTTGCCTAGCATCGAAGTCATGGGGGTTTCCCGAGTGCTTCGGGTTCCAAGTTGGGGTTTCCAATCATGGACTTCTTGGATGGAACTTTCCAAGGCATTGAGCCGTAGTTGCTCGAGCATCGAAGTCATGGGGGTTTCCCGGTGCTTTGGGTTCCAAGTTGGGGTTTTCAATCATGGACTTCTTGGATGGAACTTTCCAAGGCATTGAGCCGTAGTTGCTCAAGCATCGAAGTCATGGGGGTTTCCCGGTGCTTCGGGTTCCAAGTTGGGGTTTCCAATCATGGACTTCTTGGATGGAACTTTCCAAGGCATTGAGCCGTAGTTGCTCGGCATCAAGGCGTTAGGGTTTCTAAGCACCTTGGTTTTATATGTTAAAGCATGCATGCGAATCGATCGAGTGATTAAAGCAACTTTTTTCATTGATAGCAGATATGTACAAATCGACGTCCTTTGCACAACACCCAAAACTCGACTCTAAACGAAGACTGCTAAGGACTCTCGGACGACAGACCCCTAGACCTAGACATCTTTGCATAGGACTTGCCTTGCAACAAAAAACTCATGAACTTGTAACCTAAGGACTCGGTCGTGCAAAAAGGACAGGGGACCATACCTTAGACTTAAACAAAAGAGCGGCAACATACTCGAAGACATGCTTCGTAATTGTCATAGACCACCAAAACAAGCGACTTAGCCAACATGAGAGAGGACATCTTCCCTTGTTCGCGGAAGAGCCTTATATGTAGAATTTCTTGAGAGTATCGGCATTGAAGGTGTGTGGTATGGGAGTTCCATCGAGCTCGAGCGAGATGATATGCTCCTTGGCGAATGGACTTGTCAACGACGAAGGGCCCTAGCCACTTGGTGTTCAACTTGGTTACATGTACCGGGTTTCTCCTCAAGACAAGATCCCCGGGCAAGAACTCTCTTGGATGCACCTTGGAATTATAAGACTTTTCCATAGAAGCAATATACTTGTGTAGATTAGCTACGGCCTGCAAGCGTGTTTCTTCGAGGAGGTCTTTGGAGACATCTTCATCATCTGCTGGAGGCCTTGTGGTTCGAAAGGAACCTGTTTGAATTTCCTCGGAGGTTACCGCCTCGGCTCCGTAAAGCGGCTTGAAGGGTGAGAAACCAGTTGGTCTTGTAGCGGTTGTTACGATAGACCACGGGACATTGGGTAGGACCTCGGCCCATTTTCCTTTGGGAAGACCAACTAGGGCCTTCGAGATTGCTTGTGAACACATTACCATTCATCCGTTCAACAGCCCCGTTTGCCCTTGGATTAGTCACTGAGATTTCACATTTCTTGACTCCAATACTAAGGCGAGTACTCTCGGAATTCCAGTCCTTCGAACTGCTTGCCATTGTCCACTTGTAATTTCTACCGGTACCCCAAAGCGGCACACCACATTCTTCCGGAAGAACTTTCGTACATTCTTAGCTGTGATCTGTACCAACGGTTCAGCTTCGACCCACTTAGAGAAGTACTCAACTGCCACTACCGCAAACCGAAAGCCCCCTGGTGCTGCTGGAAGCTCCCCAACAATATCGATGCCCCACCTTGCTAGCGGCCGGACCGGTGGTATTGGCTGTAACACGGTGGCTGGCAAATGCGATTGCCTTCCCATCCATTGACATCCTGAGCAGACTCTCACCAAGTCCTCTGCATCCCTTATGGCTGTTGGCCGGTAGAAGCCTTGTCTGAAAGCTTTTGCAACCAAAGCCCTTGGAGCTATGTGGGAAGAACAAGATCCTTCGTGAATTTCCCGCAAGAGTCGTATTCCTTCTTGCTGACTAAGACACTTCAGCAATGGTGCACAAACTCCTCCTTTGTACAGCACTCCTTCGATCAGAACATAGCCCCTTGCTCTATGCTGCATTCGCTGCTCCTCCAATCTGTTATTTGGCGTGTATCTTTTCTCGATGAAGGCCCTTATCGGGGCGCGCCAATCTTCCGAGACCAAGGCCAGGACTTTCTTGGTTTGATTGCTGATGGTGGCGGCTTCGATGAAGCGTTTCGTGCAACACGTCCGGCTGCAAAGGACCTTGTCCCGCAGCTGCTTTGGCAAGCAAGTCAGCCTCTTTGTTTTCTGTCCTTCGTATGTTTCTGACCTCGAATCCTACAAAGAACTTATCCATCTCTCCGACCTTGTGAGCATACGCAATCATTTCTAGATCAAGCGTTCCGTAACCCTTCGCTAAGCTGTTCTGCTGCTAGCTGTGAATCGCAATACAGGACAAGTTTTTGTGCTCCCAACACCCTTGCCTGCCTTAGGCCCAAGAGGATGCCTTCGTATTCAGCTGCATTGTTGGTGGTCCGAAAAGCCAATTTGGCCGAGTATCTTAGTGTTTGCCCACTGGGAGATGTGATGATAGCGGCACGGCCGGCACCGGAGACCCCCATGCTCCATCCGTGTAGACTGTCCAGATTGGGTCCTCCGGTTCACCTCGACTGTCGGCCTCCGAGTTGCCGTTAGGGGTCCATTCAACCAAGAGCTGAGCTAACACATCCGATTGGATAGCTTTTCTTGCGACGAAGGTTAAATCATATTGTCCCAATTCGGCTGCCCACTTCAACACTTTGTTGGATGCCTTGTCCGATTTTAGCGCATCTCTTAGGGGGTACTTCGTAGGCACCAAAATAGGATGATCATCGAAGTACCTTCGTAGCTTGCGTGACGCCATCAGGACGGCATACAAGAGCTTTTCAATAATTCCATATCCGCACCTGGCCCCGGCGAGTGTTTCCGAGACATAGTAAACTGGCAGCTGCTTTGCCTCCTGCTCTTTGGTCTGATATACAAGGACCCCACTAACAGCCTTCGGGGCTGCTGCGATATAGAGGAGGAGGGGAACCTTGGGTGGCGGTGGTTTCAAGGTGGTCAGCTCCACTAAGTACTGCTTGAGCTGTTCAAAGGCTACTTGATGCTCCTCTGTCCACTTGAAAACCCGCGGCCCCCTTAGTATTTCAAAGAATGGCATGCTTCGTTCCGCTAGTTTAGAGATAAACCTACTCAAAGCCACAACCCTTCCGAGTAAACTTTTGCACCTCCCTTATGGACTTTGGTGGTTCCATATCCAGAATCGCCTTGATTTTTGTTGGATTAGGGTCGATGCCGACTTCGGACACCATGTATCCCAACAGCTTCCCTGCCTTGACTCCAAACATGCACTTGGCTGGGTTTAGCTTCATGCCCACTCTTCCGAGGTTTGCGAAGGTCTCGGCTAGGTCTTTCACATGGTCTTGTTCAGCAACACTCTTGATTACAATGTCATCTATGTATGCCGCTGCATTGCGACCCAACTGATCACCAAGGGTAGCCTTGACGGTTCGGGAAAACGTAGCCCCAGCATTTTTAAGCCCGAAGGGCATTCGATTGTAGCGAGTATGTTCCTCCGGGTATCCGGAAGGCCGTCGGAGGTTGATCTTCGGTTGCTAGCCGGACTTGATGAAAACCTGAGTAACCATCGAGGAAACTCATCAACGCAGCACCAGTCGTGGTATCAACTAGCTGATCTATCCTTGCCAATGGGAAATCATCCTTCGGGCAAAACTTGTTAAGAGTAGTGAAGTCAATGCACATTCGCCACTGTCCGTTTGGCTTTTTCACTAAGACAGGATTGGCTAGCCACGTGGTTCGGTCAATGGGGCGCACTACCTCCGCATCTAGCAGCTTCTGAACCTCTGCTTTGAGAATGGCAATTTTTTCTTCTGTCCAATCCCTCATGCGCTGCTTTATGGGCCTTACCTTCGGGTCTACGTCCAGCTCTGTGCACAGCTACACTCTTGTCAATCCCGGGGATATCCTTTGATGACCAAGCAAAGACATCAGCATTGTTTCTTAAAAACCGAAGGAGCTCCGTTTCTCTTTCCGGAGATAACCCACATCCGATCCAAACGAGTCCGATCGGGGCGATCCGGACACAACACCACCTCCTTCGTGCCTTCCTGCGGCTGTACCTTTGGCATGTACTTAGGCGCGGCGGGAAGTTCCACAGGACCAGGAGTACCTTCGTTTTTGCCAATGACATTAATGTGACGCTGCCCTGGGGCCATGTCGATTTCCAACCTCCTGGCCTCGGCCTGATCTCCATATACCGTGATGACCCCCTCCGGTCCTGGTATCTTCATACGAGAGATAACCATGATGAATGATGGCCAGAAACTTGTT
This sequence comes from Chloris gayana, assembly GCA_031894775.1. Lineage (NCBI taxonomy): Eukaryota > Viridiplantae > Streptophyta > Magnoliopsida > Poales > Poaceae > Chloris > Chloris gayana. The sequence goes on along the minus strand of JAUNZO010005062.1, from coordinate 174,385 downwards.
GATGACCCTTCGTCCTAGCAACACATTGTACGGATACACCATGTCGACTACGTCAAACCCGATGTCCTCGGTCCGATCGCCCCCTTGTCCATTGGAGCCGAGAGAATGAAACCTTCAATGTGATACATCCTAAGGGGTGAATGGGCTGTCCCCCGAAGCCTTGCGGGGGTGTACGAAGGTTGCAAGTCCGCCTGAGTGAATCCCATTTTCTCCAAGGTATTCCATAGTAACACATCTGCTGAACTGCCTCCGTCAATTAGAACTTTATGCACATCGAAGCCATGAATATTGACCCTCATAACGAAGGCATCATCGTGCGGATAAATCATTGGCCTGAAGTCAGCTGCTGAGAAGGCGATCGGCACGTCCATCCATTTATGAAGTCCAAGCGGCGGACAAGCGGCTACGTGGGACACCTGCTCGATGTATTCTCTGCGTTGTCTCTTGGATGGAAAATCTCTGCTATTTCCTCCGGTGATCATGAGGATCGTTCCCTTGGACGCTTGACTACATGCGTATTGAGCTGGTTCTCGCCACTGGGACTTGTTGCACCACCCTTGGCCCCGACCGATGCATGTCCGGGGTTACGCTCGCCGGAGAGACGGACGATGCCTGCTCGAGTTGCACTGGTGATGAATAATGAGCTGGCTGTGCAGCCCCGTAGGATGAAGCATACATTGGTGGGACGTAAGGCATGTGAAACGGCAAAGGCGGTGGTGGTGGCAATGCCTGCGAAGGTGGCGCATAATGACTAGTGTGCATCACGGAGCGAGGGCCTTCGTTTTGCCCCTTCTGTCTTGCCGCGCACATTGCCTTGATTTCTTCACAATTGTTAGTCGTGTGATTTGCTCCTGACCCATGAAAATAACAGAAGAAACCTTGGGGCCTGTTCCCTGAGAAATTCCTGCCTCGGCCTCTGCCTCGGCCTCCTCCTCTGTTACCACCGATTGCGAAGGCCCCTGTGTTTGTTGCGAGAGGATAACTTTCTTGCTGCGGAAAGTCCTGCTCTACATTATATACATTCCTCGACATCTTGTGCTGATTCCCTTCGTGCCGGAATTCATCCGGACGCTTCTCCCCCTTCGGTCGGACTCGTTGACGCCAACCTGCCCTGGCGTTTTGTATATCTTCCTCGACCCTTACTTGTCCTTCCAATATTCGAAGAAGATGATCCGGAGTTTGAGGTCTTTTTCCCCGATTCTCCTTCGTGCTTCACGGATATGAAGGCCCCTTGCCACGAATTCTATGACGATGGGTTCTAGTACATCGGCCACCGGCACTTCGAATGCATAAACCTTTTGGTGAACTGTGCCAATGTTTCCCCTTCTCTTTGACAACACGCGGCCGGATCTCCGTTGTTCAACTCTTTCGGATGAGATCCACGAAAGTGCACCGACAGAGCTTTTTTTAGCTGTCCCCAAGAGCTGATGGATCCAGTGGCAGCCTTGAATACCATGTGCTTGCTATGCCTTCCAATGCTAACGGTAGCGCCCTGGCTTTGATGGCATCTCCTCCACCAGCAGATTCAACCGCTGTCTCATATTGAATGAAGAACTCTTTTGGGTCGGTCGTTCCTCCGTATACCGGGAGCTTCACTCTAGCCGACCTATGTGGCCAAACCGCCGTTTGCAATTCCCAAGTTAATGGCAACGAAGGATCTACCTCAACCTCCTGGCCCGGGCCCGGAACCACAGGAATAGCATTGTGCCTTTGTAACGGGTCCTCCCGCGGCTGCATCATTTGCCCGAGCCCTTGGTTCTGTGAAGACAACTCCTGAAAGGCTTCGTGAGCTGGGGCCCTTCGTTCCGGCATATTTGCTCTCTTGAGAACCTCCAGTTGCTTTGTCAACAACTCCTACGTTTTTATCACAGCTGTGACACCCCGTGTCACAAATTCACGATGTTACTGTGCTAAAAGGAGATTTGCATGTACAAAACAAAAATCAGTTGGCTAAGCACATGAAATAATGGGTTAAGGTCCTATTAGGGTTTTTAATGGTCCAAAACCCTAGCTAGTGAGATCTTCAGTAGTTTCCATGGTGGTGACCCCAAATTTTTGCACAATCTGGTAGAGCACATCAAGACATGAATTTAGGATATTTTTCCCAAATTTTTGGAGCAGCACAAATTCCTAGGAAATTCCAACTCTAAGCAGAAATAGCATTTGTTCAACAATTTTTATAAATTTTTACATTTCGAATTTGAACTTCGGCCTATAAGGAAAATTGTTCCACATAATCCCAAGAACCCACAGAAAATTTGGTTTGCAAAAACCCCAAACGAATCAAATTCTATGAGCAAATTACAGAAGGGGTATTCCAGTGGCAAAACAGTAATTAGTCGCGAATATTGTTTGAACAGAGGCGGCACAGTGGCCGGGGCCACCGTCAGCGGAGCTCGCCGCCGGTGCCCATGCCGGTTAGGCGGCGCCCGTCCTTCCTCCGCTGTGCACCTCCACGCGTCAAGCATCGCGCCCTTCCTTCGCACAGAAGCTTGCCCGCGCGGCCGTCGATGGCGGGGAGAGGATTCGCCATGGCCGCCGCCCGAACCATTTCCCCGTGCGCCGCCCCCTCCGCATTTCAACGCCCCACATTTGCGCGCAAGTACCTCGCCAAGTTCCTGAGTAGCTCTAACCCCGAGTCCCCAACCCTCTCCTCTACTGCGTGAGCACCAATCGCCAAAAATCCGCAAAGAACTCCGTTTCCACCATGAACGCCGGCGAGCTCGATTGAGCGGTGCTCAGGTGAGCTCATGTCACGCCTCTGCCTCCGGAAGGTGTGCCAGAACCTAACGGACCTCCCTGCTCCTTCCCGGGTCCAACCGAGTCCGATCGGAGAAGAAAATCCCATCTTCATCGCCGCCGGTCACCGCGCCTCTGCCACCCCTCCGACGAGCTGCTACCTCCCGGGCCCCTCCTCCTTCTTCGACCCCGTGCCGAGCTTCCCCTCGAGCAGGTGACGCTCTCAGCCTTGGCCGCCCCTCCTCTCGTGCAGTGGCGAGCACGAGCTCCCACGCCGGAGATTATCGTCTCCGCCATTGCCGTCGCGAGCTACGCTCCGTTCACCCTCCCGCCTCGCCACCCCAACCAAACGGTGCGCCGTCGAAAACCGTGCACAGGCGGCCAAGCCCGGCCCCTGCGGCGAGCCCTAGCGCGTCGCCGGCGAGCCCCGCCGCCGCTCCGGCAAGCCTCCCCGCGCGCGACACTTAGCTAAAATTTTGAATCGTGCTGAAACTTCGTAAAAGTCAAGGATTTTGGAAAAATCATAACTTGAGATTTACGCCACGGATTTGAACGATTCAAAGTGCATTGGAAAGTTTGTAACCTGTACTTCAATATGGAATACATGAACACCTATGGTTATATAGTAAAATTTAATTTTTGAGCAAGATGAAAAGGCTATCATGACCACGCTGCTTAACAAGATTGCATTTTGAAAATGATGTAACTTCTAGACCCCGGATCCAAACTTCTTGAGCAAGGGCTCTTTGGAAAGTAGATGACTTGTACTTTAACGTGGTAACATAATCCAAGTACTTCATATGTAGAAAAATAAAGATACAAGTACTCTAAGATGCTAATCTGTTATGCCCGCGTGACAACTTGACGTTTTTGAAATTCAATAACTTTTTATATACAGATCCAAATAAAACAAATATACGTTCGTTGTAAACCGTGAACTACGTACTTTACATGGCCCAACATGATTCACCCAAGTTCTATAGCGAAATATTAAGATTTGAACACCTTAAGAGGGCTTCACAGTCAGCCTGTCAGCCCAGACTTAGCTAAACAAAATGGCTGAGAATTTGCTAAGATCAAACCTGCCTTTTTCCTTTTCTGTTATGGCTAAATACTTTTCACACTTACATGGTACAATTAAGCATGTCATGATCACGTTTATCTTTTGGGCAAGAACAGTCATTCATTGTGTATAATGGGTTGTATTAAATTTACATAAAATGACAATGGTGCTCAATATTTAGAGAGGTGATGAGAGCTTTACCCTAAGACATGAGCATCAACCTTTTTCACATTATTTAATGAAGACAAAAATTGGTAATGATTATACCAGGGAATGTAATAAAATGATTCACTCCAACATTGGGTCACATGATTATTGTTGTAAAACCACAACGCCAAACGTCATCATATGATTATGCTTAGCCATATAAACATTTCCTTCCGCTTGTTTGAAATCATGAGGCCTATCCTATTATTTTGATCTAACAATCAGCAGGTTCAATTATACTAAATGATGAGAAAATTTCCTAATTAGAAGGTTGTCCCCATGAAATAAACCACACATACCAACATCATGACCATGTCATCACGATTCGAGAACATGTTTAATTTATGCAAACGTTTCGTTACATTATATTATTGAGAAAGTTCCATGAACTATAGAAATATGAAGTCATCCATTGCTCATACATTACATATGCATTCATATAGGAACCCCGACCGGAGCTGAAGATCAAGGAGGGCACCAACTTGAAGTGAGCGAGTTCGAGTGTGCTAACTACGAACCGAATCAAGGCAAGCCCCGGAGCATGACCTATGTTTTAAAGTTCTCTTTATTTTCACATACGTCTATGATGTATTGTGCATTTACGTTTAGGAGTTGCTCGGAAACCTAGTTGCACTAGATTCCTGTATCCTGTGGTCTTGGTTAAGTATAATCCTAATCGCTAGTGCTATGCTCAATAATTTCATCGGTAGCAACACCGAGTGATTTGGAGATCACCCGGTCTAGGGATTAAATTTTGGTTACCCTCACATGATTAATTGGAGACCGTACGGGGAAGAGCATGTGTAGGATGCGGTGACAAGGTTGGCCCTTGTTCGCCATAGCCCCGTATGTGTCGGTCAAGGACCGTTCGTTGTGACTCCGCGAGCAAGTATTGAGTTGTGTACCAAATGCATACCTTCGTATGGGAGTTGGTAAACTGATGTAACTTGAGAGTCGTAGTGTTGGACGGTCTCTCCACCCTTTGTGCAAAGTGTTGGTCACGGTGGATGCACGGGTTTGTGAGTAGATGGAGGGTGTGTTATTACCCTTGGACCCGACGCTACTGTGGTTGCATGTGGAATGCACACTCGGAGGGCGGACCCGGCTCATATCTATGATAATCTTGTGAAAGGTGGCCATACGTGTTCTTAAATGATGCGTATGTCGTGCATTTGGGTTTCCCCTGCAGGGTGTAAATCGATATATATCGCCGTCCCTCGCGGTGATGAGTACCACTTGTCTCGAGCAGATTGCATCGTAGTAATAAGAGAATATGATGATTAAGCTTGCTGTTTTTGAATATTAAATTCATGTATTGCAACCATGCTTGTTAGTCTTGCTCACAAAAATTTACGATTATGTTTCCACCCTCTTAACTTGGTTAAAATATGAGTTAGACAAATGCTTTAAGTGCTGTTTTTGCAAGTTCCCGCAAGCCAGGTCAAGCCCCCTGCATGTTAGGGTCGGTTCTTAGAACCATTTTTGGCGGGTAAGCCTTGCGGAGTATATTAGATACTCAGGGTTTGTGTTGAAACTATTTTCAGGATTCCCGCAGCCCGATTATTGTGATTGCTGCGGGAAGTATGTGTGTCAAGGCGAGGAACCTCGGGAGTGGACCGTGGAGTGGGTTCCCGCTTCACCGACTCAAGAGTGAGACCATGCCGTATGGGCTGGCGTGGTCCTCCTAGTTAAGCTATATATATATGTACCGTCGAGATGTTTACGCTTCCGCAAAGACATTATCAAGTATTGTAAAACAACACTACACTTATGTATTGTAATCTGAAATTCGAACAATGGCTTGTAATAATTAAGAGATTATGTATGAAACTTGTTGCTCAAGTAGTTTCCCTATGTAATAAAATGATGAATTTATCCCTGATGTATGTGCAATGTACGTTCGCTTCGTCGAATGTCTCCCGATACGATCCTGTTCGACAATCCCTCTCGCTTCGCGAGGTAGGGGTGTCACAGCTGGTATCGGAGTCGTGTCGGGATATGCCATACACTACGGCTCATTCTAAAAATCACGAACACATTTATACGGTGAGGAACGATCTAGAAAGCCCAATTAAGGTCTATAATAGAAGTAGTTGTGGCAAACTAACCCTGGGTTATGCTTGTTTAAATTTTTGCAACTACGGCCCGGCCCAGGTATGTTTGCAATTTAAATTAGCGCTCCGTGCCCGCGGAAGTAATAATACGGGACAATGTTGGCTCGTGGCAATCCACGGGGTGGTTCTTTCTATGAACCGTTACTATGAGAAAGATGATGATGATGAGGAAGTTGATGAGATTGTGGAATATTTGTTTTCATAGTTTCTTTTGAATTTGATGTAATGTTTCTGGAATGGTCTTCTGCAGGTATGCTAATCACGAAACATAGACCGTGTAGTTTCCGTGATGAGATCGTGTGTGTGTTGCCACAAAAACGAGTGGTCGGGTATATACACCGATCACGCTCTTTTGTTTGGAAAGGACGTAGGTCAAACGACATTCCATGTTATCATTCATGCCATGCATAACATTTACATAATGCGCTTGATCAAGAATGTGCTCATGAACCACTCACAAAAATTTCAAAAACCATACGTACTAGTAATCTGAAATCGGGCAGAAAAATTCACCCGATCGGTACCGAAAACCCTAACCGACTATTGCTTTCACGAAAACGGGCGTAACTTTCAAATCGTTCACTCAAACGAAACGATAAAATAAAATCCGGAAAGCTTATGACGTGTACCATCACACTGTCATAATAACCAGAATAAAAGTGGAATGGAAGTAAGTACAAATGTCTTACCCGAAACCCTGGCAAAAGATTGCCCGATTTTGCCGAATCGCCGGATTGGCAGATTCGGGTGCCTCACGAAAATCGCGATAACTTTTGCATTACTTGTCCAAATAAAATGATCTACCCCATTCTGGAAAGCTCGTGTTATGCCCCACATTTCATCTAATGTCAAGTTGGCAAGGAAAATTTGTTAAGTCGGTCAAATAAGCAAAAACAGAGAGCCAATTTTGAGTTCCCGGCGTTTCCAGAAAACCTTGGCAGAAAACCGTCGAGCCGGAAATCGCCGTATCTTTTGATCCGCTTAATATTTTTTCGTGTTTTAGGATGCGTTGGAAAGCTTAGGAAATTCTCTAGCATCTGGTCCTAAATTCTGGTAAATTTTACTGTACAAACAGAGACGAAATTGGGGGAAAACAGAGGGGGTTCAGAACCGGTTACGTTGTAAATGATGTTAGCTTCATTCTGTTTTTCAGTATATTACTTTGAGCTTTTATTTACCTAAATTGTTGATAATAATGCTGCTTAAAATGTATCCCTAACCATGATCTATAGATGGATGCGAGGCAACTCCTGACTGAAAGAAATCAGCTGAGGTCTGAGGTGGAAGACCTCACCGATCGTCTCACCGACGTCACGGACGACTACTACTCAGCAAAAGAGGAGAACAAGCAGCTGACCGCCCGTATCACCGAGCTGGAGCAGGAAAATGCTGCCCTGACTGCACGTATCAAGGAGGTGCAGGATGACCTTATCTTCAGCGATAACCTACGTGTCGTTGCGGATAGGGCAAAAGAAAGGGCTGAGCAGGAAAAGGCGGAACATGAGCAGATGGCTACGTTCTGTGATGAGGAACGGATTGAGGCGCTGAATGAGCTAAATGCAGCTAAGACATCTATTGCTCAGAAGGATGAGACCATCCACTCCCAGCAGGCCACCATGCAATTCCTGCATGGACAGCTTCAGACCGCACAGACCAACATGGACCAGCTGTTCACGGAGATAGGGAATCTCCAGCACCAGTTGGCCGAGTTACAGCAGCACCACCAGGCGTTGCTGGCAGCTCATTGGAATCTGTTGCAGCCACCACCACCGGAGAACAACGGGGACGACGCTGCTAGCGATGCTTCCGATGTGAACAACCCGGAAGACACCGACAGCGATGCCTAGGCTGCTAACTAGTGTTAAGAAAGAAACTTGTAAAATTAATGGTAGTGTACTAAAGAACAAGAACTAGTGGCTTGTACGTACGTAAGGACGTAGTGGTCGCTGTGTTTTGGGTAGGTTGACAGCATAGGAGGTATGGATGACTAGCTAGGCCCGGACAATCCTGGACGTGTAACCCCGCGCTAAGAAGTGTTAATATCACGCGCTTTTGTGTACAAATGGGTTGCACCTCGAAATATATATGGAACACTAAGCTTATGTTTAATGAATATATGTCTCGTTCCGTCAAAATTCAGAATCGTAAGGAAATTTTACTAAGTATGAATGGTCTGAAATTGTGAGCAAAAATTTCTGGTTCTATCAATTTCAGATCATGGAAATTAATCTCTCAGGTTTATGCAATCTAAAAATTTTCATACCGAAACTTTTACTCCATCAATTTCAGCACCTGATGAAATTTTCCTCCTATGGATTGCATTCTGAAATTCATGTCCATATCATGCCCCTTAATTATTATCATTGTCTATGGCTCCGAAATGCTGAGACTAATGGTGTAATTAAATTGTGTGGCAGATGGTGAACACTCGTCGCACGGTGGATCCTTCGGGGAGGGTGCTTCGTCGCAGCCACCTCCTCCACCACCGTTGACTGCTGTGGAGCAACTCGTCCAGAATCAGAACGAGATGTTTCGGCTGTTCCTGGCAAGCCAGAACAATAATGCCCAGGCAGCAGCTCCTCCACCGCAGCCCCGTCCCACCTCTTATGGGGATTTCTGGGCGACTCAACCGCCGTCTTTCTCGGAAGCAAAGGACCCCCTGGAAGCAGATAATTTTCTGCGTATTGTGGAGTCCAAGTTTGCTCTTCTGAATTGCACCGAGCACCATGTTGGTATTTCTTACGTCACGAATAAATCCGCAAGCGCACGGAATACCGTTGTAGCACTTCACCCGGGAGTATTCCAAGGTATCGTATTTATATCCGCAGGGAACAGAGTATTTCTGCAACAAGGTTAGTTTACCCAAGGACAACCAAGACAACGTAGCAAAATAGGGTCGAGAGGGTGACTCTTATCTATTTATCCTTTAAAGGTAGACGAACGCAAGCTAGACTTGTTTACTTCGGGCACCGTCTTAGGCTTGGTCTGCCAAGCCACTCCGATCTCGAAAGCTCTACTATGTACCCGAACATGGAGGGTTCCTTTGGATGACAGGGCTGTCACTTCCTGCCACCTACCTCTACAAACCGTGGGGCACACAGCAAACAAAGGCGATCTCCGGCCTAGACACCACGTCTATGCTATTGACCACTACTCTAGCCTCGGCCTAGAGCTGAGTTCGAAAGCTAGAGTACTTCTTGCGAAGCGATGATCCCGTAAACTAGTATAACAAGAATTACGTCTAACACAAAGATATGTCACGATAGATAAGTAGATCACCACGTATAAATCACCAAAGAAGAGTGTTTACACGCCAAGGTAAAAGAAAAGGAAATACTACTCCACTTTGCAAAAAGGGAGGAACACTCCTTCCTCTTCCTTGCCCTCTCTCCTATTCTACTAAGATACAAGAGGCCCTTGGCCTAAGGATGAGAGTTTTGTCTTGTATCTTGATGTTGGTGGTGTGTTGAGAGAGGGGGTGTAGCCCTTTATTTATAGCCTTGGAAGGTCGGCAACTTGGAGGCGGTTCCAGGACGTCGGTGGCATTAATTGCAGGTGGAACCGACCTCCGGACGTCGGTGACAAACCGCCAGAGAAAGATGGGCCGGGGGGCCCACTGTCGGTTCGGCCGAACCCACTAGGGTGGTTCGGCCGAGCCGCCTGGACTCCCCTGGGCTTGATTCTTCTCTCGGTGCCTTCCATCGGCTGTGTACTTGGCCCAATCCACTTGCTTGGTTTGATGTTGAGGCTCTGTTTTGTGGTTTTGGGCTTTTGGACTATATTCTTTAGTCCGGGGAAAATCCGTCGATTGCAAAGTCCATGTTTCGTGCATGTTTTCCCCTGTTTTCATATGAATTGCACTGCATTCATAATTTCACCAAGACTAGTGGAATTTGTTAGAAATAATCCCTATGTCTATTCTTGGTGATGGTGTTTGATTCAAAAAGATGCAACATGTTGACGGTAAAATTGGACCATAAGGACCGTCAACAAGACCCCCACACTTAGCTCTTTGCTCGTCCTCGAGTAAAGGTGGGAGCGTAAGTTGAGAGATCTCTCCCCTTAGAGACCTGCACACATGTTATTACAAGCCACACCGTTTTACTTGTGAACATGACGGTGGCTAACATGCATTCTTGGATGATTGATAAGTGGAACAGCTCATGACTCAAGTCACTATACTTTTGCTCACTAAGCACCTTGGGTTTTTGAAAGTTTTGAAAATAAACAACATGACTCCCGCTCCTCTTCGATTCTCTTGAATCGCTCAAAAAGTGTTTTCCTCACCAAGGCATTGTGTTGCCTCTCTTTTTCCTACTTCTTAGGCTTGTATGTGGAGCTCGGTAGGGAATGAGAGAGGCATACTTGTATCACAAATATTGCTAAGCCAAAAGAAAGGATCCATGGAGAAGCCAAGTCATGTAACCTTGATCAAGAAGTGCGTGTGTGTATGGATATGAAAAAGTGACAACTCCTATTGCAATTGACCTCTCTTTATTTTGCATTTTCGAGACATGGCTATCTTTTTATTTTCTTTCTTTTCTTTTCTTGCTCTATGCTTGAGCATCTCTTTTCTTCTCTCTTTTTCATTGCTCATCTTTGTGAGCTTTCTTTTCATTGCTCATCTGTGTGAGCTTTTACATAGCCATGTCTCGTTTATGCGTGATTGAGAGAGAGAGAGAGGTAAAAAGAGGTGCAAACGAGGAGTGTCTTTATTTTGGTGGGGTGCTAGCTCCTAGTGTAGGAGTTTAGCCCTGGTGGAGTGTACGTGATCTTGATCAAGAGAGCATGACAAGTTTCTCTCTAGGGTCACTCAATTTTGGTAAAGCTCATTGCAATCACAAGCAGCATATGTATGTAAGTTTTGCAAGGTATGATCATCATATGGCATTGGTAGGAATTTTTGTATCAAGAGAGGAGCATGAAGCCATGGTATTTTTGTTTTGTGAAATAAAATTCCCAAGGACTCGGTAAGCTAAGCATAAGATCATTTCGTCGAGCCATATCACACTTGCCAATAATCTAGAAAAACATGGGTCCTATGGATTTGATTATTTGTTCACGAGGCAAGTGGTGATGAAGCGAGTAATAAAAAGTGTGCAAGATCATCATGAGAGCATTAGGGAGAGACTTGGGAAAAGGTATTCAAAAGAAATCTTCCCAAGTTTTAGTTGGTCAAGTTTTGGTAATTGTTTTTCGCGTCTCGGAATGAACTTGACAAATAAAGTAGGCGAAAAGGAAGTGTGGGAAACAAACTCAAGTGCCGCGAGGAAGCGAGGGCTGAGTGGGACCCACCGAGGGTTCGGCCGAACCACCCTTGTGGGTTCGGCCGAACTGGCCTGGGCCCCACTGGTGCTCTGTTTCGCAGGTTGTGTTTGTGTTGTTTTCCTCGTGATGTCCCTGCGCGCTACGCGTGTGTTTGTCTTTGCTTTCCGCGATGTCCCCCCACACTTGCCTTTTTGCCTGTCTTCTTCAAAATAGACAAAGATATTTCGAAACAAAACTTGCTCTACCGGTAAGGGAAGACCAGGGAGCACTAATATGATTAAAAATTTAAAAGAGCAGGCGCATTACAATCTTGAGGAATTGAAAAAATGATAAAAATGTGCTGCGGGAAATGATGAACGCGGGAAGGTTCATTTTAAACGTCGTATTCGTCCTCCTTCCCCGCGTCCTTGAAGAGACGCTTGATCTTGGAGTTGGTGCTGCGGCGATGGCTCGCCTGGGCATCCTTCAAGTCTTCAATAGCGTCTTTGATCTCCGCGACATTATCACGTAGGCGTTCATGGGCTTCGCGGAGATCAACGTGTTTAGCGAGGAGGATTTGGTAGGGGCTTTTTTTAGGAGTTTTCTCCTCCTCGCTTTCATACATTCCCCCTGCCCTCTTGATGGGAGAGGGAGAGAGACGCCTCCTTATCCTCTTAGGAGGAGTGTCGCCCACGGATTCGCGGGCGTCTCTCTTTTCCGCCGAGGTGAGCGGCGGGATGAGCTGCTTTCCGCCACCGCGGATTCCCTTGATCTTGAACCTCTCGCCGGGCTTCTTGATGGGGCTAGGCAGGTTGCGCCCCTCATATTGATGGTGCACCACCTGCCCGCTCTTGGTAGCGAGGGTGCCGACGTACTTCTCTCCGGGAGGGAGAGCGTTGTCGGCGGCGTCGGCGCTCTTCTTCTTGGGGGTAGATTTCCCCTTCTTTTGGCGAGGTGCCACGGCAGCGGGAGAGCTCTTGGAGGGTGTTCTTGCTGCTGTGGGTGGAGGTTCAATAGCGAGCGGTAGATCATGGATCATCAAGGCTTGCTCGCTGGGAATGGAGACATGATCAAGGATGTCTTCGAGGCCGACTTGGCGGCAAAGCTCGCTGGTGGTGACGGAGACGTCGAGGCTTGGGATGCTACTGTCCATGGTGCTTGGGCAAAAGCTTTTTTTTTTTTTTTTTTTGTGCGAAATGGACAAGGTGGAAGAAAGGTGCAAGGGAAAAATGAAAGAAAACACCTTCATTTATAGATAAAAGCATGGAAAGAATTAATTTGATTTTTCCCGCAGCATGGAAGGCACTAAGCGGGGAGATTTGATCTTGTGACCGTTGGAGACAAAAGATGAAAGAAAAAAGTGACCGTTTGGGGTCATGTCTTGGTTCGGCCGAACCAGCAAGGGGGTTCGGCCGAGCTGTAGTGGGCCCCTCGGGTCCCCTTCTTTTTACGGTTGATTGCTTGCTAAAATTATTTCGGGGAAAGAGCTACTACGGGATATAGATAAGAAAGAGCTATCATGAGAGAAAATTTAAATTAATCAAGTGCATGACATCAAATTCTTTATCTTTATCGGGCTCGAAATAAATTTTAAGGCGCTGACCATTTACCTTAAATATTTTACCTTCGTCGTCTTGAAGTGTGATTGCTCCATGTGACGAGGTGTCAATAACCGTGTATGGTCCGTCCCATTTACTTCTTAATTTTCCATGCCCGAAGAGTTTCACCCGTGAATTGAATAGCAAGACCTTATCTCCAACCTTAAATACCTTTATCTTTATCTTTTTGTCGTGCCACCTTTTTGTCCTTTCTTTGTATATAGCTGAGTTGTGGTAAGCTTTGTCTCTCCATTCTTCTAACTCAGCTATCTCCATTTTCTTTTGCGTCCGGCACCATTAAAGTCCATGTTCCATTTCCGGATGGCCCAATACGCTCGGTGTTCCATCTCGACGGGTAAATGACATGTTTTCCCGTACACGAGCTGGTATGGGGACATGCCTATGGGTGTCTTGTATGCTGTACGGTATGCCCATAGTGCATCGGGTAGCTTGTCCTTCCATCCCTTCCCCATTTCTGTTACGGTCTTTTGCGGGATCCGCTTGATTTGCTTGTTTGAGGTCTCGGCCTGCCCATTGGTTTGAGGGTGGTATGGAGTAGCGATATTATGCCTTGATCCAAGTTCTCTTAGGAAGCTTCGGAAGGTCTTATCAATGAAGTGAGACCCTCCGTCGCGTATCACTAGCTTCGGTGTTCCAAACCTTGGGAAGATAATTTCGTGGAACATCCGGCGAGCATGCTTGGCATTTGCGGCCCTGCAAGGCATTGCTTCCACCCACTTAGACACGTAGTCTACCGCCACCAAGATGTATTCGCGAGTCATGTGACTTGGTGAACGGTCCCATGAAGTCAATGCCCCATACGTCGAAGAGCTCGACTTGTAAATTGTAATTGAGGGGCATTGCATCTCTTGCCGTGATGCCTCCAACTTTTTGACATTGCAGGCATCGCTCGACAAATTCCTTTGTGTCTTCGTACATGGCTGGCCAAAAGAAGCCACTTTGCCATATCTTGGCACTGTGTACGAAACATGCCGTAGTGTCCCCCGTATGACGATGCATGGCACTTCTCAATGATTCGTGTGCTCTCGGGTATGGGCACACATCGCCTTAGCAATCCATCGGCGCGGACACGGTAAAGGAAGGGCTCTTCACATAAGTGACGGCGACTCTCATAGATGAGTCGTTTCTTGCTCTTTCCGGGTGGTACGTACCCAGTTGCCATGAAGTTCACAATGTCGGCGTACCATGGATGTGAGTCCCTCACTAGGAGCAGCATGTCATCGCGTAGGAAATCATTGATGGGTAATTCCTGCAGGTTAGTGGATTGTATACGCGACAAATGATCTGCCACGGAATTTTCTACTCCTTTCTTATCACGGATTTCTACATCAAACTCTTGGAGTAGAAGAACCCATCGTATCAAACGAGGTTTAGCATCCTTCTTATTGAGCAAAAACTTTAAAGCAGCATGATCGGTGTAAACAATGACTTTTGCTCCAGTCAAGTAGGATTTAAACTTATCAAAAGCAAAAACAACAGACAAGGAGCTCTTTTTCGGTGGTAGTGTAATTTAACCGAGCTCCAGTCAAGGTTTTGCTTGCATGAATGATAGGAAGAGAAAAAGTTTTCTTGCCGAGGGTGAAGTCTAAGGTTCCTGAAGGTGATATCCCTAAGAAAAGCTTTTCTATGGGATGACCGACCAAAACATCGAAATCCAGGATTCAGAAACGTGAAAGTCCAAGGAAACCTCTGCTTCATTACGCTTAATGCAAACATCTCTAATGATCCCCAAACTCTCAAAAAATTGCCCCGGTGGGGCTTTAAGGAGTTTGTCGGAAGGTGCCCATGTCTCGTTTCCAAATAAAGTTGAAGCAAAAGATTCGGACATGATGTTGGCACCTACTAGAGGATTATAGAGAACATCTACCATTACTCCCCGAATTGAGCCACGAATGGTTGATCTAGGATGATCAAGTCGAAGAACTTCCGAAGAAAGTTCGTTTTCCATCAACCATTCATCGCTCATAATTGCTGTCAACTTCCGAACAGTTTTTAAGAGAAGAGATTTTTCAATAGGTTCGGGGTTGGTGCGAGGAGTGCTGGTTTCTTTTGATAGGAGTAGTTCAAGGTGTTTCCAAAATCTTCAAAAATTTCTTCCTTGAACTTAAATGGAAAATCAAGAGGTTCATCTTCCTCTATCATTGTTCTTGTGTTAGATGAGGACTCGAGTGCTAGGTGCTCCATCATGGGCACCAAGTGTTGTGTCTCTTGCACAACGAGTTCCTCATCTTCGACTCCGGCTCTACGAGTAAGTCAGCGGAAAAAGGTGTGTTTTCCACAATTCGATCCAAAAGTTCGTGTGCTTCCGCTATGGTCTTATGAGAAAAAGATCCACCCGCGGCCGTGTCAAGATAAAGTGCGGTATCGTTGCTCAATCCCGAATAAAAGTGTTGTAATAAAACGGGTTCGGGGAGCAATAATTCTGGTCCGGAGTCCGTTAGAGAACAGAACCGAATCCATGACGCACTTAAGGTTTCCTTTTCTTCTTGTCGAAAGCCTATTATTTCCGCTCGTAGAGAAGTGATACGAGATACGGGGAAGAATGCTAGACAAAATTTGTCTCGCAATTCTTTCCAATCACCATTCACTCTCTTAGCGGTGTAAGTGTACCATTGCTTCGCCTTCTCATTGAGAGAGAAGGGAAACAACTTCCACTTCAATGTTTCTTGTGTCATGCCATGGATCAATCGGCATGAACACAAATGTTCAAACTCTCGCAAGTGTTCATAAGGATTTTCATGTTTAAAACCCGAAAAGGATAAACCTCTAATCATCGAAATGTAATCGGGGAGAACTCATAGCCAGGTGAAGAAATAGGTTGTGATGATGATGGTGGCTCTAAGAGTTCACCCCGTGGAGTGGAGAAAGATTGGATGGTTGGGTGTGACTCCATGATATGTTTTTGTGAAATTTTGAATGTAAGGAAAAAAATAAAAACAGAACGGTAATTAAGATAGATTACGAGGGCAAACCTGATTCGTTACAAAGATAACAACCGTTCCCCGGCAACGGCGCCAGAAATGCTTGTTGGTATTTCTTACGTCACGAATAAATCCGCAAGCGCACGGAATACCGTTGTAGCACTTCACCCGGGAGTATTCCAAGGTATCGTATTTATATCCGCAGGGAACAGAGTATTTCTGCAACAAGGTTAGTTTACCCAAGGACAACCAAGACAACGTAGCAAAATAGGGTCGAGAGGGTGACTCTTATCTATTTATCCTTTAAAGGTAGACGAACGCAAGCTAGACTTGTTTACTTCGGGCACCGTCTTAGGCTTGGTCTGCCAAGCCACTCCGGTCTACGAAAGCTCTACTATGTACCCGAACGTGGAGGGTTCCTTTGGATGACAGGGCTGTCACTTCCTGCCACCTACCTCTACAAACCGTGGGGCACACAGCAAACAAAGGCGATCTCAAGCCTAGACACCACGTCTATGCTATTGACCACTACTCTAGCCTCGGCCTAGAACTGAGTTCGGAAAGCTAGAGTACTTCTTGCGAAGCGATGATCCCGTAAACAAGTATAACAAGAATTACGTCTAACACAAAGATATGTCACGATAGATAAGTAGATCACCACGTATAAATCACCAAAGAAGAGTGTTTACACGCCAAGGTAAAAGAAAAGGAAATACTACTCCACTTTGCAAAAAGGGAGGAACACTCCTTCCTCTTCCTTGCCCTCTCTCCTATTCTACTAAGATACAAGAGGCCCTTGGCCTAAGGATGAGAGTTTTGTCTTGTATCTTGATGTTGGTGGTGTGTTGAGAGAGGGGGTGTAGCCCTTTATTTATAGCCTTGGAAGGTCGGCAACTTGGAGGCGGTTCCGGACGTCGGTGGCATTAATTGCAGGTGGAACCGACCTCCGGACGTCGGTGACAAACCGCCGAGAGAAAGATGGGCCGGGGGGCCCACTGTCGGTTCGGCCGAACCCACTAGGGTGGTTCGGCCGAACCGGCTCGGACTCCCCTGGGCTTGATTCTTCTCTCGGTGCCTTCCACTGGCTGTGTACTTGGCCCAATCCACTTGCTTGGTTTGATGTTGAGGCTCTGTTTTGTGGTTTTGGGCTTTTGGACTATATTCTTTAGTCCGGGAAAATCCGTCGATTGCAAAGTCCATGTTTCGTGCATGTTTTCCCCTGTTTTCATATGAATTGCACCTGCATTCATAATTTCACCAAGACTAGTGGAATTTGTTAGAAATAATCCCTATGTCTATTCTTGGTGATGGTGTTTGATTCAAAAAGATGCAACATGTTGACGGTAAAATTGGACCATAAGGACCGTCAACACACCGGAAGACTTTGTTTGCAGCACAGCAGCTCCGTGGGTCGGCTAGTGCGTGGTGGGCAAACTACACCGCTGCACTCCCCGCGGATTACCAGGTGCTCCGGCCGGAATTCTCGGCAGCCTTCCGTGCACACCACATTCTCGACGGTGTCATGAGAAGGAAGCTTCAGGAATTTGTTGACCTGAAGCAAGGCTCCAAGCACTGTGCAAGAGTATGCTCGGAAATTCAACTATCTTGCCCAGTATGCTTCCTATCACGCCGACACCGATGCGAACAAGCGTGAGTGCTTTAGAAAGGGTCTAAATCCGAAACTACAAGACCGCCTTGCTCTCTTAAATGGCACATTCAATGAATTGGTTAGTGCAGCCATTGTGCAAGAGGACGCCATTCGCGTCAATCAGGATGACAAGAAGAGGAGGCGCACCACGGGAAGTTCATCCGGTGCGCCACCTCACAAGTTCAAGCTTGCGGTGACCAGCCCCACTGGTCAGAAATTCCGTGTCCCGGTGCCTCCAATGGGTGGGCAGCGCACTACCTTCCAGCAGCCTTATCATGCGCCCCACCACTCCTATCAGCACCGTGGTCACCAACCGAATCTGCGCGATCGAATCGGCTAAGATGTAAGAGAAATCTCATAGCGGCTACTGTGACTCGAACGACCAGATCCGAGCCAATCGGCGTTGTGAGCAAAGGCTGGGACGGGGAGGCAGGACAAGTCAAACTACCTCCACCACGAGCCCGGACCAGGTCGACTTGACTCATCCCGGCCGATACTCACTACGACGGTCGAAAACAGATCCGGTCGCCGGATAGCTAGCAATTAAGCCATCTAATTACGAACAATGCGCCGAGAATTAGACGACATGATTACCTTGTCAAGCCGACTTGTTGTCGACCGGAGCCCCGAAGATCCCGCGCGAAAACAAGTAAAGACTTGACAGAAAATTAGGGTTTGGCGATGCGCCGAAAGTTGTATTGGATGTGAATCGAGTTTACAGGTTACATCCGAGTACAAATTTATACCCGGCACAAAGAATCCTACTCGGACCCTCTTCGGGCCGATTTCCTAACTCGACTAGGATCCTTTTTCCAAAATTAAACTATTATTTCTAATTTTACAACGTGGGCCGGGCCCATCAATGTTATGCTCTTCCGTTGGCGTCCGCGCACGATTCTCGGGAGGGACGCGCCCTTTACTCGCCCAAGCGGCCGTCGGCCTTACGCCCACCGGCCGTCTTTGACCTATAGTCGCCGACAATGGGTCCCTTGGTCAAAAACCGGCGTCAACAGCATCAGCACCACCGCGGAAATAATGGCAACAATAATAACCGCGGCAACAACAACAACAACCACAACAAAACCCCCACCAAAACCGGCCGTGTGAATTTTACTACGGTCGAAGATGTGCAAGCCGGAGAACCGGTCCTCTCGGGTATGTTTTCTATATCCGGACATTCCGCTCTCGTTCTTTTCGATTCCGGCGCCACACATGATTTCATCAGTCAAGCATGTGTGGACAAATTGCATCTACCATCCACCATTTTGCAAACTTCATACACTATCACGTCTCCCGGTGGCCTCATTCACACAAACCGTGAAGCAAGAAACGTTCCCCTTGAACTTGCCGGAAATACATACCTCTCGCCACTAATCATTCTAAATGGGCAAGGCATAGATGTGATATTAGGAATGAAATGGATGAAACGACATAGAGCTGTCTTACACATAGATACCCGGGAAGTACATTTAAATTCACCTCTATACGGCCCATCTATTCTATCGTTGCCATACCCAAAAATTTTGAAAACTCAAATTCAGCACCTAAAGGCTCGGAAATTAGAGGATATACCGGTAGTATGTGAGTTTCCCGATGTGTTTCCGGATGATTTGCCGGGAATGCCACCCGATCGGGAAGTAGAATTTAAAATTGAACTTCAGCCCGGTACCGCACCGATATCTAGAAGACCGTATAAAATGGCTCCAAACGAATTAGCTGAACTTAAGGAGCAACTCAACGAACTTCTAGACAAGGGGTACATACGCCCAAGTGCTTCGCCTTGGGGCTGCCCCGCTCTTTTTGTGAAAAAGAAAGATAAGTCATTAAGGTTGTGTGTCGATTATCGACCCCTCAATGCGGTGACCATCAAAAATAAATACCCCCTCCCACGCATTGATATGCTATTTGATCAATTAGTCGGTGCAAAAGTATTCTCAAAAATCGATCTTCGCTCCGGCTATCACCAAATTAAAATTCGGCCGGAGGACATTCCTAAAACCGCTTTCTCTACGAGATATGGACTTTTTGAATATCTCGTAATGTCTTTTGGATCTGACAAATGCACCGGCCTATTTCATGTACCTCATGAACTCGGTATTTATGCCGGAGCTGGACAAGTTCGTGGTGGTATTCATTGATGATATCCTCATTTATTCCAAGTCGGAGGAAGAACATGCTGAACACCTCCGCATTGTGCTTCAACGACTACGAGATCATCAACTTTATGCAAAATTCAGCAAGTGTGAATTTTGGTTGGATCGAGTTCCATTCCTGGGTCATATCATCTCAGCGGAGGGAATTTCAGTCGATCCAAGTAAAGTTGCTGACGTGCTAAATTGGAAGACTCCCAAGACCGTCAAGCACATCCGTAGCTTTCTCGGACTTGCTGGATATTATCGGAAATTCATTCCAAATTTTTCTATCATCTCCAAGCCCATGACAAAATTGTTGGAGAAAGACTCTACCTTCAAGTGGAGCCCGGAGTGTGAAAATGCCTTCCAAACCTTGAAGAAGCATTTAACCACCGCTCCCGTTCTAGCTCAACCCGACATCAACAAGCCGTTTGACGTATATTGTGATGCGTCCGGCATAGGAT
The DNA here is from genome assembly GCA_031894775.1 of Chloris gayana. NCBI lineage: Eukaryota > Viridiplantae > Streptophyta > Magnoliopsida > Poales > Poaceae > Chloris > Chloris gayana. The sequence goes on along the minus strand of JAUNZO010005062.1, from coordinate 154,231 downwards.
TGGGTTGTGTTCTCATGCAAGAAGGCCGAGTCATTGCCTATGCCTCCCGTCAACTCCGCAAACATGAGAAGCACTATCCTACTCATGATCTTGAATTGGCATCAGTAGTTCTTGCTCTCAAAACTTGGAGGCATTATCTCCTAGGAAATCTTGTGCATCTCTATACCGATCATAAAAGCCTCAAATATATTTTCACGCAGCAAGAATTAAATATGCGGCAACGAAGATGGCTGGAATTGATAAAAGATTATGAGTTGGAAATTCATTACCACCCCGGAAAGGCTAATGTGGTTGCCGATGCACTAAGCCGCAAGCACCAATGTAATCAAGTTGAAATCTGCTCTATGGAAAACTGCAGCAAATCTGAAAATGAAATTAATCCTTGCCTTCATATCATTCCCTATGGTGCATTGCACAATTTGGCTCTTGTTCCTACTCTCCGAGAAGAAATTGTGGCTGCCCAGAAAACGGATGAAGGTATGGAACACATCCGACAGAAATTGGGTACAGAAAAGGGTAAGTGTTTTCGTCAAGATGAGAATGGAGTCCTGTGGTTTAATAACCGTCTAGTGGTTCCGAAGGATATGGAACTACGAAAGAAAATTCTCGATGAAGCGCATCTCTCCAAGTACTCCATCCACCCCGGTAGTAACAAAATGTACCGTGGGTTGAGAGAAAAATTTTGGTGGACTCGCATGAAGCGGGAAGTGGCGCGTTATGTTGCCGAGTGCGACACTTGCCAACGAGTCAAAGCTGATCATCTGAAGAAAGCCGGACTATTGCACCCATTGAAAATTCCCGCTTGGAAATGGGAAGACATAGCCATGGATTTTGTTGTTGGATTACCTCTCACATCCAAGAAACATGATTCCATATGGGTAATCGTCGATAGATCGACGAAATCAGCACACTTTATTCCGGTACACACCACCTACAGTGCTAAGAAGTATGCTGAATTGTATATTGCCCGTGTGCTATGTTTACATGGTGTGCCAAAGACCATCATTTCAGATCGCGGTCCGCAATTTGTTTCTCGATTTTGGGAACAATTGCATGCTAGTCTTGGTACTACCCTAATCCGGAGCTCTGCATATCATCCTCAAACAGATGGACAATCGGAAAGGTTGATTCAATACTTGGAGGATATGTTGAGAGCTTGTGCTTTGACGCAAAAGGGAAATTGGGATGATCAGTTACCATTCGTTGAATTTTCCTATAACAACAGCTATCAAGAAAGCTCGGAGTCACTCCCTTTGAGGCGTTATACGGACATTCGTGCCGTACGCCGTTAAACTGGTCCGAGTCGGGCGAAAGAATAATATTTGGTCCGGATATTGTTGAGCAGGCCGAGGAAAAAGTGAGAGAGATACAAGCTAATATGAAGGCTGCTCAATCCCGCCAAATAAGTTATGCAAACAAAAGGAGACGCCCGCTGGAATTCGAGGTAAATGATCATGTTTATCTTCGTGTCTCTCCAAATAAAGGTGTGTCACGTTTCGGTATAAAAGGAAAACTTGCTCCCCGCTACATTGGACCATTCCCAATTGTGGAGAAGTTTAGCCCCGTGGCATACCGGTTGCAATTGCCGACAAACTTGGAACGTGTGCACAACGTGTTCCATGTATCTCAACTCAAGAAGTGTCTCAAACCACCCATCGATGTGGTCATCTCCGATACCGAGCAATTGCAAGATGATCTATCTTACCCAGAAACTCCCGTCCGGATTCTCGATAAAAAGGATCGTGTTACTCGCAACCGCACTACCACCTTCTATAAAGTGCAATGGAGTAATCACACTGAGGATGAAGCCACTTGGGAACAGGAGGAATTCCTGGATAATCATTTCCCGAGTTCATGGCTTCGCAATCGAGGTAACGACGCACCTCCCTTCGACCAATCTTTTTATCAATCGTAATCTCGGGACGAGATTTCTTTAAGGGGGAGGGCTGTGACACCCCGTGTCACAAATTCACGATGTTACTGTGCTAAATGGAGATTTGCATGTACAAAACAAAAATCAGTTGGCTAAGTCACATGAAATAATGGGTTAAGGTCCTATTAGGGTTTTTAATGGTCCAAAACCCTAGCTAGTGAGATCTTCAGATATTTTCCATGGTGGTGACCCCAAATTTTTGCACAATCTGGTAGAGCACATCAAGACATGAATTTAGGATATTTTTCCCAAATTTTTGGAGCAGCACAAATTCCTAGAAAATTCCAACTCTAAGCAGAAACAGCATTTGTTCAACAATTTTTATAAATTTTTACATTTCGAATTTGAACTTTGGCCTATAAGGAAAAGTTGTTCCACATAATCCCAAGAACCTCACAGAAAATTTGGTTTGCAAAAACCCCAAACGGATCAAATTCTATGAGCAAATTACAGATAGGGGTATTCCAGTGGCAAAACAGTAAATTAGTCGCGAATATTGTTTGAACGAGAGGCGGCACGGTGGCCAGGGCCACCGTCAGCGGAGCTCGCCGCCGGTGCCCATGCCGGTTAGGCGCCGCCCCGTCCTTCCTCCGCTGTGCACCTCCACGCGTCGAGCATCGCGTCCCTTCCTTCGCCCGGAAGCCTGCCCGCGCGGCCGTCGATGGCGGGGGAGAGGATTCGCCATGGCCGCCGCCCGAACCATTTCCCCCGTGCGCCGCCCCCTCCGCATTTCAACGCCCCACATTTGCGCGCAAGTACCTCGCCAAGTTCCTGAGTAGCTCTAACCCCAGTCCCCAACCCTCTCCTCTACTCCGCGAGCACCAATCGCCAAAAATCCGCAAAGAACTCCGTTTCCACCATGAACGCCGGCGAGCTCGATTGAGCGGTGCTCAGGTGAGCTCATGTCACGCCTCTGCCTCCGGAAGGTGTGCCAGAACCTAACGGACCTCCCTGCTCCTTCCCGGGTCCAACCGAGTCCGATCGGAGAAGAAAATCCCATCTTCATCGCCGCCGGTCACCGCGCCTCCGCCACCCCTCCGACGAGCTGCTACCTCCCGGGCCCCTCCTCCTTCTTCGACCCCGTGCCGAGCTTCCCCTCGAGCAGGTGACGCTCTCAGCCTTGGCCGCCCCTCCTCTCGTGCGGTGGCGAGCACGAGCTCCCACGCCGGAGATTATCGTCTCCGCCATTGCCGTCGCGAGCTACGCTCCGTTCACCCTCCCGCCTCGCCACCCCAACCAAACGGTGCGCCGTCGAAAACCGTGCACAGGCGGCCAAGCCCGGCCCCTGCGGCGAGCCCTAGCGCGCCGCCGGTGAGCCCGCCGCCGCTCCGGCAAGCCTCCCCGCGCGCGACACTTAGCTAAAATTTTGAATCGTGCTGAAACTTCGTAAAAGTCAAGGATTTTGGAAAAATCATAACTTGAGATTTACGCCACGGATTTGAACGATTCAAAGTGCATTGGAAAGTTTGTAACCTGTACTTCAATATGGAATACATGAACACCTATGGTTATATAGTAAAATTTAATTTTTGAGCAAGATGAAAACGGCTATCATGACCACGCTGCTTAACAAGATTGCATTTTGAAAATGATGTAACTTCTAGACCCCGGATCCAAACTTCTTGAGCAAGGGCTCTTTGGAAAGTAGATGACTTGTACTTTAACGTGAGTAACATAATCCAAGTACTTCATATGTAGAAAAATAAAGATACAAGTACTCTAAGATGCTAATCTGTTATGCCCGCGTGACAACTTGACGTTTTTGAAATTCAATAACTTTTTAAATACAGATCCAAATAAAACAAATATACGTTCGTTGTAAACCGTGAACTACGTACTTTACATGGCCCAACATGATTCACCCAAGTTCTATAGCGAAATATTAAGATTTGAACACCTTAAGAGGGCTTCACAGTCAGCCTGTCAGCCCAGACTTAGCTAAACAAAATGGCTGAGAATTTGCTAAGATCAAACCTGCCTTTTTCCTTTTCTGTTATGGCTAAATACTTTTCACACTTACATGGTACAATTAAGCATGTCATGATCACGTTTATCTTTTGGGCAAGAACAGTCATTCATTGTGTATAATGGGTTGTATTAAATTTACATAAAATGACAATGGTGCTCAATATTTAGAGAGGTGATGAGAGCTTTACCCTAAGACATGAGCATCAACCTTTTTCACATTATTTAATGAAGACAAAAATTGGTAATGATTATACCAGGGAATGTAATAAAATGATTCACTCCAACATTGGGTCACATGATTATTGTTGTAAAACCACAACGCCAAACGTCATCATATGATTATGCTTAGCCATATAAACATTTCCTTCCGCTTGTTTGAAATCATGAGGCCTATCCTATTATTTTGATCTAACAATCAGCAGGTTCAATTATACTAAATGATGAGAAAATTTACCTAATTAGAAGGTTGTCCCCATGAAATAAACCACACATACCAACATCATGACCATGTCATCACGATTCGAGAACATGTTTAATTTATGCAAACGTTTCGTTACATTATATTATTGAGAAAGTTCCATGAACTATAGAAATATGAAGTCATCCATTGCTCATACATTACATATGCATTCATATAGGAACCCCGACCGGAGCTGAAGATCAAGGAGGGCACCAACTTGAAGTGAGCGAGTTCGAGTGTGCTAACTACGAACCGAATCAAGGCAAGCCCCGGAGCATGACCTATGTTTTAAAGTTCTCTTTATTTTCACATACGTCTATGATGTATTGTGCATTTACGTTTAGGAGTTGCTCGGAAACCTAGTTGCACTAGATTCCTGTATCCTGTGGTCTTGGTTAAGTATAATCCTAATCGCTAGTGCTATGCTCAATAATTTCATCGGTAGCAACACCGAGTGATTTGGAGATCACCCGGTCTAGGGATTAAATTTTGGTTACCCTCACATGATTAATTGGAGACCGTACGGGGAAGAGCATGTGTAGGATGCGGTGACAAGGTTGGCCCTTGTTCGCCATAGCCCCGTATGTGTCGGTCAAGGACCGTTCGTTGTGACTCCGCGAGCAAGTATTGAGTTGTGTACCAAATGCATACCTTCGTATGGGAGTTGGTAAACTGATGTAACTTGAGAGTCGTAGTGTTGGACGGTCTCTCCACCCTTTGTGCAAAGTGTTGGTCACGGTGGATGCACGGGTTTGTGAGTAGATGGAGGGTGTGTTATTACCCTTGGACCCGACGCTACTGTGGTTGCATGTGGAATGCACACTCGGAGGGCGGACCCGGCTCATATCTATGATAATCTTGTGAAAGGTGGCCATACGTGTTCTTAAATGATGCGTATGTCGTGCATTTGGGTTTCCCCTGCAGGGTGTAAATCGATATATATCGCCGTCCCTCGCGGTGATGAGTACCACTTGTCTCGAGCAGATTGCATCGTAGTAATAAGAGAATATGATGATTAAGCTTGCTGTTTTTGAATATTAAATTCATGTATTGCAACCATGCTTGTTAGTCTTGCTCACAAAAATTTACGATTATGTTTCCACCCTCTTAACTTGGCTAAAATATGAGTTAGACAAATGCTTTAAGTGCTGTTTTTGCAAGTTCCCGCAAGCCAGGTCAAGCCCCCTGCATGTTAGGGTCGGTTCTTAGAACCATTTTTGGCGGGTAAGCCTTGCGGAGTATATTAGATACTCAGGGTTTGTGTTGAAACTATTTTCAGGATTCCCGCAGCCCGATTATTGTGATTGCTGCGGGAAGTATGTGTGTCAAGGCGAGGAACCTCGGGAGTGGACCGTGGAGTGGGTTCCCGCTTCACCGACTCAAGAGTGAGACCATGCCGTATGGGCTGGCGTGGTCCTCCTAGTTAAGCTATATATATATGTACCGTCGAGATGTTTACGCTTCCGCAAAGACATTATCAAGTATTGTAAAACAACACTACACTTATGTATTGTAATCTGAAATTCGAACAATGGCTTGTAATAATTAAGAGATTATGTATGAAACTTGTTGCTCAAGTAGTTTCCCTATGTAATAAAATGATGAATTTATCCCCGATGTATGTGCAATGTACGTTCGCTTCGTCGAATGTCTCCCGATACGATCCTGTTCGACAATCCCTCTCGCTTCGCGAGGTAGGGGTGTCACAACAGCCTCAAGCCTCTCCTTGTACCCTTCCTCCCGTCCGGCAAAATTTTCCATGGCTTGCTTTCTCAACTCACGATCTTCAACCAGTCTCCGCCGATTGTACCGTGCTTCTAATTGGGCTGCGAGAAGGCTTTCTTGCACCTCCCTTCGAGCTTGCTCTTCATGATTGTTGAACGGCCTTCGCTGTTCTTCCCTTCGGGCTTGATCTTGTTCCGTTAGAAGCCCGACATTGTCTTCCCTTCGGACTTGACCTTCGCGCTCAGCCGGAAGCCTTACGCTTTCTTCCCTTCGAGCTCGCTCTTCGCGCTCGGCGAAAGCCCGGCGCTGTCTTCCCTTCGAGCCCGTTCTTCGCGCTCAGCAAGAAGCCCGGCGTTGTCTTCCCTTCGTGCCTGCTCTTCGCGGTCAGCAAGAAGCCCGGCGTTGTCTTCCCTTCGTGCCTGCTCTTCGCGCTCAGCAAGAAGCCCGGCGTTGTCTTTCCTTCGAGCCTGCTCTTCGCGCTCTCTTTCCCAGCTCGTCTTTCCAAGTCTCCGCACTCGTGCTGCGAGCCGAGGTCCTCCGGTGTAACTCGTATCGACGCTTCACGACCTCCTTCGATCCCAGCTCGAGGTTCCTTCATTGGCCACCCCTTCGGCCATGTCGGCAAGTGCACCTTCCTCTTGACCAATCGTGCCTCCTAGCTCGATGCGGTGGAACCCGAAGGGTCACCGACCCTCCTGTTTCTGGTATATCCTCCAGCCATAACGTAGACCTTTCTCGTTCGATCCCCACGGATGGTGCCTCGCTGTTGTGGCTACGAAGGCCACAAGCAACAAGGATTGGGCCAGCCCAAGATGTCCCGGAGATTTTATGGGCTGCGGAACTACGAATGTCCTTGGGCTAGGCCTAATGGAGAGGAACAGAAAGACTACGAAGGCGATAAAAGTTTGAAGGGATCACGAAGGAGTCACGAAGGACTCCAACCGACGTCGATCATTTCTGGTACAGTGTGATTACAGGGAGGCAAGATGGGCTAGAGAGAGTATTTATAGTCCATACTCTCTCAACCCTAATTCTCACATGATCCCATACAAGTTACACTTATACCCTTCCTATTCTACCTACTCTTGGGCCAAATCCCTTCTCCATATGCTTGCTGGGCCCTGGCCGGGCCAATTCCTTCCCACCAAGTGCTTCTCCCGGACCTTGTAGTGCTTGCTCTAAGTCCTTATTGGGCCTAGTTTCCCTCCGGGCCGGTCCACCGGGGTAAGGTGGGGATCTTCCCCCAACAAAGTAGATCTCGAGACTCGCCATTTGGGCCTTCCCCGTAAGAATTAAAGAGCATTCCAAGATGGTTGCTGCTGCAGGAGGAGGCCATATAGCCGCTATAATCCAATCTTAGACTCCGGTCTCGGATTGTGATTTCAACTTCATCAAGGATGGCGCCCACCCGGACACTATCGAAGATCAATTCAATGAGCTGAAGAATTCACTCATTGGTACTGTTTCGGAATTGATAGAGGATGTTCCTCTTGATCCAACAGGTGTTCCTTTGAATGTAGTGCCAGCAGCCTTTGCTCTGGATCAAGATGCTCAGGATGCAGCAGCCGCCGCTAAGCGGACAGTAGAAGATGCATTTGAAGATCTAGATGCTGATTTACCACTATCTTCTTCGATTCTCGAAGAAACGCTCGGACGATAGATTAGTCGAAAATCCTAAGACCGGTGATACCGGTACTTCCAGCAGTCCTGCTTAGTAGATCTTGTCTTAGGGCCAGCTTATTTTTGTAATCAAACATCTTGATCATCATGCTACTTATGTTATTGTGATGATAGTGAAGTTTCAATATCTTCTTCTTTTCCTTATGAATACTGGTTTCAAAATGTCACCATCGTACTTACTAACTTCTTTGCCTAAGCCATGATGGTTATTTCAGCTAAAACTAACTATGATCAAATTCTCGGCTCTAATCAGCACAGATCACAATTCATAGTTAGAGCTTACTTTAACAAGATCATGTAACATAGGAAAAAAGCTAGGTTGTAAGATCTAAGATTTCACAGATCGCTCTTAATACAGCAGCCTACCAATCAGCATTCATAAAGAAAATACTACACAATTTCCTTTCCTGAATATACCTGTCTTAAGCTGAAAAACAGACCGCTCTCAACACAGCAGTCCATCGACTAAATGATTGGTCTTATTATTCAAGAATAGCACAATATCATAGACTCGCTCTTAACATAGCAGCCCCTGGCTCAATAATTTAATTCAAAATTAAAATATTGAGACACAAAAAAGCAAACACATTCACATTAGTATAAAATTACTTTATTATAATATGAAAAAGAAAAATTACAAGAAGTACTTTTAAGTATAAAAACGATGAAGCTGTTCAATGTTCCAAGAATTTGGAATTTCTTCTTCCTCCAAGGTCATAAGCCTATAAGCCCCTGGTCCTGGAGACCGATTTAACCGTAAAAGGTCCCTCCTAGACCGGTGACAACTTATGCCTGTTCTTGTTGGATCGAATCTTCCGAAGAACCAAGTCTCCTACTTGGAACTCTCGTGTGCGAACATTGCGATTATGATAATGACGCAATCCCCGATGATATTTGGCTGCTTGAATCAAAGCTTGATCCCTCAATTCTTCCGCAGCAATCAGCTCAATCTGCGCTGATCTTCATACTTCTCTTCATCGTAATATTGTACCCGAGCCGACACCATATTCACTTCCGTAGGTAGCATGGCTTTAGATCCATATATCGGAGAGAAAGGGGATTGCCCCGTAGCCCTACTAACATTAGTGCGTAGTCCCCAAAGCACCCGAGGCAATTCCTTAACCCACTTTCCTGCGTACGGCTTCAAACGGTCAAAAATTCTAGGTTTAAGACCGGTCAAAATCATGGCATTAGCTCGTTCCACCTGTCCATTGCTCTGCGGGTGTGACACCGACGCATATTGTATCTTAATTCCCAAACTATCAGCATAATCCTTGAAAACTCAAGTGAACGAGGCCCATTATCGAATGATACGTCGGACTCCAAAGCGCACGAAGATGTTCTCGCAAAAACTTGATCGCTCGAGCCGTAGTCGTACTGGTAACAGCTTCAGCCTCAATCCACTTAGAGAACTTATCTACCGCCACAAAAATGTGCGTGAATCCTCCCGGTGCCCTTTTCAACGGTCCGACAATATCCAACCCCCAAGTAGAAAAAGGCCAAGTCATTGGAATTAACCGCAACTCGTGAGCTGGAGCATGGGGTCGTCTAGCGAAAAATTGACATCCCCGACAATTCTTAACCACTCGTGCGCATCGTCCGTTGTCGTCGGCCGATAAAATCCTTGCCCGAACACCTTCCCAACGAGTGTCTTCGAAGAGGCATGATTGCCACAAATTCTCCCGTGCACGTCTTCAAGCAATTGAATGCCATCGAAACCGATACACATTTCATCAAAATATTAACTCCACGCCTATATAACTCTCCTTCGAGAATTAAATAACTGCGTGCTCGAACCTCTAATCTTTGCTTCTCCACCTTATCTTCCGGGGTTTTACCGGATCGCAAATAGTCAAGGTATGGGGTACGCCAATCAAAATCAATAATCATAACGTCGAGTGGCCGAATATCTTCTGGCAAAATCGTTCCTTCAACGTTGATTACATGTCTCCGTCTTATCCGGTAAGACCGCTTCCTCGGACCGGTCCTTCGAGACTACTTTCTCCGCCTCGGTCCTCCAAGACTGCTTCATCTACGATTTTTGTAATAGTAGCCTTGCGCTCCATCTTTATGGATGGCTTATCCAATACTTGAAGGAAGACCCCGGGTGGAACCGCTTGTCTTGAGGACCCCGAGCCTAGCTAACTCATCCGCAGCAGAATTGTTTCCGCGCAGTATATGAGAAAATCGCAGACCATCAAATTTATCTTCAAGTTTCCTAACCTCTTGTCGATAAGCGATCATATGATCATCATGAGCATCCCACACCTTGTTAACTTGACTTATTACCAGCATTGAATCACCATATATGTCTAACCGTCTAACTCCTAACGAAACAACTACCCGAAGCCCATGAAGCAAAGCTTCATACTCCGCAATATTGTTTGAAGCTTTGAAATGCATTTGTAAAACATATCCATCGAGTGGTTCTTTCTGCGGGGTGAGAAGCACGACCCCAGCCCCCGCGCTCGAAAGCTGCAGGGACCCATCAAAGAACATCTCCCAATACTCCAACGTCCGGACCCTCGCGGGATTTGCGTCTCCAACCACTCTGTTATGAAATCAGCTAAAGCCTCGTCCCTTGATAGCTGTCCGTGAAGAAAACGTAATCTCATATTGGCCAAGTTCTATAGCCCACTTAGCAACCTGGCCCATCGCCTCTTGGTTTCGCACAATATCCCCAATGGCGAATCCAGTCTTAACTTCAATGGGATGCGCTTGGAAATAATGTTTCAGCTTTTCGAGAGGTTATCACTACAGCATATATTAACTTCTATAATCGGAGATATCGCATCCGTGATTCAGTAAGAACTTCACTTACAAAATATACCGGATGTTGTACCAATTGCAGATGTCCCTCTTCCTTCCTGGTCGACCGCCTGCACCGTGCTCACCACATGGGTTGTTGCGGAAATATACAACCGAATAGTCTCGTCTGGCTCCGGAGGTACCAATACCGGAGGATTGCTAAGGTATTCCTTGAGCTGATCAAGCGCGGCCCGTGCCTCGTTTGTCCACTCAAACTTATCTTGCTTTTTAAGCAACTTGAAGAACGGAAGTCCACGAACTCCCAGCCTTGAGATAAAACGGCTAAGAGCAGCCATACTACCCGTCAACTTCGGACATCCTTCAAACAACTCGGGGTTTTCATGTCGATAATCGTCTGGATTTTTTCTCGGGTTAGCTTCAATGCCTCGCCATGACACCAAGTATCCCGAGTAATTTTCCGAACGAACTCCAAACACACACTTTCCCGGATTAAGCTTCATGGAAAAATTCCGCAGATTATCGAAGGTCTCTGCCGGGTCGAGAGAAGATCCTCGGTTTTCGAGATTTTACCACTATATCATCAACATAAGCTTCTGCGTTCCTTCCCAATTGCGAATCCAAGCAACGTTGTATGCCGCGTTGATACGTAGCTCCGGCATTTTTTAATCCAAATGGCATAGTCGTATAGTTGTATGCTCCGAAGGGGGTGATAAACGCAGTCTTTATTTGATCTTCAACTCTTAGAGGTATTTGATGATACCCCGAATAGGCATCGAGGAAACAAAGACGCTCGCAGCCGGCGGTCGAATCAACGACTTGGTTAATCCGAGGCAGCGCGAAGGGGTCTTTGGGGCAAGCTTTGTTGAGATCGGTATAATCGACACACATTCTTAATTCTTTAGTATTCTTTTTTGGTACAAGGACCGGATTGGCAAGCCAATCTGGATGATACACCTCCCTAATGAACTTAGCTGCTAATAACCTAGTTATCTCCTTCTTGATGGCCTCCTTGCGGTCTTGAGCGAACCTCCGGAGCTTCGTTTGATCGGCTTCGCATCGGGACGCACTAACGGTGGGTGCTCAATCTTCTCCCTAGGAACACCCGGCATGTCGGAGGGCTTCCATACAAAGATATCCATGTTTTCCTGGAGGAAAAGAATGAGCGCGCTTTCCTATTTATCCCCCAAGTTAGCCCCTATATGGGTGACCTTGGAGGGGTCCGACTCATCAAGCTGAATAGTCTTGGAAATGACCGCGTCGGCCTTCGGTTTCTCCTTCGCTACCTTCTTGGTTGGAACTTCATCTTCCAACCTTGCCTCGTACTTCTAGAGCTTCACTGCTTCTCCGATTTCTCGACGTTCATCCTCTGAATTGACCCGAGAAGCCAATTCGGTGCTATGCACTTCACAAGCGTAAGCGGTCTTAATGTCGACCGGAACGACAAGACCCCATTTGGTCCTGGCATCTTCAACATCAAGTACCGATAGTTCGGGATGGCCATAAACTTTGCCAAAGCCGGTCTTCCAAGTATCGCGTGATATGCTTGAATCAATGTCGGCTACTTGGAAGATAATATTCTCCTTCCTATAGTTCTCCTTGGTCCCGAAAGTCACCGGCAGAGAAATCTGCCCCAAAGGATAGCTATTTCGACCGGGTATTATACCATGAAACGGCGAAACGCTGCGATCCAGGTCAGCTACGGAGAGGCCAAGCTCGCGCGAGTCTTAGCAAACAGGATATCCAAGCAACTTCCTCCATCAATAAAAGTTCTCTTCAATCGCACCTTGTGAACGATGGGGGCCGGGATGAGCGGGTATCTACCGGCTTTTGGCAGTACCTCGGGATGATCAGCCCTACCGAACGTGATCGGCACCTCAAACCACCGTAGGTATTCGGGAGTGGCGGGAGCAATGGCGTTGACCTCCCGAAGCGCCAACTTCTACTTCCGCTTTGACTCGTACGCATCGGGGCCTCCATGAATCATGTTCACTTCCCGAGCTGGTTCCCGAAAACCTTGGTCATCTTCATTATCATCACGTTCTTTGTCCTTACCCTTGTCATCTCTCTGGTTCCTATGACCGGACCGGGGTGCTACCTTTAAGGCGAATTGAGCAAACGACCTTAACAGGAAGCACTCCTTAGCTTTATGATTCCCATTATGAATCATGCAAGGGCCCTCCAGAAGTGTTTCGAACGAAAGCCGTTCTCGTTGGACCTCTCTTAGGAGGTGCCGACCGATCTCCTCCATGAGACCGGTCGACAGCTGCAACAAGGTGATCAGCCTTGCGCTTATTGTTATTCTTGGATCTAGACTGGTTGCCTTGGTCGTGCTTCGGCTCCTTCCCTTTGTTCCCGCGCAAATTGACCACGTTTTATTCATCGGCAGCATAGTCATCTCGCTATCTTGAACCACTCGACGCCGTCATGGTAAGGTTCCGATTACGCCTTTCAATCTTTTGAACTAATGCTTCACTCCGGACGCCGACTTGAAACGTCGCAATTACCTGCCGATCGGGAACATTGGGGATTAAGGCCTTCTTGCTGCGAAGCGCCCGATGAAGTCTGCAAGACTCTCGTCGGGCTTCCGCCTCAGCCTGTTGCGGTCGAAGTAGTTCCCTGGTTTCTCACAAGTCGCCCGAAAATTCTCCACGAACTTTTTAGTGAGATCCCCCAAGAAGAGATAGACCTCTCGGGTAAGGACTACAACCACAAGCGTCCGACCTGTTCCTTGCACATGGGGAGATAGTTGGCTAGCACAAAAGTATCTCCTTCTGCTGATCGGATGGCGGTAGTATACATACGGAGCATATCATCACATTGTTGCATTTTTGAAGATATCAAGTTTGGTGTTAATAATAATCACATAAAATAACAAAATAGATAAAGAAGAAAGGAAGTGTTTAAAAAGAAATAAAATAAGCAGAAAATTCATGTTTAATATTTTCCATGGCTCAAATATCATAAATAAAGAATTATGAAAATTTCTGAAAGTATTTTGCTTTGTGAAAATATTACAAGAAATAAACAAAGCTTCTTTTATTAATTTAGTTATGGAATTTTAATTCAAAAATAATTTAGAAACTTACCCTGGACTTAATAGAAAAAGTGTCTAAAATACTTTCAATAACACCCCTGATTTTTCGTAGAATTTTTGGAGCACCGAAAGGTCGCTTTTTAATTATTCAAAAACCGGGGGGGGTTTATGTAAAACGACCACAGCCGCCACCGTCATTCTCCTTCTTCTCTCTCCCTCACGCACCGCCTCACCGCCGCTCGCCGAGCCACCGCGGCGGCGCCGGCCGTGCGTCCTCTCCGATTGATGCCACGCAGCTGTTCCCCCTTACCGCCTCCACCGGAGATAAAGCCGGACCGGAGCTCATCCGTTCCCCTTCTCTCGGTTCATCTCCACTCGGACACCGCCACCGCGCCCCCGCTCCCACGCCGCCCGGCCGCCTCGGACCGTTCCTCGGCGAGCCGCTACACTCAAAAGTTCCGCACGAGTCCCCCACACCTTCCCATGGCCCTCAATCGTGCTCTTAGGCGCCGAGCCCCGAGAATCGACGCAAGTTTCCCGGGAGGTCACCGCCGGGTAGTCGGTGCCGCGCCGCCCAATTCGTCCACCACGGTGAGCCTCGAGGCCTAATTCTTCTTCCATGATGTGTGCTACACTATTCTCTGTCTCCTAGACCATGTGTGGGTTTCATTCTTCCAACGCAGAGGCCGGAATCATGTTCTTCCCCAAGTGCGGCGGCCGGTCCGCTCTCGGCTCACGATGCGCCCCATGTTCCGGCCACCTCCGGTCTATAACAACTTGATGTCGGTCTTCGTGATGGTTGTGCGAAGCTCGGCGTGCAACCGTTCGCGTTTTGGTCAAGTGTAGCGAGTGCGCGAAGCCGCCGAAGGTCTTCCGCCACCACCTCTCGCCGCCGGCGCCCTTCCCGGCCGCCTCGCCGCCGTAGACCCCACCCATGGACTGCTCATGGTCCACCGAGTCTCCGGAGCCAAAAACCTAGCCTCCCCACCCACTCCCGCTCCCCTCCGATGAGTCGCCGCCGCGCTCCGGCCACCGCGGCCATGGCCGGGGTGTCCCCGGCGTCCGGGCCGCACGCGGGCCTCTAGGCCGGGCTAAGTCGCTGGGCATGGCCACTTACGGCCCGATAGCTTTTAATCCTTTTTGCGAATTTATTTGTTTCCAGATTCAATTCAAACTTCAAATATTCGTAGAAAATTCCACAATAATCAGAAAAATGCCAAACAAAGTTCATTAGACTCCTAAAATTATTTCCTATTTATTTATGTATTCAAATACCTATTTTGAGAAATTATAATTTCATAGTTTAATTAATTACTTTCTTTGATTAAGATAATCTATTATTTTATGCTATTTATTACTTAATTTTGCAAAATAAATTTCTTTAAAAATTAGAGATACTTGCAGATGAAAGTTATTATGAAAATTGTTTTCCAAAATTAAAATTAAACTCTATGATTTCATGTGATCCCAATTTATTAGCCTTTTATCACATGTCCCTTAAGATAATGATTTACTTATTGTTTTATAAACCAGAATAATTTGTTAAATGTTAAACCTAAGTAATTAAGAACATAACTAATTAATACTTAATTACTTTGATTAAACATTTGTTAATCAACATAATCAATGGTTAATTATCGCTTAATGAACGTGCTTATTCATAATCTATTAATTAACTAAGGTGATTAAGCTTTGATCTTTAATTAGTAATTACTGAAATTAATTAATGGACTTTGCATAATTTTTATCATGCGCATTCATGCATACATGATTGTGATTCGCAACGCATTGCTGGTCGGCTTAGGTTGTGAAGTGATCGAGGTTCCACCCGAGGTCGAGCCAGGAGCGGAAATCTCGAAGTCAACCCGACCGCCGAGGAGACTAACTTCGAACAGAACTCAAGGCAAGCCCCGATGCATCCTACCTATGTTTTTAAATATTTCACTTTATCACATAGTACGGTTATGCTTGTGCATTAGGTGTTAGGGTTTGGTTGACACCCTAGATGCATTATGGTAGGTTTCCGTTTGTTTATTCTATACTCGGTACAGGTAGCTCAATAGAGGCTAAGCTTAATTCATAGTGGCAACAGTAGATGGTTAGGGCACTTAAAGCATGGAGGCTTTAAGGGTTTTGTGTTACACTAAGATGAAGAGAGTGTTAATGAAATTGTAACCGGACGGGCCCCGTAGGAGAAAGGGCAAGACGGAGATGAGGTCTTGCAAGGTGGTAGCCCCGTCCGTGTCGGTCAAGGACCGTACCGTTGTCGGCTTAGTTGAACAAGTTTGAACGTACCGTACTACATGCTGGTATCATGGGCCCAGCAAGCTGATGTACCCTATCGCCCTAGAGATGTAGTGTAGCCGGCTCTCCTTTATCGGTCTGTTAGTGAGAGGATAGTCTCACGGGAGGGAGATGGGTCGACCACGAGGGAAGTCGTGGTGTCGCCATACTTCCGGGGAGTTGGAAATGGCTAGTCTGCTGTCGGTGCTAGCGGGAAAGGTTGTCGTATACGATCGGTGTGATGCGTATACGTCGTGTAGTCGGGTTTTGCCAGCTGGTATAAATCGATTCGAATCGCTGTCCCTCGCAGTAATGAGTACCGCTTGTTTAGCTCGTCACATCGTAGTAAATTATATGAAGATGAAGATGAGAGATGAAAGGATTAATGATCTATTGTATCTTGATTGAGAACTTGATTGAAATAGGGATAGGTTGCAAACCTCAAGGCTAATGAACATAACGTGAGCTAAAAGATCGAAAGTAAGGACCCACCCTTTAATGCTGTTTTTCGCAAAGGAGTAAACCCCAGAGCCGAAAGCCTTTGCATACTAGGCGTCGGCCTTAGCGTGCCATGTTGACGGGTCGGTCTTGCTGAGTATTAGAATACTCGGGGTTTGTTCGTTATCTTTCGGGGAACGAGTCGTACTTCCACGACTTGTATGGCAGCTTTCCCGAGGAGGAGCAATGTCCGGAGAGAGGTTCCTTTCAGTGGGAACGTATCCCCACGCCTTGAAGAGAGAGGACCGTGATGTACGAAGGGCTCGGTGCATCACGTTGTTTCGTTTGAAGTCTTTTGGGTTGTATAATAGAACAAGCTTCCGCTGAATACTCATAGGATGTTAAACTTCAATAATGTTATATTTTTCCGTTGCACAAATGTTTGTATTTTGAAAACTTGGTTGTATTATACCATGATGTATATATTCGGCTTGTATGAGATGATGTTTCGTTGTAACTCGCTTCGTCTAGTGTCCCTCTGTTCCGATTTCGGGTGTCCCGGAGGGGATGTCACAATCCCCGGGGTATTTGCAAATGCTTAAATCTAGCGTGAACGCAGGGATCACGAGTACTCATCATCATCTAAACCGGTCCGGACTCGTGAAGGGGATCGTCGACCGGGGAGATGGCGATAGTTACGATCCCTCGTCATCGTCCGAGTAGTCATAGTAGCGATCATCTTGGTATCCGACCCCCGAGCCGTCCTGGCGATCGTTGTTCACCGGCTCCGCGGGATGTGAGCAAGGAGGCGGAGGCGGAGGCGCCGCTTGGCGATCATTGTCACCTCGTCGAGGCTCCCCGTTTCTGTCTCGGTTGTCTCGTCCTCTTCGATCTCTAGTATCACGACGATCATCTCTTCTTGGCCGGTCATCCCGATGAGCATGTCGGTTGCCGTGCCCTCGTTGATCATTGCGCGGAGGATTTCCACCGGGGGCGGCGCCGAAGCGGCCGGTCCACGCCGTGGCGAATTAGTTACATGAGGCCGAGGCGGGACAAGATCCCGTGGATGATCATCTACATGACCTGTCCGGCGCCTCTCATCTTCTTCTTGTCTCCGGCGCTCTTCCGTCCTCTCTACATGGCGTTCGATTAGGACGTTACGAGTGTCACGATTGCCATTGAGTGGTACGCGTAAATCTTGGTCCGGAACTCGTTCATGTTCGTCCGCGACCGGGGTGTGTCGAGGCCCAATCCTTCCGCGAGAAGGAGCTCCTTCGGACCGGGCTCTCGCCGGCCGCTCCGAGCGAGAACGCGAGCGACCGGAAGATTCCGATCTGTCGTGAACAAGTTGATTTGTTTGTGGAGCAGCCGCGTCTACCAAATTCAAAGCGCGTTGCAACCCCGGCGTTGCATTGAAGACTTCTTCCGGTATCGTCTCAAGGATTTGCTTCACTCCCACAATGTTGCGGATCGGCGACGTGAAGACCCGAGCCCCGTTTAGTTCCACTTCCATGGAGCTCAAGTCCAATGCTCTACTTGAAGAACGATGGCGCCTTCCGCTACGGCATCCACGTCGTCCGTTATATCCCGGGGACGTTTCTTCGGGTCTCCGGACTCGCTCCGGCAGCGGACCCGTGGCGGGTGGAGTGGTTGGAGGAACGCTTCCTCCGGCCCGACCGGTACTAGCGACGTTTGCGCGATGATTCGCGGCCGAAGGTTGTGGAGGCTGTTCATCTCCGTCCGCTTCATCCGTTTCGCGGCGACGGCGATCGGATTCGTCTCTCGCCATCCTAGCTTCTTCAGCAGCTGCTTCCTCGGGAGTAAGCTCTTGAAGGATTGGACCCGTCATGACTACTTGGAAGAAGGTCGGAGATCCTTCCTCAAAGTCTTTATCAAGACCGGGAGAACTGCTGAGCATTACGGACCGGGTACCGGTCCAGGGCACGAGCGGTCCGATGATTCGCACTAAAGCTGCGTCGGATCTGCAAGGTTTCGAACAAGAGGTGTCAACCGTGGCATGTGATTGCGCTTCGAAGCTGCGGCCCGACTACAAGTCGGATTCGTTAGACGTAACTTTCCGGCGGAATCAGCTTCAAAGTCGACGGACCCCAAGCGGATCTTGAAGCCGAGCACGAAGTCGACGACGAGAGAAGAGGCCATCGAACTCATCGGAAACTCGCCGGGACCCCTTCCCGGCGCACCAAATGTCGAGTCTTAAACTCGGCACTAGTACTACCCGGTCCCTCACGAGCGTGGAATTCGATGGTGCAACACACGAAACACACAGAAAGCGAGATTTTAGATAGGTTCGAGCCCCTCGAATTGAGAGTAATACCCTATGTCCGGTATGTTATGTATTGAATTTAGCGGATTGCTAATTGCAAGATCTCGAGAGACTTTTCGGGGGTCCTCGCTCTGCCTTATATATCCGGGAGAGCTAGGGTTACATGCGAGTCCTAGTCGATTACACGGATTACATATATGGGAGTTCTATCTTTAACTTTCTTTATTGATTCATAGTCCTAACATACTATAAATTATTCCTTAACTTGCTTCCCACGTTGTCATACACCGGTCTTGATACCCGCCTCATCTCCATACCGAGTATATGGAATCCTCTGTCACTCCGGACCGGTTAGGAACCGTCTATTGGCTACCTCCATCACCTTTATCGTCATTGATTTGTTTCGTGTCTTTGTGCATCCATTCATTTATCATCGCATAACCATAAGGCAAGTATACGACACCTGCTCGACGCGATGCCGATGGTCATCGTCACTTAAATCCAACGATCGGGGGGGCTTCCCTTGCCCTTCGGGTCTACGGCTAACCCGGGCTCCAAGGCGTTCCCTACTTTTGGCGGGAGGGAAACATGCCTCTCCCGAGGGATCGGGCCCTCCGCCTCACTAGGGGCTGGCTGGCCCCGTGCGGCTCTAGACACGCCGGTGGCTTGGGCATCTGACCAATGATGCCGAATTTGGCCGAGCAATGATGCAGCGGCCCTGCGTCGCACGGGGACTCGATCACTTGGGGCATCCCGAGCCCCAGCAGCTTCCCGAATGCAGTCCGCGGTGTTCCATCACGAAGTCGCTGTCGCGTCGGCGCACGGTTCGCACCAGATCGGTATAGTCCGTGAACATCCACGGCGGCTTGGAGCACATCCGAAGAGGCACGATGCGGTTCACCAAAAATTCATACACGACGTGGCTTACTTCCAGCCCGCTACCTTCAGCACCATAATGTGCTTGAAACACCGACTTCGGCGTGGGTCCTCCTCCGGTAGCTCCTCCCAATACTCGACAACAACCTCTCGGTCTCTCGTCATGGTAACCGGAGGCGGTTGTGGATGGCACCGAAGGATAGGTACATCTAATGCTTCTTCGAGTCGTCCAACTTGCCGGAGAGGCCCTGCTCGATGTAGAGGTTCCGGTTGCGGATGGTGAATCGAACAGACCCCATAGGGTCGTCGCTCCCACCACGTCGGGTCAAATGGAACAGCCACTAGAACACGCACACCGACAGCATCACCCGATGAAGGACTCGCACCGGTGTCTAAAGATGGCAAGGGTGAGGACAACATTCGCCGACAGGTGCACCATGCGCAACTTGTATTTCCCCAACACCTCCGTGAAGAAGTCGGAGAACGGCGGGATCAACCCTGCCGGCAGGTAGAAGGCGAAGGTCACGATCTCGTCGTCGCCTCCGCCGGCTGGGCTTTTGCTGTGGCCGGCCTCGGGGACCGGAAGGTGGGGTCGGTCCGGTCGGAGACGCAGAATAGGCACAACCGGTTTAGCACGTCCTCCGTAGGGAAGGTAGATGACGGCAGCAATGGACAGGGCCCGCTAGGAGCTTGCTCGGAGGAACCACGGCACATAGACCCTGGCGCAGCCACCACACATCCACTTGCGGACGTGTTGGGGCGGGAAGAAGAGCGGCAGTGAGCCATCGACATCATGCGATGCGTAGGAATTCAGATGTCATAGAGAATACGGGAGCAAGGAGGCAAAAGGCGCCGAGGAGAAGCAAGGTCGACGAGCACAATGAGAATGTGGGGATTTGCCCCTCCTATTATGCCGGCTGTTATCACGCAAATACGATGTCTCGTCTACCGAGGCATTGGACCCACCATGAACACGAGTGGATGCGGGGCGGCTGTCATAGTTAAGTGTGGTACGGATCGCCTTGGGAGATGATTGACAAAGCAACCATACATAGCATCACATTAACAAACATACACGATTTGCAAGTTTACATAATTAAGTCTCGATTACAACATAGAGTTTCGAATAAAAGATACATTATGTTCGAATTTAAGTTTACATAACCATGATCTTTGTTCAAAATAAAATGCGGAAGCAGTTACATAACACGATGATACATAGATCCTTAAATGAACCATGCCGGCCTAGGCCACGGCTCACTCGTCATGGGTCGGAGAGCGAGGAACCCATTCAATGGTCTACTTGTTTGGGCTCTTCTCCATCCCACACAACCTTACCACAACAATCGCAAAACCCGTCTTGCGGGAATCTTGAATATACACATATAGTGGCAAAGCCTCGAGTATCTAGCATACTCCGCAAGTCTTACCCATCAATTGGTCATCTAAGACCGACACCTAGATGCATGGGGCTTGACCGGTTTAACTTGGCATTTTGCATAAAACGGTACCTATGCTAATTAGGTTGGCACTTTCATGTCTTAGCCAAATTAATAGGGTTGTTGCATAAACGAAACTTTAGTGAGCATACTAGCAATACAAGAGTTTGCAATACAAAGTTATATCAAAGATAAAACAACAAGCTTTTCATTCTCTTCCTCTTACTTCACATTGCGAACTGCTCGAATCTAGTGGTACTCCTTAACCTAGAGGAAACGGCGATAATTATCGAATTATTAATCCTGCAGGAAAGACCCAAATGCACGACATACGCATCATTTAAGAACACGTATGGCCACCGTTCGCGAGTTCATCATAAAGCAAAACACGGGGCCACCGACCCCGAGTACACGTCCCCCTTGGGACCGTTCAACAACGTGCCCAAGGCTTATCCCGTGTACTCTCCAACGGTCCTCAATCCGTGCAACCACCGTGCCATACACATCACCTCTAGGTATCCGATGCGCGCGAAAAGCGGTGCAAAAGTCCGGCCAATTCACTTGAGTAACGGCGGGAATGGCGGTGGTGAAACTTGCCCACCATGCACTAGCGGAGCCACGGAGTTGTTGAGATGCAAAGAGAACCTTTTGCTCCGATGTGCAATTAAGGAGAGCGAACTTCGAGTCAATGATGTGGAGGAAGTTTTCCGCTTCCAAAGGATCGGTAGTAGCTTCACCGAACTTTGACGGTTGAGTCGCCCAAAAGTCAGCATAGGTGGAGTTCCTCGGCCCTTGGGGTGGTGGTCCTTGGCCTTGTCCTTGATTAGTTTGACTTGCAAAGAACAAGCGGAACATCTCATTTTGGTTGGATAGGAGTTGTTCCAATGGCATGAGAGGTGGAGGGTTAGGTAGCGACTCATCCCTCCCACCATGACCACTGCCGGAAGCTTCGTCACGACGGGTATTCACCATCTATCACATATGAACAATTTTCTCACGTTAGCTCGTTAAAACAAGAGCTAAATTGGCAAGAAAACATAACATTTGACATACGGGATCACAAAGTTCAGATTGCATGTATGAAAGAAATATTGCGGAAACAAGCATAATGCATTGGCAACACCCATGTTCCATAGGTTCCAACATAGCTAGCACATGATAGAAATTTTTGATACACGGGAAACCATAAATCCGATACAACACGGTCTTAGGTTACATCTCATGTGACCCATAAACAAACACAAAACTCGGAGAGCTTAATTAACAACACGCGGATCGTTTTTCCATACACGGTTACATGCCTCACGAGATTGCAAATCCTACACACATAGAGCTATGACCACCCGTCGTGACAACTACTCGTCGTCATCGCCGTAGTAGTCATCGTCACCCCTCATGGGAGAGGGTGGTGCTCCGTCCTCGACATCGGAAGCATCCTCACCATTGCTCATCTCCACGTCCTCCTCGGGTGGGATGATCTCAAGTGGCTCGGGAGGTCCACCATTAAGGATGGCGTGCAGGGTGTTGTTGGCGGCCTAGAGGTGCTCCATGGTAGCATTTCTGCACAATGGTCGCCCGGGCGTTCTGGAGGTCTCCCTCCACAAGCATCCCTAGCGCCCTGAGTCTCCAAGAGGGTAACCTCCAACTCATCCTTCTCCTCAAGAAGGGCATCCACCTGACCGGAGAGGATGTAGTTCTCCTCACTCGCGGCGGTGAGCTGTGCCTCATGCTCATTCAGCATGGCCGGCAGAGCGGCGGCTCCATTGCCCTCAAGGGCGAGGTTGGCGTCGTGGAGCTGCTCAAAGAAACTCCAACGCTCCGCCTCGCTATACTCGAGCTGCGTACGGAGGGTGTCCACCTCGGTAGTGCGCTCGGCGAGCTCGGCAGTGCGGGCAGCAAGCTCGGCGGTGCGAGTAGTAAGCTCGGCGTCGCGGGTGGTGAGGGTGGTCTGCAGGGCAGCACGCTCCTGGTCCAACTCGTGCACACGCCGGGCAAGGTTCTCACGGTCCAACATGAGCTTGCCGGGGGCCATCTGTCGGAGAATTTTGAAACACAAGTCAAAACTCAATATCCAACAACAAAACATGCTAATAAGTGAATCATGAATGATGGAATGGCACCAACTTAGCAAAAGAATGCAACAAAGCTTTTCGCACAATCCTAACATGATACAATTTTTACTAGACAGATTTGACCCGTTCTGGAAACTCGACAATTTCTCCTGTTTCTGGACAGAATTAAATTTTTATTTTGTTACGAAAGTTTTAGACAATTTCTTAAGCTTTCCAACACATCCTAGAACAGCTCAATCTGACTTGTCGTTTGGAAATTATGACCGATCTACGATAGGGACAGAACCGGAGCCTTTTTTGGAAATCCAGAATAGCTCTCTGTAATGGGCAATTCTAGCTACGTTCCAAATTTTTACAAGACATGAGACTACAAATTTGTTGTAGTGCATAAAACGAGCTTTCCAGAAAGTCCTCATTTGCCTAATTTGGTTAAGTAATGAGGGAGTTATGCTCATTTTCGTGAAACCTAACAAATGTGCCACGTCTTTGTTGTTCCGGTTTTTGATCTTTTGTGAGAATTAAGCTACGTGGTCACATTTTCATTGTTGTTTCATTTAGACAAGTTCATTTGCATATGTTTGACATGATGAATGACATGCAAGTTTAAGGGATGCTCAATATGTCATTTCGTACGTCCTCACAAAAATTAAAAGGACCGCGCCGCCGATATGACTATCGGACAAGCGCATCGGTGGCACACACACCTCTCACACGATACTACATGTACTAAAGCGTTGTTATGTACCTGCAAGAGATGGATTCCAGAAACATTACATCAAATTCAAAAGAAACAAGCCAAAAATAAATCCATGTCACCTTGTCTCACATGGAGAGCTCTCGAATAAGAGTGTATTCGAGTCACACCAGATAATATTATGCAAAAATTGACCACACTCCATTACATACCTTTGCCAAAGCCGTAGTTGCAAAAATATTTAAACAATCATAACACGGGTTTAGTTTTGCCACCATTCTACATAGTCCTTATATTGGTCTTTATATCTAGACTCGTACCTCACCGTGACACAAAAACGGGTTTTAAGATTTTTAGAATGAGTGTTAGTGCGACGCAAATCCCAAGTCGGCTCCGATACCACGTGTCACACCCCTATCCCGAAAGATAGTTAAGTGTGATACGGATCGCCTTGGGAGATGATTGACAAAGCAACCATACATAGCATCACATTAACAAACATACACGATTTGCAAGTTTACATAATTAAGTCTCGATTACGACATAGAGTTTCGAATAAAAGATACATTAGGTTCGAATTTAAGTTTACATAACAATGATCTTTGTTCGAAATAAAGTGCGGAAGCTGTTACATAACACGATGATACATAGATGCTTAAATGAACCATGCCGGCCTAGGCCACAGCTCACTCATCATGGGTCGAAGAGCTAGGAACCCATTCAATGGTCCACTCTTTGGGCTGTTCTCCATCCCACACAACCTTACCACAACAATTGCAAAACCCGGCTTGCGGGAATCCTAAAAATACACATGTAGTGGCAAAGCGTGAGTATCTAGCATACTCCGCAAGTCTTACCCGTCAATTGGTCATCTAAGACCGACACCTAGATGCATGGGGCTTGACCGGTTTAACTTGGCATTTTGTATAAAACGACACCTATGCTAATTAGGTTGGCACTTTCATGTCTTAGCCAAATTAATAGGGTTGTTGCATAAACGAAACTTTAGTGAGCATACTAGCAATACAAGAGTTTGTAATACAAAGTTATATCAAAGATAAAACAACAAGCTTTTCATTCTCTTCCTCTTACTTCACATTGCGAACTGCTCGAATCAAGTGGTACTCATTAACCTAGAGGAAACGGCGATAATTATCGAATTATTAATCCTGCAGGAAAGACCCAAATGCACGACATACACATCATTTAAGAACACGTATGACCACCATTTGCGAGTTCATCATAAAGCAAAACACGGGGCCACCGACCCCGAGTACACGTCCCCCTTGTGACCGTTCAAAAACGTGCCCAAGGCTTAACCCGTGTACTCTCCAACGGTCCTCAACCCGTGCAACCACCGTGCCATACACATCACCTCCGGGTCGGTGAGATATCCGGCTCACTTTACAATCCATAAGCTACGTAGGTTTACCAATCCCCATAAGAAAGCTATGCAAGTGGTACACAACTCAAACTTGTTCGCGGAGCCATAATGGGGTGTTCTCAATTTTAATTGACATTCTCATTCTATCGTTGACTCCACAAGCCTAGCATAGCATTTCTATCGGAGATATGACACATCATCCACATAGGACATACAGGAAGTTTATGCACGTAGATTTCCAATCAACTCCTAGAACTTAAATGCACATTCATCATCCTTAATATAGTGATAAAACAAATCCATTTCAAAATAATAGGAATGCACCGGGGCTTGCCTTGAGAGTGATTGAAGTTAGCACTAGCCTCACAAGCATTGAGCGTTGCAATTGTCTCTTCCGGCGGAATCAATTCGGCGTCGTCACCTAGAAGATGAAATGCAATGTGTAAATAAAAGAATACAAGGGTGATGCATATGGTGATGCATGTATGCTGTTTGCATGAGCACATATGAATAGGTTAAGCAAAAGTTTAGCTTCGTGAAATCCTAGTAGCATAAACATATAACTTGCTCTCTTTTAAAGGACTTAATTAAATTACCAATTGTAACCCTAACATAGACAAGGAAGGGTTTCATCCAAGAGCACAGGAGTGTTGTGGTTATCGTGGGTGTTGACGGTCCTTATGGTCCAATTTTACCGTCAACATGTTGCATCTTTTTGAATCAAACACCATCACCAAGAATAGACATAGGGATTATTTCTAACAAATTCCACTAGTCTTGGTGAAATTATGAATGCAGGTGCAATTCATATGAAAACAGGGGAAAACATGCACGAAACATGGACTTTGCAATCGACGGATTTTCCCTGACTAAAGAATATAGTCCAAAAGCCCAAAACCACAAAACAGAGCCTCAACATCAAACCAAGCAAGTGGATTGGGCCAAGTACACAGCCAGGGGAAGGCACCGGAGAAGAATCAAGCCCAGTGGAGTCCAGGCCAGCTCGCCGAACCACCCTAGTGGGTTCGGCCGAACCGACAGTGGGCCCCCCGGCCCATCTTTCTCTCGGCGGTTTGTCACCGACGTCCGGAGGTCGGTTCCACCTGCAATTAATGCCACCGACGTCCGGAACCGCCTCCAAGTTGCCGACCTTCCAAGGCTATAAATAAAGGGCTACACCCCCTCTCTCAACACACCACCAACATCAAGATACGAGACAAAACTCTCATCCTTAGGCCAAGGGCCTCTTGTATCTTAGTAGAATAGGAGAGAGGGCAAGGAAGAGGAAGGAGTGTTCCTCCCTTTTGCAAAGTGGAGTAGTATTTCCTTTTCTTTTACCTTGGCGTGTAAACACTCTTTTTGGTGATTTATACGTGGTGATCTACTTATCTATCGTGACATATCTTTGTGTTAGACGTAATTCTTGTTATACTTGTTTACGGGATCATCGCTTCGCAAGAAGTACTCTAGCTTTCTGAACTCAGCTCTAGGCCGAGGCTAGAGTAGTGGTCAATAGCATAGACGTGGTGTCTAGGGCCGGAGATCGCCTTTGTTTGCTGTGTGCCCCACGGTTTGTAGAGGTAGGTGGCAGGAAGTGACAGCCCCGTCATCCAAAGGAACCCTCCACGTTCGGGTACATAGTAGAGCTTTCGAGACCGGAGTGGCTTGGCAGTACCAAGCCTAAGACGGTGCCCGAAGTAAACAAGTCTAGCTTGCGTTCGTCTACCTTTAAAGGATAAATAGATAAGAGTCACCCTCTCGACCCTATTTTGCTACGTTGTCTTGGTTGTCCTTGGGTAAACTAACCTTGTTGCAGAAATACTCCGTTCCTCGCGGATATAAATACGATACCTTGGAATACTCCCGGGTGAAGTGCTACAACGGTATTCCGTGCGCTTGCGGATTCATTCGTGACGTAAGAAATACCAACAAGCATTTCTGGCGCCGTTGCCGGGGAACGGTTGTTATCTTTGTAACGAATCAGGTTTGCCCTCGTAATCTATCTTACTTACCGTTCTGTTTTTATTTTTCTCCTTACATTCAAAATTTCACAAAAACATATCATGGAGTCACACCCAACCATCCAATCTTTCTCCACTCCACGGGGTGAACTCTTAGAGCCACCATCATCATCACAACCTATTTCTTCACCCGGCTATGAGTTCTCCCCGATTACATTTCGATGATTAGAGGTTTATCCTTTTCGGGTTTTAAACATGAAAATCCTTATGAACACTTGCGAGAGTTTGAACATTTGTGTTCATGCCGATTGATCCATGGCATGACACAAGAAACATTGAAGTGGAAGTTGTTTCCCTTCTCTCTCAATGAGAAGGCGAAGCAATGGTACACTTACACCGCTAAGAGAGTGAACGGTGATTGGAAAGAATTGCGAGACAAATTTTGTCTAGCATTCTTCCCCGTATCTCGTATCACTTCTCTACGAGCGGAAATAATAGGCTTTCGACAAGAAGAAAAGGAAACCTTAAGTGCGTCATGGATTCGGTTCTGTTCTCTAACGTACTCCGACCAGAATTATTGCTCCCCGAACCCGTTTTATTACAACACTTTTATTCGGGATTGAGCAACGATACCGCACTTTATCTTGACACGGCCGCGGGTGGATCTTTTTCTCATAAGACCATAGCGGAAGCACACGAACTTTTGGATCGAATTGTGGAAAACACACCTTTTCCGCCGACTTACTCGTAGAGCCGGAGTCGAAGATGAGGAACTCGTTGTGCAAGAGACACAACACTTGGTGCCCATGATGGAGCACCTAGCACTCGAGTCCTCATCTAACACAAGAACAATGATAGAGGAAGATGAACCTCTTGATTTCCCATTTGAGTTCAAGGAAGAAATTTTTGAAGATTTTGGAAACACCTTGAACTACTCCTATCAAAAGAAACCAAAGACTCCTCGCACCAACCCCGAACCTATTGAAAAATCTCTTCTCTTAAAAACTGTTCGGAAGTTGACAGCAATTATGAGCGATGAATGGTTGATGGAAAACGAACTTTCTTCTGAAGTTCTTCGACTTGATCATCCTAGATCAACCATTCGTGGCTCAATTCGGGGAGTAATGGTAGATGTTCTCTATAATCCTCTAGTAGGTGCCAACATCATGTCCGAATCTTTTGCTTCAACTTTATTTGGAAACGAGACATGGGCACCTTCCGACAAACTCCTTAAAGCCCCACCGGGGCAATTTTTTGAGAGTTTGGGGATCATTAGAGATGTTTGCATTAAGCGTAATGAAGCAGAGGTTTCCTTGGACTTTCACGTTTCTGAATCCCGGATTTCGATGTTTTGGTCTGGTCATCCCATAGAAAAGCTTTTCTTAGGGATATCACCTTCAGAACCTTAGACTTCACCCTCGGCAAGAAAACTTTTTCTCTTCCTATCATTCATGCACAAAACTCTTTTGCCGAGGAGCCGCTTGGTGGAAGAAGAATGCATGAAGGAGGTTATGGCAATTTTTCCTCATGAAAACCCCGAATCATCCTTGGATGAAGATGCTCTTGATTTCATTTTAGAAGAGGATGATTCGGCGGAAACTTTTGAGCTGCCCGAAACTTTTACACCTACGCCACCTCCCGTAGAGCTCAAAACTCTTCCACCAGGCTTGCGCTACGTTTTTCTTCACGGAAATCCCGAAACCCCCGTCATCATAAGTGACAAGCTTTCGGAGGAGGAAACCGCAAAACTCTTAGCCGTGCTAGAAAAACATCACTCCGTTTTTGGGTACTCGCTTGGAGACCTCAAGGGAATCAGCCCCGCTCTTTGCACCCATCGCATTCCCATAGACCCCGATAGTACACCATCTAGGGAACCTCAAAGGAGGTTGAACAATGCGATGCGGGAGGTCGTTAAAAAGGAGGTCTTAAAACTTTTACATGCCGGCATTATCTATCCCTGTTCCACACAGCGAGTGGGTGAGTCCAAGGCAGGTCGTGCCCAAGAAAGGAGGAATGACGGTCGTCCATAATGACAAAAATGAGTTGATCCCTCAACGCACCGTCACGGGATGGAGGATGTGCATAGATTACCGAAAACTTAACAAGGCTACAAAGAAGGATCATTTTCCGCTGCCCTTCATCGATGAGATGTTGGAACGGCCGGCAAATAATTCTTTCTTTTGTTTCCTTGATGGGTATTCAGGATATCATCAAATCCCCATCCATCCCGACGATCAAATGAGGGACTCACATCCATGGTACGCCGACATTGTGAACTTCATGGCAACGGGGTACGTACCACCCGGAAAGAGCAAGAAACAACTCATCTATGAGAGTCGCCGTCACTTATGGGAAGAGCCCTTCCTTTACCGTGTCTCGCGCCGATGGATTGCTAAGGCGATGTGTGCCCATACCCGAGAGCACACGAATCATTGAGAAGTGCCATGCATCGCCATACGGGGACACTACGGCGTGTTTCGTACACAGTGCCAAGATATGGCAAAGTGGCTTCTTTTGGCCAGCCATGTACGAAGACACAAAGGAATTTGTCGAGCGATGCCCGTAATGTCAAAAAGTTGGAGGCATCACGGCAAGAGATGCAATGCCCCTCAACTACAATTTACAAGTCGAGCTCTTCGACGTATGGGGCATTGACTTCATGGGACCGTTCACCAAGTCACATGACTGCGAATACATCTTGGTGGCGGTAGACTACGTGTCTAAGTGGGTGGAAGCAATGCCTTGCAGGGCCGCAAATGCCAAGCATGCTCGCCGGATGTTCCACGAAATTATCTTCCCAAGGTTTGGAACACCGAAGCTAGTGATAAGCGACGGAGGGTCTCACTTCATTGATAAGACCTTCCGAAGCTTCCTAAGAGAACTTGGATCAAGGCATAATATCGCTACTCCATACCACCCTCAAACCAAGGGCAGGCCGAGACCTCAAACAAGCAAATCAAGCGGATCCCGCAAAAGACCGTAACAGTAAATGGGGAAGGGATGGAAGGACAAGCTACCCGATGCACTATGGGCATACCGTACAGCATACAAGACACCCATAGGCATGTCCCCATACCAGCTCGTGTACGGGAAAACATGTCATTTACCCGTCGAGATGGAACACCGAGCGTATTGGGCCATCCGGAAATGGAACATGGACTTTAATGGTGCCGGACGCAAAAGAAAAATGGAGATAGCTGAGTTAGAAGAATGGAGAGACAAAGCTTACCACAACTCAGCTATATACAAAGAAAGGACAAAAAGGTGGCACGACAAAAAGATAAAGATAAAGGTATTTAAGGTTGGAGATAAGGTCTTGCTATTCAATTCACGGGTGAAACTCTTCGGGCATGGAAAATTAAGAAGTAAATGGGACGGACCATACACGGTTATTGACACCTCGTCACATGGAGCAATCACACTTCAAGACGACGAAGGTAAAATATTTAAGGTAAATGGTCAGCGCCTTAAAACTTATTTCGAGCCCGATAAAGATAAAGAATTTGATGTCATGCACTTGATTAATTTAAATTTTCTCTCATGATAGCTCTTTCTTATCTATATCCCGTAGTAGCTCTTTCCCCGAAATAATTTTAGCAAGCATTTCCCGCATTCATCATTTCCCGCAGGCACATTTTTATCATTTTTTCAATTCCTCAAGATTGTAATGCGCCTGCTCTTTTAAATTTTTAATCATATTAGTGCTCCCCGGTCTTCCCTTACCGGTAGAGCAAGTTTTGTTTCGAAATATCTTTGTCTATTTTGAAGAAAACAGGCAAAAAGGCAAGTGTGGGGGGACATCGCGGAAAGCAAAGACAAACACACGCGTAGCGTGCAGAAACATCACGAGGAAAACAACACAAACACAACCTCGCGAAACAGAGCACCAGTGGGGCCCAGGCCGTTCGGCCGAACCCACGAGGTGGTTCGGCCGAACCCCGGTGGGTCCCACTCAGCCCTCGCTTCCTCGTGGCACTTGAGTTTGTTTCCCACACTTCCTTTTCGCCTACTTTAGTTGTCAAGTTCATTCCGAGACGCGAAAAACAATTACTAAAACTTGACCAACTAAAACTTGGGAAGATTTCTTTTGAATACCCTTTTCCCAAGTCTCTCCCTAATGCTCTCATGATGATCTTGCACACTTTTTATTACTCGCTTCATCACCACTTGCCCGTGAACAAATAATCAAATCCATAGGACCCATGTTTTTCTAGATTATTGGCAAGTGTGATATGGCTCGACGAAATGATCTTATGCTTAGCTTACCGAGTCCTTGGGAATTTTATTTCACAAAACAAAAATACCATGGCTTCATGCTCCTCTCTTGATACAAAAATTCCTACCAATGCCATATGATGATCATACCTT
Source organism: Chloris gayana (assembly GCA_031894775.1). NCBI lineage: Eukaryota > Viridiplantae > Streptophyta > Magnoliopsida > Poales > Poaceae > Chloris > Chloris gayana. Next base: position 122,863 of record JAUNZO010005062.1, on the reverse strand, counting down.
GCAAAACTTACATACATATGCTGCTTGTGATTGCAATGAGCTTTACCAAAATTGAGTGACCCTAGAGAGAAACTTGTCATGATCTCTTGATCAAGATCACGTACACTCCACCGAGGACTAAACTCCTACACTCGGAAGCTAGCACCCCACCAAAATAAAGACACTCCTCGTTTGCACCTCTTTTTACCTCTCTCTCTCTCAATCACGCATAAACGAGACATGGCTATGTTAAAAAAAAAGAAAAAAAAAAAGAAAAAAGAAAAGCTCACACAGATGAGCAATGAAAAGAAAGCTCACAAAGATGAGCAATGAAAAAAGAGAGAAGAAAAGAGATGCTCAAGCATAGAGCAAGAAAAGAAAAGAAAGAAAATAAAAAGATAGCCATGTCTCGAAAATGCAAAATAAAGAGAGGTCAATTGCAATAGGAGTTGTCACTTTTCATATCCATACACACACGCACTTCTTGATCAAGGTTACATGACTTGGCTTCTCCATGGATCCTTTCTTTTGGCTTAGCAATATTTGTGATACAAGTATGCCTCCCTCATTCCCTACCGAGCTCCACATACAAGCCTAAGAAGTAGGAAAAAGAGAGGCAACACAATGCCTTGGTGAGGAAAACACTTTTTGAGCGATTCAAGAGAATCGAAGAGGAGCGGGAGTCATGTTGTTTATTTTCAAAACTTTCAAAAACCCAAGGTGCTTAGTGAGCAAAAGTATAGTGACTTGAGTCATGAGCTGTTCCACCTATCAATCATCCAAGAATGCATGTTAGCCACCGTCATGTTCACAAGTAAAACGGTCTGGCTTGTAATAACATGTGTGCAGGTCTCTAAGGGGAGAGATCTCTCAACTTACGCTCCCACCTTTACTCGAGGACGAGCAAAGAGCTAAGTGTGGGGGTCTTGTTGACGGTCCTTATGGTCCAATTTTACCGTCAACATGTTGCATCTTTTTGAATCAAACACCATCACCAAGAATAGACATAGGGATTATTTCTAACAAATTCCACTAGTCTTGGTGAAATTATGAATGCAGGTGCAATTCATATGAAAACAGGGGAAAACATGCACGAAACATGGACTTTGCAATCGACGGATTTTCCCGGACTAAAGAATATAGTCCAAAAGCCCAAAACCACAAAACAGAGCCTCAACATCAAACCAAGCAAGTGGATTGGGCCAGTACACAGCCAGGGGAAGGCACCAGAGAAGAATCAAGCCCAGTGGAGTCCAGGCGGTTCGGCCGAACCACCCTAGTGGGTTCGGCCGAACCGACAGTGGGCCCCCCGGCCCATCTTTCTCCGGCGGTTTGTCACCGACGTCCGGAGGTCGGTTCCACCTGCAATTAATGCCACCGACGTCCGGAACCGCCTCCAAGTTGCCGACCTTCCAAGGCTATAAATAAAGGGCTACACCCCCTCTCTCAACACACCACCAACATCAAGATACGAGACAAAACTCTCATCCTTAGGCCAAGGGCCTCTTGTATCTTAGTAGAATAGGAGAGAGGGCAAGGAAGAGGAAGGAGTGTTCCTCCCTTTTGCAAAGTGGAGTAGTATTTCCTTTTCTTTTACCTTGGCGTGTAAACACTCTTTTTGGTGATTTATACGTGGTGATCTACTTATCTATCGTGACATATCTTTGTGTTAGACGTAATTCTTGTTATACTTGTTTACGGGATCATCGCTTCGCAAGAAGTACTCTAGCTTTCCGAACTCGGTTCTAGGCCGAGGCTAGAGTAGTGGTCAATAGCATAGACGTGGTGTCTAGGCCGGAGATCGCCTTTGTTTGCTGTGTGCCCCACGGTTTGTAGAGGTAGGTGGCAGGAAGTGACAGCCCTGTCATCCAAAGGAACCCTCCACGTTCGGGTACATAGTAGAGCTTTCAGTAGACCGGAGTGGCTTGGCGGACCAAGCCTAAGACGGTGCCCGAAGTAAACAAGTCTAGCTTGCGTTCGTCTACCTTTAAAGGATAAATAGATAAGAGTCACCCTCTCGACCCTGTTTTGCTACGTTGTCTTGGTTGTCCTTGGGTAAACTAACCTTGTTGCAGAAATACTCTGTTCCCTGCGGATATAAATACGATACCTTGGAATACTCCCGGGTGAAGTGCTACAACGGTATTCCGTGCGCTTGCGGATTCATTCGTGACGTAAGAAATACCAACAGTGGGTGTTCAGATTCAAAATGATAAACAAGGTTAAACGTAAGTCGATGCAATTACGGTTAGGGACGGGATTATTATCACATGTGATGACGATTGCACTTTGAATTAAGAATTTGATTTCAAAATCAATACATGCATGAACTTGACGGAAACTTCTCACTAAACCTGCCATGAGGGACTAAGTGACATTGTGGAGAGTGAATTTTATATAAACATGCCAAAATATACTTTTTAGAAACATAAGACCCTTTTTACATGGGCTGAAATTAACCTTTTATTGCATAAATCTAGGGTTAGCAAAAATAATTACTTAGCATGCTGAAAATTTAACATGGGATTTTCTACACATGCACAGGACTAGGAGGGAATTAATTACCAAGTTTCGCGCAAAAATCAATTTATACAGATTTAATTAGAAAAATAAATACAGAAAATGCAAGAAGTGCAATAACTTGAAAAATATGCAATGAAATGTAGATTTTCCAGTGCCGAGAAATTCAAGTATGCTCATATGAAGGCTCGACCAAGTGACATTAAATTTAGATATATATTTTTATAGTTATGACTTAAATGAGTTCATGTTACTTTTATGAAAGTACAAGTTTTGTAGTTTCCAAAACTTTTTAGTTTGTAATTTTTGGACTTTTAAATCGGAAGATATGGATTTTTTCAAAATCAAACAAAGTTTGGTTTATTTACGGAAATCCTACCTAATTGGGTATGCAAAAATTTCTGTATACTTCCTACGACTTTTGCAAACCGCTCTTGAAAAATGAGGTGCACCAATTAGGTGCACCCAATTGGGTATAGCCCCGACTCTTGAATCATTTGAACTCCTTTCAAATAATGCAAGAGTCTACTTGGATGATTCTTCATTATTTTCTTCAATATTCGTTCTCTTTCAATTTACTGTTTTATTTTCTGCTCTCCGCGATCCCAACGGACAACTCTTGAATCGAGTGCACCCAATTGGGTATAGTCCCCGACTCTTGAATCATTTGAACTTCTTTCAAATAATGCAAGAGTCTTTTTTAGAGACTATGCTACATTATTTCCTATGAAATTGCCTTTTACATTCATCTATGTGAAGCTTTCCTTGGAATCCGTCCCCATTTTAAGCTTTTCCAGTACCTATTCCAAATCCGCCCGCTCCCCACATCAGCTAACCGCGCTGCAGTAGGTGGAGTGGGAATACAATGCTTGGAGCTCTAACGAATATTTCTCCCTGCCTTTGAACAAAAGCTTGGCTCATTGGAAGAATGGGTGGTTTATCTATGGTAAACCCTAACCCGCTCTTCCCCTTTCGAAGCTAAAGTAGCTAGCAAAGAATTGCCTTCCAAAGACATCAAAGAAGAGCTTAAAGAAGATGAAGAAGTTCTTGCCCTCCTGGCAAGTATCACATATCCGAAGGAAATCAAAGGCGTCACAACCGAGACGGTTCTTTGGAGTTTCATCGTACGAGGAGATCAGCCACTCAAGAGGCAAGAGCATCCAGCGTGGTCTTTCAACAAGGACAACGCCAATCCATCCGATGGAACACATCTTCCCGATGTAGAACGGTCGGGGAAGCGTCTAAAGAAGATGCTTCAGTCCGGGCATGATACAACAGGGTGCCGGAGGGTGGGTTTGGCATTCGGCGCGTTAAATCCTCGGGACTCGTAAGTATTCTCCTTCTTATTGAATACCGGTATTTGGATCTTCATATCGTTGTTCATATATTTTTATTTTATTGAATACCGGTATTTTGATCTTCATATCGTTATTCATATATTTTTATTGAATGTAGAAAATGGATAACTATAGAAGTCATCCCCCACTTCCTCCCAATGACACCGGGGAGAAGATTATGAAACCAAGCACCACTCCTCTTGTCTGTCCAAGCCGGTCCGCCTCCCCCCACTCGATTCAAGGGACTACAAACCAGCCATCTCTTCCGCTAACTGCGCCAACTCCAAAAATTTCCAAGTCTAGAAAGGTTGTCCAAGCCCCCAACACAAGAAAACGCACCGCAGCTCTTAATATAGACAAGTCAACAGCAATCCCTGCTTCCGTATCAAGGGACACTCGTACGGAAGCGCAGAAACTTGAAGACCGGCACAAAGAGCAAGAGGCCATCGAGAAGGATCGTTAGGCTGCTCTAGCCGCATTCGAAGCTACCACTCGCTGGAGGATCCCGGGAGTCCCCCAATTAACAGATTCTCTTGCCAACATCCCCAAGAAGTCCCGGTATGGCACTCGGACCGATTCTTCCGGGAGTGCTTCAGGGGGATCCATTCCCGCGCCGCAAGTCCAAACAACGGCGAAAAGGAGTACGAGACGGTTCGAGTGGGGAGACTCAAGGTCTCCCAAAAAAGAGCAAAACCTCGTTCGGCTTCAAAAAAGCCACTTCGTAAGTCTTTTACAACACTCCCGCAGTTCCAAAATCTTCTTTTTTATTCTAGTCTTTCAATTTATTTAATTTTTCCGTAGAATTCCTTCCAATCTTCAAGCCAGTATAGCTAGCTTGTTGAAAAACAAGCCCTCTATCCCTGCCATGACTGGTGGCACATCTCCGACTTCCTCTCCTTCAGCCCCTAATACTATAAAAGTTTCGAAGTCAAGAGTGCAGCCAACACAAAGGAAATCCCTTCGCCTCATCCGAAGATCAATCTTCCAAGGAGATCGAAGGGCGGATCATCATCGATATCAATGTCACTACCATAAGTGACTTCTCACCCCAAGCTACTCTGTTTCAGGCCGCGCCCGAACTCCCATTGGGACCGGTCCGGATCGAGGAGTTCTCCCGCCGGGCTAGGACTACTCGTAAAGCTTCGGGGGCACCTAGACTCGCCAAGATGATTGTAGGTGATGTGGAAGTTGATAGCTCGAGTGGAGCCGAGAAAATTCACAACTACCTGCTCAATGGGATTCTCTTCAAGAAGAAGAGGCCTTAAAGAACTTCTTCGAGTCCGGCCGGGTATGCCTCCATTCCTCTCCCGGTCTTTTCCTAATTTCTTCACATTATAATCCGACTCTTTGTTTGTCCTATCCTCGTAGGTTCTTTTGTGATCACGGCGATCATCTCTTCTTGGCCGATCATCACGATGACCGGAGCGATTGCCCTACCCTCGATGATCGTTGTGCGGAGGATTGCCAACCGGGGCGGAGCTGAAGCAGCCGACCCATGCCTAGTGGAATCGAACACACGTGGACAAGGTGGAGCAGGACCCCGCGGAGGATCATCTACAAGACTAGTTTGTCGTGACTTGTCTTCTTCTTGTCTCCTGCGTTCCTCCATTCTCTGTGCATGACGGTCAATAAGCACATTATGAGCGTCACGATTGCCATTGATTGGCACACTTAGATCCCGATTGGGGGCGCGTTCGTGCTCGCCCGCGATCGGGGTGTGCCTAGGTCCAATTCTTCCACCGGAAGAAGCTCCTTCAAACCGAGCTCTCGCTTGCCGCTCCGAGTGCGAGCGCGAACGATCGGAAGATTCGGCTCTATCTCGGACAAGCTGGTTGGTTTGAAAAGCGGCCGCATACACCAAGCTCAAAACCCGTTGTAATCCCGGTGTCAAGTTGAACACCAGCTCTGGAATAGTTTCAAGGATCTGTTACACCCCCACAATGTTGTGGACTGGTGATGTGAAGACCCGAGCGCCGTTTAATTCAACCTCCATGGACCCCATGTCCGAAGCTCTGCTGGAAGAACGATGATTTCTACCACCACGACATCCACGTCGGTTGTTATAACCTCGGTGATTGTTCCGTCGCGTCCTCGGACCGCTCCGGCGAGTGGACCGGTAGCGGGTGGTGCTGTAGAGAGAACGCCATGCCCTTCTTGATCGGTTCCTACAATGTTTATGCGAGGGTTCACAGCCAAAGATTGAGGAGGCGGATCCTCCGTGTCCGCTTCCTCTCGTTTCACGTTGGCGGCGGTTTGCTTCATCTCTCGCCATCCTAGCTTCCTCTGCAGCAGCTTCCTCGGGAGTGAGTTCCTTGAGGATTGGGCCAGCCATAAATACTTGAAAGAACGTCCGAGGTCTTTGCTCGAAGTCGTTAGCAAGCTCATCGAGCTGCCCATTATCACTAACCGCGTACCGATCCGAAGCGTGAGCGGTCCGATGGTTCGCGCTAAAGCTGCGTTAGTCCCGCTAGATTCCATGCGTATGGTTTCGACCAGATTTGGTGATCGTGCTTCAAAAGCTGCAGCCGGATTGCTGATCGGGTTCATCGGGTGTTAGTTTTCCGGCGGGATCAGCTTCGAAGTTGCGGGATCCCAAGCGGATCTTGAAGCCGGGCGTGAAGTCGACGTCGAACGAAGAAACCATCGAACTCGCTTGAAACTCGCCCGGACCCCTTCTCGGCGCGCCAAATGTCGAGTCTTAAACTCGGCACTAGTACTATCCGGTCGCTCAAGAGCGTGGAATTTGATGGTGCAACACACGTAACACACAAGAACACACGATTTTAGACGAGGTTCGGGCCTCTCGAAGGAGAGTAATACCCTACGTCCTGTGTGTTATGTATTGCCTTTAGCAGATTGCTAATTGCGAGTTCTCGGAGGATTTTCGAGGGGTCCCTGCTCCACCTTATATATCTAGAGGAGCTAGGGTTACATGCGGAGTCCCGATCGATTACATGAATTACGTATTCGAAAGCTTTCCTTATTGATTCAGTCCTAACGGACTACAAATCGCTCCTTTACTTGTTGTTCAAGTCGTCATGCGTTGGTCTTGACGCCCGCCTTATTTCCATACCAGCATATGGAAACTTGTATTATTCCATACTGGTCGGGGACCACTCGTGGGCCCTCTCCACCAATCTTATCTTCATAGATTTGTCACCGGATCTCCATTTATTCATTCCTTTATCATCTCGTATATCCGTAAGGTAAGTATACGACGGTGATCTCGTAAAAGGTAGCCATACGTGTTCTTAAATGATGTGTATGTCGTGCATTTGGGTTTCTCCTACAGGAATTGAATCGATATATATCGCCATCCCTCGCAGTGATGAGTACCACTTGTCTCGAGCAGATTAGATTGTAGTAATGACATGAACATGGATATTATACTTGCTGTTTTGAAGAATTAATTTATATATTGCAACCATGTTCTCCTAGTCTCGCTGACTAAATTTATGTTTAGGTTAGGACCCTTTTAATATGGCTAAAACATGAATTTTTAGAAGTGGATAGGTGCTGTTTTTGACAATTTCAGCAAACCCGGTCAACCCCCTTGCATATTAGGGTCGGTTCGTATAACCATTTTTGACAGGTAAGCCTTGTGGACTATATTAGACACTCGGGGCTTGCGTTTAAATTATTTTCAGATGTCCCGCAGCCCGACAATTGTGATTGCCGCGGAAAATTTGTGTAGCAAGGTGAGGAGCCCCGAAGTTGGACCGAGCGGTGGGTTCCGGCATCACCAACTCAAGAGTGAGACCACGTCGTATGGGCTGATGTGGTTTCCAGTTAAGTTAATCTCTCTCTCTCTCTCTCTCTCTCTCTATATATATATATATATATATATATATATATATATATATATATATATACATATACTATATTACACCCGAGTGTAGAATAGCTTATTCTACACCCTGGACCCAACCCAGCCAGACCAACCAGCCAAACCAGGCTAAGCCGGGTGCGGCCCAACCAACCGAGACGCGACCCGACTCGTGACCCGAGTCGTTACCGGGCCCGCAGCCCCATTTGGGCGCGACCCACAACCCGCCCGCAACCCGTCGCCCGGTATAAATGTGCCCAAACCCACCCCGGCCCCACCCATCAATCATTTGCTCTCTAGTCTCCACTTCCCACGCAACGCGCGCTGCGAGAGCGGAGGCGGTTCTGCTACAAGCGGAGGCGGTTCCGACGAGGCGGCGCGAGAACCGCCGCCATTCGGTGCGGGCGGCGAGCGGCGGCGGCGGAGATTCTGTGCGGAGGCGGCGAGGCGGCACGAGAAACCTAACCCTAGCCGTCGTCGACCTCGAGCGGCGCGACCTCGACCTCGACGCCTTCATCCCCAACCGCCGCGACCTCGTCGGCGTCGTCTTCTCGCAACCGCCGTGACTTCGACGCCTTCATCCGCAACCGCAGCGACCTCGTCGGCGTCGTGTGCAGCCCCCACGACCTCGACCTCGACGCAGTCGTCCAACTTCCGCGACCTCGACCTCGACGCCGTCGTTCCCAACTCCCGCGATCTCCACGGCGTCTTCCCCAACTGCTGCGACCTTTCCGGTACGCATTCCCCGCCCTTCGTCCCCTTCAATTGATGTTGAAATGTGAGTAGCGGTTATCTGTTCATAGGAAATTTTTTGGTTTGGATGTGTCTGCTATAGATCTGCATTAGATTCCAGGGTATGTGTCTGCTATAGATCTGCATTTGGTTTGGTTCATTTTGTGTCTCGATTGCTTCTGTTTTTTCCAGGGATTTTTGGTGAATTGAATGCTCCAGTAAATTTATTCTGGTGGCTCTGTGAACATCCTATGAATCCTGTGAATTTCAAATAAGATAGAGTAGAATCCTCCGATTTTGGATGATTCAGTAATTTTTATGGTTCAGTAATTTTTATGATTTAGTAATTTCTATGATTCAGTAATTTTTATGATTAAGTAATGTACTTTTCCTCTTTGTATTAACCGAACTTATGAATTCAGTAATTATTATCTTGCAGTGTTCGAGTAATTGAGTTTGTTGTGTTTGAATGTACTTGTGGTTTTGAAAATCTGTAGGGTTATGTGCCTTTGAAGAAGATGGCATTAAAATTATTTTTGTGTTGTATTACCTATAGAAAATTTTTGTCATGTGTTGATGTAGGAGGTGACTACCATAAATTGTTTTTGTATTCGATGCATCCCTCGGCATTATGTACTTGTGAGTATTTGTTATTGTGAATTTGAAAATCTCTAAGGTTATGTGCCTTTGAAGAAGATGGAATTAAAATTATTTTTATGTTGTATTACCTATAGAAATTTTTTTTCATGTGTCGATGTAGGAGGTGACTACCATAAATTGTTCGATCATGTATTGACTTTGGATTTACCTATTAGTTCAGTTACTCGAAACTATATTCAGTGATTCTTCTCCGAAATCTTCAATTACTGAAGTTTTCAGTAATTTTATCTTGCAATGTTCAGTAATTGTGCTTTCTTGTGGTTGAATAAATGTTATTGTGTATTTGTCATGTGTCTTTGTAGACGGTGACTATCGCAAATTATTGTGTATTGTATGGCTATTGAAAAAATGTTGGTTGTCCCGTCCTCTCGTTGATTTTGTTATTGTGAATTTGAAAATCGGTAGGGTTATGTGCCTTTGAAGAAGATGGCATTAAAATTAATTCTGTGTTGTATTACCTATAGAAATTTTTTTTCATGTGTCGATGTAGGAGGTGACTACCAAAAATTGTTTTTGTATTTGATGCATCCCTCTCGCATTTTGTACTTGTGAGCATTTGTTATTGTGAATTTGAAAATCTGTAGGGTTATGTGCCTTTGAAGAAGATGGCATTAAAATTATTTTTGTGTTGTATTACCTATAGAAAAATTTTGTCATGTGTTGATGTAGGAGGTGACTACCATAAATTATTCAGTCATGTATTGACTTTGGATTTACCGATTAGTTCGATTCATTGAAACTATATTCAGTAATTAACTTGATTCAGTCATTCTTCTCTCGAAATCTTTAGTTACTGAAGTTTTCAGTAATTTTATCTTGCAATGTTCCGTAATTGTGCTTTCCTAGGGTTGAATAAATGTTATTGTGTATTTGTCATGTGTCTTTGTAGACGGTGACTATCGCAAATTATTGTGTATTGTATGGCTATAGAAAAACTGTTGGTTGTCCCGTCCTCTCGTTGATTTTGTTATTGTGAATATGAAAATCTGTAGGGTTATGTGCCTTTGAAGAAGATGACATTAAAATTAATTTTGTGTTGTATTACCTATAGAAAAATTTTGTGCTCTATTGTTTGTTATTTGTGAATTTGTTTGAAATCTGTATAGCTATGTATAACAAACCTTTTGTTTGTACATAAGCATCTTTATTTTGTTTTGTTGCATTATATTTGGCAATCTCTGTAATTGTATTGTATTGCTCAGTAAATTTTCTTCTTTTCAGGCTGTTGTGAAAGGATGGATGCGCGCATGAGTGATGCTTCTACAAGTGATGATGATGATTTTCAGAAGTCCCCTGCCCGTCTTAATCCACCCGCAAGGCAAACACCATTCCGACGTTGTACAAGCAAGATTCGGGTTTCTTCACCTGCTGACTTGAAGGCTCGCGCTGCGTGTCTTATTGGTGCCAGTCATGCTGCTGCTGATGATTCTGGTGACAATCATCATGCTCCTACCTCCGGTGTTGATGCTGGTCAGAATCATCTTACTGCTGCCAGTGATGCTCCTGCTGATGATTCTGTTGAGGATGTTGCTCGTGGATAAGGAAGTTTCGATGAGGAAGTTAAGGTATACATATAGTATTTTGTTATGCTATGAAATTTTTGATCTGCACATATAGTATTTTGATAGTATTAGTAATTATATGCTATTAATTCTCATGTGTAAACAATCCATAATTTTTTTGCATTATGAAATATTAGTAGTAAACATGTCGATAATTCCTATACCTAAACATTTCCAGTTATTTTTGTTTATATACTTTGTTTTATGCAGATTGTGATGGAAGTGTACTATTCCACCGCCCGTTGCTCCCCTGGAGTTATCACAAATCTTCTCGAGGTGATGAATGGTAGTGCAAAGACAATAATTGGTGGCTTGGGCTTTACTGAAATCTTGAAGTTCGGTTGTGATGGCATTGGCGACAGAGCACTTGCCATGTATATTATGGATCATATCAAGTTTGATCCTTTTCGCATTGTCATTGGTGATAAAGTTTTGCCTATTACAGAACAAGCTGTGCATGATGTCAACTGGGCTGCCAATTGGTGGTGATGATTTGCCGATTTCTCGTTTGGTCGGAAGAAGGCTGCTCTTGTTGAAGTGAGAAGTATCCGTGAAAGTAAGGGCATGAAGAATATCTGTGATGCTGTTCCGAAGCAAAATGAGCTAAATGTGAAAGGTGGCAAGAAGAAAGGTGGCAAGAAGAAAGGTAATTTGAAATACAAGGGATATGACCAAATTGCCTAGACGCATGTTCCTATATGGATCATTGAACGTTTTGCATCGATGGATGAGGACGATGACTGGACTGTGCGAGTGCTTTTTCATGGTATTGTTCAATGCATTGTTGTTCCCTTCTACATCAAACAATATCTCTGGATTGGATTATCTATATTGCAAAAATCTAAATGATATGAAGAATTACAATTGGTGCAAGGCATTGGTCCTTGATTTGAAAGAGAAGGTTAACAAGTGGCAGGATAGGGATAAGGGAGTTGCTGCCCCTACAATGCAAGGTTGCATCGCTTTTCTTATCGTAAGAAACATATGTTCTCTTCTTTAATGTCAATTCTGTAATTTGATTCAGTAATTTCTTTCAAGTAATATGTGTTCAGTAATTTTGTCAACTTCAAAGTTAACTAATTCAGTAATTTTATTGCTTTTCTGATTTTGAGATCTTCGATCCCTTAATTTTATTCAATCATTTGGTAAGCTTAATACTTAATAGTTTACTAAAAACTTAATAGCTAATACTTACTATTAAGTATTCAGTATTTTTACATAGTATCTGTTAAGTATCAGTAATTTGACTTACTAATCGGGGTTAAGTATTCTGCATTCAGTTATTCCGTAATTTGTTTGATTGATCAGTAGTTTAACTATTCAAGTAATTGTTCTGCTACTTTACTTGTTCAATAATTGAAGCATCATTTGTCTTTGTTTTTATATTCAGATTTATTATCTTGACAACCTGCAATGCACCGACATGATTGTCGATTGATTAACCACTCCACGTGCTAGCTTGTTCAATTCTGAACTTATTGAGATGATTGCCAAGGCTGACAAGAAGACACACAAGAAAGGCTCGATTTCTTATGGAAATTTGCTTGTAAGCATCTATATTTTCTTCTAATATTAATGTTTTATTTTTTCATACATTTTTATATTTTCTTATATTGTTTTTTATATGATTTTTTTAGTTGAGGGTTGTAGCTGGAACATGACGTAGAAGCGCATGCTGATGATGTGCATCGGAGTTCATGAAGGGGCTGTTTATGAAGGCACAAGATCGTGTTCTCGTAGTGTTGTACATACTAGGGGTGGTTTGCTGCATCGGGGTTTGGTCACAAAGACTCCAGATAGACGTTCAAAGAAACTTGCCACCAAACGCCCAGCCCCTCCTAGCCCAGACACACGGTGATCATGAGGCCCCTTATGCTGCTCCTATATCTCGGAATCCCGTTCCCGACACCACCATTTCCCCTGAAGTGTTTATGCTTCAACCACTGCTTGCCGGCTGCTTTGATTCTTTAACCGATGAAGGGCAAAAGGAACATGCGATATCAGCTCTTGCTGCATATGACAAGCGAGTAGCTAAAGGATCGGAAATGATGCCAGCAGCCACTAAAATGTTTAGTGATGGAAAGAGAGAAGTTGTTGATGCTCAAAAGAAGATTGTATCTGATATCAAAGCTATCTTTGATCAATCTAAGCCTCATGAAGAACCTATCACCACATCCCGGGATCTACGTGCTAAACAGGGTGCTGCTGTGAGTAACTCTTTTCATTTAGTAATTCTCCTGTTTGTTCCAGTAATTCTTTTTAGTAATTCTCCCTGTCTGTCCCAGTAATTCTTTTCATACAGCAATTCTTTTTATCAGATTCAGTAATTGGCATCTATCTTTGTCAGTAATTCTTTTGAAACGAGTAACTTTCTATTTTCCATAGTAATTTCCTTTTTATCCAGTATTTTATATCAATCTACCTTAGTAATTATTTATCATCCAAGTAATTTACCAGTAGTTTATAGCAATTTGCCTCGGTAATTATTTATCATTCGAGTAACCATATCCGTAAGCCCCGAAATATTTCTTTATGTTCCTCAATAATTTGTTTCATCTAGTAACAATATATATTTATATTCCCTAGTAGTTTACTATTTGAAATTTATATCTATCTTTTTATTTGCAGGTTTCCAATTTGTCCGGTTCCAAGCGGCGGAAAATAGCATCCACACCTGTTTCAATTTCTATGGATCAAGACGGTAATGAGGTATGCAAATGCAATAAGTAATTATTTGCATGCCTGCCTTTGTGTTTATTGTCTATCCCTTGTTTTGCCTTTTTTGTTTGTGGTTCTCTATAATTTTTTGATTCACCGTCAATAATCTATTATTTTTTCCAGGATACTAATCAAATCAAGGCTACAGAAATACAATCTACGTCGACTCAATCTTTGCATGCTAGCGTCACCACGGCCTCCTCAAGGGAACAAGACGGTGCGTGAAATGTTAATTGATTTCTATGCTCAGCATCCGGAAAGGCTTGCAGGCTTGAATAGGACACAACAGACAATGGCTGCACATACGCATGATGAAGCTGTCTGCAGCTCGCTTCTTTTCGACATTATTGCAGGCGTTGAAGCTAAAATCAGGGTTTATATTTGTTTTGCAATCTTTATTCCTTTTTTAGCTTATGTATTTTTTATTGCACTCTTAATCAAGGACTTTTTTTTCCATTTGTTTCCTTTTTTGTGCAGAGCCAGCCTCATGAGGTCAATGTGCAAGGAGAGCAAGGTGGTAATGAGGAACAACCAAATGCTCCTAACATCAATGATGCTGTAGATAGACAGAATGAGTCATCGAAGACTATTGACTCAAATCTTCAAGGACATGAAGCTGATGGGGAGCAGCCTCAGGTTGTGCTTTTCAATGTGATGTTTCTTTTGGACACGTAGATTTAAATGTCGATTTCTGTTTGCACTAGGACTGAAGGTGTTTATTCTTTCCATTTTATAATTATTTTTTGCAGAGCCAACCTGATGAAACTTTGGTAGAGAAAGATGGTTGTGTTGGAGAGCAGCCTCATGTCGATGAAGTACAAGAATCTCGGGGTTTTTTTGTGTCTGAAGTTTGTACTTATTAAATGCATCCAATAACCAAGTTTGTATTGTAAATAAATTGTATTATTAATGTTTCTTAGCCCCAATGTACTGGTGTGGCTGCTTGGATCTTTTGACAATGATCATTGGAAAGATATTGTGTCTGTTCTTCGTGACATTCAAGATGATGCTTCACAAAAATTATCAATTGATGATAGTACCATTGAATCTGATGCTTCACAGCCATCTACAAAAGATGATAGTAATATTAATGAGGTTTGTTGCAATCTAGTTCGGAGTCTCATTTAAATGTCAATGCAAGTAATTTAGGCGCCAATAATTTATTTCTTTTGTTTATTTCTAATTTAATGTGTATGATGTGTTTCACAGAAGGTGGATGATGCTCCTATTGTTGGTGAACGCAATTATACCCCTGCAGGCCGCCGTGTTACGCGTTCAATGAAGGTATCAAGAAGTAAATTGGTAAAGCTTACCGCGAAGAAACGGAAGCAGCCAATGAAGCCTGCTGACAAGGGGAAAAAGAAGCCGGTTTATGATGATGATGAGATTCTAGTTTTTGAGTTTCCCAAACCCCCGTTCTTAGGTGTCCCTCGGTTATGGGCAGTCGGGCCTGTTTTCGAATCCGACGACCCGTGCTTGGTATCTCCATTTGAAAATCAGGATTCGACTCCCAATGAGGCAGCTATCAAGAATGCACTTGATTTGAGGGCAGAAATGATTGAGGTGGGACAATTAGATGAATTCAAAAGGTAACCAATTTTGTATTCAGTTATTTCAGAATTTCAGTAACTTTAACCATTCAATAATTATTTCCATACTACCATGTTTATCAATTGACATCAGTATTCAGGAGATCTACATTTAGTAATTTGTATTCTATTCAATTTGCACTCAGTAATTTGTATTCAGTAATTTTATTTGTTCAGTAATTTTACTTTAGTAGCTTTTACTATGCAACAAATGATCTTGGATATATCAGTGAAATGCATTCAGTAATTCAAGTAGTTTCCTTGCTTTATCCTTTTAGTAACTAAATGATTTATGCAGAGTTTACCTTATTGGATGCACGGAGAAAGTTATCGGTACCAAAGATACACCACATCATTTTTCTATAGCTGGGCAACTTATTGCTGATAGCTTTGGCGATGGTTTGATGGCTGAAGCTGTACACCTGGACTACTTTGTCCGCTCGATGGATGATGATGCAAAACTAAGTGCTGAACAATCAAGCTACAGGATTATTCTTCCAACTAGTGCAGCTGTAAGTTACATGTTTTTTTGCAGTAATTGTTTTTTTGACAGTTGATGTCTTTATGACAGCAAATTATTTTTTTGTTTGTATTCATGACAATTAGTTTTCACTCATTCGTTAAATGGTTTTTTTTTGCTCCTTTTTTGTGCAGCAAATGATTTTGTTTGAAAATTATTTCCCTGGTTCTGCATATGACGGTGAAGTTGCATACAATTTTATCAAGTATCGATTTTCTACGGAAAAGATACTCAATGCAAGACTTGTAAGTACAATTGGGCCCTATATTTATCTATTATACAAATTCAAAGATATTTACACAATGTCAGTAAATTCAAGATATCTATACCTTGACAAGTAACTTTTGCGTTTTTAAAAAATATTTGTAGATCTTTATTCCTGTCCACAACGGATATCATTGGGCGACCTACTGTTTCAACATGTTTCATGGGCAGGTTGATATTCTCGATTTGCTCAACTATGGTCAACAGTATGATAAGGATAGGTGGCATAATGATGTA
Organism: Chloris gayana; assembly: GCA_031894775.1. Taxonomy (NCBI): domain Eukaryota; kingdom Viridiplantae; phylum Streptophyta; class Magnoliopsida; order Poales; family Poaceae; genus Chloris; species Chloris gayana. The sequence goes on along the minus strand of JAUNZO010005062.1, from coordinate 106,919 downwards.
TGCGAACATGTCGGAGAAAGGTTGAACACAATCTTTAGAAGAATCACGAAGGGAAGATCTGTTGACATCGAGCAAGCGGGAGATGACTTATGTATGGTCGGTGTCGATAATTTGTCCCGATATTGTAAGTAGTTTAACCAGAACATTCAGTAATTTCATGGTCATGTGTCGGTAATTTGTCCTATAAGTAGTTTTACCAAATCATTCAGTTATTTTATGGTCAAGTGTGAGTAATTAGCGTTGAGATTGTCAGTAATTTTACTAATTCGTTCACTAAATTTTATTGTCAAGTGTCGGTAATTTGTCGTATAAGTAGTTTTACCAAATCATTCAGTTATTTTATGGTCAAGTGTGAGTAATTAGCGCTGAGAGTGTCGGTAATTTTACTAATTTGTTCACTAAATTTTATTGTCAAGTGTCGGTAATTTGTCGTATAAGTAGTTTTACCAAATCGTTCGGTTATTTTATGGTCATGTGTGAGTAATTAGCGCTGAGACTGTCGGTAATTTTACTAATTGGTTCGATAAATTTAATGTCAAGTGTCGGTAATTGTCCTGAGATTATAAGTAGTTTTACAAATTTTGTTTTCACTGTCCGTAATTTTTCTTGATAATGTATGTAATTTTACGAAGTCCTTCGAGTAATTGTTGTTACTTGGTCCGCAAGTGTTATGTTGTTCACTCGATGGAGACAAGGGCACCCGCTTGAATGTCCTGTCGCTTTCATTGTTCCCGATCGACGGAGATAAGGTCGAATCTTCCTTCGCTTTTGCTGTCCCCACCGGACGGAGATAAGCTAGAATCTCCCGTCCCTTTCGGTGTCTCCACTCTGCGACGCGGGTTGATCTCCCGGATGAGGTCTAGGGGGATCCGTCCTCGGTGACCCCACCGGTGCCCAAGCCGAGGTCGCCCTCCCTCCGTCCCCATTGTTTCCCGACGCTGCTTCATCTCCCGGATCGGTCGGCGGATCGTCCTCTACTTCATCTTCCCGCTGGTGGCCAAGCTGAGGTCGACTTCCCTCCGGCCTCACTGCTGCTTCATCTCCCGGATCTGTTCGAGGCGGATCTGTCCCGGCTTCATCTTCCTGCCGGCGCCACCCCTCCCTCGTCGGTGCCCAAGGTAAGCTCTCCCTGCGGGCGCCTCTTCTTTGCGACATCTCCCCCGACTGGTGTCCGTTAAACTTCACCGGCAACGAGGGCGACTCGAGTGCGATTTATGTTTGACTTTGGATTTACTGTATATTTTCGTTACTTGGATGTACTTGTGTTTTTGAAAATCTGTCGGGTTATGTGCCTTTGATGGGGTACCGATAGGAATTTTTTTGTCAATTGTCTATGTAGGAGGTGACTATTATGATTGGATGTACATGTGTCTATGTTGCATTATGTTTGCCATGTACTTATTGTGTATATGAGTGTTGCATTTATTGTTTGCTTTTGTCGCAATTGTGTGCCTTTTTTGATTTATTAGCATTTAAGTTCAGAGCATACTAGTAATATTCAATTTTAATTGAATGGAATAATATACTTATGGTAAAGATGTCAAGATATATAACAATAACTCACTAATATTTCTTTTGTTTCTTTCATCATGTAGAAATGGCCGAATCAAGTTCAAATGAAGCACAACGTATTGAGGACAACGTTATTGGTGGGCAACGATCAGGTGAAGTATGTTCTTCGGAAGATGAAGTTAATGATGAAACGTTGTTGAAGAGTGTAAAAATTCTTAGACGGGTATTTCCATTTCCTTTGCTGGTTGTTGTTATTTTCTTTTATTCAATTTTTCATTGTTTCCATTTTGTATTTTTGTCCATGAGTAATTTTTATCTGTAACAAGCTATCAGTAATTGATTGTCAGTCATTTAGCAACACATGTAGTAGTTTCACAACATAGTATTTACAAGATATCAGTAATTATGTGATTGTCGGTAATGATTATCAGTAATTTAGCCAACTCATCCATTAATTTCGGAACATACTGTAACGCTCCAAAAATTTAAAATAGCACATTATTTTTTTTGTATTGGGCTTTAATGGGGTAATTAAGGCCTTTAGAGACCAAGGGATGGCAGGACCTTTTCTCCTCCTCGTGACTCTTGGCTGCCGGCATTGATATTAAAAAAAGGAAACAACCCGGACGTCTCCTTGCTTTGGGGCGGAGGCAGCGTGGGTCGATCAGCACACGTAGTTTTGGTGGGCATCGAGGCAGGAAAGAGAGGCGTGAGATCTTAACCTGCCTTAGGTAAGAATTACGTTGTTCTTTTTCTCCATTAGCAACTCTCAGTGCTGGTTTAGTTCCGGCCATTAGTCTCTTAAACCCGATCGTTGTTGATCTGTTTTTTTTCCTAGGCAGTGGCACAGGTTTAGTTGTACGCCGTTTTCAAGGATATTGGGTCTCGATTTGGGAACCAATTTGTATACAAAAGTTGTAGATCGTTTCGATATCTTTCCAACGAGTATTTATACATAATTTTTGGTTGAGAAATGAAGGAGTTACGGATTTGTTTATTATGACTGACGATCTAGATTCAGAGTTCAACCCTGTTTTTAATCTGACGCAGCAGTGTTGCGACCAAGTTTTGGGAACTTTATTGATCGAATCATGAAACTTGGTTATAAGAAAAGTTGTAGATAATTTGTTTATCTTTCCACGGAGTATTTATTTGTAATTTTTAGTTGAGCAGAACTGGAGTTATAGGGCTCTAATTATTGCAGTTAGTTTTGACAGTCAGTCTGTCATAGATTCAGAACCGATTGTTTTGCATGACCTGTTAGGGTGCTCTAGGATTCTAATCTCACAGAGACTCTATGGAATGTTTTGTAGTGAATTTTATGATCTTCCTGTGGATAATTTATTCACTATTTTTGGAGCAGTATTGAGCTAGTTATGAATTTCTAAACTTAACTGTCCTGCAGTAGAGGACAGATAGCAGTGCTGACCTTGCGAGCTGTTTTACAAATAGTAGATGATCGAATTAATTTTTATTATGAATACAAAAGTTGTAGGTTTTTCTGTGTAAATGCTTATAATGTATTTACTTGTATCTATATCTGTTGTATTCTTAAAGATACAAAAATGTTAAGCAACAGTGCTGCTGAAATTCAGTTTTATGCTTGTTGTATTTCGGTTTTGGGAGGGCACGTTGCGTAGGAGCGTTTTGTTTGTATTTGATTAATGTATATGATTGAATTGCTACTGAGAAATGTTTGTGATCAGGTGGTGCCCCTTCAGAGCGTGCTTAGCTCCCTCTTGTTGATTGGTGAAGGCAAGTAAACGTAGCGTTGTGGCCCCTTTGCTTTAACTTTGTTATTTGAATTGCCTCCACTAATTAAATACTTCAAACCAGCCAGATAATTGCTAAATGGATTTAATCTCTGACTTGAAGTTTTGTTGTTAATTATGAATTATAATTATTTGATGTTGAAGTATATGATGAAGTGCATACATAACAATCTATGCATTTTTGCACTTCCTTTGGATGCATAAGAAGACACCGTAGCCTCGATGTTGGTGCGGTAAGTACCGGTACAGCAACGCACATTGAAATAAGCAATGTGGTTGCAGCCCTCACTTCCTTTGTTCGGATTTGAGGGTAGAAGTGAAGTCATGCATTGCATTGCATCATTTGCATCCGGCATTTGCATCGAAGTTCTCATTATGAAGTTATTGATGTCTTATCTATTATTTGAAGTTATATTTCAGCTATCTTACTATGATGCTATCTTTTAAATGGTTGTTTAATAAACCGTGGTTCAGATAACACTGTTAAAGCCGTTTACTTGTTGAGGTTTTTCTTAAACCTCATACGCTATAATTTTTTCCCCTCGGGTGTTTGAGCTTGGAGGACATGAACGTGGGATGGGATATAGAAGCACGACTCTTCACTTATCACATAATGCTAGTTCATCTATGCAGTTTTAATAAAGAATTTTTTTCTCTTAGTTGGAGTTCTTTGTCGACTTGTGGAACGAGTTTTTTTATAATAATTTTATACTCTCTGTTTGGATTTGAATGCTAGAATGTTATACTATGGTTATACCCACTATCTTTTTTATCAGTCTTGTTTGAAGTTTCCGCGTACTCTGTTGTTAATAGTTGCCTTACTATTCGTTGTAGTAGTGTAGTTTTAGTAATGCTCTAGAATGTGATTTCTAGGGTGTTACGGTTGGTATCGAGCATAGGTTTTTGATTCTCGGTGAAGTTAATTTTGCTAAAATTTGACACACTTGCACTATAGGAGGGGAGTTTGTTTGTTGCTGTTTTATTTATTTATTCTATTTATAGGCCTTACTTGTTTGTACTATATGGATGTGTTGGTATTGATGTTTGATCTTGTATGTGGGCTATAGATGAATCGCGGTCGTGGTCGTGGTCGTGGCCGTGGCCGTGGCCGTGGTCGTGGACGTGGCCGTGGTGAGGAAGAAGCTGCTCATGAAGCCGAACAAAATGGAAATATGGCAGCTATTTTAGCAGAGATGCAAGCTATGCGGGCTGAGATGAATGTGATTCGCCAAGCTCGGGTTGGTGGTGCTGCTCCTATTGGTGGAAATGTTCCTATTGGTGGAGATGCTCCCATTGGTGGTAATGTGGATGGAGCAGGTGGTATAGTGCAGCCAGAAGCAGTTCCTAATCGTCCTATGAACTTGAGGGACTGGTGTGGTATGCCTTTGGAGAAGTTTGGTGGTACTAGTGCTCCTATTGATGCTGCAAATTGGCTTTCTGCTACTACGGACAAGCTTGAGGCTTTTCAGATTCCACCTTTAGACTGGGTTCGCTTTGCCACCCGAGTTATTGAAGGATGAGGCACTAGTATGGTGGAGGAATATGTTGGCGTCTCGTGCAGCTGCTTATGGTCCTTTCTCTTGGCAGGAGTTTGTCGGTCAATTTGAGAGGAGATTTTATCCAGTTGCTTTTATGGATAAGATGAAGACCCAGCTTGAGAAGTGCCATCAAGGCAAGAAGACAGGTGGCTGAATATGAGATTGCTTTTAATCAAATTGTGCGCTTTGTACCTCATGTGGCGCACAATGAGTATGAGAAGGCAAGGATTTTCGAGACAGGGCTTGAAGGCTTCTATCCGTCGAGTCCTCGGTGCTTTTGTTCTAGAGGACTTTCGCTCTATTGTTGAGCGTGCTTTGGGAGTTGAGGTGCAGGATGACTTCAATGATGAGTTGAGAGGAGGAGATCATTCTCATGGACAGAAGGATCGGAAGGATCATAAGGGTCGGACCGGAGGCCCCGCTCGGAAGAAGGATAAGAATCACCGTCACCATCCTTATGGCAGTAATTCTTCTCGGTCTCGTACTTCAGGAGGTTCTGGTTCCGGAGGATCTACTCGGTTCCGGCCTGTTGCTAAGCCGGGATTGGGTCTTGTGTGCTTCCGTTGTGGTGATGCTCATCGCCGTGCAGATTGTCGCTGGAAGGGTCGGTGTTCTAGGTGTGGCAAGGATCACAAGGATGCAGTGTGCAGAAAGAATCCAAATAGTAAGGTGATTTGGGAGCCCGTGGTTGGCTCTTCTTCCGGACAGCGTGGTATTGCAAACATGATGACCGGCGCTCCTTATGGGATGCAGTACCCTACTCCTCCGTCGCAGCAGCTCTTGACTGCGCCACCAGCGCAGCAGCTCTTACCTGCGCCACCGGTGCAGCAGTACTTGTCCGCACCGCCGGTGCAGCAGTATTTGCCTGCACCTTCCTTGCAGCAGTTCTTACCGCCGCCTACGGTGGCATCGACACTTGGCACTTCACGGGCACCTGCTTCTAGTGGTGCGTATTGGCTTTATCGAGGTCCTACTCCGTCTACTGCCTTGACTTCTGCACCAGCTGGTTTTTCCGGACCTTCTACTTCGACTGGTGTGCCCGGGGTGTACACTTTGCCCGCAGGCGATGCTAGGGACCGCGGAGATGTTGTCACGGGTACCGTATCTGTTGATTCATTTGATGCATTTGTACTTGTTTGATTCTGGCGCTAGCTTCTCGTTTGTATCGGAGGCTTTTGTTGGTCGTATGGGTTTCTCTCGTACAACAGATTGGGCGGTCTATTACAGTTAGTTCTGCTAAAGGTCCCATCTCTAGTACTTTTGTTTGCCCTGGTTGCGTGGTTCGCTTAGCGGATGAGGACTTTGTGGCTAATCTTGTGGTCATTACATTGGACGTATTTGATGCTATTCTTGGGATGGATTGGCTTTCTCGGTACCAAGCTATCATCTCTTGTTTCTGGAAGACGATATCTTTAGTTGCACCGTCGGGTAGAGAGGTGACTTTTGTTGGAAGTCCTATGAAGTACTCTCTTGCCTTTTTGTGCCGTCTACTTCCCGACCGCTGGACAAGAAAATCTGGAATTCTTTTTTCTATGGTCGGAGATGTTGAGGTTGTTCTGCGAGTGGAGGATATTCGAGTTGTTCGCAATTACCCGGATGTCTTTCCACTTGAGCTTCCAGGTATTCCGCCTACACGGGATGCTGTTTTTGAAATCAAGTTGATTCCTGGTACACATCCTATCTATAAGAGTCCGTATAGGATGGCACCCAAGGAGCAAGTCGAGTTGAAGAGGCAGTTGGATGATCTTCTTGCTAAGGGTTTCATTAGACCTAGCAAGTCACCTTGGGCTTTTCCGGTATTATTTGTAGAGAAGAAGGATGGAAGTAAGCGATTATGTGTCGATTATCGCGCACTTAATCAGGTGACCATCAAGAACAAATATCCTTTGCCTCGTATCGATGTGCTCTTTGAGCAGTTGAGAGGTGCCAAGGTATTCTCCAAGATTGATTTAAATTCTGGTTATCATCAATTGAGAATACGGGAAGAGGATATTGAGAAGACAGCTTTTAGCACGAGGTACGGGCATTTTGAATATGTCGTTATGTCATTTGGACTAACTAATGCCCCTGCTGCTTTTATGGAAGCAATGAATAGGATGCTGCATGAGTACTTGGATGACTTTGTCGTCGTTTTCCTTGATGATATCTTGATCTACTCCAAGTCCGAGGAAGAGCACGAGCGACATCTCGGTCTTGTTCTTGATGCTCTTCGGAAGAATCAATTTTATGGTAAATTGAAGAAGTGTGCCTTTTGGCTATCCGAAGTGGCTTTCCTTGGCCATATTATTAATCAACATGGCATTAAGGTTGATCCCAAGAATGTTGCTTCTGTGGTTAACTGGAAAAGGCCTGCGACTGTGACTGAAATTCGTAGTTTCTTGGGTCTCGCTGGCTATTATCGGCGTTTTGTGCAGAACTTCTCAAGTATTGCAAAGCCGTTGACTAGACTCACGAGAGAAAGGTGCTGATTTTGAATGGGACAATGATTGTGAGACTAGTTTTCAGACTTTAAAGCACAAGCTGGTTAATGCTCCTATTTTAGCCTTGTCCGAAAGCGGCAAGCGTTTCACCGTGTATACAGATGCTTCCCGTGTTGGACTTGGTTGCGTGTTGATGCAGGAGGGAAAGGTTATTGCCTATGGCTCTAGACAATTGAAGAAGCATGAGAGAAATTACCCTACTCATGATCTTGAGTTGGCTGCGGTGGTGTTTGCTCTAAAATCTTGGAGGCATTATCTTTATGGTGAGTGTTGTGATATTTACACTGACCATAAGAGTCTCAAATATATTTTCACTCAGAAGGAGCTGAATTTGAGGCAACGTAGATGGCTTGAATTGATAAAGGATTATGATCTTACAATTCTGTACCACCCTAGAAAGGCGAATGTGGTGGCTGATGCTCTTAGTAGGACTAGTGTTCCTAAAGTGGCCATGCACTTAATTGCAGATTTGGATCGGATGGGTATCGCTTTGTGCTATGCTGGCACTGCTAGAGAGGAGACCCAGATGCTCATTCAATCACCTATTGTTGAGAGGGTGCGTGAGGCACAACAGCATGATCGTCTGATTAAAGAGGTTCGCAAGAGGATAGCGGATGGCAGATCTTGTCAATTCAACATTGATGAGAATGATGTGGTTCGTTTCAAAGGACGCCTTTGTGTGCCACAGAAATCAGATGTCAAGATGGATATATTAAGAGAGGCTCATAGAACTCCTTACTCGGTTCACCCTGGTGAAACCAAGATGTATAGAGATCTTAAACAGATTTTACTGGTGGAAGAGGATGAAGGTCGATATTGCTCGGTATGTAGCAGCTTGTGGTGTATGTCAGAAGGTGAAAGCGGAGCATAAGAGGCCAGCAGGTTTGCTGAAACCTCTAGAGATTCCCGAATGGAAATGGGAGAATATTACTATGGACTTTGTGGTTGGTTTACCTCGCTCACCACGAGGTAAGGATGCAATTTGGGTTGTTGTGGATAGACTCACTAAGGTGGCCCATTTTATTCCGATGAAGAGCACTAATTCTGCTGCAGACTTGGTTCCCTTGTATATCAAGGAGATTGTGAGGTTGCATGGTGTGCCAAAGTCCATCGTTTCTGATCGAGATTCCAAATTTGTTTCTAATTTTTGGAAGAGTTTACATGCTGCTTTGGGGACGAGGCTTGACATGAGCGTCGCTTTTCACCCTCAAACAGATGGTCAATCTGAGCGCACTATACAGACTTTGGAGGATATGCTACGTACCTGTGTCCTTTCATGGAAGGGAAGTTGGGAGGATCATCTAGCTTTGGCTGAGTTCGCTTATAATAATAGTTATCAAGCGAGTATCAAGATGGCTCCCTATGAAGCTTTGTATGGACGGAAGTGTGTTTCTCCATTGTGTTGGGAAGTACCTAGCGAGCAGTTGTTGGTTGGACCGGATTGGGTACAACAAACACATGATAAAGTACGTCAAATCCGACAGAATATGTTGGCTGCTCAAAGTCGACAGAAGAGTTATGCTGATTTAAAACGGAGGGATATTGAATTTGCAGTGGGTGATGAAGTTCTCCTTAAGGTGTCACCGACGAAAGGAATCATTCGTTTTGGCATCAAAGGGAAGCTTAGCCCAAGATATATTGGACCTTATTTGATTACGGCTCGAGTAGGTTCATTGGCATATCGTCTTCAGTTGCCTGAGTCTATGGCTGGAGTACACCCGGTGTTTCATGTCTCTATGTTAAGAAAATATTTGAACGATCCGGAGAAGAAGATAGAACCTGAACAAGTGATTATTCAGCAAGACCTCACTATTGACTATCAACCAGTGCGTATAATGGAGTTCTCGGAGCGTGTAATGCGCAATCGAACTATCAAGTACGTAAAGGTTTTGTGGAGTCATCAAACTGAGCGTGAAGCTACTTGGGAGCTTGAGGACCATATGCGTAAGAAGTACCCCAATCTTTTTGAGACCGGTGAGTTCTACGAGTTTTTTATCTCATTTACATTTTTGAAGTATTGTAGAGGCGACGGAATTCGTGGACGAATTCTCTTTTAGGAGGGTAGAATGTAACGCTCCAAAAATTTAAAATAGCACATTATTTTTTTTTGTATTGGGCTTTAATGGGGTAATTAAGGCCTTTAGAGACCAAGGGATGGCAGGACCTTTTCTCCTCCTCGTGACTCTTGGCTGCCGTCATTGATATTAAAAAAAGGAAACAACCCGGACGTCTCCTTGCTTTGGGGCGGAGGCAGCGTGGGTCGATCAGCACACGTAGTTTTGGTGGGCATCGAGGCAGGATAGAGAGGCGTGAGATCTTAACCTGCCTTAGGTAAGAATTACGTTGTTCTTTTTCTCCATTAGCAACTCTCAGTGCTGGTTTAGTTCCGGCCATTAGTCTCTTAAACCCGATCGTTGTTGATCTGTTTTTTTCCTAGGCAGTGGCACAGGTTTAGTTGTACGCCGTTTTCAAGGATATTGGGTCTCGATTTGGGAACCAATTTGTATACAAAAGTTGTAGATCGTTTCGATATCTTTCCAACGAGTATTTATACATAATTTTTGGTTGAGAAATGAAGGAGTTACGGATTTGTTTATTATGACTGACGATCTAGATTCAGAGTTCAACCCTGTTTTTAATCTGACGCAGCAGTGTTGCGACCAAGTTTTGGGAACTTTATTGATCGAATCATGAAACTTGGTTATAAGAAAAGTTGTAGATAATTTGTTTATCTTTCCACGGAGTATTTATTTGTAATTTTTAGTTGAGCAGAACTGGAGTTATAGGGCTCTAATTATTGCAGTTAGTTTTGACAGTCAGTCTGTCATAGATTCAGAACCGATTGTTTTGCATGACCTGTTAGGGTGCTCTAGGGTTCTAATCTCACAGAGACTCTATGGAATGTTTTGTAGTGAATTTTATGATCTTCCTGTGGATAATTTATTCACTATTTTTGGAGCAGTATTGAGCTAGTTATGAATTTCTAAACTTAACTGTCCTGCAGTAGAGGACAGATAGCAGTGCTGACCTTGCGAGCTGTTTTACAAATAGTAGATGATCGAATTAATTTTTATTATGAATACAAAAGTTGTAGGTTTTTCTGTGTAAATGCTTATAATGTATTTACTTGTATCTATATCTGTTGTATTCTTAAAGATACAAAAATGTTAAGCAACAGTGCTGCTGAAATTCAGTTTTATGCTTGTTGTATTTCGGTTTTGGGAGGGCACGTTGCGTAGGAGCGTTTTGTTTGTATTTGATTAATGTATATGATTGAATTGCTACTGAGAAATGTTTGTGATCAGGTGGTGCCCCTTCGGAGCGTGCTTAGCTCCCTCTTGTTGATTGGTGAAGGCAAGTAAACGTAGCGTTGTGGCCCCTTTGCTTTAACTTTGTTATTTGAATTGCCTCCACTAATTAAATACTTCAAACCAGCCAGATAATTGCTAAATGGATTTAATCTCTGACTTGAAGTTTTGTTGTTAATTATGAATTATAATTATTTGATGTTGAAGTATATGATGAAGTGCATACATAACAATCTATGCATTTTTGCACTTCCTTTGGATGCATAAGAAGACACCGTAGCCTCGATGTTGGTGCGGTAAGTACCGGTACAGCAACGCACATTGAAATAAGCAATGTGGTTGCAGCCCTCACTTCCTTTGTTCGGATTTGAGGGTAGAAGTGAAGTCATGCATTGCATTGCATCATTTGCATCCGGCATTTGCATCGAAGTTCTCATTATGAAGTTATTGATGTCTTATCTATTATTTGAAGTTATATTTCAGCTATCTTACTATGATGCTATCTTTTAAATGGTTGTTTAATAAACTGTGGTTCAGATAACACTGTTAAAGCCGTTTACTTGTTGAGGTTTTTCTTAAACCTCATACGCTATAATTTTTTCCCCCTCGGGTGTTTGAGCTTGGAGGACATGAACGTGGGATGGGATATAGAAGCACGACTCTTCACTTATCACATAATGCTAGTTCATCTATGCAGTTTTAATAAAGAATTTTTTTCTCTTAGTTGGAGTTCTTTGTCGACTTGTGGAACGAGTTTTTTTATAATAATTTTATACTCTCTGTTTGGATTTGAATGCTAGAATGTTATACTATGGTTATACCCACTATCTTTTTTATCAGTCTTGTTTGAAGTTTCCGCGTACTCTGTTGTTAATAGTTGCCTTACTATTCGTTGTAGTAGTGTAGTTTTAGTAATGCTCTAGAATGTGATTTCTAGGGTGTCACAGTTGGTATCGAGCATAGGTTTTTGATTCTCGGTGAAGTTAATTTTGCTAAAATTTGACACACTTGCACTATAGGAGGGGAGTTTGTTTGTTGCTGTTTTATTTATTTATTCTATTTATAGGCCTTACTTGTTTGTACTATATGGATGTGTTGGTATTGATGTTTGATCTTGTATGTGGGCTATAGATGAATCGCGGTCGTGGTCGTGGTCGTGGCCGTGGCCGTGGCCGTGGTCGTGGACATGGCCGTGGTGAGGAAGAAGCTGCTCATGAAGCCGAACAAAATGGAAATATGGCAGCTATTTTAGCAGAGATGCAAGCTATGCGGGCTGAGATGAATGTGATTCGCCAAGCTCGAGGTTGGTGGTGCTGCTCCTATTGGTGGAAATGTTCCTATTGGTGGAGATGCTCCCATTGGTGGTAATGTGGATGGAGCAGGTGGTATAGTGCAGCCGAAGCAGTTCCTAATCGTCCTATGAACTTGAGGGACTGGTGTGGTATGCCTTTGGAGAAGTTTGGTGGTACTAGTGCTCCTATTGATGCTGCAAATTGGCTTTCTGCTACTACGGACAAGCTTGAGGCTTTTCAGATTCCACCTTTAGACTGGGTTCGCTTTGCCACCCGGTTATTGAAGGATGAGGCACTAGTATGGTGGAGGAATATGTTGGCGTCTCGTGCAGTTGGTTATGGTCCTTTCTCTTGACTGGGTTCATCTATGCAGTTTTAATAAAGATTTTTTTCTCTTAGTTGGAGTTCTTTGTCGACTTGTGGAACGAGTTTTTTTATAATAATTTTATACTCTCTGTTTGGATTTGAATGCTAGAATGTTATACTATGGTTATACCCACTATCTTTTTTATCGGTCTTGTTTGAAGTTTCCGCGTACTCGTTGTTAATAGTTGCCTTACTATTCGTTGTAGTAGTGTAGTTTTAGTAATGCTCTAGAATGTGATTTCTAGGGTGTTACACATACTAATCTTCTTTGTTCATATTTATTTTGCATGTATGTCTTTGGAATGTGTAAATACAATTAACCACCAGATCGTAAATATTTTCTCGCTACCGGATGTCAAAAAGCATCATTCGGGATAGTGGACTTGCAGCTCATACAAGGGGTAAGAAAAGATGTGGCAATAAAGGTGATGTGAGATCATCTAAGAGAGCCAATGAAGGTGAAGTTAGGAATTTTAGACAAGCTTTGGATCAGCGTTTCACTACCTTTCCTGAAAATGTAAGTTTCATGTGCACTCGTTTGTTTGGAAACTGTTTCTTTCCAATTGAGTAATAGCTTATCGCATGCACCTGCAATTTGTTTTGCTTAGGTGAGAGACGTCTTGTGTGCTTTGTATGAGGAGTTTGTTGACGGTCGTTACGACCAATTTCGACCGTCAATGAGTCAAATAAATGAGAAGGATTAGGCATGTCTTACACGCATTTTACTTAGAAATAACCTAGTTTCACTTGTACCTCTAGATTTTTAGTGTGCAGGTGGATAATGATGAATTCCAGGCCCCGAGGCGACAAATCAACACTTTTACAAAACTTCCACTTCGCCGCGGGAATCAACTCCAAGATAAAAGGCCAATGACCACGAAATACAACACAAAGAAGGCCACAAGCACACGGATCAAAGACCAACATCCGGTGGGGGAGCCAAGCTGCCAAAGCCCAGCCCGGGAGGGGCCGGGACCGGTTCGGCCGAACCCACCGGGGTGGTTCGGCCGAACCGGGATGGTGGCCCCCCGGCCCACTTTTCTCTGGCGGTTTGCCCACCGCCTGCGGAGGTCGGTTCCACGCGCATTAAATGCCACCGACCTACGAAACCGCCTCCGGGAGCCGACCTTTCAAGCCTATATAAGGAGGGGTACCCCCCTCCTTAACACACACAACAACACAAGGATCATTCTCTCCTCACATTAGAAGTTTAGAGGCTTTCTAGGTAGTGCTAGGCTTAGTAGTGGGCTGCCTCATTGCTCCCAAGGTCTTGTGGAGAATTGGGTATAGCTCTTGTATCCTCTCTTTGTAAGACTTGATCTTTTATATATGGAATACTTTCGTTTATATCATTGTCATGAGCTTGACGGAGTAGTCATGATCTTGCTTGATCGTTCATCGTTCGTTCATATGAGTTCATCGTTCGTTCTTCGTTCTTCATTAATAGAAGATGAACACATATCGAATGTTCTTCGTTCGTTCATACTTGATCATCGATTACTCTTGATCTTACTTGGTTGATTGCCGTTCGTCGCTCATTCTTGAGCGACGAACGCCTTTGCATGACTTAGTGCTAGCTTTGATCCTTTCATCGGCTTATGCTAGTTAGACTAGTGTTCTTATGAATAGGTTTCGGGTTCATCGTCCCGCAAGGGTGCTCTAGATTTGCCACCATGTCGATCCGTAGGATTGGGGTGCCTCGAGGGATCTAGAGTTGTGGTTAGTGACGCCGGCATGGTGCTGGGGTTATCTACCCACCTTTGAATGTGCTTCGTGTCCCACGGTTTGTAGAGGTAGGTGACAAGAAGTGACAGCCTTGTCATCCAAAGTAATCCTCCACGTTCGGGCATGGCATAGGAGTCTAAAAGGCCGGAGTCGCGAGGCGGACCTCGCGTAAGACGGATCTCCCGATGATGCCTAGGCATTAGACGCTTGCTTGCGCTTGCATGATCTTGGATGTTAGGTAGAAGCTGCGCACTCATATGAATGTTGTATCATTAGGAGTAGTGGTCTGCTAGTCTAGTTTAGCTTTATCTAGGATTGCCTCTATCCCTTTTATTAGAGAATGCATTGCCTTGGTGTGTGTCACACTATCCTCAATTTATTGCTCCTAACCCCTGCATTGGAATGTGACTACTTCATCACTCTTTTGTAACACCATGAGCATAAGTACTCTTATCAACCATGTCTTCCTTTGGGAAAATATAAATACGATACCCTTGAATACTCTCGGGTGAAATGCTACAACGGGTTATCCGTCCGCTTGCGGATATTCATGACCCACCTTATAATACATATCTAGTACTTGTACTTGGATGTGGATTATTTGGTTAAATAGTGCAAGTGACTTAAACCCTTGGCTCTCCCGCGGTCACGTGTTTCTTTCCGCGTGACCTTAAGAGATGCCAACAAGCATTTACGGCGCCGTTGCTGGGGAAGACATTGGTTAATAAGAATACAATGAATGTTCATGATTACACTTGATGATGATTTAATCATTACCTTTGCAGGCTAACCTTGATCTGTTTTCTCTTCAATGTGAAAACAGGATAGTGCATGCGTGGATTCAACTTGCCGAAAAACTTCGTTGATAATCCCGAGTCTCTTGCGAGAAAGACTCGACCTCGCGTCGTTGTCTCTCCTCAAGAACCCACGACAAGCGAGCCCGCATCTTCCGCACCATCAACCTCAACACTCATGGCTGAAAGGACCCTTCGTGACTACTCTGCGCCCTCCGTCGCCAATGTGCCCATTGGGCCCAACGTCGACGCTGGTGCCGCGAGGACTTGACATCAAGTCCAGCCTCATCACTATGGTGCAAGCCATTCCCTTTTGTGGAAAGGCCTCCGAGGACGCCAACTCTCATCTCCAACGGTTCCTGGAGATATGCAACACATCGACCACGGCCGGAGTCAACCAAGATGCTATCGGACTTCGCTGTTTCCCCTATCCCTCCTTGGGAAGGCGAAACGGTGGTTTTATGCCAATCGTGCAAGCATTGACACTTGGGACAAATGTTCCACGGCGTTCCTCGCCAAGTTTTTCCCGATGGGTAAAACCAATGCCCTTCGTGGAAGAATTGCAAGTTTCCGACAAGCGACAAATGAATCCATGCCCGAGGCATGGGAAAGGCTTCAAGAATACATTCGGCCTGTCCTCACCATGGGATGGAGGAATGGCTCATTCTTCAACACTTCTACAACGGGTTGACACCAACAACCCGTGGACATATGGATGCCGCTCGCTGGAGGAGCCTTCTTCTCCAAAACCGTTGCCCAAGCAAAAGAACTCATAGAGAAGATGGTCTCCAATCAAGGGTGGAGCGATGATCGACTCCAAACACGCTCAAGAGGCGTACACCCTGTCAAGGAGGTGGACATCGTTGTCCGCCAAGGTTGACCTCCTCATAAAACGCTTGGATGAACACAACGCAAATGGTGGTGTTCATGCATTGGACTCACACATGACGTGTGAGGAATGCGGGAACACCGGCCACATGGGGAAGGATTGCCCCCATACCCATGAAGAAGCATTCTACATGAACAACAACAACGGGTATCGTCCAAACGGAGGACAAGGGTACAACCAAAACCGACCATCATATCAAGGAGGTAACAATTTTTCTGGCTTTAACAATAATCAGCCTTCCTTGAAAGATTTGGTTTATGGCCAAGCTAAAATCAACGAATCTATCAACAAAAAGCTTGCTGCCAACGACAAAGTCTTAGAAAACATAAGCGCACAAATAGAAGGCTTCTCCTCTGCTTTCAAAAATCAGCTGAGCTTTAATAAAATGATTGAAACCCAAGTTGCTCAGCTAGCTGCTCTTATTCCTGGTTCTAATTACGGGAAGATCCGGGGCAACCCGAGTCTTCTGTGGAAAATGTTAATGCGGTTACCACGAGGGGAGGAAAATCCACTCGGGATCCGCCATATCCTAACCATGCAGCAAAGAAGAACGAGGAACGAACCGGAGGAGGAAAGCCCTTCTACTACCAAAGAAAAAGAAGAAGAACCGAAGCCAAGTGACGGGAAGAATGGAATTGAATTTCAAGACACAAGCTTCTTGCCATTCCCTCACGAAACGAGGAAGCCAAAGGAGGATGAACAATTTGCTCGATTCGTCGAGACCATCCGAAGGATTCATGTCAACGTGCCATTGTTGGACATGGTGCAGGTGCCCACGTATGCACGTTACCTTAAAGACATCCTCAACAACAAGAGACCATTACCCAACGAGGAAATGGTCAAGCTCACGAGAGGAGTCTAGCGCAGCTATACTCAATCGGCTTCGAGAAAAGAAGAAGGACCCTGGCTGCCCCACAATATCATGTTCCATTGGGGCACACCACTTCGACC
The DNA here is from genome assembly GCA_031894775.1 of Chloris gayana. Classification (NCBI taxonomy): domain Eukaryota; kingdom Viridiplantae; phylum Streptophyta; class Magnoliopsida; order Poales; family Poaceae; genus Chloris; species Chloris gayana. Next base: position 90,292 of record JAUNZO010005062.1, on the reverse strand, counting down.
AAGCCTTATGTGATCTTGGGGCAAGCGTCGGCGTGATGCCCAAAGAAGTCTTTGATCGTTTGAGCTACACAACCTTGACTCCTACACCAATGAGGTTGCAATTGGCGGACTCTTCGGTCCGCTACCCCGCGGGAATAGCCGAAGACGTGCCGGTAAAAATTCGAGGCAACTTCATACCGGTGGACTTTGTGGTGCTTGAGATGGATATTGACAAGAACACGCCCCTCATTTTGGGACGTCCCTTCCTCGGTACCGCAAACGCCCAAATTGATGTTGGGAATGGAGAAATCCGATTCCACATCAATGGGAAGGAGGAAAAGTTTGAGTTTCAACCAAGAAAAGAACAATGCTCAATGATCAAGATCAATTATGGGCCAAGAAGCCGATCCTTCAAGACACAAAGCCACCTACATCAACAAAGACCAACCAAGTGTGGCAAGTGAAGAAGGTGCAGCCATCTTCATCCTCCTCTCCGGGGAAAGGGCCCGCACCACAAGGATGAAAAGAAATGGAGAAGTCCTCGCTCGCCGGACTTAAAATGGCGAAGCCCTGGCCGACAGGATAAATCGGTATTATCTTTCGATTTCTTTTTTTTGTTTTCCACCACATGCATTTAAAAACCTCCCTGCATACTCTATTTTACCACAAGAAAATTTTCATTTCATTTATTTGGATTTTCCGCCAGCATATTCGATTTTTTTTTCACTCGCCATGCATATAAAATTTGAAAACCAAAATCCTTTTACGTCCAAATTTTCCTACTTTTGTTTGAAACTTTTGGACAACCCTTGTATCCTTATACAAAACCCAAAAACAATTTTTGCATGTTGGAATTTTCTCCAACACTTTTTCTCGAGATTTGATTTTTCGAATAAAGTTGAATTTGAGGCAACTTTCTTTGGATTTCTTATTGAGCAAATATTTACGAGGAATATCCGGACGTAGCAACCATGGTCAATGATCATTTGGCCGTTGGGGGCTATGGACCAAAAGGGGAGCAAGAGGGACCCACAGCGAGGCCGGCCGAACCCACCTCCTTGGTTCGGCCGAACTGCTATGACCGTTGCTCGGTCTGTCTTTTTGTCCAACGGTCATATGCCCCTTCTAACGTTCAAAAACGGCTACTTCGTGAGCTATAAGTAGAGGTGGCCGGGCCAGAACTCTCTCCCCTCTCACACTATCATTTCCACTCCTCACTCACTTCATTCTCATTGCTCTCAAGTTTTTCATTGCCCTCACTTGCTCATTGCCCAAAAGTTCTGCAGAAATCTTTTGTTCTTGGTGTGCTTTCTAGTTTTTGGTTTGATTTGTTTTTGTTTGGTTTTCTCGAGTTGCGATTTCTTGCTCACATGAACAACCGACGGTGTCGCCAATTTTTCCCTCACATAACCCGTTCGGAGTTGCTGTTCTTGTGTTCTTGCTCTCTTTGTGTGCAGCCATGACCGGTGCCAAGAAGCTGTTCGGGTCAATCAAGAGGTCCTTGAGCTCACGCTCAAGTTCAAGCTCTTCACGTCGAAGCACCCGCGCACGCCCCGTAGTCGAGTCACCGCCAAGTTCACCACCACAAGTCGAGGAAGAAGGGCAAGAGGGCAACATCGAGCATCGTCTCCTCACCGACACCGACCTCGACTTAGTGGGCGAGTACGAGACGCACACCTACACGCTTCTCCAACACCGCCTCTTTGCTCCTACGCGAGCATTTGACACGGAGCTGCTGCACAAAATAGGTATGGATGCTGAATTTGCTCAAGTATTTAAAGCCTTAGGGTGGACAGATTTTGCTAGTGTAGATGAGCCGGGTTCCCGCTTGCTTACACTTCAGTTTTTATGCACCCTACGAACGGTAGATGAAGGAATTTCTTTTCGGTTTTTCCGTGAATCCTACCGTTTGACTTGGAAAGAACTTAGCACTCTTCTTGGCTTTAATACTCGCTGCAATACCGACTTGGATAGTGCCCTTCCTCGGTTTTCAAAGCATGCTTTTTGGGAGAGGATTACGGGTCTTCCTAGTTGCGTGCGACCTAGAACTAATCACATCCATCATCCTACCTTGCGTTTTATGCACATGTGGATTGCTATCACTCTTTTTCCAAGGAGTGATATTCGAATTGTGCGCGAGGATGAGCTAAAAATTCTTTTTGCTGCGGTTGATAAAATTAAGATTGCTCCCGTGAAAGCCATGATTCGCCAATGGATAGAAAATCTTGGGACGATAGGACCAATTGAATGTACCTCTTTAGTGACACGAATTGCCATGCGGGTGGGAGCTTTACATGATGCTAATGTTGAATACCTTGCTACACCTCGCTCTCTTATAAATAAAGATTATCTTATTCAAGGTCACTCTCTTAAGAATGGTCCGAACGATTCCCTCATATATTATTTTGTGGGATATACAAACGAGTTTCGGTTACCTAACCCGGACCTTCGTTTGTATACTCTCAAAAATCTAACCATTGAGCTCCAAGAAGCGGAGCGGTCTCGCAGGAGTGTATCTTCTCGCAGGGGGCGCACAGATCGGAACAGCCATCTACCTCCGAGATGCCCACACCGCAGCCCACGGCTCATGGCGGGCCGGGGTACAGCCACCCCGGGCTTTCTCCCGGTGGGTACCCAGCCCCGCCACCTCACATGGCCGGGGATCGGCGTGGCAAACTCCGGGATATGGCCCGGGGCTGTTTTCTCCACAACAACAATGGGAGGAACACTCCACCGACTCCGGATCAGCCCAAGGCTACAACTTTGAGCAGGAGATGAACAACCTCTCCTCACAAATGGGAAGACTCCAAACCACGGCGGAAGACACCGAGTATGCGCTCAACCAACACATCTTGCAAACTCATCAATGGCAAGAGCGCACCGACACCCAGCTCACCGCCCTCACCAACATGACGGAGCAACAACGAGCCGATCTTTTGGCTTACTTCCGTCACATGGGGTTCATTCCACCAAACCCATGAGCAAGAACAAGCTTGGGGGGGCAGCACCCTCGCTAAGGTATCATGTATCGCAACTTGTATCCTTTATTGTCTCCTGTTTTTGCTTGTTCTTGCCTCTCATATGAAAAACAAAATAAAAATGATAAAACTAAAAAGAACAAAAAGAAGTAGCTTAGTTTCCTTTTATGCGCTGCAAGTATGTTGCTAGTCTTTCTATGTTGAGATGATGAATAGTTGCTCTGTTTTATTTCTCTCATGTGCCTAGTTTATAATTTAGAACTCTCCTAGTTTTGAGTTTGTTGGCTGGCAAAACTTGTTTAGAACCTGAAACTTGTGGGCTGCACATGCTTGAGCTGCACCTAAGTTGTTGTGAGATGATGATATGGTAAAAAGAGCTGCTATGATCTTGTCCTAAGTTGAACTTGAAATCTCCGGAATTTTGTTCCCAAAAATTGCGAAATCTATAAGTTCCCAAGTGATGATAAATTCCTACCAAAGCCATATGCAAATTTCCTTTGAAAACCTTACTCATTTGCTACTTGTTACTTCATTGAGCTTTATCAAAATTGTGTGACCCTAGTGAGATGCTTTTCATACTCTCATGATCAAGATCACGTACACATTCCACCTCATATGCTACACTTCTACACCGGAAGTTAGCAACATGTCATGCCATCCACCAAAATAAAGACACTCCTCATATTTTATCACCTCTCTTAAAATATCAAAAGAAGGCATGGCTATGCAAAAGAAAAAGAAAATAAGGCTCACAAAAGATGAGCATGAGAAAAAGAAAAAAAAAAAAAAAAAAAGCTGCTCTCATTTCGAGCATGGAAAAAGAAAGAAGAAAAGATAGCCATGCCCAAAATCCAAAATAAAAAGAGGTGAAACAAAAAGAGGAGTAGTCACATACACCACCACCATCATTTTCACACTTACACATCTTGATCTACGATTGTATGACTTGCTATCTCCATGGATCCACTCTTTTGGTTTTGCAAAATATGAATGCAAGTATGCCTCATTTCATATCCTACCTTGAGCTCCACAAAAGCCTATTAGATATAGGATGAGGCAATACACATGCCTTGGTGAGGAATACAAACACCACTAGAGCGATTCGAGAGTATCACTTGTGGAACGTGGTTTTACTTGAAAGAAAAAATCCTTTGAAAACTTCCGAGAATAAAAAGCAAGACAAGGGAATAGAAAATAAATGCTCTATACACCGTTCTCTCTCTCAACCGCCCAAGGTAAAGTGAAAAGCACAAAGCCCCATGAAGACTAAGGGGAAGGGTGAGTTACCATTGCCAACTTATTCAACTCAAGGATGAGTATCTTTGTTATACACTTGGTACCTTTGAGAAGTAGGCATTATAGCAACTCCCGATCAACAACCTAAAGTTCTACTACTTGCTCGGGACGAGCAAGGGGTAAGCTTGGGGGACTTGTTGACGGTCGTTACGACCAATTTCGACCGTCAATGAGTCAAATAAATGAGAAGGATTAGGCATGTCTTACACGCATTTTACTTAGAAATAACCTAGTTCCACTTGTACCTCTAGATTTTTAGTGTGCAGGTGGATAATGATGAATTCCAGGCCCCGAGGCGACAAATCAACACTTTTACAAAACTTCCACTTCGCCGCGGGAATCAACTCCAAGATAAAAGGCCAATGACCACGAAATACAACACAAAGAAGGCCACAAGCACCTGGATCAAAGACCAACATCCAGTGGGGGAGCCAACTGCCAAAGCCCAGCCCAGGAGGGGCCAGGACCGGTTCGGCCGAACCCACCAGGGTGGTTCGGCCGAACCAGGATGGTGGCCCCCCGGCCCACTTTTCTCCGGCGGTTTGCCCACCGCCTCCGGAGGTCGGTTCCACGCGCATTAAATGCCACCGACCTACGAAACCGCCTCCAGGAGCCGACCTTTCAAGCCTATATAAGGAGGGGTACCCCCCTCCTTAACACACACAACAACACAAGGATCATTCTCTCCTCACATTAGAAGTTTAGAGGCTTTCTAGGTAGTGCTAGGCTTAGTAGTGGGCTGCCTCATTGCTCCCAAGGTCTTGTGGAGAATTGGGTATAGCTCTTGTACCCTCTCTTTGTAAGACTTGATCTTTTATATATGGAATACTTTCGTTTATATCATTGTCATGAGCTTGACAGAGTAGTCATGATCTTGCTTGATCGTTCATCGTTCGTTCATATGAGTTCATCGTTCGTTCTTCGTTCTTCATTAATAGAAGATGAACACATATCGAATGTTCTTCGTTCGTTCATACTTGATCATCGATTACTCTTGATCTTACTTGGTTGATTGCCGTTCGCCGCTCATTCTTGAGCGACGAACGCCTTTGCATGACTTAGTGCTAGCTTTGATCCTTTCATCCGGCTTATGCTAGTTAGACTAGTGTTCTTATGAATAGGTTTCGGGTTCATCGTCCCGCAAGGGTGCTCTAGATTTGCCACCATGTCGATCCGTAGGATTGGGGTGCCTCGAGGGATCTAGAGTTGTGGTTAGTGACGCCGGCATGGTGCTGGGGTTATCTACCCACCTTTGAATGTGCTTCGTGTCCCACGGTTTGTAGAGGTAGGTGACAAGAAGTGACAGCCTTGTCATCCAAAGTAATCCTCCACGTTCGGGCATGGCATAGGAGTCTAAAAGGCCGGAGTCGCGAGGCGGACCTCGCGTAAGACGGATCTCCCGATGATGCCTAGGCATTAGACGCTTGCTTGCGCTTGCATGATCTTGGATGTTAGGTAGAAGCTGCGCACTCATATGAATGTTGTATCATTAGGAGTAGTGGTCTCGCTAGTCTAGTTTAGCTTTATCTAGGATTGCCTCTATCCCTTTTATTAGAGAATGCATTGCCTTGGTGTGTGTCACACTATCCTCAATTTATTGCTCCTAACCCCTGCATTGGAATGTGACTACTTCATCACTCTTTTGTAACACCATGAGCATAAGTACTCTTATCAACCATGTCTTCCTTTGGGAAAATATAAATACGATACCCTTGAATACTCTCGGGTGAAATGCTACAACGGGTTATCCGTCCGCTTGCGGATATTCATGACCCACCTTATAATACATATCTAGTACTTGTACTGGATGTGGATTATTTGGTTAAATAGTGCAAGTGACTTAAACCCTTGGCTCTCCCGCGGTCACGTGTTTCTTTCCGCGTGACCTTAAGAGATGCCAACGAGTTCTCCAGGGAACAGTTTCGTGCTCCAGATTATACTCCGGACAAGCTTATCTTGTCTATGTTTGACTATTTACAAGCAACAAATTTGGATGGTTCTCATGTTGACGAAAATGCTGATGAAAATTTGGGTGCTACAAATGTACATCCATCAGATGTTGCAGATCATGTTGGTGCCAATGTAGATGCTGCAGATTCACGGGATCATGCTACCGGCGATGGTCGTCACAAAGTTGCTGAAACTGATCATGATAAGGGTGCTTCTCAAACAACTCCTCCTGTTATTATTTCGACACAAGATTCTGGTTCAAAAGGTAACTTCTGAAAATATATTTGTGTTTTGCAAATTTATCATTTGTAGATAAGGTCTCCATTGCTCAAAGGAATAAATCAAGTGCATCAAATAAGAGGAAAGCTACTTCATGTAGTGTTGTCCATAATCCAAGAAAAAAGAAGACGAAAGGTAGTGCATCCGTTAGCAGCCCACAATCATCTTCGGATTCTCGTTGCCTCTAGGACCGAGGAATGCACTTGCTTCAAGACGTTTTGGAAAGTCGCCATTGTGTGAAACTGCCACCGCCTCGAAGTTAGTATGAATTTAATTATTCCTAACTACTTTTTAATTAAGTTTTGTATTATTTTTAAATCATTTCATTTTTATAATGTTTCTATTATGCAGCATGTGGAAGAAGGCCAAAGTAAGGAAAAACCTTTATTTGTTGAAGATGATGACACCTTACCAGCTCCATGCAATCAATTGAGCTTTATTTGTCAAAGTAAGGAAAAACCTTTGTTTGTCAAAGTAAATGATGATGAGCTTCAATATGTACCAAAACAAGTAGAGCATTAAGACATGGTCAGATATTGTACTTATTTGTAGTTTATTTATTTATTTTTCCATATCAGATATGGATTTCATATTTTACATTCCTATGGGTCTATTTGTTATTGTAGGTTACTGCTACTGGTGCTGCTGCTGCTAACATGCCGCGTAATCAATTGGATAAAAGTGTTGACTATGTGAACAAAAAAGCTGTAGTCTCAAACCGTGGTATGATTCTTAGTATATCATTGTATCTTTTACGATATTTGTTGCATATTAAAACAATTAGACTTGTTTTGACGAATATTTTGTGTTGTTGTGAGATAAACTGTGTTCAAAGAGAAACTCTCCCTATTTCAATTCTCCATCTGTTCCACCATTCCGCATTTTCGATGATGAGGATGATCTTGGAAATTATATTCCAGATCCAACTAAACGAAGGCCTGTTGGTTCATCCGGGGCACCATCATTGGATATACCTAGACAGGTCCAAGTATTCATTTCGAATAAAAATTGCCTCGATGTACATGTATATGCTTGTTTTCATTTCAGATTTATATGTTGTATTCTCAGAATTACAAGGAAGCAGCTTCAGGTCCAAGGAACCAGCATGATGTTGCAATGAATACTTCATAGCCCGAGGATGAACACTGGTGGATCTATTCTCCAAAAGACAAGGAAGTAGCTTCGAGTCTTCGTAGCCCGAGAATGAAGAATCTGAAGTTTGTTTTCTGGAAATCTGTTCTTTTGAAGAATTTGGAAAACGACGTAAAATAGAGCAATCTGAAATGAACGTTGAACCCGACACATAAGTTGAACAACCTGTACCCATAACTTTAGACACACCTCGGTGCCGTACGTTGACCTTGTGAGTGTGTTTGTGTGATTTTGTTTTAAAAGCTTTATATATTTTGTCCTTACTATTTGTCCAGCTTCATATACTTTGTCCTTACTATTTGTCCCTTCTATTTGTTATGTTTTAGAGTTAAGAATCTCAGGAGCGTGTCGTTGTCATTGGCAGCAAAACCTCTCGCTGATAAGTGTTTTGAGCTGTCGAAGAACAAGTCCGACACTTTTCCATATGCTCCACATGCTTCTCGAAGTTCTTTTGGCAAGCATGCTCTTTACAGCACTAGGAGATTTACTGCTGCAAGCAAATTTGTTAATCAGCATATACCAGTTTCGTGACCCCAAAAGAAAAAGATATTTATAGGATCCTTTAGGCCATTGCTAAAACCAGCTATGCCCAAGTACGTTCCATGTAACCGTGACACCCCGTGTCACAAATTTCATCATGTTACTGTGCTAACAGGAGATTTGCATGTGCAAAACAAAAATCATCTCGGCTAGTCACATGAAATATTAGGTTAAAGTTCCATTAGGGTTTTTATTGCTCAAAACCCTAGCTCTTGAAATCTCAAACTTTCTCCAAATTAGTAACTCCATATTTTTGCACAATCTGGTAGAACACATCAAGACTTGAATTTAGAACATTTTTCCTGAATTTTTGGAGCAGCACAACTCCCTAGAAAAATCCAAACCTAAGCAGAAACAGCACCTGTTCAACAATTTTTATAAATTTTTACATTTCGAATTTGAACTTTGGCCTATAAGGAAAGTTGTTCCACATAATCCAAAGAACCCACAGAAATTTTGGTTTGCAAAAATGTTAAAAGGATCGAATTTTATGAGCCAATTACAGAGGAGGACAGCAGTGGCAAAGCTGTAAATTTGAAGAATCCCAATTGAACAGAGGCCGGCACAGTGGCCGGGGCCACCGTCAGCGGCGTTCGCCGCCGGTGCCCATGCCGGTTAGGCGCCGCCCGTCCTCGCCGCTCCGTGCAGCCCCACGCGTCGTCCATCGCCGGTTAGCTTCGCCCGAAGTGTGCTCGCACGGCCGTCGATGGTGGAGACCAACTTCCGCCATGGCCGCCGTCCGGTTCATCCCCCCGTGCGCTGCCTCTCCGCGTTGCCACGCCCTCATTTGCGTGAAACCGCTTCGCCAGCTCCTTGCGCATCTCCTCGCCGCTCCTCGGCCTCCCTTCGCCTCCGAGGGCTACAAATTCCATAAAAATCCGACGAGCCCCGTTCTTCTCCTTCCGCGCCGGCGAGCTCGAATCCACCCCGCTCAGGTGAGCTCATGCTTCCCCTTGGCCTCGGAAGGGTGCGCGGGAACCTAACGCACCTCCCCGCCCTGCCCCAGGTTGAACCGAGCCGCGGCCGAGGAGAAAATCGCTTCCTTCTTCGTCGCCGGCCACCGCACACCGCCACCCCGTCGACGCCAGCACGCTCCGGACCACCCCAGCCTGCACCGACCCCGCGCCGTTCATCTCCGTGCAAAGGTGAAGCTCCCCGCCTTGACCACCCCTTATTTCGCGCCATGGCGAGCACAAGCTACCACGCCGGAGTTGGCCCTTCCGCCATCCGCCGTCGCGAGCTATGCTCCGTTCCCTCACTCGCCTCGCCAACCCCACCAAACGGTGCGCCATCGAAAACCGTGCACAGGCGGCCAAGTCCGACCCCGGCGGCGAGCCCTAGCATGCCGCCGGTGAGCTCCGCCGCCGCTCCGGCGAGCTCCCTCCGCGCGCCACACTTAGAAAATTTTCGAATCGTGCTGAAATTTCATAACGGTGAAGGATTTTAGAAAAATCATATCTCGAGATTTACACCACGGATTTGAACGATTCAAAGCGCGTTGGAAAGTTTGTGACATGTACTTTAACATGGTGAACATGAACACCTATGGTTATATAGTAAAAATTAATTTTTGAGTGAGATGAAAATGCTATCGTGACCAGACGCATAGACAAGATTGCATTTTAAAAATGATGTAACTTCTGGACCCCAGATCCAAACTGCATGAGCAAGGGCTCTTTGGAAAGTAGATAACTTGTACTTTAACGTGGTAACATAATCCCAGTACTTCATGTGTAGAAAAATGAAGATTTAAGCGCTCTAAGATGCTAAACCGTTATGCCTGCGTGACAACTTGCCGTTTTTGAAATTCAATAACTTTTTGAATACAGCTCCAAATGAAACAACTATAGGCTCGTTGTGAACCTTGAGTTATGTACTTTACATGGACCAACATGAATCACCTAAGCTCTATAACAAAATATTAAGTTTTGAACACATTAAGATGGCTTCACGAGCAGCCTGTCAACCCAGACTTGGTGAAATAAAAATGGCCAAGTATGAGCTAAGCTCAAATGACCTTTTTGCTTTCTGTGATGGCTAGATAATTTTCACACTTGCATGACACAATTAAACAGGTCATAATCACGTTTATCTTTTTGGGCAAGAACGGTCATATATGACGTAGGTTTAATCGTAGCAAACCACATGAAATGATGAGTACTTATGTGCCCGATGTTTAACAAAGTGATAAAACTTCATCCTAAGAAATAAGCATCAACCTCTAGCTCACTAAGTAACAAGGAAGTATACCATATCTTCTTGACCTTCAAAAACCAGCACATACATTTATACTAATTGGTGGACAATTTACCTAATTAGAAGGTTGTCCCCATGAAACAAACCGCACTTACCACCATCATGACCTATCATCACCACTCAAGAACGTGTTTAATTCATGCAAACGTGTCATTACATTATCTTATTGAGAAAGTTCCATGAACTATAACAGTCCGAATTCATCCATTACTCATACACTTCATATGCACACATATAGGAATCCCGACCGGAGCTGAAGATCAAGGAGGGCACCCAATTGAAGTGAGAGAGTTCGAGTGTGCCGACTACGAGCCGAACCAAGGCAAGCCCCGGAGCATAACCTATGTTTTAAAAGTTCTCTTTATTTTTCACATACGTCTATGATGTATTGTGCATTTACGTTTAGGAGTTGCTCGGAAACCTAGTTGCACTAGATCCCCGTATCCTGTGGTTTTGGTTAAGTATAATCCTGGTCGCTAGTGCTATGCTTAATAATGTCATCGGTAGCAACACCGAGTGATTTGGAGATCACCCGGTCTAGGGATTAAATTTGTTACCTCTCACATGATATTTATGAAATTGAGACCGTACGGGGAAATGCATGTGTAGGATGCGGTGGCAGGGTTCGCCTATGTTCGCCATAGCCCCGTGCGTGTCGGTTGAGGACCGTGTGACTCCGCGAGCAAGTATTGAGTTGTGTACCAAATGCATACCTTCGTATGGGAGTTGGTAAACCGATGTAACTTGAGAGTCGTAGTGTTGGACGGTCTCTCCACCCTTTGTGCAAAGTGTTGGTCACGGTGGATGCACGGGTTTGTGAGTAGACGGAGGGTGTGTTATTACCCTTGGACCCGACGCTACCGTGGTTGCATGTGGAATGCACACTCGGAGGGTGGACCCGGCTCATATCTATGGTGATCTTGTGAAAGGTGGCCATACGTGTTCTTAAATGATGCGTATGTCGTGCATTTGGGTTTCCCCTGCAGGGTGTAAATCGATATATATCGCCGTCCCTCGCGGTGATGAGTACCACTTGTCTCGAGCAGATTGCATCGTAGTAACAAGTGAATATGATGATTAAGCTTGCTGATTTTTGAAGAATTACTTCATGCATTGCAACCATGTTTTGTTAGAAATGCTCACTAAATTTATATTCATGTTCCAACCCTCTTAACTTGGCTAAAATATGAGTTAGACAAATACTTTCAGTGCTGATTTTGCAAGCTCCCGTACGCCAGGTCAAGCCCCCTGCATGTTAGAGTGGGTTCTTAGAACCATTTTTGACGGGTAAGCCTTGCGGAGTATATTAGATACTCAGGGTTTGTGTTGAAACTATTTTCAGGATTTCCGCAGCCCGATTATTGTGATTGCTGCGGGAAGTATGTGTGTCAAAGCGAGGAACCTCGGGAGTGGACCGTGGAGTGGGTTCCCGCTTCACCGACTCAAGAGTGAGGCCATGCCGTATGGGCTGGCGTGGTTCTCCTAAGTTAACTATATATATATATGTATCGTCGAGATGTTACGCTTCCGCAAAGACATTATCAAGTATTGTAAAATCACTTCACGTATGTATTGTAAATCTGAAACTTGAACAATGGCTTGTAATACTTAAGAAATTATGTATGAAACTTGTTACTCAAGTAGTGTTCCCTATGTAATAAAATGCTGAATGTATTCCCGATGTATGTGCAATGAACGTTCGCTTCGTCGAATGTCTCCCGATACGATCCTGTTCGACAATCCCTCTCGCTTCGCGAGGTAGGGGTGTCACAGCTGGTATCGAGCCGTGTCGGGATATGCCGTACACTACGGGCCATATTAAAAATCACCAACACATTTATACGGTGAGGAACGACATAGAAAGCCCAAGTAAGGTCTACAGTAGAAATAGATGTGGCAAACTAACCCTGGGTTATGCTTGTTTAAATTTTTGGCAACTACGGCCCGGCCCAGGTATGTTTGCAATTTAAATTAGCGCTCCGTGCCCGCGGAAGTAATAATACGGGACAATGTTGGCTCGTGGCAATCCACGGGGCGGTTCTTTCTATGAACCGTTACTAGGAGAAAGATGATGATGATGAGGTAGATGATGAGATTGTGGAACCTTTGTTTTCATAGTTTCTTTTGAATTTGATGTAATGTTTCTGAAATGGTCTCTTGCAGGTACGCTAACCACGAAATTTAGATCGTGTAGTTTCCGTGATGAGATCGTGTGTGTGTTGCCACAAAAAGCGAGTGGTCGGCTATATATAGACCGATCACGTATTTTATTTTGGAAAGGACGTAGGATTAACGGCATTTCATGTCATCATTCATGCCATGCATCACAAATTGCATGAGATAATCGATCAAGAATGCAAAAACACGGTCTCGAACAACTCACTAAAATCTCAACACAAGTCGTGCACGATATCCAAAAATCGGGCAGAAAATCCCACCCGATCGAGAACTAAACCCTAACCGATTATCGTTTTCACGAAAACGGCCACAACTTGTGAATCGTTCACTCAAACGAAAAGGTTAAACACAATCCGGAAAGCTCATAACACGTACCATCACCCTGGCACGATGATCCAAGTAAAAGTAGAGTGGAATCCTACTAAAAATAACTTATCCGGAAACCTGGCAAAAGGTTGCCAGATTTCGCCGAGTCGCCGGATTGGCAGATTCGGGTGCCTCACGAAAATCGCGATAACTTTTGAAGTACTTATCCAAATAAAACGATCTACCCCAATCTGGAAAGCTCGTATTATGCCCCACATTTCATCTAATATCAGGTCGGCAAGGAAAATTCGTTAAGCCGGTCAAATAAGTAAAAACAGAGAGCCAATTTTAATTTCCGGTGTTTCCAGAACATCTGGCAGAAAATCCGTCGAGCCGGAAATCACCATATCTTTTGATCCGCTTAAGATTTTTCCGTGTTCTAGGATGCGTTGGAAAGCTTAGGAAATACTCTAGCATCTGGTCATAAATTTTGGTAAATTTTACTGTACAAACAGAGACGAAATTGGGGAAAAACAGAGAGGGTTCAGAACTGGTTACGTTGTTGAGGGTGTCAGTTTCGTTCTGTTTTCTTCCAGCATGTTAATTGAGCTTTTATTTACCTAAATTATTGATAATAATACTGCTTAAAATGTATCCCTAACCATGATCTATAGATGGATGCAAGACAACTCATGACTGAAAGGAATCAGCTGAGATCTGAGGTGGAAGACCTCACTGATCGTCTCACCGATGTCACGGACGACTACTACTCAGCGAAAGAAGAGAACAAGCAGCTGACCGCCCGTATCACCGAACTGGAGCAGGAAAATGCTGCCTTGACTGCACGTATCAAGGAAGTGCAGGATGACCTTATCTTCAGCGACAACCTACGTGTCGTCGCAGATAGGGCAAAAGAAAGAGCTGAGCAGGAAAAGGCAGAACATGAGCAGATGGCTACGTTCTGTGATGAGGAACGGATTGAGGCACTAAATGAGCTGAATGCAGCTAAGACAGCCATTGCTCAGAAGGATGAGACCATCTACTCTCAGCAGGCCACCATGCAATTCCTGCATGGACAGCTTCAGACCGCACAGACCAACATGGACCAGTTGTTCACGGAGATAGGGAATCTCCAGCACCAGTTGGCCACGTTACAGCAGCACCACCAGGTGTTGCTGGCAGCTCACTGGAACCTGTTGCAGCCACCACCGCCGGAGAACGATGGTGATGACGCCGCTAGCGATGCTTCCGATGTGAACAACCCGGAAGACACCGACAGCGATGCTTAGGCTACTAGCTAGTGTTAAGAAAGGGACTTGTAACATTAATGGTAGTGTACTAAAGAACAAGAACTAGTGGCTTGTACGTACGTAAGGACGTAGTGGTTGCTGTGTTTTGGGTAGACTGACAGCATAGGAGGTATGGATGACTAGCTAGGAAGGAAAATCCTGGACGTATAACCCCGCGCTAAGAAGTGTTAATGTCGCGCGCTTTTGTGTACAAATGGGTTTCGCCTCAAAATAGATATATGAACCACTAAGCTTATGTTAATGAATATATATATCTCGTTCTTAAAAATTTCAGCATCATAAGAAAATTTTACCAAGTTTGAATGGTCTGAATTTATGAGTAAAAATTTTCTGGTTTTACTAATTTTAGCTCATGGAAATTAATCTCCCGGGTTATGCAATCTGAAAATTTCATACCGAAACTTTTACTCCATCAATTTCAGTATCCGATGAAATTTTCCTCCTATGGATTGCATTCTGAAATTCCTGCTCATATCATGTCCCTTAATTACTATCATTGTCTATGGCTCCGAAACGCTGAGACTAATGGTGTAATTAAATTGTGTGGCAGATGGTGAACACTCGTCGCACGGTGGATAATTCGGGGGAGGGTGCTTCGTCGCAGCCACCTCCTCCACCACCGCTGACTGCTGTGGAGCAACTTGTTCATAATCAGAACGAGATGTTTCGGCTGTTCCTGGCGAGCCAGAACAATAATGCCCAGGCAGCAGCTCCTCCACCGCAGCCCCGTCCCACCTCTTATGGGGATTTCTGGGCGACTCAACCGCCATCCTTCTCAGAAGCCAAGGACCCCCTGGAAGCAGATAATTTTCTGCGTATCGTGGAGTCCAAGTTTGCTCTTCTGAATTGCACCGAGCACCAGAAGACTCTGTTTGCAGCACAGCAGCTCCGTGGGTCGGCTAGTGCGTGGTGGGCAAACTACACCGCTGCACTCCCCGCGGATCACCAGGTGCTATGGCCGGAATTCTCGGCAGCCTTCCGTGCACACCACATTCCTGACGGTGTCATGAGAAGGAAGCTTCAGGAATTTGTTGATCTGAAGCAAGGCTCCAGCACTGTGCAAGAGTATGCTCGGAAATTCAACTATCTTGCCCAGTATGCTTCCTACCATGCTGACACAGATGCAAAGAAGCGTGAGTGCTTTCGGAAGGGTCTAAATCCGAAATTGCAAGACCGCCTCGCTCTCTTGAATGGCACATTCAATGAATTGGTTAGTGCAGCCATTGTGCAAGAGGACGCCATTCGCGTCAATCAGGATGACAAGAAGAGGAAGCGCACTGCGGGAAGTTCATCCGGTGCGCCACCTCACAAGTTCAAGCTTGCAGTGACCAGCCCCACTGGTCAGAAATTCCGTGTCCCAGTGCCTCCAATGGGTGGGCAACGCACTACTTTCCAGCAGCCTTATCGTGCGCCCCACCACTCCTATCAGCACCGTGGTCACCAGCACACCCCGCAGCAGCATAACCAAGGTGCCAGGCCATCCCCGCAGCAGCCATGCTTCAACTGCGGCGGCATTGGTCACTTCATCAGAGAATGCCCACATCCTCGCCGCAGCAATGGCAACAACGGTGGGAATAATCAGCAGCAGCACCACCGTGGCAATAATGGCAACAATAATAACCGCGGCAACAACAACAACAATCACAACAAAACCCCCACCAAGACCGGCCGTGTAAACTTTACTACGGTCGAAGATGCGCAAGCCGGAGAACCGGTCCTCTCGGGTATGTTTTCCATTTCAGAACATCCCGTCTTCATTCTTTTCGATTCCGGCGCCACGCATGATTTTATTAGTCAAGCATGTGTGGATAGATTGCATCTATCATCCACCATTTTGCAAACTCCATACACTATCACATCTCCCGGTGGCCTCATTCACACAAACCGTGAAACAAGAAACGTTCCCCTGGAACTTGCCGGAAATACCTACCTCTCGCCACTAATCATTCTAAATGGGCAAGGCATAGATGTGATATTAGGAATGAAATGGATGAAGCGACATAGAGCTGTCTTACACATAGATACCCGAGAAGTACATTTAAATTCACCCCTATACGGCCCGATTATCCTATCATTGCCGTACCCAAAAATTTCTAGGAACCAAATTCAGCACCTAGAAGGAAGGAGACTAGAAGACATACCGGTAGTATGTGAGTTTCCCGATGTGTTTCCGGATGATTTGCCGGGAATGCCACCTGATCGGGAAGTAGAATTTAAAATTGAACTTCAACCCGGAACCGCACCGATATCTAGAAGACCATATAAAATGGCTCCAAATGAATTAGCTGAACTTAAGGAGCAACTCAACGAACTTCTAGACAAGGGGTACATACGCCCAAGTGCTTCGCCTTGGGGCTGCCCCGCTCTTTTTGTGAAGAAGAAAGATAAATCACTAAGGTTATGTGTTGATTATCGACCTCTCAATGCGGTAACCATCAAAAATAAATATCCCCTTCCACGCATTGATATGCTATTTGATCAACTAGTCGGTGCAAAAGTATTCTCAAAAGTCGATCTTCGCTCCGGCTATCACCAAATTAAAATTCGGCCGGAGGACATTCCTAAAACCGCTTTCTCTACGAGATATGGACTTTTTGAATATCTCGTAATGTCTTTTGGACTCGACAAATGCACCGGCTCTATTTCATGTACCTCATGAACTCGGTATTTATGCCGGAGCTGGACAAGTTCGTGGTGGTATTCATTGATGATATCCTCATTTACTCCAAGTCGGAAGAAGAACATGCTGAACACCTCCGCATTGTGCTTCAACGACTACGAGATCATCAACTTTATGCAAAATTCAGCAAGTGTGAATTTTGGTTGGATCGAGTTCCATTCTTGGGTCATATCATTTCAGCTGAGGGAATTTCCGTCGATCCAAGTAAAGTTGCCGACGTGCTAAATTGGAAGACTCCCAAAACCGTCAAGCACATCCGTAGTTTTCTCGGACTTGCGGGATATTATCGGAAATTCATTCCAAATTTTTCTATCATCTCCAAGCCAATGACAAAATTGTTGGAGAAAGACTCTACCTTCAAGTGGAGTCCTGAGTGCGAAAATGCTTTCCGATCCTTGAAAAGGCATTTGACCACCGCTCCCGTTCTAGCTCAACCCGACATCAACAAGCCGTTTGACGTATATTGTGATGCGTCCGGCATAGGATTGGGTTGTGTTCTCATGCAAGAAGGCCGAGTCATTGCCTATGCCTCCCGTCAACTCCGCAAACATGAGAAGCACTATCCTACTCATGATCTTGAATTGGCATCGGTAGTTCTTGCTCTCAAAACTTGGAGACATTATCTCTTGGGAAATCTGGTGCATCTCTATACCGATCATAAAAGCCTCAAATATATTTTCACGCAGCAAGAATTAAATATGAGACAACGAAGGTGGCTAGAATTGATAAAAGATTATGAATTGGAAATTCATTACCACCCCGGAAAGGCTAATGTGGTTGCCGATGCATTAAGCCGCAAACACCAATGCAACCAAGTTGAAATCTGCTCTATGGAAAACTGCAGCAAATCTGAAAATGAGAGTAATCCTTGTCTTCATATCATTCCCTATGGTGCATTACATAATTTGGCTCTTGTTCCTACCCTCCGAGAAGAAATCATTGCTGCCCAGAAAACGGATGAAGGTATGGAACACATCCGACGTAAGTTGGGTACCGAAAAGGCTAAGTGTTTCCGTCAAGATGAGGAGGGAGTTCTATGGTTCAATAACCGCCTCGTTGTTCCTAAGAACATGGAACTACGGAAGAAAATTCTTGATGAAGCCCATCTCTCTAAATACTCCATACACCCCGGTAGTAACAAAATGTACCGTGGGTTTGTTGACAGATCCTTATGGTCCAATTTTACCGTCAACATGTTGCATCTTTTTGAATCAAACACCATCACCAAGAATAGACATAGGGATTATTTCTAACAAATTCCACTAGTCTTGGTGAAATTATGAATGCAGGTGCAATTCATATGAAAACAGGGGAAAACATGCACGAAACATGGGCTTTGCAATCGACGGATTTTCCCCGACTAAAGAATATAGTCCAAAAGCCCAAAACCACAAAACAGAGCCTCAACATCAAACCAAGCAAGTGGATTGGGCCAAGTACACAGCCAGGGAAGGCACCGGAGAAGAATCAAGCCCAGGGGAGTCCAGTGCCGCTCGGCCGAACCGCCCTAGTGGGTTCGGCCGAATCGACGAGTGGGCCCCCCGGCCCATCTTTCTCTCGGCGGTTTGTCACCGACGTCCGGAGGTCGGTTCCACCTGCAATTAATGCCACCGACGTCCTGGAACCGCCTCCAAGTTGCCGACCTTCCAAGGCTATAAATAAAGGGGTACACCCCCCTCTCTCAACACACCACCAACATCAAGATACGAGACAAAACTCTCATCCTTAGGCCAAGGGCCTCTTGTATCTTAGTAGAATAGGAGAGAGGGCAAGGAAGAGGAAGGAGTGTTCCTCCCTTTTGCAAAGTGGAGTAGTATTTCCTTTTCTTTTACCTTGGCGTGTAAACACTCTTTTTGGTGATTTATACGTGGTGATCTACTTATCTATCGTGACATATCTTTGTGTTAGACGTAATTCTTGTTATACTTGTTTACGGGATCATCGTTCGCAAGAAGTACTCTAGCTTTCTGAACTCGCTCTAGGCCGAGGCTAGAGTAGTGGTCAATAGCATAGACGTGGTGTCTAGGCCGGAGATCGCCTTTGTTTGCTGTGTGCCCCACGGTTTGTAGAGGTAGGTGGCAGGAAGTGACAGCCCTCGTCATCCAAAGGAACCCTCCACGTTCGGGTACATAGTAGAGCTTTCAGAGATCGGAGTGGCTTGGCGGACCAAGCCTAAGACGGTGCCCGAAGTAAACAAGTCTAGCTTGCGTTCGTCTACCTTTAAAGGATAAATAGATAAGAGTCACCCTCTCGACCCTATTTTGCTACGTTGTCTTGGTTGTCCTTGGGTAAACTAACCTTGTTGCAGAAATACTCGTTCCCTCGCGGATATAAATACGATACCTTGGAATACTCCCGGTGAAGTGCTACAACGGTATTCCGTGCGCTTGCGGATTCATTCGTGACGTAAGAAATACCAACAAGCATTTCTCGGCGCCGTTGCCGGGAACGGTTGTTATCTTTGTAACGAATCAGGTTTGCCCTCGTAATCTATCTTACTTACCGTTCTGTTTTTATTTTTTTCCTTACATTCAAAATTTCACAAAAACATATCATGGAGTCACACCCAACCATCCAATCTTTCTCCACTCCACGGGGTGAACTCTTAGAGCCACCATCATCATCACAACCTATTTCTTCACCTCGGCTATGAGTTCTCCCCGATTACATTTCGATGATTAGAGGTTTATCCTTTTCGGGTTTTAAACATGAAAATCCTTATGAACACTTGCGAGAGTTTGAACATTTGTGTTCATGCCGATTGATCCATGGCATGACACAAGAAACATTGAAGTGGAAGTTGTTTCCCTTCTCTCTCAATGAGAAGGCGAAGCAATGGTACACTTACACCGCTAAGAGAGTGAACGGTGATTGGAAAGAATTGCGAGACAAATTTTGTCTAGCATTCTTCCCCGTATCTCGTATCACTTCTCTACGAGCGGAAATAATAGGCTTTCGACAAGAAGAAAAGGAAACCTTAAGTGCGTCATGGATTCGGTTCTGTTCTCTAACGTACTCCGGACCAGAATTATTGCTCCCCGAACCCGTTTTATTACAACACTTTTATTCGGGATTGAGCAACGATACCGCACTTTATCTTGACACGGCCGCGGGTGGATCTTTTTCTCATAAGACCATAGCGGAAGCACACGAACTTTTGGATCGAATTGTGGAAAACACACCTTTTTCCGCCGACTTACTCGTAGAGCCGGAGTCGAAGATGAGGAACTCGTTGTGCAAGAGACACAACACTTGGTGCCCATGATGGAGCACCTAGCACTCGAGTCCTCATCTAACACAAGAACAATGATAGAGGAAGATGAACCTCTTGATTTCCCATTTGAGTTCAAGGAAGAAATTTTTGAAGATTTTGGAAACACCTTGAACTACTCCTATCAAAAGAAACCAAGCACTTCCCGCACCAACCCCGAACCTATTGAAAAATCTCTTCTCTTAAAAACTGTTCGGAAGTTGACAGCAATTATGAGCGATGAATGGTTGATGGAAAACGAACTTTCTTCGGAAGTTCTTCGACTTGATCATCCTAGATCAACCATTCGTGGCTCAATTCGAGGAGTAATGGTAGATGTTCTCTATAATCCTCTAGTAGGTGCCAACATCATGTCCAAATCTTTTGCTTCAACTTTATTTGGAAACGAGACATGGGCACCTTCTCGACAAACTCCTTAAAGCCCCACCGGGGCAATTTTTTGAGAGTTTGGGGATCATTAGAGATGTTTGCATTAAGCGTAATGAAGCAGAGGTTTCCTTGGACTTTCACGTTTTCGAATCCCGGATTTCGATGTTTTGGCTCGGTCATCCCATAGAAAAGCTTTTCTTAGGGATATCACCTTCAGGAACCTTAGACTTCACCCTCGGCAAGAAAACTTTTTCTCTTCCTATCATTCATGCACAAAACTCTTTTGCCGAGGAGCCGCTTGTGGAAGAAGAATGCATGGAGGAGGTTATGGCAATTTTTCCTCATGAAAACCCCGAATCATCCTTGGATGAAGATGCTCTTGATTTCATTTTAGAAGAGGATGATTCGGCGGAAACTTTTGAGCTGCCCGAAACTTTTACACCTACGCCACCTCCCGTAGAGCTCAAAACTCTTCCACCAGGCTTGCGCTACGTTTTTCTTCACGGAAATCCCGAAACCCCCGTCATCATAAGTGACAAGCTTTCGGAAGAGGAAACCGCAAAACTCTTAGCCGTGCTAGAAAAACATCACTCCGTTTTTGGGTACTCGCTTGGAGACCTCAAGGGAATCAGCCCTCGCTCTTTGCACCCATCGCATTCCCATAGACCCCGATAGTACACCATCTAGGGAACCTCAAAGGAGGTTGAACAATGCGATGCGGGAGGTCGTTAAAAAGGAGGTCTTAAAACTTTTACATGCCGGCATTATCTATCCCTGTTCCACACAGCGAGTGGGTGAGTCCAAGGCAGGTTGTACCCAAGAAAGGAGGAATGACGGTCGTCCATAATGACAAAAATGAGTTGATCCCTCAACGCACCGTCACGGGATGGAGGATGTGCATAGATTACCGAAAACTTAACAAGGCTACAAAGAAGGATCATTTTCCACCGCCCTTCATCGATGAGATGTTGGAACGGCCGGCAAATAATTCTTTCTTTTGTTTCCTTGATGGGTATTCAGGATATCATCAAATCCCCATCCATCCCGACGATCAAAGTAAAACCACTTTCACATGCCCCTATG
Source organism: Chloris gayana (assembly GCA_031894775.1). Taxonomy (NCBI): domain Eukaryota; kingdom Viridiplantae; phylum Streptophyta; class Magnoliopsida; order Poales; family Poaceae; genus Chloris; species Chloris gayana. The sequence continues at coordinate 68,665 of JAUNZO010005062.1, read as the reverse complement.
GAACTTACGCCTATCGACGAATGTCTTTTGGGCTTTGCAATGCACTCGCTTCTTTTCAACGTTGCATGATGTCTATCTTTTCTGACATGATCGAAGAGATTATGGAAGTATTCATGGATGATTTCTCTCGTTTATGGAAAAACCTTCGATCATTGTTTAGAAAATTTAGACAAAGTCTTGCAACGTTGTCAAGAAAATGATTTAGTGCTCAATTGGGAGAAATGCCATTTCATGGTTAGAGAAGGCATAGTTCTGGGGCATTTGATTTCTCGAAAGGGGGATAGAGGTGGATAAAGCTAAATTAGAAGTTATAGAAAAGCTTCCACCTCCTATGAATGTTAGGGGCATTCGCAGCTTTCTCGGGACATGCGGGGTTCTATCGTCGTTTTATCAAAGATTTCTCTCAAATTGCTAGACCCCTTACAAATCTGCTTGCGAAGGATGCACCCTTTGAGTTTACCGATGAATGCATGACTCGCTTTCACTACCCTTAAGAATGCACTCATCTCGCCGCCAATTATCCAACCCCCGATTGGACGCTGCCTTTTGAGATAATGTGTGATGCTAGTGATTTTGCTGTGGGGGCTGTTCTTGGCCAAACTAGAGATAAAAAGCATCATGCAATCTCCTATGCAAGCAAAACCTTGACTCGGAGCTCGGCTAAATTACACTACCACCGAAAAAGAGCTCCTTGCCGTTGTTTTTGCTTTTGATAAGTTTAGATCCTACTTGACTCGGAGCAAAAGTCATTGTTTACACCGATCATGCTGCTTTAAAGTTTTTGCTCAATAAGAAGGATGCTAAACCTCGTTTGATACGATGGGTTCTTCTACTCCAAGAATTTGATGTAGAAATCCGTGATAAGAAAGGAGTAGAAAATTCCGTGGCAGTATCATTTGTCGCGTATACAATTCACTAACCTGCAGGAATTACCCATCAATGATTTCCTACGCGATGACATGCTGCTCCTAGTGAGGGACTCACATCCATGGTACGCCGACATTGTGAACTTCATGGCAACGGGGTACGTACCACCCGGAAAGAGCAAGAAACGACTCATCTATGAGAGTCGCCGTCACTTATGGGAAGAGCCCTTCCTTTACCGTGTCTCGCGCCGATGGATTGCTAAGGCGATGTGTGCCCATACCCGAGAGCACACGAATCATTGAGAAGTGCCATGCATCGCCATACGGGGGACACTACGGCGTGTTTCGTACACAGTGCCAAGATATGGCAAAGTGGCTTCTTTTGGCCAGCCATGTACGAAGACACAAAGGAATTTGTCGTGCGATGCCCGTAATGTCAAAAAGTTGGAGGCATCACGGCAAGAGATGCAATGCCCCTCAACTACAATTTACAAGTCGAGCTCTTCGACGTATGGGGCATTGACTTCATGGGACCGTTCACCAAGTCACATGACTGCGAATACATCTTGGTGGCGGTAGACTACGTGTCTAAGTGGGTGGAAGCAATGCCTTGCAGGGCCGCAAATGCCAAGCATGCCCGCCGGATGTTCCACGAAATTATCTTCCCAAGGTTTGGAACACCGAAGCTAGTGATAAGCGACGGAGGGTCTCACTTCATTAATAAGACCTTCCGAAGCTTCCTAAGAGAACTTGGATCAAGGCATAATATCACTACTCCATACCACCCTCAAACCAGTAGGGCAGGCCGAGACCTCAAACAAGCAAATCAAGCGGATCCCGCAAAAGACCGTAACAGAAATGGGGAAGGGATGGAAGGACAAGCTACCCGATGCACTATGGGCATACCGTACAGCATACAAGACACCCATAGGCATGTCCCCATACCAGCTCGTATACGGGAAAACATGTCATTTACCCGTCGAGACGGAACACCGAGCGTATTGGGCCATCCGGAAATGGAACATGGACTTTAATGGTGCCGGACGCAAAAGAAAAATGGAGATAGCTGAGTTAGAAGAATGGAGAGACAAAGCGTACCACAACTCAGCTATATACAAAGAAAGGACAAAAAGGTGGCACGACAAAAAGATAAAGATAAAGGTATTCAAGGTTGGAGATAAGGTCTTGCTATTCAATTCACGGGTAAAACTCTTCGGGCATGGAAAATTAAGAAGTAAATGGGACGGACCATACACGGTTATTGACACTTCGTCACATGGAGCAATCACACTTCAAGACGACGAAGGTAAAATATTTAAGGTAAATGGTCAGCGCCTTAAAATTTATTTCGAGCCCGATAAAGATAAAGAATTTGATGTCATGCACTTGATTAATTTAAATTTTCTCTCATGATAGCTCTTTCTTATCTATATCCCGTAGTAGCTCTTTCCCCGAAATAATTTTAGCAAGCAATCAACCAAAAAAGGAAGGGGACCAGTAGGGGCCCACTACAGCTCGGCCGAACCCCCTAGCTGGTTCGGCCGAACCAAGTACAAACCCCAAACGGTCACTTTTTTCTTTCATCTTTTGTCTCCAACGGTCACAAGATCAAATCTCCCCGCTTAGTGCCTTCCATGCTGCGGGAAAAATCAAATTAATTCTTTCCATGCTTTTATCTATAAATGAAGGTGTTTTCTTTCATTTTTTCCTTGCACCTTTCTTCCACCTTGTCCATTTCGCACAAAAAAGCTTTTGCCCAAGCACCATGGACAGTAGCATCCCAAGCCTCGACGTCTCCGTCACCACCAGCGAGCTTTGCCGCCAAGTCGGCCTCGAAGACATCCTTGATCATGTCCCCATTCCCAGCCGAGCAAGCCTTGATGATCCATGATCTACCGCTCGCTATTGAACCTCCACCCACAGCAGCAAGAACACCCTCCAAGAGCTCTCCCGCTGCCGTGGCACCTCGCCAAAAGAAGGGGAAATCTACCCCCAAGAAGAAGAGCGCCGACGCCGCCGACAACGCGCTCCCTCCCCGGAGAGAAGTACGTCGGCACCCTCGCTACCAAGAGCGGGCAGGTGGTGCACCATCAATATGAGGGGCGCAACCTGCCTAGCCCCATCAAGAAGCCCGGCGAGAGGTTCAAGATCAAGGGAATCCGCGGTGGCGGAAAGCAGCTCATCCCGCCGCTCACCTCGGCGGAAAAGAGAGACGCCCGCGAATCCGTGGGCAACACTCCTCCTAAGAGGATAAGGAGGCGTCTCTCTCCCTCTCCCATCAAGAGGGCAGGGGGAATGTATGAAAGCGAGGAGGAGAAAACTCCTAAAAAAAGCCCCTACCAAATCCTCCTCGCTAAACACGTTGATCTCCGCGAAGCCCATGAACGCCTACGTGATAATGTCGCGGAGATCAAAGACGCTATTGAAGACTTGAAAGATGCCCAGTGCAAGCCATCGCCGCAGCACCAACTCCAAGATCAAGCGTCTCTTCAAGGACGCGGGGAAGGAGGACGAATACGACGTTTAAAATGAACCTTCCCGCGTTCATCATTTCTCGCAGCGCATTTAGTTTAATTTCCTTTTTTCAATCATTTTTTTTCAATTCCTCAAGATTGCAATGCGCCTGCTCTTTCAAATTTTTAATCATATTAGTGCTCCCCGGTCTTCCCTTACCGGTAGAGCAAGTTTTGTTTCGAAATATCTTTGTCTATTTTGAAGAAAACAGGCAAAAAGGCAAGTGTGGGGGGGACATCGCGGAAAGCAAAGACAAACACACGCGTAGCGCGCAGTGGACATCACGAGGAAAACAACACAAACACAACCTCGCGAAACAGAGCACCAGTGGGGCCCAGTGCTAGCTCGGCCGAACCCACAAGGGTGGTTCGGCCGAACCCCGGTGGGTCCCACTCAGCCCCCGCTTCCTCGTGGCACTTGAGTTTGTTTCCCACACTTCCTTTTCGCCTACTTTATTTGTCAAGTTCATTCCGAGACGCGAAAAACAATTACTAAAACTTGACCAACTAAAACTTGGGAAGATTTCTTTTGAATACCTTTGAAAATCCCAAGTCTCTCCCTAATGCTCTCATGATGATCTTGCACACTTTTTATTACTCGCTTCATCACCACTTGCCTCGTGAACAAATAATCAAATCCATAGGACCCATGTTTTTCTAGATTATTGGCAAGTGTGATATGGCTCGACGAAATGATCTTATGCTTAGCTTACCGAGTCCTTGGGAATTTTATTGCACAAAACAAAAATACCATGGCTTCATGCTCCTCTCTTGATACAAAAATTCCTACCAATGCCATATGATGATCATACCTTGCAAAACTTACATACATATGCTGCTTGTGATTGCAATGAGCTTTACCAAAATTGAGTGACCCTAGAGAGAAACTTGTCATGCTCTCTTGATCAAGATCACGTACACTCCACCGTAAAAAAAAAAAAGGGCTAAACTCCTACACTAGGAGCTAGCACCCCACCAAAATAAAGACACTCCTCGTTTGCACCTCTTTTTACCTCTCTCTCTCTCTCAATCACGCATAAACGAGACATGGCTATGTAAAAAAGAAAAGCTCACACAGTATGAGCAATGAAAAGAAAGCTCACAAAGATGAGCAATGAAAAAGAGAGAAGAAAAGAGATGCTCAAGCATAGAGCAAGAAAAGAAAAGAAAGAAAATAAAAAGATAGCCATGTCTCGAAAATGCAAAATAAAGAGAGGCCAATTGCAATAGGAGTTGTCACTTTTTCATATCCATACACACACGCACTTCTTGATCAAGGTTACATGACTTGGCTTCTCCATGGATCCTTTCTTTTGGCTTAGCAATATTTGTGATACAAGTATGCCTCTCTCATTCCCTACCGAGCTCCACATACAAGCCTAAGAAGTAGGAAAAAGAGAGGCAACACAATGCCTTGGTGAGGAAAACACTTTTTGAGCGATTCAAGAGAATCGAAGAGGAGCGGGAGTCATGTTGTTTATTTTCAAAACTTTCAAAAACCCAAGGTGCTTAGTGAGCAAAAGTATAGTGACTTGAGTCATGAGCTGTTCCACTTATCAATCATCCAAGAATGCATGTTAGCCACCGTCATGTTCACAAGTAAAACGGTGTGGCTTGTAATAACATGTGTGCAGGTCTCTAAGGGGAGAAATCTCTCAACTTACGCTCCCACCTTTACTCGAGGACGAGCAAAGAGCTAAGTGTGGGGGTCTTGTTGACGGTCCTTATGGTCCAATTTTACCGTCAACATGTTGCATCTTTTTGAATCAAACACCATCACCAAGAATAGACATAGGGATTATTTCTAACAAATTCCACTAGTCTTGGTGAAATTATGAATGCAGGTGCAATTCATATGAAAACAGGGGAAAACATGCACGAAACATGGGCTTTGCAATCGACGGATTTTCCCCGACTAAAGAATATAGTCCAAAAGCCCAAAACCACAAAACAGAGCCTCAACATCAAACCAAGCAAGTGGATTGGGCCAGTACACAGCCAGGGGAAGGCACCGGAGAAGAATCAAGCCCGGGGAGCCAGTGCCGCTCGGCCGAACCGCCCTAGTGGGTTCGGCCGAACCGACAGTGGGCCCCCCGGCCCATCTTTCTCTCGGCGGTTTGTCACCGACGTCCGGAGGTCGGTTCCACCTGCAATTAATGCCACCGACGTCCGGAACCGCCTCCAAGTTGCCGACCTTCCAAGGCTATAAATAAAGGGGTACACCCCCTCTCTCAACACACCACCAACATCAAGATACGAGACAAAACTCTCATCCTTAGGCCAAGGGCCTCTTGTATCTTAGTAGAATAGGAGAGAGGGCAAGGAAGAGGAAGGAGTGTTCCTCCCTTTTGCAAAGTGGAGTAGTATTTCCTTTTCTTTTACCTTGGCGTGTAAACACTCTTTTTGGTGATTTATACGTGGTGATCTACTTATCTATCGTGACATATCTTTGTGTTAGACGTAATTCTTGTTATACTTGTTTACGGGATCATCGCTCGCAAGAAGTACTCTAGCTTTCCGAACTCGCTCTAGGCCGAGGCTAGAGTAGTGGTCAATAGCATAGACGTGGTGTCTAGGGCCGGAGATCGCCTTTGTTTGCTGTGTGCCCCACGGTTTGTAGAGGTAGGTGGCAGGAAGTGACAGCCCTGTCATCCAAAGGAACCCTCCACGTTCGGGTACATAGTAGAGCTTTCGAGACCGGAGTGGCTTGGCGTACCAAGCCTAAGACGGTGCCCGAAGTAAACAAGTCTAGCTTGCGTTCGTCTACCTTTAAAGGATAAATAGATAAGAGTCACCCTCTCGACCCTATTTTGCTACGTTGTCTTGGTTGTCCTTGGGTAAACTAACCTTGTTGCAGAAATACTCGTTCCCTCGCGGATATAAATACGATACCTTGGAATACTCCCGGGTGAAGTGCTACAACGGTATTCCGTGCGCTTGCGGATTCATTCGTGACGTAAGAAATACCAACAGGGTTGAGAGAAAAATTTTGGTGGACTCGCATGAAGCGAGAAGTGGCTCGTTATGTTGCCGAGTGCGACACTTGCCAACGAGTCAAGGCTGATCATCTAAAGAAAGCCGGACTATTGCACCCGTTGAAAATTCCCGCTTGGAAATGGGAAGACATAGCTATGGATTTTGTCGTTGGATTACCTCCCACCTCCAAGAAACATGATTCCATATGGGTAATCGTCGATAGACTCGACGAAATCAGCACACTTTATTCCGGTACACACCACCTACGGTGCTAAAAAGTATGCCGAATTGTATATTGCCCGCGTGCTATGTTTACATGGTGTGCCAAAGACCATCATTTCAGATCGTGGTCCGCAATTTGTTTCTCGATTTTGGGAACAATTGCATGCTAGTCTTGGTACTACCCTAATCCGGAGCTCTGCATATCATCCTCAAACAGATGGACAATCGGAAAGGTTGATTCAATTTTTGGAGGATATGTTGAGAGCTTGTGCCTTGACGCAAAAAGGAAATTGGGATGATCAGTTACCATTCATTGAATTTTCCTATAACAACAGCTATCAAGAAAGCTCGGAGTTACTCCTTTTGAGGCGCTATACGGACATTCTTGCCGTACGCCGTTAAACTGGTCCGAGTCGGGCGAAAGAATAATATTTGGTCCGGATATTGTTGAGCAGGCCGAGGAAAAAGTGAGGGAGATACAAGCTAATATGAAGGCTACTCAATCCCGCCAAATAAGTTATGCAAACAAAAGGAGACGCCCGCTGGAATTTGAGGTAAACGATCATGTTTATCTTCGGGTCTCTCCAAATAAAGGTGTGTCACGTTTCGGTATCAAAGGAAAACTTGCTCCCCGCTACATTGGACCATTCCCAATTGTGGAGAAGTTTAGCCCCGTGGCATACCGGTTGCAATTGCCGACAAATTTGGAACGTGTGCATAACGTGTTCCATGTGTCACAACTCAAGAAGTGTCTAAAACCACCCATCGATGTGGTCATCTCCGACACCGAGCAATTGCAAGATGATCTATCTTATCCGGAAACTCCCGTCCGGATCCTCGATAAAAAGGATTGTGTTACTCGCAACCGCACTATCACCTTCTATAAAGTGCAATGGAGTAATCACACCGAGGATGAAGCTACTTGGGAACAGGAGGAATTCCTGGACAATCATTTCCCCGAGTTCATGGCTTCACAATCGAGGTAATGACGCACCTCCCTTCGACCGCTCTTCTATCAACCGTAATCTCGGGACGAGATTTCTTTAAGGGGAGGGCTGTGACACCCCGTGTCACAAATTTCATCATGTTACTGTGCTAACAGGAGATTTGCATGTGCAAAACAAAAATCATCCGGCTAGTCACATGAAATATTAGGTTAAAGTTCCATTAGGGTTTTTATTGCTCAAAACCCTAGCTCTTGAAATCTCAAACTTTCTCCAAATTAGTAACTCCATATTTTTGCACAATCTGGTAGAACACATCAAGACTTGAATTTAGAACATTTTTCCTGAATTTTTGGAGCAGCACAAATCCCTAGAAAAATCCAAACCTAAGCAGAAACAGCACCTGTTCAACAATTTTTATAAATTTTTACATTTCGAATTTGAACTTTGGCCTATAAGGAAAGTTGTTCCACATAATCCAAAGAACCCACAGAAATTTTGGTTTGCAAAAATGTTAAAAGGATCGAATTTTATGAGCCAATTACAGAGGAGGACAGCAGTGGCAAAGCTGTAAATTTGAAGAATCCCAATTGAACAGAGGCCGGCACAGTGGCCGTGGCCACCGTCAGCGGCGTTCGCCGCCGGTGCCCATGCCGGTTAGGCGCCGCCCGTCCTCGCCGCTCCGTGCAGCCCCACGCGTCGTCCATCGCCGGTTAGCTTCGCCCCGAAGCGTGCTCGCACGGCCGTCGATGGTGGAGACCAACTTCCGCCATGGCCGCCGTCCGGTTCATCCCCCGTGCGCTGCCTCTCCGCGTTGCCACGCCCTCATTTGCGTGAAACCGCTTCGCCAGCTCCTTGCGCATCTCCTCGCCGGTTCCTGGCCTCCCTTCGCCTCCGAGGGCTACAAATTCCATAAAAATCCGACGAGCCCCGTTCTTCTCCTTCCGCGCCGGCGAGCTCGAATCCACCCCGCTCAGGTGAGCTCATGCTTCCCCTTGGCCTCGGAAGGGTGCGCGGGAACCTAACGCACCTCCCCGCCCTGCCCCAGGTTGAACCGAGCCGCGGCCGAGGAGAAAATCGCTTCCTTCTTCGTCGCCGGCCACCGCACACCGCCACCCCGTCGACGCCAGCACGCTCCGGACCACCCCAGCCTGCACCGACCCCGCGCCGTTCATCTCCGTGCAAAGGTGAAGCTCCCCGCCTTGACCACCCCTTATTTCGCGCCATGGCGAGCACAAGCTACCACGCCGGAGTTGGCCCTTCCGCCATCCGCCGTCGCGAGCTATGCTCCGTTCCCTCACTCGCCTCGCCAACCCCACCAAACGGTGCGCCATCGAAAACCGTGCACAGGCGGCCAAGCCCGACCCCGGCGGCGAGCCCTAGCGTGCCGCCGGTGAGCTCCGCCGCCGCTCCGGCGAGCCCCCTCCGCGCGCCACACTTAGAAAATTTTCGAATCGTGCTGAAATTTCATAACGGTGAAGGATTTTAGAAAAATCATATCTCGAGATTTACACCACGGATTTGAACGATTCAAAGCGCGTTGGAAAGTTTGTGACATGTACTTTAACATGGTGAACATGAACACCTATGGTTATATAGTAAAAATTAATTTTTGAGTGAGATGAAAATGCTATCGTGACCAGACGCATAGACAAGATTGCATTTTAAAAATGATGTAACTTCTGGACCCCAGATCCAAACTGCATGAGCAAGGGCTCTTTGGAAAGTAGATAACTTGTACTTTAACGTGGTAACATAATCCCAGTACTTCATGTGTAGAAAAATGAAGATTTAAGCGCTCTAAGATGCTAAACCGTTATGCCTGCGTGACAACTTGCCGTTTTTGAAATTCAATAACTTTTTGAATACAGCTCCAAATGAAACAACTATAGGCTCGTTGTAAACCTTGAGTTATGTACTTTACATGGACCAACATGAATCACCTAAGCTCTATAACAAAATATTAAGTTTTGAACACATTAAGATGGCTTCACGAGCAGCCTGTCAACCCGGACTTGGTGAAATAAAAATGGCCAAGTATGAGCTAAGCTCAAATGACCTTTTTGCTTTCTGTGATGGCTAGATAATTTTCACACTTGCATGACACAATTAAACAGGTCATAATCACGTTTATCTTTTTGGGCAAGAACGGTCATATATGACGTAGGTTTAATCGTAGCAAACCACATGAAATGATGAGTACTTATGTGCCCGATGTTTAACAAAGTGATAAAACTTCATCCTAAGAAATAAGCATCAACCTCTAGCTCACTAAGTAACAAGGAAGTATACCATATCTTCTTGACCTTCAAAAACCAGCACATACATTTATACTAATTGGTGGACAATTTACCTAATTAGAAGGTTGTCCCCATGAAACAAACCGCACTTACCACCATCATGACCTATCATCACCACTCAAGAACGTGTTTAATTCATGCAAACGTGTCATTACATTATCTTATTGAGAAAGTTCCATGAACTATAACAGTCCGAATTCATCCATTACTCATACACTTCATATGCACACATATAGGAATCCCGACCGGAGCTGAAGATCAAGGAGGGCACCCAATTGAAGTGAGAGAGTTCGAGTGTGCCGACTACGAGCCGAACCAAGGCAAGCCCCGGAGCATAACCTATGTTTTAAAAGTTCTCTTTATTTTTCACATACGTCTATGATGTATTGTGCATTTACGTTTAGGAGTTGCTCGGAAACCTAGTTGCACTAGATCCCTGTATCCCGTGGTTTTGGTTAAGTATAATCCTGGTCGCTAGTGCTATGCTTAATAATGTCATCGGTAGCAACACCGAGTGATTTGGAGATCACCCGGTCTAGGGATTAAATTTGTTACCTCTCACATGATATTTATGAAATTGAGACCGTACGGGGAAATGCATGTGTAGGATGCGGTGGCAGGGTTCGCCTATGTTCGCCATAGCCCCGTGCGTGTCGGTTGAGGACCGTGTGACTCCGCGAGCAAGTATTGAGTTGTGTACCAAATGCATACCTTCGTATGGGAGTTGGTAAACCGATGTAACTTGAGAGTCGTAGTGTTGGACGGTCTCTCCACCCTTTGTGCAAAGTGTTGGTCACGGTGGATGCACGGGTTTGTGAGTAGACGGAGGGTGTGTTATTACCCTTGGACCCGACGCTACCGTGGTTGCATGTGGAATGCACACTCGGAGGGTGGACCCGGCTCATATCTATGGTGATCTTGTGAAAGGTGGCCATACGTGTTCTTAAATGATGCGTATGTCGTGCATTTGGGTTTCCCCTGCAGGGTGTAAATCGATATATATCGCCGTCCCTCGCGGTGATGAGTACCACTTGTCTCGAGCAGATTGCATCGTAGTAACAAGTGAATATGATGATTAAGCTTGCTGATTTTTGAAGAATTACTTCATGCATTGCAACCATGTTTTGTTAGAAATGCTCACTAAATTTATATTCATGTTCCAACCCTCTTAACTTGGCTAAAATATGAGTTAGACAAATACTTTCAGTGCTGATTTTGCAAGCTTCCGTACGCCAGGTCAAGCCCCCTGCATGTTAGAGTGGGTTCTTAGAACCATTTTTGACGGGTAAGCCTTGCGGAGTATATTAGATACTCAGGGTTGTGTTGAAACTATTTTCAGGATTTCCGCAGCCCGATTATTGTGATTGCTGCGGGAAGTATGTGTGTCAAAGCGAGGAACCTCGGGAGTGGACCGTGGAGTGGGTTCCCGCTTCACCGACTCAAGAGTGAGGCCATGCCGTATGGGCTGGCGTGGTTCTCCTAAGTTAACTATATATATATATGTATCGTCGAGATGTTACGCTTCCGCAAAGACATTATCAAGTATTGTAAAATCACTTCACGTATGTATTGTAAATCTGAAACTTGAACAATGGCTTGTAATACTTAAGAAATTATGTATGAAACTTGTTACTCAAGTAGTGTTCCCTATGTAATAAAATGCTGAATGTATTCCCGATGTATGTGCAATGAACGTTCGCTTCGTCGAATGTCTCCCGATACGATCCTGTTCGACAATCCCTCTCGCTTCGCGAGGTAGGGGTGTCACAGCTGGTATCAGAGCCGTGTCGGGATATGCCGTACACTACGGGCCATATTAAAAATCACCAACACATTTATACGGTGAGGAACGACATAGAAAGCCCAAGTAAGGTCTACAGTAGAAATAGATGTGGCAAACTAACCCTGGGTAATGCTTGTTTAAATTTTTGGCAACTACGGCCCGGCCCAGGTATGTTTGCAATTTAAATTAGCGCTCCGTGCCCGCGGAAGTAATAATACGGGACAATGTTGGCTCGTGGCAATCCACGGGGCGGTTCTTTCTATGAACCGTTACTAGGAGAAAGATGATGATGATGAGGTAGATGATGAGATTGTGGAACCTTTGTTTTCATAGTTTCTTTTAAAGTTGATGTAATGTTTCTGAAATGGTCTCTTGCAGGTACGCTAACCACGAAATTTAGATCGTGTAGTTTCCGTGATGAGATCGTGTGTGTGTTGCCACAAAAAGCGAGTGGTCGGCTATATATAGACCGATCACGTATTTTATTTTGGAAAGGACGTAGGATTAACGGCATTTCATGTCATCATTCATGCCATGCATCACAAATTGCATGAGATAATCGATCAAGGATGCAAAAACACGGTCTCGAACAACTCACTAAAATCTCAACACAAGTCGTGCACGATATCCAAAAATCGGGCAGAAAATCCCACCCGATCGAGAACTAAACCCTAACCGATTATCGTTTTCACGAAAACGGCCACAACTTGTGAATCGTTCACTTAAACGAAAAGGTTAAACACTATCCGGAAAGCTCATAACACGTACCATCACCCTGGCACGATGATCCAAGTAAAAGTAGAGTGGAATCCTACTAAAAAATAACTTATCCGGAAACCTGGCAAAAGGTTGCCAGATTTCGCCGAGTCGCCGGATTGGCAGATTCGGGTGCCTCACGAAAATCGCGATAACTTTTGAAGTACTTATCCAAATAAAACGATCTACCCCAATCTGGAAAGCTCGTATTATGCCCCACATTTCATCTAATATCAGGTCGGCAAGGAAAATTCGTTAAGCCGGTCAAATAAGTAAAAACAGAGAGCCAATTTTAATTTCCGGTGTTTCCAGAACATCTGGCAGAAAATCCGTCGAGCCGGAAATCACCATATCTTTTGATCCGCTTAAGATTTTTCCGTGTTCTAGGATGCGTTGGAAAGCTTAGGAAATACTCTAGCATCTGGTCATAAATTTTGGTAAATTTTACTGTACAAACAGAGACGAAATTGGGGAAAAACAGAGAGGGTTCAGAACTGGTTACGTTGTTGAGGGTGTCAGTTTCGTTCTGTTTTCTTCCAGCATGTTAATTGAGCTTTTATTTACCTAAATTATTGATAATAATACTGCTTAAAATGTATCCCTAACCATGATCTATAGATGGATGCAAGACAACTCATGACTGAAAGGAGTCAGCTGAGAGCTGAGGTGGAAGACCTCACTGATCGTCTCACCGATGTCACGGACGACTACTACTCAGCGAAAGAAGAGAACAAGCAGCTGACCGCCCGTATCACCGAACTGGAGCAGGAAAATGCTGCCTTGACTGCACGTATCAAGGAAGTGCAGGATGACCTTATCTTCAGCGACAACCTACGTGTCGTCGCAGATAGGGCAAAAGAAAGAGCTGAGCAGGAAAAGGCAGAACATGAGCAGATGGCTACGTTCTGTGATGAGGAACGGATTGAGGCACTAAATGAGCTGAATGCAGCTAAGACAGCCATTGCTCAGAAGGATGAGACCATCTACTCTCAGCAGGCCACCATGCAATTCCTGCATGGACAGCTTCAGACCGCACAGACCAACATGGACCAGTTGTTCACGGAGATAGGGAATCTCCAGCACCAGTTGGCCACGTTACAGCAGCACCACCAGGTGTTGCTGGCAGCTCACTGGAACCTGTTGCAGCCACCACCGCCGGAGAACGATGGTGATGACGCCGCTAGCGATGCTTCCGATGTGAACAACCCGGAAGACACCGACAGCGATGCTTAGGCTACTAGCTAGTGTTAAGAAAGGGACTTGTAACATTAATGGTAGTGTACTAAAGAACAAGAACTAGTTTATCAGTTTTAGGATTTGTTGCTGAATAATTATGATTTAGAAGATGCATCAAAGTGCGACAATGTTTATACAAAAGCTTTCAACTCATTCGAGGCTGCTCATGGTGCGTACTTCTTATACAATTCCCTGCTGGTATATTGCATTGCTAACTTCCACCTTCTACTTACTTTACCGGAACTTGTATTATAGTAAATTTGATTATGTTTGTGGTTTTTTTTTCTTGCCAGCTATTTTTCCCAGTTTTGTATAAGAACCAATGGTGTGTCATTGTGCGTGTCCTTAAAGAACATAAGTGGGTTGTTCTTCATCCAAACCTTGAACAATTTGGTCCAAACTCTGAATTTCATCACTACTTGGAGGCTGTTTTTGTAAGGACACTACTGATGTAGTTTTAATGTTTGCTAGTTCTTAATGTCCTCTAAATTTTATTGATCTCTTTGCAATAACTGTCTGTACAGCTTGGGAATTTCAATAAAGTATGGAAAGGGACTGGCAAGCTTGATATTGGGTTGAAAAGAAACGAATTTGTTTTTACGGATGTCCCACAATCAACAAACAGGTACTTGAACTTGTAAAAAAATTTATTGGTCCAAATGTCTCTTTTTATCTTTGTATAACTGTTGTGTATGTTTATTGAATGCAGAGACGATGATGGAATTTACATCATGAAATATCTAGAGGAATGGGAGCCAACAGTTGATCTATATTCCAAGTTCAATGCATCCGACATTCCAAATCTTCGAATTAAGTATGCCAATGAAATGATTTTTCATGAGAAGAATGCTGCAAAACAAGGTGTTGAGCTTTTGAAATCATATGATTCTTAGATACGCAACTATAATTATGTTATTATCTAAAAAAACTCATCTTGCTTCAATAATACAACCTTGGTATTATTTTCAATTTCAGGTGCACTAGAAGTACTTCCAAGAACCGCAAGTGACACAAGGCAAAGCACACACTCCATGTTGGAAGCTCATGCAGTGCTGGAAATGTAGTTATGTAACTAGGTATTACAATTGTAATGTTGGTAGATTTTTGAAAAACTCGTTAGTTGTCCTTTAGGTGAAAACAATCACTAAGATGTTTAGTAGCCGCAGCACTCAATTGTGTAGGCAGTTAAGTATGGCTGTGATTTTGTGTATGCTGAGGTTGAGCATAACATGTTGGCTATTCTTTATTTTTCTTCTGTAGTTATATTACTGCCTACAATGGAAGTGATCGAAGCTTTTAGTAATGATTGTCAGTAATTTCATAACATAATAGTCCTATCGGTAACTCTATGACTGTCAGTAATTTAGCAACTCATCCAAGTAATTTCATAACATAATAGTCCTATCAGTAACTCTATAACTCGTCAGTAATTTAGCAACTCATCCAGTAATTTCATAACATAATATTAATCTACAAGCTACTAGGAACAACCATGTTTCAAACCTTGATGATTTATGATGCTCCTTTGTGGATTTTGCAAAATTGAATTACCAAAATCCATGTGCTTCAATTTTTTTCCTATATATATCTTACATGTATCAGATTTATACATGTGTGGTCTGACCAAAAATTCATGTGCTTTATTTTCGTTCAATCATCGGACATTGATTCATACTCATCACCATTATCCCCTGCACTCCATTCTGAAAAGTATTCTTCATTTGCAACGGAACAATTGCTTGATCCAGCTAGACCACCTCCACGCCCTGTCTGCATCATGTTGCTCCTTGTCCTCATTGGTCTTAGCCTCGTAAAAAATTAACTACATTAACGTTTTTTGTCAAGCAAAATTTAAATTTAACCAATCACCAGAACTTACTTGTCCCCAATTTCATTTCCGTCATTCCCCTTCCCACCCCCATTCAATGTACCCTTTCCACGACCAGTCCCCCTTGGCCTCCCCTTGGTCCTTTTTTCACTCCTTCCGATTCCATTCTGTGGACCCTATCACATGTTGAAGCATTATGACCAGGAGCAAGCTTCCCACATATGGAGCATCTCCTTTTCTTCTTTTCCTTGGGTCTCTGAAAGTGCGGTTGAGGTGCCTCTTCACCCCCTGTGTTCTTCTTGCGGCTTCCTTTGGTTGTTGACACCGGTGGTGCAGCAGTCGAGATGTTACCGCTCCCTTGCTCTGTCCTTATACTTGTTGCATTACCAACAGGTTCCGGTGTTCCAAGGTTTTTTGAAGCTGGTGGTACAACCAGATCTGAGGGTATTGCATCTAGCACCGTAATAGCTTCCGTGATCAACCGATTCGCCGTCTCCATTGCCTCGAGGTGAGCAGCAGCAGAATGAATCCAATAACATCCATCATCAGTAATTTCACAGCAGATAATCTGTCATTCTCATAAGTATTTACCAGTAATTCTGTGCCATCATTGTTTTAACAACCAGGAACAGGTTATCAGTAATCTAACAAGACATCATCAGTATTTTCTCAAAACTATGTGATTAGTAATTTTGTTAAAGTAATCTCTTTAGTTTCAGTAACTTGGATTATTTATTGTTCAATTGACCTACCTGAGCTGACATCACTGCAGACCTTTGTAGCCTGAATAGGCTTGGCATTATACTTGTTGCCCGGTGAGCCTTAGTGTCTCCATCAGGCCCAAGAAACATGTTGTCGTGCCTGTCAAAGTTTGTCTCCACCGATGGGGTCCTGGTGTAGCGCTTGAGAATGTACCTTGACGGTATGTGATCCACAAAAAGGTGTGTGAATGCCAACACCAGGTGCCAACAAAATAAACCTGTATTTATTTTATGTTACGAAAGAAATAATCTTTTTGAGTCACTGCAGTAAGTATAACATGGAAAACATACCTTTGTGCTCCCAATTCATGCACTCACAGCTGAACACCGAGTTCTCTCGGTTCTTCAACATCCACTACTCCTTTCACATGGAACTTATGTTGTATCCATGGGAAAGTAGCATCCACATGCCGGTGCTTGACAAAGTAGTACCTAGTCTTATCCGGATCAGGTTGCATTGTAAATTTGGTGCTTGCTTTTTGAGTCTCTTTGAACTCTTTGAACACATTTCTTGAATAGATCTTGGACAATTGCTATTCAAATGGATGGTATGTAACTGTAACAGGCTCGGACTGCAGGGGGAAAAATCAAGTACATTCAGTAACTATCCACATAACATATATTGATGTGAGTGCTGTCAGTAATTTCTCCACAGCTGAAACATTCAGTAATCTTTTACATCACATAAATACACATAGCAGGGGCAAATTGTTATAGATGGTTACCTGAGAATTGTACTTTTCTCGTGCCTGATTCTCATACATGTGCTGCAGCATCTCAAGGAATTGCTTTACGAATCCATGTATAGGTGTCGAGTTATCGACATACCCTCCTTTAATCAAAGAATTGACGCTCTCACTTCTCTGCGTTGAAGATACGGTTCCACAGAAAATATTTTTGTAGAACGCAGCTATCCACATTTTCCTTGCATCAAACAAGCTCCCCACTACTGCACTATCATGAATGCTGAATTCATTTATCATATCAGCCCAGGCCCTCTCGAATTCAGCTGGATTCAGAGGATGGTTTATCACTGAAATTAGCCTATCACATAAAGTTGGATGTTCATTGTACAGCTGGTTCAGCGGGTCCTTGTATTTCCTCACCATATGCCACCTGCACAATCTGTGGTAGGTCCGGGGGAATATGATTGGTATCG
The DNA here is from genome assembly GCA_031894775.1 of Chloris gayana. Lineage (NCBI taxonomy): Eukaryota > Viridiplantae > Streptophyta > Magnoliopsida > Poales > Poaceae > Chloris > Chloris gayana. The sequence goes on along the minus strand of JAUNZO010005062.1, from coordinate 51,321 downwards.
CAATCTCCATGGCATTATCTTGGTCTGAAGGAAAATGGGAAGGAGACTTAAGATATGCAAAATCATGTTCATGTTGCATCAAAGACGAAATGTGATATTCTGCAGCGCAAAAATACCTATGAATATTGTTATCGGATCTTTATCACCCATGCATTCCCTAAACTGCTCAAAGACCCATCTGAATGTCCCTTCGCGCTCATCTCTCATCACCGCTTGCGCAAACACAACATTCCGTAGTTGGTTACTGAAACCAACGAACATTGCAAGAGGCATGCTGTATCTATTGGTTCTGTATGTCGTATCAAATGTAACAACATCTCCAAAGTCTGCAGTGGAAAATTTTTCATTCAATAATTTTTTTACAGTAAATTTTTAATCCAGTAAATTGTTATTCTTTGCAATTATACAACATTCAATTATTCTACACCATTCAGTAATTTAACAACATTCAGTATTATGAACTACCTTTGAAATCACCTTGCTGGCTAGCATAACTTTAGAATATATTACGGACCACATTGTTTCCATCCAAATGAAGCTTGTAAAAGAATTGAGGGTTGTTCCTCTTGCACTCCTCAAAATATTCAACCAGCTTAGGTATGTCATTGTTTACATCAGCACACACAATGGCAGCCCTCCTGCATGCATAGCAGCCAGTCCTGAATCAGTAACTATGGACAATATCAGCACACTTCCTCAACAGTAATTTCATACTTTAGAAATCATTCTACATCAGCTACTTGTTACAACAGTAATTTTCAACACATTCAGTAATTTTCTAAATCAGCAACTTGCAACACACAAGTAAATCAACAGAATATTCTCCATATATGCCTCAGTAATTTTTTTGAATCCAGGACATTCAGTAAATTTCAACAAAATAATACCTGTTTTGGACATCCTTTTCAGTTACATTAAGACTCTCGCAACCTCCAACAGTGTTCCTCAGTATGCTCATAACTTGCAAATGCCTGACTTTGTTGTTGAGCAATAAATCAATCATCTTCTCAAGCGTAGGATTCTTGTTCTTGTGGGCCCTCATGCGCTTCACCATATTTGGTGACCAGGTAAGGACATGGTTGTGCTCAAGCATAATTCTCTTGAAACGCACAACCCCACCATCCTTTCACCCCACTGCGCACACCATAGCTTTGCAACCTTTGCGCATCGTTGTTTTGTCCCTTTTTCTGTTTAACCCCGGGCTTCCCCTATGCTTCCCTTGAAATGAACAATGATATTCTTGCCCACGATTGCCGTTCCTCATGTTGCCCTTTCGAACCGGGAAACCAGAGAGCATTGCATAAGTCACATAGAAATCATACGCATGAGTCGGGCTATCAAATGTCATGTCACCATGCGGGACATACCTCTCGGCAATGCTCGGGTCCTGCAGATTATAAACAATGAGTAATATTTTCTACCTACACCCAGTAACTTTCAGAAGCGTTATACACAAATAAACATATTTCACATATAAAAACATTGCAAAAAATTTATACACAAACAACCAAATTTCACATTACTTACATGAGAATATGTGGGGACAACATTTGGTGTGATTAGCTGCTCGGGGGGATAGGAGCTGGAGGCGTAATCATCACCTGGTACCTCATTGAATCATCAAGCCACGCTGGGCTGAATGATACAGGTACTGCTGGTATGGGAGCATCGGTGTTGATGAAATTACAAGTGGTGGCGCAGATAGCTGGTGTTGGCTGTGGAGCCTCAATTGAAAGGTCAATAGAAATAGGGGAATCAATGTTATCGCCTCCATTCTGTACTTGTGTGACCGCAGATGCAGTAGATTCAACATCCATGTTTCTGCAATAAACATATCCAAATAAGCACATTCAGTAATTTACACAGAGAGCTAACTGCAATCATTTTAATGCCAACTTCTTCAGAGGCACATAACCCTACAGATTTTCAAAAACACAAGTACATTCAAACACAAGAAAACTCAATTACTAAACACTGCAAGATAATAATTACTAAATTCATAAGTTCAGTTACTACAAAGAGGAAAAGTAAATTATGGAATCATAAAAATTACTGAATCATAAAAATCAATTACTTGGATCATACGAAATTTACTAATGCAAAATCAAGATGTTCTACTCTGTCTAATGCAAAATTCTACTCTATCTTATTTGAAATTCACAGGATTCACGGGATGTTCACGAGGCCACCGGACTAAATTTACTAGAGCACTCAATTAACCGAAAATCAGTGGAAAAAACAGAAGCAATCCAGAGAGAAAATGAACCACAATTTAGCAAGGGATCTATCTAATGCAGATCTATAGCATAGAGGTCGGGGACGACGTGCACGGGCTACGCTCGCTGTTCCTGCAGCTCGTGGTGGCAATGGAGACCGTGCGCGTGGTGGTGGGACTAGTGTTGGTTGGGGATTCGCCGCTCCTGCGGCGAGAAGGAGGAGGAACGACCGGATGAGGTTGGGGGATGGCACCTGGATGGGGCTCGCCGCTCCTGCAGGGAGGAGGATGAAGCGCGGGGAGGACGATCAAACGCGGTAGCTGGCTCGCCGTTCTTGCCGTTCTCGCGCGGCGGCGGATCTCAAGGAGTGCCAGTGCTCGGGGAGGCGCGTCGGGGGCCATTGGGGGAGGTGCGTGCGGCATCGAAACAGAGAAATCACGGCGTGGGATAATCGGGTCCGGGTGTGCGAAGAGTTCGCACCCGTTACGGTAGCGCCGGGATGGCGCGCGGGCGTTTGCTCGCTCGGTCGGAAGTGGCGTGGGCTCGGACAGAAGTGGCTCGGGTGTAGAATAACTTATTCTACATCCGGGTATAGAATAGTTCTGCCGTATGTGTGTGTGTGTGTGTGTATATATATATATATATATATAGGGCCAATTGTTCCTATATATATAGGGCCAATTGCGTTTTAGCCATGGATTTCAGCTCTAATTGTGAAATAGCCATGAAAATTCAGATTTTGTGATTTAGCCATAACTTTTTCCATCCGAACCAAACTTGTACCACAAGTCCGTTTACTAGATGTAATGGTGTTAACTTTCGAGTGCAAAGATGAGATTGTTCTTTGCAATTTTACCATGATTTTTATAGGAAAAATTGTGCTTCTACCATTGTTTTGACATGAAACATTATAACAAATTTTGAACAAACAAAACAGGACAAACCAAGCAAACTTAGATCCATATTCAAAGAAATTTTTTAACGTTGATCACAATTTAAAATATTGATAGATTTTTTTAAAATATAGAATGAAATATTTAACATAATTCTGGCAACATTTCACTTTTAATTTTCAATAAGGATGCATCTTCATACAATATTCAAATTTAACCGAACGGACGATAGTACAAACTTGTGGTAAATGGTAGGTTCGGATGAGAAAAGTTATGGCTAAATCACAAAATCTGAATTTTCATGGTCATTTCACAATTAGAGTCAAAATTCATGGCTAAAACGCAATTGTCTCATATATATATATCGTCGAGATTTTTACGCTTCCGCTCATGTTAATTTTTGTAATATGAATTTGAATTTCAAACATAAGTATTGTAATATGAATTCGGAATCTATGGCTTGTAATAACTTGAATTTCATATGTAAAACCAACTACCTATGCACTTAATTATGCTATGTAAATTGTGAATGCATTATTAATGTATGTGCAATGAACGTTCGCCTCGTCGAATGTCTCCCAATATGGTCCTGTGCGCCAATCCCTCTTGCTTTGCAAGGTAGGAGTGTCACATTTTTGGCATGCTTCGCATGTTTTGACTATGTCCTTCGCATCTTTTACCATGATGGGCCAGTAGAAGCGTTGCCTTATTGCCTTTCCTGCGAGCACCCTAGCTCCGATGTGCGAGCCACGGGTCCCCGAGTGGATCCGTGAGGAGTTGTTTGCCTTGGGCTTCGCTCGGACATTTTAGCGAGTGGGCTTGATATCCCCGACTTGTACAACTCCCCTTGTATTATCTGGTAGCTTCGAGCCGTTTGCTGTAAGATGCTTTTTTTGACTTTAGAATCTGGTTGGTAGTAACCATTGTGAATGCCATCGGTGGGGCTCTCCAATCTTCCGAAGTTATGGCTTGTATGAACTTTGGTTCGACTTGCACACTTCAAATTGACGACCGTGAGATTATCCCGTAGAACATTTTTGGGGGTAGGGGTTGTTTTCTCTCGGCTGCCTTGGCCAATGCGACTGCCTCCTCGTTGTTCTTCCTTTTGACGTACTCGACGTCGAACCTCCTGTAGTGTTTATCCAAGTATCTAACTTCGATCAAATACTTCGCGAGTACCGGTTCTCTTGTTTCATAATCTTTGTCCACATGGCTTCACACTCGTATTATCCAGAATGCCTCGTTTACTCGAACCTTCGCCGTTGTATCCTTGAGCTGTCTAGTCTACGATGAAATCTGCTAGCACATGTGACTTCGTTGCGCTTCGCCTTTCGAAGTCAATTACATGCTATGAGAGTTCCTTTCGTATACTTACCTTATGGGTATACAGATGTTAAAGGAGTGGATAATTAGAGATATGGTGGCAAATCAATGAAGATAAGACTGGTGGAGAGCGCCCATAGCGTGGTGACCGACCAGTATGGAATAACAGAAGATTCCATATACCGGTATGGAAATAAGAGGGCGTAAAGACCGACGTACGATGACTTGATTAACAAGTAAAGGAGCAATTTGTAGGACTCTGCATGTAACCCTAGCTCCCCCAAAAATATAAGATGGAGCAAGGACCCTACCAAAACTCCGTGACAACTCGCAATTAGCAATATGCTAAAAGCAATATATAACATACTGGACGTAGGGTATTACTCTCCTTCGAGAGGCCCGAACCTGTCTAAAATCACGTGTTTTTGTGTGTTTGGTGTGTTGCACCATCGAATTCCACGCTCATGAGGGACCAGGTAGTTCTAGTGCCGAGTTTAAGACTCGACATTTGACGCGTCGGTGATGAGGACATCACACCCTCGGATATAACCAACATTCCTCCAATACACATACATAATGCAAGGACAAAAACTAGAGCACGATAATTGAATTTACGGGTGAGCATGTTCCTAATGATCTCTTTATTTATATTTGAGAATATATTACTACCTAATGGGTTAATTATTGTTAGGAACCATGGAGATGATGATAATATGGTTAAGGAGGAGGCTGGAGGCGTGGAGGGCCAGCAAGGACGTCCATGTCAAGTTGGAGGCCCAAACAAAGTCGATTTCGATTCTGTTTCGGAGTCCAGAAATAGCCTGCACCAAAACGGACGCCCTGGTCGCATACGAAGTCTGTTTGGGACGTTCTTTATATGGATGGAAAGATAATTTGATAACCTTTCCATTGGCGCTGGTATCATATCCAAATTCTTCCCGAGCCGTTGGGAATAGCCGAAATACTAAGACATCCAGAAACTGTCCCGGTGTTGCACCACCGTCTTTTGGCCTTTGGGCCGTGTATTTTGTTGAGCCCACTTAGGGCTGCGTCCAGGGAGAGATGGACGACCCTAGGAACCTCATAAGCAGCCGCCGCCCTTCCTTAGGGTTTGGGTTTTGCTTAGATTATTCTGTCAAGAACAGTTTCGCCGTTTCGTCGGTTTGTGAGACCCCAACTCGTGAGTTTAATCACATATTTGCAATTTGGTTGCTTCTATCTTGTTCTTGCTTGTGTTCTTCAATTCGCAGGTAAGGATTAGCCTTCTTGGCGAGGTCAATCGTGGTTGCACGGTTGATAACCAGAGGAGACGTGGTGCTACGATTGCGGGGTTCGGAACGTGTTGTTCGGAAGCCGGATCGATTTGTGTCAAGCCTCCGCCAAATCGCTGTTTATCAGAACCTTTCGGAAGATCAGGACACCACCCCGTTCACATCAAGTGGTAATCAGAGCTTCAGGTGCACCGGCAGGTTCCCCCTATCCTCGTTATTTTGTTTCGTCCTAAACTCCAGAAAATTGCCCTACAAAAATAGTTATTCGTTGTGTATCTGCTGTCCAATATCCCCTTTGTGCCTCGCAATTTTTTATTTTCAGATTGTGTCTCTGAATTTTAGTCCCTGTTGTGTCGTTGTGTTTCAGCTTGAACTTGTTCACGGTCTAGTTTTGGGTATGTTCTTGAGTTCCCAATAGTTTGCAAAGAGAACAGTAGCATCCGTTCTAATTTTGGGTGCAAAAAAAAAAGAACAAAGAGAGGAAAGAATTTTTTTTCCTTCACGTTATGAGCTCATGTTTAGATGCTTCATTTGAGTTATAGAGTAGCTAGCTCTTACTGCAGTTCTATTCTAAAGGAAAAAAAAAGGAAAGTAAAAGGCAGAAAGGTGAAAAAAAAAAGAAAAGGAAAAGCCACACCAAAAAAAAAGAGAGAGAAGAACGAGAGTAAAAAGGAAAAGAAAGAAAATTATCAGAATTGTTTCATCCTTTTGAGTCCCTTGAGTTGAGTTGTGATATTGCTTGCTTAAACAAGGTCCGAGATAAGTTTAGACTGGTGACATTGACTTACTTGGGACTATTATTCAGTTTTGCAATTCTGAATTGAAAATTTGCAATTCCTTGCTACTATATTTTGCCTATCCAAACTCCACATATATCCTTCTGAATAGTCATAGGTTTTGACCCTTGCAATTGTTGGCTCACGCTCTCCGGGTATCCTTTGCTTTGCTGACAGTAATAACCTTGTAAGAGCTTGGTTAGATGCTTTCATTTGTATGTTGAGAGTTTTCACTGTGCATACATAGTAGTGATAGGAGAATATACTTGGTGTGTTTTCTTGTTTGCTGCTAACAATGACAGGTGATGATATGAGTATTCTAGCACAACGAGTGTTGAGTTCTCAAATGGAGAAGATGGAGCAAAATCAAGTCAATAATTTATTCCAAACTTTCTTTGTTGTGATGAATCGACGTTGTCGTGTCGTAATTGATGGTGAAACTAGCCGCAACATTGCAAGTGCTGAGTTGGTCGAGAAGCTTGGCTTGATCGCACAACCGCACCCACATCCATACTATATTCCATGGGTAAATTGTTGTGAGAAGATTAAGGTAACAGAAATTGCACGGATCAATTTTTTTATTGGTACTTATAAGGATAGTGCAGATTTTGATATAGTGCCTATGCAAGCATGTCATTTGTTGCTAGGTAAACTTTGGATTGATAGAAACAATGTTCTGCACAATATTGTTAATAGTAGATACTCTTTTAAACATAATGGCACTAAAATAATTCTTAAACCTATGAGTGCTGCTGAAATTTTAGAAGCTGATCTAGAAAGATTTGAGAGGAGAAAGAATGAGCCTTTTAGAAAAGAATGGGGGAGTTTATATGATCCAGCACTTTCATCTAAATCTGAATTGATAGAAGAACATCATATTTCTGTACCGCTTGTTGGAGCTAATACCTTTCAGGATATGCAAAAGGATAAGGATGAAGTGGAAGAAAATGAGGTGTTCACAAGCTCATGTGCAAATTCAGAACCATCACTTCACAATGCACCTATTACTCTTGTTGAGAACACAGGTAATGCCAATTGTGCTACACTCACAGAAGGTGAGAATTATATTGATGTGCAGAATTTTTCTAGAAACCATGCTATCATAGAGCAATTGTTTGTGGAACCATCTCTGAATTTATCTTTGTCACATGATGATTTGCTTGACGATCCTTGTGATAAAGAGGAGTTGTGTGCTGATGCTTCATTTATACCTTTGCAATAACTAAGGAAAGAAAATACATGTACTAATAATATAACCTTGCTTCCGATTGCTTCTGAAATTGATGAGTTCAAATTGTTGTCTTCTTTAAGTACTTTAGTTGACATTGAATTTGATACTCTCTGTGATCTAATTAGTTTGGAGAAGAAATTTTTATGTGCTGAATTGCCTCGGTTGCCTAGACATACATATCACTATATAGGAAACTATAATTGCCAAGGACAATATATGGTGCATGGAGTTTATATTTGTTCGAAACAAAAATCTTCTTTGTTTAGGCAACAATATGATGAATTAGAGGGCTATAGTAACACCAATCATGTAAATTCCAGTTGCTCTAGTTTTGTTTTGAAGAAACAGACTATCTTCCAAGAAGGGAAGCATTGGTGGTTTTCACCTACGATATCTTCTACAACTATGGTCAAATCGAGGACAGATTCTTTTCAAGGAGAAGAGAACAATAAGGAAATGATATCTTTCAAAATAATCATTCAAGCACCAACGACGCTGAGGACGGACTTTTCATCAAGAAGGGGAGGATGATGAGGACATCACACCCTCGGATATAACCAACATTCCTCCAAGACACATACATAATTCAAGGACAAAAACTAGAGCACGACAATTGAATTTACGGGTGAGCATGTTCCTAATGATCTCTTTATTTATATTTGAGAATATATTACTACCTAATGGGTTAATTATTGTTAGGAACCATGGAGATGATGATAATATGGTTAAGGGGGAGGTTGGAGGTGTGGAGGGCCAGCAAGGACGTCCATGTCAAGTTGGAGGCCCAAACAAAGTCGACTTCGATTCTGTTTCGGAGTCCAGAAACAGCCTGCACCAAAACAGATGCCCTGGTCGCATACGAAGTCCGTTTGGGACGTTCTTTATATGGATGGAAAGATAATTTGATAACCTTTCCATTGGCTCTGGTCTCATATCCAAATTCTTCCCGAGCCGTCGGGAATTGCCGAAATACTAAGACGTCCAGAAACTGTCCCGGTATTGCACCACCGTCTTTTGGCCTTTGGGCCGTGTATTTTGTTGAGCCCACTTAGGGCTGCATCCAGGGGAGATGGACGACCCTACGAACCTCATAAGAAGCTGCCGCCCCTTCCTTAGGGTTTGGGTTTCGCCGTTTCGTCGGTTTGTGAGACCCCAACTCGTGAGTTTAATCATATATTTGCAATTTGGTTGCTTCTATCTTGTTCTTGCTTGTGTTCTTCGATTCGCAGGCAAGGATTAGCCTTCTTGGCGAGGTCAATCATGCTTGCACGGTTGATAACCAGAGGAGACGTGGTGCTGCGATTGCGGGGTTCGGAACGTGTTGTTCGGAAGCCGGATCGATTTGTGTCAAGCCTTCGCCAAATCGCTGTTTATCGGAACCTTTCGGAAGATCGGGACACCTCCCCGTTCACATCGGTCGGGAAGGGGTCCCAACGAGTTTCCAACGAGTTCGATGGCTTCTTCATTCGACGTTGACTTCGCGCCCGGCTTCACGATCCGCTTCGGGTCCCTCGACTTCAAAGTTGATTCCGTAGGAAAGCTACGCTTGATGAATTTGAGTCGCGATCCGGCCGCACAATCACCACACGATTGAAACTCTATGCATGGAACCCAGTAGGACCGACATAGCTTTAGCGCGAATCATCGGACCGCTTACGCTTCGGACCGCTACCTAGTCTATGGCAATAAGCAACTCTCTCGAGTGTGACATCCCCTCCGGGACACCCAGGAATCGGAACAGAGGGACACTCGACGAAGCGAGTTACAACAGAAACATCATCTCATACAAGCCAGAATATATACATCATGGTATAATACAACCAGGTTTTCGAAATACAAACATTCGTGCAGCGGAAATATAACATTATTGAAATTATAAATTTAACATCCTACGAGTATTCAGCGGAAGCTTGTTCTATTATACAACTCAAAAGACTTTAAACGATCAACGTGATGCACCGAGCCCTTCGTACATCACGGTCCTCTCTCTTCAAGGCGTGGGGATACGTTCCCACCGAAGGGAACCTCCCTCCGGACATTGCTCTTCTTCGGGAAGCTGCCATACAAGTCGTGGTAGTACGACTCGTTCCCTGAAAGGTAACGAACAAACCCCGAGTATTCTAATGCTCAGCAAGACTGACCCGTCAACATGGCACGCTAAGGCCGACGCCTAGTATGCAAAGGCTTTCTGGCTGTGGGGTTTACTCCTTTGCGAAAACAGCATTAAAGGGTGAGTCCTTACTTTCGGTATTTTAGCTCACGTTCAGTTCATTAGCCTTGGTGTTTGCAACCTATCACTATTGCAATCAAGTTTGCAAGACAAGATCAAATAGATCTTAATCCTTTCATCTCTCATCTTCATCTTCCTTATAATTAGTACCATGTGACGAGCTAAACAAGCGGTACTCATTACGGCGAGGGACAGCGATTCGAATCGATTTTTATACCAGCTGGCAAAACCCTACTACACGACGTATACTCATCACACCGATCGTATACGACAACCTTTTCCGCTAGCACCTGACAGCAGACTAGCCATTTCCAACTCCCCGGGAGTATAGCGAAGCCACGACTTCCCTCGTGGTCGACCCATCTCCCTTCCGTGAGAATATCCTCTCACTAACAGCCGGCAAAAGAGAGCCGGCTACGCTACATCTCTTGGGCGATAGGGTACATCAGCTTGCTCGGGTCCATGATACCAGCATGTAGTGCGGTACGTTCAAACTTGTTCAACTAAGCCGACAACGGTACGGTCCTTGACCGACACGGACGGGGCTACCACCTTGCAAGACCTCATCTCCGTCTTGCCCTTTCTCCTACGGGGCCCGTCCGGTCTCAACTTCATTAACACTCTCTTCATATTAGTGTCAACACAAATAACCCTTAAAGCCTCCATGCTTTAAGATTCCCTAACCATCTACCTTGCCACTATGAATTAAGCTTAGCCTCTATTGAGCTACCTGTACCAAGTATAGAATAAACAAACGGAAACCTACCATAATGCAACTAGGGTGTCAATCATTCCCTAACACCTAATGCACAAGCATAACCGTACTATGTGATAAAATAAAATATTTAAAAACATAGGTAGGATGCACCGGGGCTTGCCTTGATACTGTTCGGAGTTAGCTTCCTCGGCGGCTGGGTCGACTTCGAGATTCCGGGCTCTCGACTCGCCCTCGGGTGGAACCTCGAGCACTTTAGAACCTAGTCGACCAGCAATGCGTTGCGAATCACCATCATGTATGCATGAATGCGCATGATAAAATTATGCAAAGTTTATTAATTAATTTTAGTAATTAATAATTAAAGATCAAAGCTTAATCACCTTAGTTAATTAATAAATTAGGGATAAGTATGTTCATTAAGCAATAATTAACTATTGATTATGCTGATCAACAAATGTTTAATCAAGGTCATTAAGTATTAATTAGTTCTGTTCCTTAATTACTTAGGTTTAATAATTAATAAATTATTCTGGTTTATTAAGCAATAAATAAATTGTCACACCCCTATCCCGAAAGATAGTTAAGTGTGGTACGGATCGCCTTGGGAGATGATTGACGAAGCAACCATACATAGCATCACATTAACAAACATACACGATTTGCAAGGTTACATAATTAAGTCTTGATTACAACATAGAGTTCGAATAAAAGATACATTAGGTTCGAAATTAAGTCTTACATAGCCATGATCTTTGTTCGAAATTAAAGTGCGGAAGCGAAATACATAACTCGTCGATACATAGATAACTTAAGTGAACCATGCCGGCCTAGGCCATGGCTCACTCACCATGGGTCGGAGAGCTAGGGACCCATTCAATGGTCCACTCTTTGGGCTCTTCTCCGTCCCAAACCACCTTACCACAACAATCACAAAACCCGGCTTGCGGGAAACACTGTAAATCAACATGTAGTGGCAAAGCCCGAGTATCTAACATACTCCGCAAGTCTTACCCGTCAAATTGGCCTTCTAAGACCGACTCCTAGATGCATGGGGCTTGACCGGTTTAACTTGGCATTTTGCATAAATAGCACCTATGCTAATTAGGTTGACAATTTTATGACTTAGCCCAAATTAATAGGGTTATTGCATAAAAGGACTTTAGTGAGCATACTAGCAAGACAAGAGTTTGCAATACAAATTTGTAGCAATATAAAACAGCAAGCCATTCATCCTCCTTTCTTTACTACACATTGCGAACTGCTCGAATCAAGTGGTACTCATTAACCGAGAGGAAACGGCGATAATTATCGAATTATTAATCCTGCAGGAAAAGACCCAAATGCACGACATACGCATCATTGAAGAACACGTATGGCCACCGTTCGCGAGTTCATCATAAAGTAAATCACGGGGCCACCGACCCCGAGTACACGTCCCCTTGCGACCGTTCAACAACGCGCCCAAGGCTTAACCCATGTACTCTCCAACGGTCCTCAACCCGTGCAACCACCGTGCCATACACATCACCTCGCGGGTCGGTGAGATATCCGGCTCACTTTACAACTTACAAGCTACATAGGTTTACCAATCCCCATAAGAAAGGTATGCAAGTGGTACACAACTCAAACTTGTTCGCGGAGCCACAATGGGGTGTTCTCAATTTTAACCAAATTCATCATGTTCACATTTAATCATAAGCCATGAGTGAGATCCCCAATCTATCGTTGCCTCCATAAACATAGCATAGCAATTCTAACGAGGATATGACACATAAGCGACATAGGACATATAGGAATTTATGCATGTGGATTTCCAATCAACGCCTAAAAACTTAAATGCACATTCATCATCCTTAATAGAGTGATAAGTAAAGACATTTCAAAATAATAGGAATGCACCGGGGCTTGCCTTGAGAGTGATCGAAGTTAGCACTAGCCTCACAAGCGTTGAGCGTAGCAACCGTGTCTTCCGGCGGAATCAATTCGACGTCGTCACCTATAAGATGAAATGCAATGCATAAGTGGCATGAATACAAGGTCGATGATGATGGTGATGCATGTGTGCTGTTTTTGTAGAGATGCATATGAATATGTTAATCAAAAGTCTTGTTTGCTCAAACTCTAGCAATCATAAACATGCCTCTTGTTTTCTTTCAAGGAAATCAAATTACACGAGCAAACATAATCCTACTAATATATGAGCAATGACTTGATTGCATAGACATGAGTGCTGTGGTGCTTGCAGGTTTAGCACTAACATTTAGCAAGTTTTCAAAATACACATCGAAGAAACCTAGGCTTAAGTGTTTAGCATCACATGCGATGACGATTGCATTTATAAAACAAGAACTCGGTCCCAAAATTAACACATGTGTGAAGTATGTGAAACCTTTTGACTAATCCTGCCATGAAGTGCTAGGGAGCATGGGGAACAGTGAAAATTACATAAACATGAAGAAATACAAATTTGGGGAACATTAAACCCATTAAACATATGCTGAAATTAACCTCTTATGGAAATAGATCTAGGGTTTGCAAGAATAATTATTTAACATGCTCGAAAATTAACATGGACTTTTCTACACATGCACAGTACCAGGAGGGAATTAATTCCCAAGTTTCATGCAAAAATAATTTATACGGATTTAATTAAAAATTAAATACAGAGAATGCAAGAAATGCAATAACTTGAAAAATATGAAATGAAATGCAGATCTTTCAGTGCCAGAAATTCAAGTATGTTTATGTGAAGGTTTTGGCCAAGTGGCATTATTTTTGGATTTATATTTTTGAAGTTGTGGCTTAGTTAAGTTTTCAGGGGTTGACTTTTGTTATTTTTGCAAAAATATGAAAATGACCAGATCTGATGAGTTCATGTTACTTTTATGAAAGTACAGGTCTTCTAGTTTCCAAAACATTTTAGTTTGTAATTTTTGGACATTTCAAACGCGAGATATGAATTTTTCAAACTTGAATGAAGTTCGGCCTTATTTACGATATTGCCACTAGGGCAGATTTGAACGGGCGGCGTGCGCGCTCCGACGAGCGGCGGCCGGCGCCGACGAGGTTCGACGCGGCGGCGTTCTAGGGCAGCGCATGCTCCGAAACTTGGTGGGGATGACGTGCGCGGGACGGCGGTCCTCATGGGCACGGTTGCGGCGGGGCCCAGAGGTGGCCGGAGCGGGCCCGCGACGAGCGGTGGCGGCCGTGGTGTCTCCGGCCACGGTGCGCGTCTGGGTTAGAGGGAGAGAGGGGGCGGGGTAAGGCCGGGGAGCTTCACCTCGCGATGGGGAGTAGCGGCGCGGGCTCGGACGGCGTGGAGACTAGCCGTGGAGGCGGCTCGGACGGAGGGGTGGCGGAGCGGTGCGTCGACGGCGGCGGCCTTCTCCAAATTCCCGACGACCTGGGGCGGCGGAGTGAAGCGCGTCGGGGGGAAAGCTTGGGCACGTACTCGCGCACGCAACGGCGAAGAAGGGGAGGAGAATTGGCCCACCTAGGCGGCGTGCGACGCGGAGGGGCACGGAGCGACCATGGCGGGCGGCGGCGCCGATTCCTTCTCCGGCGCGAGCTGCGGTGAGGGAGGGAGCTAGGCGGCGGTGCGGTGAGGAGGGAAACGAGCTGGGCAATGATTGAGGCGGATGGGAGGAGTGGGAGCTTGGCCTCCGTGGCGTTTTTAGGGGAGCGGCCGGACGGTGAGGCGGCGGCCGGAGCGGGGAGCCTTCAATTCCGGCCGGCCGGGGTTGGACGGCGGGTACAAGTTGGTTGGGCGCTGGCAGGGGGTGCGTGGCGACCTGACAGGGCGGAGCGGGGCGCGTGCGCGGCCTGGCGGCTCGCCGGACCGGCGGTCGGGCCGCCATTGTCCGGTGGGCAACGGTGCCGGAGGTCAAATTCGAATTTTTAAATCTGTGGTTTGAAGATTTGAGTAAAATTCGTACTTCCGGTGCTCCAAATTTGGAAATAAAAATATGTGGAGCTCCAGCATGATGTGCTCGAATTTCCATCTTTTAGTTTGAAGTTCTAATCTTGCTCCCAAAAATTCATACAAAATTCACAAACAACAGTGTTTCAGAATTGAATTTGAATTTTTGGGCATTCAAAACTTTGTTCAAAAATTTTGTAAAAATGTTGTAAATTCATCTTTTTACATGAGCAATCCAGTGGTGCAAAAATATGTGGGTAGTGTTTTTATAATTTTTGCACTTCTCTTATGGGTTGGGTTAGGGCTAGGGTTTTAGTTTAGGTTTTTCCTTTTTCTCTTTTTTATTTTTCTTCTTTTCCTTTGGGTGATTATCAATAGTGCTCGATTAGTGATGTGATTAGGGTAGTAATTACGTACTTAACCTTAATCGTGACACGGGATGTCACAGCCCTCCCCCTTAAAGAAATTCTCGTCCCGAGAATCGCTATGGATTAAGGAGAGGGAGTACGGAAATTTACCGATTTGTGTGACGCGAGGAACTCGGGAAAATTCTTCTCTAGAAAATCTTCTTGTTCCCAAGTTGCTTCTTCTTCGGTGTGGTTACTCCATTGCACTTTATAGAAGGTGATGGTGCGATTGCGGGTTACCCGGTCGCTTTGATCAATAATCCGGACGGGGTATTCGGGGTAGGAGAGATCTTCTTCTAGTTGATCGGTGTCGGAAATGACCACATCTATCGGAGGCTTCAAACATTTCTTGAGTTGAGATACATGGAACACATTGTGCACTCGAGCAAGGCTTTCCGGTAGTTGCAATCGGTAAGCAACCGCGCTATGCTTTTCCACAATCGGATAGGGTCCGATATAGCGGGGTGCTAACTTTCCTTTAATTCCAAACCGAGATACGCCCTTATTCGGAGAGACCCGAAGATAAACATGATCTCCCTTCTCAAATTCCAATGGGCGTCTCCTCTTGTTAGCGTAGCTAACTTGGCGTGATTGCGCGGCTTTCATGTTGGCTTGGATTTGTCGGACCTTTTCTTCGGCTTGAGTGACAAGATCGGGACCAAAATTTGTTCTTTCTCCCGCTTCCGACCAATTTAAGGGTGTACGACAAGAATGACCATACAACGCTTCAAATGGCGACATTCCCGAACTCTCTTGATAGCTATTGTTGTACGAGAATTCGGCGAACGGAAGGCAATCATCCCAATTTCCTCGATTTTCCATAGCACATGCTCTCAAGATATCCTCCAAATATTGATTCAACCTTTCGGTTTGTCCATCCGTTTGAGGGTGATATGCGGAACTTCTAATGAGAGTGGTACCAAGACAAGAATGCAATTGTTCCCAAAAGCGAGATACAAATTGCGGACCTCGATCGGAAACAATGGTTTTAGGTACTCCATGCAAACATAACACTCTTGAGATGTATAGCTCGGCATACTTCTTTGTATTGTAGGTAGTATGGACGGGGATGAAATGCGCGGACTTAGTTAATCTATCCACGATAACCCAAATTGAATCATGCTTCTTTGATGTGAGAGGCAATCCGACGATAAAATCCATAGCAATGTCCTCCCACTTCCAAACGGGAATCTTCAACGGGTTCAATAATCCGGCTTTTCTTAAGTGGTCGGCTTTCACTCGTTGGCAAGTATCACACTCGGCCACATACCGTGCAATCTCACGCTTCATGCGTGTCCACCAAAACTTTTCTCTTAGGCCGCGATACATTTTGTTGCTACCGGGGTGGATGGAATATTTAGACAAATGTGCCTCATCCATTATTTTCTTCCGTAATTCCATATTTTTCGGAACAACGAGACGTTGGTTGAACCATAACACACCCTTGTCATCTTGTCGGAAACATGTAGCTTCATCTTTCTCAATCTTTTGCCGAATAAATTCCATACCTTCATCCTTCTTTTGTGCCTCAATAATTTCCTCACGAAGGGTAGGAATGAGAGCTAGGTTATATAGTGAACCATAGGGAATGACTCGAAGACTTGGTTCACTAGAATCTGAAATTTCCGAATTTTCCATAGAACAACCGGTAACGTGATTGCATTGATCCTTGCGACTCAAAGCGTCGGCAACCACATTGGCTTTACCCGGATGATAATGAATTTCCAACTCATAATCCTTGATTAATTCCAACCATCGACGTTGCCTCATATTCAACTCTTGTTGGGTGAAGATATATTTGAGACTCTTATGATCGGTGTAAAGATTGACAAGATTTCCAAGTAGATAATGCCTCCAAGTTTTCAAAGCAAGGACAACCGAGGCTAGTTCCAAATCATGGGTGGGGTAGTGTTGTTCATGCTTGCGAAGTTGACGAGAAGCATAAGCAATGACACGACCTTCTTGCATTAGTACACATCCTAGACCGGTGCCGGATGCATCACAATACACGTCAAACGGCTGGGTGATGTCGGCTTGGGCTAATACCGGAGCGGATGTTAAATGCTTCTTGAGAGTTTGAAAAGCTTCTTCACATTCACGGCTCCATTTAAACTTTGCATCTTTCTCCAACAATTTTGTCATAGGCTTGGCTATGCTTGAAAAATTGGGAATGAATTTCCGATAATAACCGGCAAGACCGAGAAAGCTTCGGATTTGTCTCACCGACCTTGGGGATTTCCAAGTAAGCACTTCTTCAACTTTACTCGGGTCAACGGCAACACCTTCCGCGGAAATGATGTGACCCAAGAAAGGAACTTGCTTCAACCAAAATTCACATTTGCTAAACTTGGCATACAATTGATGATCACGAAGCCGTTGGAGAACAATGCGAAGGTGTTCGGCATGCTCTTCTTCGGACTTCGAATAAATAAGAATGTCGTCAATGAAGACCACGACAAACTTATCCAACTCGGGCATGAATACCGAATTCATCAAGTACATAAAATGAGCCGGGGCATTTGTGAGCCCAAAAGACATGACGAGATACTCAAAGAGACCATACCGCGTAGAGAATGCGGTTTTTGGAATATCTTCGGCTCGGATCTTGATTTGATGGTAACCGGATCGGAGATCAATCTTCGAGAAAACCTTAGCACCAACTAATTGATCAAAAAGAATATCAATCCGAGGGAGCGGGTATTTATTCTTGATAGTTACCGCATTGAGAGGGCGATAATCCACACATAGACGTAGCGTCTTGTCTTTCTTCTTCACAAAGAGAGCGGGACATCCCCACGGAGATGAACTAGGGCGGATATATCCTTTATCCATAAGCTCGCCCAATTGCTCTTTTAAGATTGCTAGCTCATTGGGAGCCATCTTGTACGGTCTACGGGAAATTGGTGCCGTACCGGGTTGGAGCTCAATTTTAAACTCGACATCCCGATCGGGTGGCATGCCCGGCAAGTCATCCGGGAACACATCGGGAAACTCACATACCACGGGAATATCCTCAATCCTTTTTCCCTCAAGATGGTAGATTTTTGAAGTGGAGAATTTTGGATGGGGTAATCGGAGAATAGATGAACCATGGAGTGGGGAGTTTAGGTGAACTTCACGGGAATCGATGTGTAAAACGGCTCTATGGAGTTTCATCCATCTCATACCTAGAATTATATCTATTCCTTGCCCACACAAAATTATGAGAGAAGAGGGGTACATTTTTCCTTCTAGGTTTAGTGGGACTTGCCTCAACTCTAGGTTTGTTTTTATTTTTCCACCGGGTGACGTGATGATATAGGGAATATCCAAAACGGTGGGAGTGAGTTGTAGGGTTTTTGCACATGCTTGACTAATGAAATCATGAGTTGCACCCGAATCAAAAAGAACCAAAGTGGAGTGGTTATTGACCGAAAACATACCCGAAAGTACCGGTTCTCCCGCTTGAATCTCTTCGGCCGTGGTATAGTTGACTCGGCCATTCTTAGCATTTGGAGTGGAGGATTGATTGCGGTTCCCATTCCCATTATTCCCATTGCGGTTTTGATTGTTGTTGCCGCTTCCGTAACCATTGTTGTTGTTGTTGGAGGTGTTGTTGCCCGGGTTACGTGTCGGAACACGACAATCTTTTGCAAAATGACCCGGACGTCCACAATTAAAGCACGGACCTTGTCGGACCGGGCCTAGCACCTTGGTATTGCTGCTGTGGAGGGCGGGAGGAAATGTTGTGCTGCTGATTTCCACCGTGAGAGTGGTGGTGTTGCTGCGGCACAAATTGGCGTGAGCCCCCGTCGGCGGCAATGCGGCCCGAAACTTCGTCCGGACGGGGAAGTGATAGCTAACTTGTACTTGGGCGGAGCGGAGCCGGATGGATTTCCTACGGCACGCTTCCTCTTCTTGTCCTCTTGGTGAGCACGTATAGCATCTTCTTGCACAATGGCGGCACTCATCAAGTCATTGAACGTGCCGGTAGTGACTTGAGCCAAGCGATCTTGCAACTTCGGGCTTAGCCCCGAACGAAAGCAATCCTTCTTCTTGTCATCCGTGTCGGCATGATAGGATGCATATTGAGCCAAGTAGTTGAACTTCCGTGCATACTCTTGCACGGTTCCGGTACCTTGCTTCAAATTGAGAAATTCTTGCAACTTGCGCTTCATAAGGCCGGCGGGAATGTGATGCGCGCGAAAAGCGGTGCAAAAGTCCGGCCAATTCACTTGGGTACCGGCGGGAAGGGCGGCGGTGAAACTTGCCCACCATGCACTAGCGGAGCCACGAAGTTGTTGAGCCGCGAAGAGAACCTTTTGCTCCGATGTGCAATTGAGGAGAGCAAACTTCGACTCAATGATGCGGAGGAAATTATCCGCCTCCAAAGGATCGGTAGTAGCTTCACCGAACTTGGGCGGTTGAGTGGCCCAAAAGTCGGCATAGGTGGAATGTCTCGGCCCTTGGGGTGGCGGTCCTTGGCCTTGTCCTTGATTAGTTTGACTTGCAAAGAACAAGCGGAACATCTCGTTTTGGTTGGACATGAGTTGTTCCAACGGCGTGAGAGGTGGAGGGTTAGGGAGTTGCTCTTCCCTCGCACCATGACCACTACCGGAAGCTTCACCACGACGGGTATTCACCATCTGTCACATATGAAAATTTTTCTCACGTTAGCTCATTAGACCAAGAGCTAAAATAGCAAGAAAATATGACATTGGACATAAGGGACCAAAAATTTCAGATTGCATGTACGAAGAAAATATTGATGAAATAAGCATAATGCATTGGCAACACACATATTCCATAGATTCCAACATAGCTAGCAACACGATAGAAATTTTTGATACACGGGAACCACAAATCCGATACAACACGGTCTTAGGTTACATCACATGTGACCCATAAACAAACACAAATCTCGGAGAGCTTAATTAACAACACGTGGATTGTTTCCAACACGGTTACATGCCTCACGAGATTACAAATCCTACAACACATAGAGCTACGACCACCGGTCGTGACAACTACTCGTCGTCATCGCCGTAGTAGTCGGCGTCATCCCTCGTGGGAGAGGGTGGTGCTCCGTCCTCGACGTCGGAAGCATCCTCGCCATCACTCATCTCCACGTCATCCTCGGGTGGGATGATCTCAAGTGGCTCGGGAGGTCCGCCATTAAGGATGGCGTGCAGGGCATTGTTGGCGGCTTGGAGATGCTCAATGGTAGCGTTGTTATGCGCTATGGTCGCTCGGGCGTTCCGGAGGTCTCCCTCCAAAGCATCCCTAGCGCCCCGAGTCTCCGGGAGAGTAACCTCCAACTCATCCTTCTCCTCGAGAAGGGCATCCACCTGGCCGGAGAGGACGTAGTTCTCCTCATTCGCGGCGGTGAGCTGGGCATCACGCTCATCGAGCGTGGCCTGCAGAGCGGCGGCTCCATTGCCCTCAAGGGCAAGGTGGGCGTCGTGGAGCTGCTCGAAGAAGTTCCAACGCTCCGTCTCGCTATACTCGGTGTCGAGTCTTAAACTCGACACTAGTACTACCCGGTCCCTTACGAGCGTGGAATTCGATGGTGCAACACACGGAACACACAGGAACACGCGATTTTAGACAGGTTCGGGCCCCTCGAATCGAGAGTAATACCCTACGTCCCGTATGTTATGTATTGCCTTTAGCAGATTGCTAATTGCGAGTCGTCTAGAGTGTAGGAACTTGTCCTAACTTGTGAGAACCTATGAGAACTTCCGAGAACTTATCTTCTAGAGGTCCCCGCCCCCGCCTTATATGTCCTGGGAGGCAAGGTTACATGTAGAATCCTAGTTGGATACAATATCTACATACTTAGAAACTCTATCTCTAAGCTTTCTTATCAATTCGGAGTCCTACTCGGTCGATCTTGTACTTTTCTTGAGGATTAATCCAATCTTGCTGTCCGCCTTTATTTCCATACCGGTCTTATGGAACCTTCTGGAATCCTATACCGGTCGGACACCACTCGTGGGCCCGCCCCACCGGTCTTATGTCTTCAATACGCCACCATGTCCTCGATAAATCATTCTTCTCATCAATGTATACCCGTAAGGTAAGTCTACGACAAGCAGCCCCGAGTAATTTTTGATTTGACATTGAATAAGACCGACCAGTCTTCCGCATGTTGATCCGATTCCAATGTTAAATTAAAAAGAACTCCAATCTTCTGCAATACTTCTTCTTTCTTCAAGACGCTTCAAAAAGCCAAAAAATTGGTATTTTGTCCTCCATACCACCTAATTAGGTGTGCAAAAACGAAAGTATTTTCCTTCTCGGTGCGCCGATTAGGTGCACCCAATTGAGTATAGCCCCCGACTCTTGGATCATTTGAACTCCTTTCAAATAATGCAAGAGTCCACTAGTTGATTCTTCATTATTTTCTTCAATATGCAATTTCTACGAGACCGCTTCTTTCAATTTCCATTATTTTCCACTTTCCGAGATCTCTGCAGACCGCTCTTGAACACGGTGCACCGGTCGGTGCACCTAATTAGGTATAGCCCCGACTCTTGTATCATTTGAGGATCGCAAATAATGCAAGAGTCTTTCTTGAGAGACTATGCTTTATTATTTTCCATCAAATCACATTCCTTTCAGCAATTTCTGCCAAGAACATATTTTCGGACCGGTCATACCGGTCGGAGCTTCATATCTCCTGGAGATTCACACCAGTTTCACATAACATATCGCCTAAATCAGCATGAACTCATAATCCGCTTAGTGAAATTTCACTAAGAATCAAAATTCTGGTTGATCGGACCAGTTTCCCAATTATCTTACATCGACTCGAGTCTCCAAGGCCTATAATCAGCCGAATGATTAACACCCAGGGCCTAAGGCATCCAATTTCACAATACTTAGTTAGGCAAGACCTAATTGTCTTCGATCTAACCAGTCTCATTATTCAATTTCCTCAAACAATCCAATTTGATGTTCCAATGTTATCGCGATCGGGCACTCCATACCTCGGACCGCTCAAACATTTGCAAAATAGCCCCGTGATTATTCAAATCACGTAGACCATTCCTCTATAACTCTTAACATCTTCCGCCAAGAACATACTTTTTGACCGGTCCGGACCGGTGTCAAATCTCATACTCCTAGTGATTCGCATCGGTCATAACCGATATTCCGCTTATCGAATATCGCTCAAATCCAAATTCTCGATCGATCAAAGCGATCGCCAAAGTTCACACATAAACTCGAATTTTTCACACCTATTATCAGCCGAATGATTAACACCCAGGGCCTAAGGCGAACCAATGTTAACCAATCGATCGGACAAGTAGTCTTCAACACGACTGGTTTTTTGTATAATCACTCCGGAAATCATATATTCTGGGCTAAAAATGCTTAACGGATCGAGCGTCGAACACTCGGACCGGTCATCACAATTGGTAAAGAGCCCCGTGATTATCCAAATCACGTAAACTTCTCCTCCGTCGCCGCACCCCATACCGGTAGCACCGGTACATCAAGTGGTGCCGAAACCTAATTCTTAGTCCATTATATCTGTAAAAATAACGAAAGAAGTATATAAATATGCTCATATGTAAATAAATACTCCAATGTTTTATTTACTGCAGATCTTAAATTATTTCCAGATTCTTGACCGGTATTTATATGTTTTCCTTACTTCAACATATAAGATTTTCTCCTTTCGCGCAAACTGCAGCGGTCCAGATTAATCATTATATGCCTAATGTAATTTCAACTTTAATAACTGGTCACTCTAATTTCGGAAAACTTAAATTTTACCATCCTGATTCAACCAATCAAGTCTATAACCAAGCAACGATGGTTAATTCAACACAAACCAACTATGACATGACCACTGGCTCTAATCAGCATTAGGTATAGCACATAGCGGCGGTCTACTTAACAAAATCGTGCCGTATAGAAGAAATGACCGGTCTTAGAACACAGGATCACAAATTATTAACCGACCGCTCTCAAATAGCAGCCCATAACTTGGTAAATTAATTCAAAATTAAGATTCCAAGATAAATAAAACCATGCAGATAGGCAAAGATTCACATATTTCATATTATCAAAAAGCTATCATGAGCATCACATTATATAAGTTTAAACACAAAAACTTAAGCGTAAAAACGACTTAGCTGGTTTATTGGGCGTAGCCCCCAAGCCCGGGCCGAAGATGATGTATCCAATCAATGAGTAGTTTGGCAGTCGCGCTCAGCTCAAGTCAACATCTTCGTACAGCAGCAACGCTTAAAATTGAAAAGGACGTCCAATGTAGATGGTTGAAGGCGATATAATCAGTCAAAACTGAAGATCAGCAGCAGCGCTAATGCTCAAGACCGCTTCCGAGCAGCAGCGGCGCTCAAAGTTGAAGTAGACGACCGATGAAAGCTGTTGAAGACGGCGCGATCGGTCGAAACCGAAGATTGACAGCCGCGCTAATGCTCAAGACCGCGTCCGAGCAGCAGCGGCGCAGTTGACGACCGATGAAAGCTGTTGAAGATGGCGCGATCGGTCAAAACCGAAGATTAGCAGCCGCGCTAATGCTCAAGACCGCGTCCGAGCAGCAGCGGCGCTCCAAATCGAATTTGACGACCGATGAAAGTGTTGAAAACGGCGCAACCGGTCGAAATTGAAGATTAGCAGCCGCGCTAATGCTCAAGACCGCGTCCGAGCAGCAGCGGCGCTCGAAGTGAAGCCGACGACCGATGAAAGCTGTTGAAGACGGCGCGATCGGTCGAAACCGAAGATTAGCAGCCGCGCCAATGCTCAAGACCGCGTCCGAGCAGCGAGTGGCGCTCCAAATCGAATTTGACGACCGATAAAAGCTGTTGAAGACGGCGCGATCGGTCGAAACCGAAGATCAGCAGCCGTGCTAATGCTCAAGACCGCGTCCGAGCAGCGCGCGCTCCAAATCGAATTTGACAACCGATAAAAGCTGTTGAAGACGGCGCAACCGGTCGAAACCGAAGATTAGCAGCCACGCTAATGCTCAAGACCGCGTCCGAGCAGCAGCGGCGCTCCAAGTTGAAGCTTGACGACCGACGAGAGTTGTTGAAGACGGCGCGACCGGTCGAAACCGAAGGTTAGCAGCCGCGCTAATGCTCAAGACCGGGTCCGAGCAGCAGCGGCGCTCCAAGTCGAAGTAGATGATAGATGAGAGTTGTTGTAGACGGCGCGACCGGTCGAAACCGAAGGTTAGCAGCCGCGGTATTGCTCAAGACCGGGTCCGAGCAGCAGCGGCGCTCCAAGTGGAAGCCGACGATCGACGAGAGCTGTGAAAATTATCATCGTGGCGTCGGTCATCGCTCAGCGGTATCGATCTTCGTCGTCACAAGACGGCGATCACCGCACCGGTCGCCGTCGTCGTCGCAGCAGCGAGTCGTCATCCTGCACCGGTCATCGCTCCACGACACCGGTTGTCGTTATGCAAAGGCAGCGGTCGTCGTCCTGTGACACCGCTCGTCGTCGTCGTCGCGGCGGCGATCGTCCTCCTGCGACACCGCTCGTCGTCGTCAAATGAAGTCGAGAAACCCGAAGCAAATCTTGAAGCTTGTAACGAAGACGAAGTCGAAAGTAGAAGCCATCGAACTCGCTGGGAACTCGCCGGGACCCCTTCCTGGCGCGCCAAATGTCGAGTCTTAAACTCGGCACTAGTACTACCCGGTCCCTTACGAGCGTGGAATTCGATGGTGCAACACACGAACACACAGAAACACGCGATTTTAGACAGATTCGGGTCCCTCGAATCGAGAGTAATACCCTACGTCCTGTATGTTATGTATTGCCTTTAGCACATTGCTAATTACGAGTCGTCTAGAGTGTAGGAACTTGTCCTAACTTGTGAGAACCTATGAGAACTTCCGAGAACTTATCTTCTAGAGGTCCCCGCCCCGCCTTATATGTCCGGGAGGCAAGGTTACATGTAGAATCCTAGTTGAATACAACATCTACATACTTAGAAACTCTATCTCTAAGCTTCCTTATCAATTCAGAGTCCTACTCGGTCGATCTTGTACTTTCCTTGAGGATTAATCCAATCTTGCTGTCCGCCTTTATTTCCATACCGGTCTTATGGAACCTTCCGGAATCCTATACCGGTCGGACACCACTCGTGGGCCCACCCCACCGGTCTTATGTCTTCAATACGCCACCATGTCCTCGATAAATCATTCTTCTCATCAATGTATACCCGTAAGGTAAGTCTACGACAACTCGAGCTGCGTACGGAGGGTATCCACCTCGGTAGTGCGCTCGGCTAGCTCGGCGGTGCGGGCAGCAAGCTCGGCGGCGCGAGCGGCGAGCTCGGCGTAGCGAGTGGTAAGCTTCGGCGTCGCGGGTGGCGAGGGTGGCCTGCAGGGCAGCACGCTCCTGCTCCAACTCGAGCACCCGCCTCGCGAGGTTCTCACGGTCCAACATGAGCTTGCCGGGGGCCATCTGTCGGAGAATTTTGAAACACAAGTCAAAACTCAATATCCAACAACAAAACATGCTAAATAAGTAAAAGCATGAATGATGGAATGGCACCAACTTAGCAAAAGAATACAACAAAACCTTTTGTGCAAACCTAACACGGTTCCATATTCTGGTCAGAATTGACACGTTATGGAAACTCGATAATTACCCTTGTTTCTGGACTGAATCAAACTTTTATTTTGTTACGAAGTTTTTGACAATTTCTTAAGCTTTCCAACGCATCCTAGAACAGCTCAATCCGACTTGTCGTTTGAAAGTTATGAGCGATCTACGACAGGGGCAGAACCGGAGCACGTTCTGGAATTCCAGAACAGCTCTCTGTAATGGGCAATTCTAGCTACGTTCCAGATTTTTGCAAGATCTGAGACTAGAAGATTGTTGTAGTGCATAATACAAGCTTTCCAGAAAGTCCTTATTTGCCTTATTTGGGTAAGTAATTTGGAAGTTATGCTCATTTTCGTGAAAGTCAAGAAATCTACCACGTTGTGCCACGTTTTAGTGTTTCGGTTTTCCACCTTTTGTGAGAATTAGACTAGGTGATCAAATTTTTGTGATTGTTTCATTTAGATAAGTTCACATGCACATGTTTGACATGATGAGATGATATGCAAGTATGATGGATGCTCAACATGTCGCTTCGTACGTCCTCACAAAAATTAAAAGACCGCGCCCGCCGATACGAGTATCGGACAAGCGCATCGGTGGCACACACACACCTCTCACACGATACTACACGAACTAAACGTTGTTATGTACCTGCAAGAGAGGGATTCCAGAAACATTACATCAAATTCAAAAGAAACAAGCCAAAAATAAATCCATGTCACCTCGCCTCACATGGAGAGCTCTCGAATAAGAGTGTATACGAGTCACACCAATAATATCATGCGAAAATTGACAACACTCAATCACATACCTTTGCCAAGCCGTAGTTGCAAAATATTTAAACAATCATAACACGGGGTTAGTTTTTGCCACCATTCTATATAGTCCTTATATTGGCCTTTCTATCTAGACTCGTACCTCACCGTGACACAAAAACGGGTTTGAGATTTTTAGAATGAGTGTTAGCGTGACGCAAATCCCAAGTCGGATCTCGATACCACGTGTCACACCCCTATCCCGAAAGATAGTTAAGTGTGGTACGGATCGCCTTGGGAGATGATTGACGAAGCAACCATACATAGCATCACATTAACAAACATACACGATTTGCAAGGTTACATAATTAAGTCTTGATTACAACATAGAGTTCGAATAAAAGATACATTAGGTTCAAAATTAAGTCTTACATAGCCATGATCTTTGTTCGAAATTAAAGTGCGGAAGCGAAATACATAACTCGTCGATACATAGATAACTTAAGTGAACCATGCCGGTCTAGGCCATGGCTCACTCACCATGGGTCGGAGAGCTAGGGACCCATTCAATGGTCCACTCTTTGGGCTCTTCTCCGTCCCAAACCACCTTACCACAACAATCACAAAACCCGGCTTGCGGGAAACCCGTAAATCAACATGTAGTGGCAAAGCCTCGAGTATCTAACATACTCCGCAAGTCTTACCCGTCAAATTGGCCTTCTAAGACCGACTCCTAGATGCATGGGGCTTGACCGGTTTAACTTGGCATTTTGCATAAATAGCACCTATGCTAATTAGGTTGACAATTTTATGACTTAGCCCAAATTAATAGGGTTATTGCATAAAAGGACTTTAGTGAGCATACTAGCAAGACAAGAGTTTGCAATACAAATTTGTAGCAATATAAAACAGCAAGCCATTCATCCTCCTTTCTTTACTACACATTGCGAACTGCTCGAATCAAGTGGTACTCATTAACCGAGAGGAAACGGCGATAATTATCGAATTATTAATCCTGCAGGAAAAGACCCAAATGCACGACATACGCATCATTGAAGAACACGTATGGCCACCGTTCGCGAGTTCATCATAAAGTAAATCACGGGGCCACCGACCCCGAGTACACGTCCCCCTTGCGACCGTTCAACAACGCGCCCAAGGCTTAACCCATGTACTCTCCAACGGTCCTCAACCCGTGCAACCACCGTGCCATACACATCACCTCCGGGTCGGTGAGATATCCGGCTCACTTTACAACTTACAAGCTACATAGGTTTACCAATCCCCATAAGAAAGGTATGCAAGTGGTACACAACTCAAACTTGTTCGCGGAGCCACAATGGGGTGTTCTCAATTTTAACCAAATTCATCATGTTCACATTTAATCATAAGCCATGAGTGAGATCCCCAATCTATCGTTGCCTCCATAAACATAGCATAGCAATTCTAACGAGGATATGACACATAAGCTACATAGGACATATAGGAATTTATGCATGTGGATTTCCAATCAACGCCTAAAAACTTAAATGCACATTCATCATCCTTAATAGAGTGATAAGTAAAGACATTTCAAAATAATAGGAATGCACCGGGGCTTGCCTTGAGAGTGATCGAAGTTAGCACTAGCCTCACAAGCGTTGAGCGTAGCAACCGTGTCTTCCGGCGGAATCAATTCGACGTCGTCACCTATAAGATGAAATGCAATGCATAAGTGGCATGAATACAAGGTCGATGATGATGGTGATGCATGTGTGCTGTTTTTGTAGAGATGCATATGAATATGTTAATCAAAAGTCTTGTTTGCTCAAACTCTAGCAATCATAAACATGCCTCTTGTTTTCTTTCAAGGAAATCAAATTACACGAGCAAACATAATCCTACTAATATATGAGCAATGACTTGATTGCATAGACATGAGTGCTGTGGTGCTTGCAGGTTTAGCACTAACATTTAGCAAGTTTTCAAAATACACATCGAAGAAACCTAGGCTTAAGTGTTTAGCATCACATGCGATGACGATTGCATTTATAAAACAAGAACTCGGTCCCAAAATTAACACATGTGTGAAGTATGTGAAACCTTTTGACTAATCCTGCCATGAAGTGCTAGGGAGCATGGGGAACAGTGAAAATTACATAAACATGAAGAAATACAAATTTGGGGAACATTAAACCCATTAAACATATGCTGAAATTAACCTCTTATGGAAATAGATCTAGGGTTTGCAAGAATAATTATTTAACATGCTCGAAAATTAACATGGACTTTTCTACACATGCACAGTACCAGGAGGGAATTAATTCCCAAGTTTCATGCAAAAATAATTTATACGGATTTAATTAAAAATTAAATACAGAGAATGCAAGAAATGCAATAACTTGAAAAATATGAAATGAAATGCAGATCTTTCAGTGCCAGAAATTCAAGTATGTTTATGTGAAGGTTTTGGCCAAGTGGCATTATTTTTGGATTTATATTTTTGAAGTTGTGGCTTAGTTAAGTTTTCAGGGGTTGACTTTTGTTATTTTTGCAAAAATATGAAAATGACCAGATCTGATGAGTTCATGTTACTTTTATGAAAGTACAGGTCTTCTAGTTTCCAAAACATTTTAGTTTGTAATTTTTGGACATTTCAAACGCGAGATATGAATTTTTCAAACTTGAATGAATTTCGGCCTTATTTACGATATTGCCACTAGGGCAGATTTGAACGGGGCGGCGCGCGCTCCGACGAGCGGCGGCCGGCGCCGACGAGGTTCGACGCGGCGGCATTCTAGGGCAGCGCATGCTCCGAAACTTGGTGGGGATGACGTGCGCGGGACGGCGGTCCTCATGGGCACGGCTGCGGGGCCCGGAGGTGGCCGGAGCGGGCCCGCGACGAGCGGTGGCGGCCGTGGTGTCTCCGGCCACGGTGCGCGTCCGGGTTAGAGGGAGAGAGGGGGCGGGGTAAGGCCGGGGAGCTTCACCTCGCGATGGGGAGTAGCGGCGCGGGCTCTGGACGGCGTGGAGACTAGCCGTGGAGGCGGCTCGACGGAGGGGTGGCGGAGCGGTGCGTCGACGGCGGCGGCCTTCTCCAAATTCCCGACGACCCGGGGTGGCGGAGTGAAGCGCGTCAGGGGGAAAGCTTGGGCACGTACTCGCGCACGCAACGGCGAAGAAGGGGAGGAGAATTGGCCCACCCAGGCGGCGTGCGACGCGGAGGGGCACGGAGCGGCCATGGCGGGCGGCGGCGCCGATTCCTTCTCTCGGCGCGAGCTGCGGTGAGGGAGGGAGCTAGGCGGCGGTGCGGTGAGGAGGGAAACGAGCTGGGCAATGATTGAGGCGGATGGGAGGAGTGGGAGCTTGGCCTCCGTGGCGTTTTTAGGGGAGCGGCCGGACGGGGAGGCGGCGGCGCGAGCGGGGGCCTTCAACTCCGGCCGGCCGGGGTTGGACGGCGGGTACAAGTTGGTTGGGCGCCGGCAGGGGGTGCGTGGCGACCTGACAGGGCGGAGCGGGGCGCGTGCGCGGCCTCGGCGGCTCGCCGGACCGGCGGTTGGGCCGCCATTGTCCGGTGGGCAACAAGGTGTCCGGAGGTCAAATTCGAATTTTTAAATCTGTGGTTTGAAGATTTGAGTAAAATTCGTACTTCCGGTGCTCCAAATTTGGAAATAAAAATATGTGGAGCTCCAGCATGATGTGCTCCGAAGATGAGGCGGTAAGTGAAGGCAGCCGAGCCGGCAGCTGCGTGGCTCCAAGCTGCTGCGTGGCTCGGAGGCGTGGCGCCCGGCCGGAGAGGCGGTGCGGCCGCGGCGCGCCGAGGCGCGGTGAGAGGGAAAAGAGAGAAGAGAGGCTGGCGCCGGGGCCGGTCTCGATCTTTTTGCAAAAACACCCCGGGCTTTTGGGAAATTAAAAAGCAACCTTCCGGTGCTCCAAAAATTCCCAAATTTTTCAGGGGTTTAAATGAAAACATTTTAGGCATTTTTCCTATTAAGTCCATGGTAAAACTCTAAATCATTTTGGATTAAAAAAATTCATAGTTAAACTAATAAAAGAAGCTTGGTTTATTTCTTGTAAATATTTTTACAAGGCAAAATAATTTCAGGAGATTTTCATAAATCTTTATTTATGATATTTGAGCCATAGAAAATATTAAGCATGAATTTTCTGCTTATTTTATTTCTTTTTAACACTTCCTTTCTTCTTTATCTATTTTGTTATTATATGTGTTTATTATTAACACAAAATTTGATATCTTCAAAAATGCAACAATGGGATGACATGCTCATGATGACATGAAATGCA
Organism: Chloris gayana; assembly: GCA_031894775.1. Lineage (NCBI taxonomy): Eukaryota > Viridiplantae > Streptophyta > Magnoliopsida > Poales > Poaceae > Chloris > Chloris gayana. The sequence goes on along the minus strand of JAUNZO010005062.1, from coordinate 20,729 downwards.
TTATTTTCTCGAGAGTTGTTACAGCCCTCCCCCTTACAGGAATCTCGTCCCGAGATTCACGATCGAAATGACTATGCGATAGTGCTAAAGAATTCGGGTAGTTTGATCGAAGAAACTCCTCGTGTTCCCAAGTAGCTTCAGCTTCCGAGTGATTACTCCATTGGATCTTGTAGAACTTGATGGTCCGATGGCGAGTCACTCTATCCTTGGTGTCGAGAACTTTAATCGGTCGTTCGTCGTATGTCAAATCTCGTCATGAATCGTTCCACCTCGATCTGTCGGTATATCCATTGGTGGTTTTAAACACTTCTTAAGTTGAGATACATGAAATATGTTATGGATACCTGCCAAGTGTGATGGCAATTCTAGACGCTACGCCACGGTTCCACATCTTTCTAGGATTGGAAAAGGTCCAATGTATCGTGGTGCTAACTTGCCCTTGATTCCAAACCTTTGAACACCTTTGGTAGGAGATACTCGCAGATAGACTTGATCTCCAACCTGAAATACTAACTCTCGACGTCTTTTGTCGGTATAGCTGATCCGTCGAGATTTAGCCCTTTTAAGGTTCTCGCTGAATGAGACGTACTTGTTCCTCTCGCATCTCTTACTAGATCTGGTCCGAAGATTACTCTTTCGCCACTCTTAGACCAATTTAAGGGTGTACGGCAACTACGCCCATATAGAGCTTGGAACCGTGACATTCCTGCACTCTCTTGATAGCTATTATTGTAGGAGAACTCGCCAACGGTAAGCACTTCTCCCAATCTTTACCATAGGTCAAAACACATGCTCGGAGCATATCCTCGAGATATTGATTGATCCTTTCCGTCCGTCCATCTGTTTGAGGATGATATGCTGAGCTTCGTATCAATTTCGTTCCCAAGGATTCATGTAGTTGTTCCCAGAATCTGGAAACAAACTGCGTTCCTCTATCCGATATAATGGTCTTCGGCACTCCATGCAAACAGAGAATTCGAGCGATGTATAGCTCGCATACTTCTCGGCAGTGTATTGAGTATGTACCGGTATGAAGTGAGCAGACTTCGTCAACCTGTCCACAATAACCCGGATAGAGTCATGCTTTCGTGGGCTTAGTGGTAACCCAACGATGAAATCCATGCTGACGTCTTTCCACTTCCGTTCGGGAATACTCGGAGGTTGTAAGGGTCCTGCTTGCTTCAAGTGCTCGGCTTTGACCCGCCGACGGACATCACATTCATTGACATACTTGGCGATTTCCCGCTTCATGCGTGTCCACCAAAATCTTTGCTTCGGATCTTGATACATCTTGTTGGTTCCGGGGTGAATAGAGTATTTGGACATATGAGCTTCATCCATTATCTTCTTGCAAAGTGGTAGATCTTTTGGTACTACCAATCGATTCTTGAACCAAATGACTCCTGCCTCGTCCTCTCCGAAGCATTTAACTTCACCCTTTCTGAGTCGTCTCCTTATATGTCCTATACCAACACTTTTCCGTTGCGCTGCTACCACTTCTTCACGAATGGTAGGAATCGGAGCCAAATTAGTCAAGGTTCCATACGGAATGATCCTAAGATTTGGCTCCTCACCTTCGGATGGAGGTGCTTGAATCACAAGTTGAGCCGTGAGGTTATTGCAATGGGCCTTGCGACTTAATGCATCAGCTACCACGTTTGCCTTACCCGGGTGGTAGTGAATTTCCAGCTCATAATCCTTGATCAGTTCTAACCATCTTCGTTGACGCATATTCAGATCTGCTTGAGTGAAGATGTATTTAAGACTCTTGTGGTCCGTGTATAGATGTACTAAATTTCCCAAGAGATAGTGCCTCCAACCTTTCAATGCGAGAACCACTCGCTGCTAATTCCGGATCATGCGTAGGATAGTGTTCCTCATGACGCCTTAGTTGTCGAGATGCATAGGCGATTACACGACCTTCCCGCATAAGAACACATCCGAGTCCCGTGCCCGATGCATCACAATACACATCAAAGGGCTTCGTCGGATCCGGTCGAGCAAGTACGGGAGCTGTTGTCGATAACTTCTTTAATGTTTGAAAAGCTTCTTCACATTCTTTACTCCATACGTACTTCTTATCTTTTCCAATAGCTTAGTCATTGGCTTGGCGATCTTTGAGAAGTTTGGAATAAACCTTCCGTAGTAACCAGCCAATCCCAAGAAACTTCCGATTTGTGAGACAGACTTCGGTGATTTCCAATCCAACACTTCTTGAACTTTGCCCGGGTCAACGACCACTCCTTCGGCTGATATCACATGACCTAGGAACGGCACTTCCTTTAGCCAAAACTCACACTTGCTAAACTTAGCATAGAGCTGATGATCCCTTAGTCGTTGCAGACACAACTCTTAAGTGATTGGCATGTTCCTCTATTGACTTAGAGTAGATCAAGATGTCGTCAATGAATACCACGACAAACTTGTCCACCTCGGGCATGAATACCGAATTCATGAGATACATGAAATGTGCTGGTGCATTGGTCAATCCAAATGACATCACCAGGTACTCATAAAGTCCATATCTTGTGGAGAATGCAGTCTTCGGTATATCTTCGACTCTTATCTTAATCGATGATATCCCGATCGAAGATCTATCTTGGAGAAGAATTTAGCTCCCATCAGCTGATCAAACAAGATATCAATCCTCGGGAGAGGATACTTGTTCTTGATGGTAACCGAATTCGGAGGTCTATAATCCACACATAGCCTCAATGTCTTGTCTTTCTTCTTTACGAATAAGGCTGGGCATCCCCATGGTGATGAACTTGGAGGTATATACCCCTTGTCCAATAATTCCTTTAGTTGCACTTTCAATTCTGCCAGATCATTCGGCGGCATCCGATACGGCCTTCTTGATATTGGTGCTTGTTCCAGGCTGTAACTCTATCTTAAACTCTACCGCTCGGTCCGGCGGTAGTCCCGGCAAGTCATCCGGGAAGACATCCGGATACTCACGGACTATGGGTATATCCTCCAGGACTCTTACCTATAGCCTTATTGACCATTGGCAGCATAGCTTGAGTAAAAGCTAAGAGCAAGCAATCTCGACCATGAACAGGGGAGTTTAGATATACGGCTCGAGATGCTATATCCAATACTGCCTTATGGAAATTCATCCATTGCATGCCAATAATTGCATCTAACCCTTGCCCATCCAAGTATGATTAATGAAGTGGAATAAATCTTGCTACCCAATCTTAATGGCATATTGGCAGCTTCTTCATTAGTAAGGATTTTACCCCCGGTGTTGAAATGATATGTGCACATAGCAACTTGGATGGCATGATGCGATGCTTAGCAACATATGACTTGCTGATGAAATTATGCGTAGCTCCCGAATCAAATAAAACCATAGCAGGATGATCAGCGATAGAAAACATACCCGCTAAGATTTGTCCTCCTTCGGGTAGCTCCTCGGCCGTAGTAAAGTTGGCACGGCCGGTCTTTGTTGGTGTATTTTTGACTCGGTGCCCTCGGTTGGTTCTGCGGCTGTCCTTGAGGTCTAGGTGCATATGGTGCCTTTTGAGGATATGGACAAGCTGCGGTAATAATGTCCTGGACGGCCACAATTGAAACATGGCGGTCCATTCTGCTGCGGTGCTTGACTCACCGGTCCGGGATTCCGAGTGTTCCGTTGCTGATAAGGCGGACGATATCGATTCGACCGCTGTTGCTGAGATTGTTGGGGTGGTTGAGACTGCTGGTAATAATTTGGACGAGAGGGTGTATGCTGATAACGCTGACCTGACGGTGCAGTGTAGACCAGCTCGTACATGGATGGTCCGCCACTTCCTTGTCCGAGTAGCCGGCCTCTTCTTGTTCTTCTCCGTCCGATGAAGACGGATAGAGTCTTCCGGAGCGATAGTGTCACTCACAAAGTCGGTGAAGCTGTCGGTCTTATTCAACACCAAGCGAGACTGCAGCTTGGTACTCATTCCCTCATTGAACAGATTCTTCTTCTTGGCATCCGTGTCCACATGTTCGGGAGCGTATCGAGCAAGGCGGTTAAATACCTTGGAGTAGGTATGCACATTCATATCCCCTTGCTTCAGCGATAGGAACTCCTTCCTCTTCCGATTCAGCCTTACGGGATATGGTGCTCTCTCGAAGGCTTTAGTGAACTCAGCCCATGAAACTTGATGTCCTGGAGGAAACATTGCTTTGTAATTTGCCCACCGGGCTCCAGCAAATCCTTGCAAATTGCTGGGAAGCGAAGAGGGTCTTCTCATGATCCGTACATGGGAACAATTCAAGCTTCGATTCGATGGTGCGAAGCCGGTTGTCCGCTTCCAAAGGCTCACCCGCATCCGAGAAAACCGGGGCGAACCGATGAGAGGTCCGAGAAGGTCACCCTTTCTTCCGGTGCATTGCGGTCCTGGTGACGTTCCTGTGGAGTAGTGTTGCGGACCAATTGCTCCAATAATTCTTGCTGCTCCGCGCGAGAATCCGAGTACAACGGCGATGGCCTCGTGCCAAAGTCGGGGGTGGTGGTGGTGTTCCCGCCCCGCGTTGAGAACTCTCGGGCTCATCACGTCTTCTTGTTCCCACCATTCTGTCCAAGACAAGTTTACGTTAGACATCTTCATTCCAACATAATAATAATGGAAGAAACAGGAATACATAGATGAGAATTTTCAACTGGATCTTATGCAACAATCCATCTTTATTAAAACAACCACCAAATCCATAAGCATATGCTCATACATCCACGTTACAACGATTCCTAAAATACACTCATGCGTGTTTACATCACGCTCGTTATTTAACTAGCGCCTAATTTACATACTAGTTTTCTCACTTGCTACTAGCTAGCACTCTACTCTTCTTCGCGACGCTCTGGATGTCACCTCCTGGCTTATGGAACTGCCTGTCTCGGATTCTCGCATCCTCTAGTCGTGGAATCTCTCTGAAGTCTATGACTGAATCCACGTCCATTATCTCTTCAGGATCCTCCTCTTCTTCTTCGATTCAGCCTCCATAGGATTTTCCTGCACTCATCGGTTCATCCTCCGGAGGTTGCTGTCCTATTTCTTCATTCAGTATTGCATTGTGTGCTTGCGGTAGATCTTGTTCTAACCGAGTGATCGGGGCATGTGCGTTTGCTAGTTGCTGATCCTTAAATTGAACCTGCTGCTCCTTGTTTAGCAACTGCGCCTCTCTAAGTGCTAACAACTCCTCCTTTTCCTGCAGCTGTCTCTCCAGCTCGACTACACGAACATCCTCCCTTTGTCCTCTTACTTCACTCACACCAGTACTCGTGCTTGTCCATCTCTCGTGGAGAAGTAAGAATATCAGATACATGTAGAAACTAATTCTAATATTTCGGCAAATCTTTTTATTCTAGCAACTGCATATATATATATATATATTACTACCACTTCCTTTCCATTAGTTATTGTTGGTACAACTCAACCCCACTTTTCCATACACTCCCAACCGACCAACATCTGCTATTACCCTATCTACATCTGACCTACGTCAGCAAAATGTGGCTATCCTCCTACATCGGTGAAAACTCAACACAACTAGGCTGGCGGCGCGTGGCTGTCGGCGTCCGACTCGATGTCCTTGGCTGGTGAGGCGGGTGGTGGCTCGTAGTCCATCCCGGAGACCTCCTCGGCGTCGTCCGGTGGACCCTGCTGCTGCTGCGGCAACTGCTCGATCTGCTCAACCGGTGCGTCGTGGTCGTCGAGCGGTGCGTGGTGTGCCCGGGCTATCCCGTCAAACAACGCCTCGATCCGAGCCATCTGGTCCTGCACCACAACCGGTGTATGCACAGCGTGGTTACGCTGCGCTGTCATCTGTTCCAACCGTAGCTCGTGCTCGTCGTCCGCCTCGCGAGCGGCGTCTCGCTCCTCGGTGACGGTGGTCAGCTGTGCGTCCAAGGCTATGGCCGCCCCGTGGAACTCGTCACGGTCCTGTGTCACCTCCACTAGCTGCTCCTCCAGCTCGGCGATCCTGGCGTGGGACCTCCGAACCTCCTGGCAGTCCACTCGACAGCGGTGCTTCCAAGCACCCAACCGTCGGTCCCGGCTCTGCGTCCTCAACTCTAGGCTGTGGATCCGCTGCTCTAGCTCAGCAACGTGTGCAGCCCGTGTGTCCTCCTCCTCCTGGGCGCGCTTCCTACCGTGAGTCACCGGCATCTACAGGGAACATGTTTAAACGAGTTAAACACTTCTTCCCACAGAAGAAAACGAACGGAACAACCTATACAGTACTACGAAACTAGCTAAGTATATACCCCAATATTTATTTAGTGCATAATATAACATGATGCATGCTCGTGAACTAACTATACGTACCATAGTATAGAAAACTACGACGAATAGTTAGCACTTCCCAAAACCCAAACGTCGAACGGTTAGTAAAAATCTAACTATTCTACATCCTTAGAGGGCTCCGTACTCTCTCGTTGTCTATCGTATGAACGTGTTAAGTTTTGAAAATAGGCTTGTAATGATGTGCTGTTGCCTCCGAACCGCTCCGATACCAGTCGTGACATCCCCTCCGGGACACCCGGGAATCGGAACAGAGGGACACTCGACGAAGCGAGTTACAACAGAAACATCATCTCATACAAGCCAGAATATATACATCATGGTATAATACAACCAGGTTTTCGAAATACAAACATTCATGCAGCGGAAATATAACATTATTGAAATTTAACATCCTACAAGTATTCAGCGGAAGCTTGTTCTATTATACAACTCAAAAGACTTTAGACGATCAACGTGATGCACCGAGCCCTTCGTACATCACGGTCCTCTCTCTTCAAGGCGTGGGGATACGCTCCCACCGAAGGGAACCTCCCTCCGGACATTGCTCTTCTTCGGGGAAGCTGCCATACAAGTCGTGGTAGTACGACTCGTTCCCTGAAAGGTAACGAACAAACTCCGAGTATTCTAATACTCAGCAAGACTGACCCGTCAACGTGGCACGCTAAGGCCGACGCCTAGTATGCAAAGGCTTTCCGGCTGAGGGGTTTACTCCTTTGCGAAAACAGCATTAAAGGGTGAGTCCTTACTTCCAGTATTTTAGCTCACGTTTGTCACACCCCTATCCCGAAAGATACTTAAGTGTGGTACGGATCGCCTTGGAAGATGATTGACGAAGCAACCATACATAGCATCACATTAACAAACATCCACGGATTATAAGTTTACATAATTAAGTCTTGATTACAACATAGGGTTCGATATAATGATACATTAGGTTCGAAATTAAGTCTTACATAGCCATGATCTTTGTTCGAAATTAAAGTGCGGAAGCGAAATACATAACTCGACGATACGGAGATAACATAAATGAACCATGACGGCCTAGGCCATGGCTCACTCATCGTGGGTCGGAGAGCTAGGGACCCATTCAATGGTCCACTCTTTGGGCTCTTCTCCATCCCAAACCACCTTACCACAACAATCACAAAACCCGGCTTACGGGAAACCCGTAAATAAACATGTAGTGGCAAAGCCCGAGTATCTAACATACTCCGCAAGTCTTACCCGTCAAATTGGCCTTCTAAGACCGACTCCTAGATGCATGGGGCTCGACCGGTTCAACTCGGCATTTTGCATAAATAGCACCTATGCTAATTAGGTTGGCAGTTTTATGACTTAGCCAAATTAATATGGTTATTGCATAAAAGGAACTTTAGTGAGCATACTAGCCATACAAGAATTTACAATACAAAATATATCAAGTGTAAAAACAGCAAGCTATTTATCAACTCCACTTGACTATACATTGCGAACTGCTCGAATCAAGTGGTACTCATTAACCGAGAGGAAACGGCGATAATTATCGAATTATTAATCCTGCAGGAAAAGACCCAAATGCACGACATACGCATCATTTAAGAACACGTATGGCCACCGTTCGCGAGTTCATCATAAAGCAAAACACGGGGCCACCGACCCCGAGTACACGTCCCCCTTGCGACCGTTCAACAACGCGCCCAAGGCTTAACCCATGTACTCTCCAACGGTCCTCAACCCGTGCAACCACCGTGCCAAACACATCACCTCCGGGTCGGTGAGATATCCGGCTCACTTTACAACTTGCAAGCTACATAGGTTTACCAATCCCCATAAGAAAGGTATGCAAGTGGTACACAACTCAAACTTGTTCGCGGAGCCACAATGGGGTGTTCTCAATTTTAACCAATTCATCATGTTCGTATTTAATCATGAGTCATAAGTGAGATCCCCAAATCTATCGTTGACTCCATAAATATAGCATAGCATTTCTAACGAGGATATGACACATAAGCAACATAGGACATATAGGAATTTTATGCACGTGGATTTCCAATCAACTCCTAGAACTTAAATGCACATTCATCATCCTTAATAGAGTGATAAAGAAAGACATTTCAAATTAATAGGAATGCACCGGGGCTTGCCTTGAGAGTGATCGAAGTTAGCACTAGCCTCACAAGCGTTGAGCGTTGCAACCGTCTCTTCCGGCGGGTTCAATTCGGCGTCGTCACCTAGAAGATGAAATGCAATGCATAAGTAGCATGAATACAAGGTCGATGAGAATGGCAATGCATGTGTGCTGTTTTTGTAAGGATGCACATGAAGGAGTTAACCCAAAAGCTTTGTTGACTTAAACCCTAATAAGCATGAACGTGACTCTTGTTCTTATTAAGGAAACCAATTACATGTGCAAACGTAACCCTACTAGCACATGAGCAAGGACTTACAACATGGGAATGAGTGCTGTGTTTCATGTAGGTTGAGAAACTAAGGATTAGCAAGTTTGCATGCAACTCGATGAAATTTAGCGCTTAAAGCCTATTATCACATACGATGACGATTGCATTTTAAAACAAGAACTCGGTCTCAAAATTTAACACATGTGAGAAGTACATGAAACCTTTTTACTAATCCTGCCATGAAGTGCTAGGGAATATGGTGAATAGTGAAAATTACATAAACATGCAGAAATACAATTTTGTGGAACATTAAACCTATTGTACATGTGCTGAAATTAACCTTTTATGGAAATAGATCTAGGGTTTGCAAGCATAATTATTTAACTTGCTCACAATTTAACATGGACTTTTCTACACATGCACAGTACCAGGAGGAAATTAATTAGCAAGTTTCATGCAAAAATAATTTACACGGATTTAATTAAAAATTAAATACAGAGAATGCAGGAAATGCAATAACTGGAAAAATATGAAATGAAATGAAGATCTTTCAGTGCCAGAAATTCAAGTATGTTTAGGTGAAGGTCTTGGCCAAGTGGCATTATTTTTGCATCTATAGTTTTAAAGTTATGCCTTAGTTAAGTTTTCAGGGGTTGACTTTTGCTATTTTTGTTAAAAATATGAAAACATTCGAATCTGGCAAGCTCATGTTACTTTTATGAAAGTACAGATCCTCTAGTTTCCAAAACATTTTAGTTTGTAATTGTTGGACATTTCCAACGCCAGATATGAATTTTTCAAACTTGAACGAAGTTCGGTCCTATTTACAAAAATGCCACCGGCGATTTTTAAAAGAGGGCGGCGCGCGCGCTCCGGCGGGCGGCGGCCGGCGCCGGTGAGCTCGCCCGCGGCGGCGCTACGGGGCAGCTCATGCTCCGGCCTTTGGAGAAATCGGTGCGCGTGCGACGGGGAGCACTCCGGTGGGGTCCACGAGGGCCCGCGACGACCGGAGACGGGCGCGCGGCGGCGTCCGCGAGGCTCCGGCGGCGCGCGTGTAGCGCAGAGAGAGAGGAGGGGAGGGAGATGGTCCGGGAGCATCACCTCGCGAAGGGGAACGACGGCGTGGGCTTGAGCGGCGTGAGGGCGGTCCGAGGAGGCGGCTCGACGGAGGGGGTGCGGGTGGCCGGCGGCGGCGGTCTTTTCTTCTCCGAATTCCGGCGAGACACTGCGAGGTAAGAGGAGTGGATCAAGGGGAAGCTAGAGGGCGACCTTGCGCGTCGTCTTGGCCGAGAGTTGGGGCATGCGCGCTCACCTAGGCCGAGCTATCGGCGGAGGCGGCCATGGCGGGTCTTCGCGGCGGCGGCGGCGATTTCTTCGATTTCCGCACGGGTGAGGGGAGGGGCAGCCAGGCAGGAGCGCGGCGAGGAGCAGAGCGAGTTGCAGGAGCGTCCGGGGCGAAGAGGCGATGCGTTCTTGGCCCTTGTGCCGTTTTCTAAGGGGCGGAGCGAGGGCGGTGCACGGCCGGTCGACGGGGCGGGCGCGGCTTCAATGCGCGGCCGTTCCTGTTGGCCGGCGGTACAGGGTGGTTGGGGAGGTGGCCGGGAGGACGTGGCGATGGGCCGGCGAGCGTGCCGGGCGGCGAGCTGGCCGGACCGGCGGTCCGGCCGCCATTGCCCGAGGGGCAACGAGTAGCTAAGGTCAAGGTTCCAAAATTTAAATCTAGAGTTTGAAGATTTGGACAAAATTCATACTTCTCGTGCTCCAAAATTACAAGTAAAAATATGTAGGGCTTCAGCACGATAGGCTTTAATTTTCATCTTTTAATTTGAAGTTCTAAAAGTGCTTCCAAAAATTCATACAAAATTCATAAACAGGGACATTTCAGATTTGAATTTGAATTTTTGGTCATTCAAAACTTTGTTCAAAAATTTTGTAAAAATGTTGTAAATTCATCTTTTTACATGAGCAATGCAGTGGTGCAAAAATATGGGGGTAGTGTCTTTATAATTTTTGCACTTCCCTTAGGGGTTGATTAGGGCTAGGGTTTAGTTAGGGTTTAGTTAGGGTCTGGGTGATTAGCATTAGTGCTTAGTGCTCCATTAGTGTTGTGATTAGGGTACTAAATACTTACTTAACCTTAATCGTGACACGGGATGTCACAGCCCTCCCCCTTAAAGAAATTCTCGTCCCGAGAATCGCTACGCATTAAGGAGAGGGAGTGTGAAATTTACCGATTTGTGTGACGCGAGGAACTCGGGAAAATTCTTCTCTAGAAAATCCTCTTGCTCCCAAGTTGCTTCTTCTTCGGTGTGGTTACTCCATTGCACTTTATAGAAGGTGATGGTGCGATTGCGAGTTACCCGGTCGCTTTGATCAATAATCCGGACGGGGTATTCGGGGTAGGAGAGATCTTCTTCTAGTTGATCGGTGTCGGAAATGACCACATCTATCGGAGGCTTCAAACATTTCTTGAGTTGAGATACATGGAACACATTGTGCACACGAGCAAGACTTTCCGGTAGTTGCAATCGGTAAGCAACCGCGCTATGCTTTTCCACAATCGGATAGGGTTCCGATATAGCGGGGTGCTAACTTTCCTTTAATTCCAAACCGAGATACGCCCTTATTCGGAGAGACACGAAGGTAAACATGATCTCCCTTCTCAAATTCCAATGGGCGTCTCCTCTTGTTAGCGTAGCTAACTTGGCGTGATTGTGCGGCTTTCATATTGGCTTGGATTTGTCGGACCTTTTCTTCGGCTTGAGTGACAAGATCGGGACCAAAAGTGGTTCTTTCTCCCGCTTCCGACCAATTTAAGGGTGTACGACAAGAGTGACCATACAATGCTTCATATGGTGACATTCCCGAACTCTCTTGATAGCTATTTTTGTACGAGAATTCGGCGAATGGAAGACAATCATCCCAATTCCCTCTATTATCCATAGCACATGCTCTCAAGATATCCTCCAAATATTGGTTCAATCTTTCGGTTTGTCCATCCGTTTGAGGGTGATAAGCGGAACTTCTAATGAGAGTGGTACCAAGACAAGAATGCAATTGCTCCCAAAAGCGAGATACAAATTGCGGACCTCGATCGGAAACAATGGTCTTAGGTACTCCATGCAAACATAACACTCTTGAGATGTATAGCTCGGCATACTCATTGGTATTATAGGTGGTATGGACGGGAATGAAATGTGCGGACTTAGTTAATCTATCCACAATAACCCAAATTGAATCATGCTTCTTTGATGTGAGAGGCAATCCAACGATAAAATCCATAGCAATGTCCTCCCACTTCCAAACGGGAATTTTCAATGGGTTCAATAATCCGGCTTTTCTCAAGTGGTCGGCTTTCACTCGTTGACAAGTATCACACTCGGCCACATACCGTGCAATCTCACGCTTCATGCGTGTCCACCAAAACTTTTCTCTTAGGCCGCGATACATTTTGTTGCTACCGGGGTGTATGGAATATTTAGACAAATGTGCCTCGTCCATGATCTTTTTCCGTAATTCCATGTCCTTCGGAACAACGAGACGTTGGTTTAACCATAACACACCATCGGCATCTTGTCGGAAACATGTAGCCTCATCTTTTTCTATCTTTTGCCGAATAAATTCCATACCTTCATCCTTCTTTTGTGCCTCAATAATTTCCTCACGAAGGGTAGGAACGAGAGCTAGGTTATATAGTGAACCATAGGGAATGACTCGAAGACTCGGTCCACTAGAATCTGAAATTTCCGAGTTTTCCATAGAACAACCGGTAACGTGATTGCATTGATCCTTGCGACTCAAAGCGTCGGCAACCACATTAGCTTTTCCCGGATGGTAATGAATTTCCAACTCATAATCCTTGATTAATTCCAGCCATCGACGTTGCCTCATATTCAACTCTTGTTGGGTGAAGATATATTTGAGACTCTTATGATCGATGTAAAGATTGACAAGATTTCCAAGTAGATAATGTCTCCAAGTTTTCAAAGCAAGGACAACCGAGGCTAGCTCCAAATCGTGGGTAGGGTAGTGTTGTTCATGCTTGCGAAGTTGACGGGAAGCATAAGCAATGACACGACCTTCTTGCATTAGCACACATCCTAGACCGGTGCTGGACGCATCACAATACACGTCAAACGGCTTGGTGATGTCGGCTTGTGCTAACACCGGAGCGGATGTTAAATGCTTCTTGAGAGTTCGAAAAGCTTCTTCACATTCACGGCTCCATTTAAACTTAGCGTCTTTCTCCAACAATTTTGTCATTGGCTTGGCTATGCTTGAGAAATTGGGAATGAATTTCCGATAATAACCGGCAAGACCGAGAAAGCTTTGAATTTGTCTCACCGATCTTGGGGACTTCCAAGTAAGCACTTCTTTAACTTTACTTGGGTCAACGGCAACACCTTCCGCGGAAATGATGTGACCCAAGAAAGGAACTTGCTTCAACCAAAATTCACATTTGCTAAACTTGGCATACAATTGATGATCACGAAGCCGTTGGAGAACAATGCGAAGGTGTTCGCCATGCTCTTCTTCGGACTTCGAATAAATAAGAATGTCGTCAATGAAGACCACGACAAACTTATCCAACTCGGGCATAAATACCGAATTCATCAAGTACATGAAATGAGCCGGGGCATTTGTGAGCCCAAAAGACATGACGAGGTACTCAAAGAGACCATACCGAGTAGAGAATGCGGTTTTTGGAATATCTTCGGCCCGGATCTTGATTTGATGGTAACCGGATCGGAGATCAATCTTAGAGAAAACCTTAGCACCAACTAATTGATCAAAAAGAATATCAATCCGAGGGAGCGGGTATTTATTCTTGATAGTCACCGCATTGAGAGGGCGGTAATCCACACATAGACGTAGCGTCTTGTCTTTCTTCTTCACAAAGAGAGCGGGACATCCCCACGGAGAAGAACTAGGGCGGATATATCCTTTATCCATAAGCTCGCCCAATTGTTCCTTCAATATTGCTAGCTCATTGGGAGCCATCTTGTACGGTCTACGGGAAATTGGTGCCGTACCGGGTTGGAGCTCAATTTTAAACTCAACATCCCGATCGGGTGGCATGCCCGGTAAGTCATCCGGAAACACATCGGGAAACTCACATACCACGGGAATATCCTCAATCCTTTTCCCCTCGAGATGGTAGATTTTTGAAGTGGAGAATTTTGGATGGGGTAATCGGAGAATAGATGAACCATGGAGTGGTGAGCTTAGGTGAACTTCACGGGAATCGATGTGCAAAACGGCTCTATGGAGTTTCATCCATCTTATACCTAGAATTATATCTATTCCTTGCCCACCTAAAATTGTGAGAGAGGAGGGGTATATTTTTCTCTCTAGGTTTAGTGGTACTTGCCTCAACTCTAGGTTTGTTTTCATTTTTCCACCGGGTGATGTGATGATATAGGGAATATCCAAAACGGTATGAGTGAGTTGTAGGGTTTTTGCACATGCTTGACTAATGAAATCATGAGTTGCACCGGAATAAAAAAAGAACCAAAGTGGGGTGGTTGTTGACCGAAAACATACCCGAAAGTACCGGTTCTCCCGCTTGAATCTCTTCGGCCGTGGTATAGTTGACTCGACCATTCTTAGCATTTGGAGTGGAGGATTGATTGCGGTTCCCATTTCCATTATTCCCATTGCGGTTTTGATTGTGGTTGCCACTTCCGGAACCATTGTTGTTGTTGTTGGTGGTGTTGTTGCTCGGGTTACGTGTCGGAACACGGCAATCTTTTGCAAAATGACCCGGACGTCCACAATTAAAGCACGGACCTTGAGGACCTCTTGCAACTTCGGGCTTAGCCCCGAACGGAAGCAATCCTTCTTCTTGTCATCCGTATCGGCATGATAGGATGCATATTGAGCCAAGTAGTTGAACTTCCGTGCATACTCTTGCACGGTTCCAGTACCTTGCTTCAAATTGAGAAATTCTTGCAATTTGCGCTTCATAAGGCCGGCGGAAATGTGATGCGCGCGAAAAGCGGTGCAAAAGTCCGGCCAATTCACTTGAGTACCGGCGGGAAGGGCGGCGGTGAAACTTGCCCACCATGCACTAGCGGAGCCACGAAGTTGTTGAGCCGCAAAGAGAACCTTTTGCTCCGATGTGCAATTGAGGACGAGCAAACTTCGACTCAATGATGCGGAGGAAATTATCCGCCTCCAAAGGATCGGTAGTAGCTTCACCAAACTTTGGCGGTTGAGTCGCCCAAAAGTCGGCATAGGTGGAATTCCCGGGCCCTTGGGGTGCTTGGCCTTGTCCTTGATTAGTTTGACTTGCAAAGAACAAGCGGAACATCTCGTTTTGGTTGGACACGAGTTGTTCCAACGGCGTGAGAGGTGGGGGGTTAGGGAGTTGCTCTTCCCTCGCACCATGACCACTGCCGGAAGCTTCACCACGACGGGTATTCACCATCTCGTCACATATGAAAATTTTTCTCACGTTAGCTCATTAGACCAAGAGCTAAAATAGCAAGAAAATATGACATTGGACATAAGGGATCAAAAATTTCAGATTGCATGTACGAAGAAAGTATTGATGAAATCAGCATAATGCATTGGCAACACACATATTCCATAGATTCCAACATAGCTAGCACATGATAGAAATTTTTGATACACGGGAACCACAAATCCGATACAACACGGTCTTAGGTTACATCACATGTGACCCATAAACAAACACAAATCTCGGAGAGCTTAATTAACAACACACGGATCGTTTCCAACACGGTTAGATGCTTCACGAGATTACAAATCCTACAACACATAGAGCTACGACCACCGGTCGTGACAACTACTCGTCGTCATCGCCGTAGTAGTCGGCGTCACCCCTCATGGGAGAGGGTGGTGCTCCGTCCTCGACGTCGGAAGCATCCTCGCCATCACTCATCTCCACATCCTCCTCGGGTGGAATGATCTCAAGTGGCTCGGGAGGTCCGCCATTAAGGATGGCGTGCGGGGCGTCGTTAGCGGCTTGGAGATGCTCAATGGTAGCGTTGTTATGCGCTATGGTCGTCCGGACGTTCCGGAGGTCTCCCTCCAAAGCATCCCTAGCGCCCTGTGTCTCCAAGAGAGTAACCCCCAACTCATCCTTCTCTTCAAGAAGGGCATCCACCTGGCCGGAGAGGATGTAGTTCTCCTCATTCGCGGCGGTGAGTTGGGCCTCACGCTCATTGAGCGTGGCCTCGCAGAGCGGCGGCTCCATTGCCCTCAAGGGCAAGGTCGGTGTCGTGGAGCCGTGTAACAACTCTCGAGAAAATAATGCATTTCATATCATCATGAGCATGTCATCACATTGTTGCGTTTTCGAAAATATCAAACTTCGCGTTAATAGTAATCACATAAAATAACAAATTAGATAAAGAAGAAAGGAAGTGTTAAAAAGAAATAAAATGAGAAGAAAAATACAAGTTTAACAGTTTCTATGGCTTAATTATCACAAATAAAGATTTATGAAAATTTCCTGAAAAATATTTTGCCTTGTAAAAATATTTACGAAAAATAAACAAAGTCTCTTTTAGTAATTTAGCTATGAATTTTTAATCCGAAAATGATTTGGATTTTTACCCTGGACATAATAGGAAAAATGCATAAAATACTTTCACTAACATCCCTGATTTTTCGCGGAATTTTTAGAGCACCGGAAGGCCCCTTTTTAATTACGCGAAAGGTTAGGGCGTTTTTTGTAAAATGGCCAAGCTAGGCCTAGGCGCCGTCTCTTCTCCTCTCTCCCTCTCTCACCGCGCTCTCGACGCCGCCCGCGGCCGCACCGCCTCCGGCCGGCTTGCCACGCCCCCGGCATGCCGCTGCTGGCAGCCATGCCGCGCTGCAGCCACGCATGCTGGGCCGGAACCGCCTCGAGTGGGAGATAAAGACCCCGCCGGCCCTCATTTTTCTCCCTCTCCCTCTCACTTCGCCTCGCCGCCATAGCCGTCGTCCCCGGAGCTACCTCGCCAGGCCGCTCCGGCGCACCGTTCCGCAGATCCGCCGCCACCAAAAGCTCCGCAGGGCACTCTTCAACCCTCCGTGACCATCAACTCTCACCAACCGCCGAAGCTCTCGCCAATCAAGCCATCTTCCTCTCCGAGCACCCGGCCGTGTTCCTTCGCCGCACCTCCAAATCGACGAGCCGTGGTGAGCCGTTTGCTCTCTTTTCTTTTCGCAATGATGCGCGCCTTACTACTCTCGGTTCCGAGTAAATAATCGTTGCTTTTGCTCCACGTAAGGCCGAGCAATCACGGTTCTCCCCAAGGTCCGGTCGCCACCGTTTCCGTCTTCCACGGTGAGCACCCTTTCCGCGCTTGCTCATGTTCCTAGAACACCATGCCGAGCTTGGTCATGTTGTGTAGAAGCTCCCGGAGCTTTTTCTCTAGATTTCGAGCTTCCGAGCGAGCTTCGCGCCGCGCCGGAGCCTCCGCCATGGCCGCACCTCGCCGCCGGCATGCTTCCGCCGAGCTCATGCTCTTTCGTTCACACCCGAGTGTTCCCCACGTCGAGTAGAGCTCGTAAGTGGTCTCACGGCGAGCTTTGGGCCATCGCCGGCCGACTCCGGTGGCTGCGCCGCCGCCGGGCCGCCGCCGCGGTGGCGCCACACCGCGGGCCACACGCGTGGGATCGCGTGTGGCTACGCGGGATCGGGTGTGGCCAAACCCGTGGCCCTCCGTGTGGCACGTAATTGAATTTAAATTTCCAAAATTCGTAGAAAATTCGTTAAAAATTGGAAAATGCCAAACCAACTTTGTTAGACTCGGAAAAATGAGATCTAATTAATTGTGAAATAAAATATTTATTTTGAGTAAATTTATTTTATAATTAGTAATTAATCACTTTCTTTGATTAGAGAAAGGCTATTATTTTATGTAAATAAAATATTTAATTATGAAAAATAATTTTATTTGATAAAGGAGATATCTGCAGACGAAATTAATGATGAAATTTATTTTTCCAAATTTAAACTTAAACTCGTATTATTTTATGTGATCACAATCTATTAACCTTTAATCACTTAAAGTAATTATTTATTTATTGCTTAATAAACCTGAATAATTTATTAATTATTAAACCTAAGTAATTAAGGAAACAAAACTAATTAATAATGATCTTGATTAAACATTTATTAATCAGCATAATTAATTGTTAATTAATGCTTAATGAACATACTTATCCCCGATTTATTAATTAACTAAGGTGATTAAGCATTAATTGTTAATTATTGCTTATTGGATGTAATCAATGAATCCTTGCATACTTTCATCATACGCATTCATGCATACATGATTGTGATTCGCGACGCATTATCGGTCGACTAGGTTCGAAGTGATCGAGGTTCCACCCGAGGGCGAACCAGGAGCCGGAAATCTCAACGTCGACCCGACCGCCGAGGAAGCTAACTTCGAACGGACTCAAGGCAAGCCCCGGCGCATCTTACCTATGTTTTTAAATATTTTACTTTATCACATAGTACAGTTATGCTTGTGCATTAGGTGTTAGGGAATGGTTGACACCCTAGATGCATTATGGTAGGTTTCCGTTTGTTTATTCTATATCGGTACAGGTAGCTCAATAGAAGCTAAGCTTAATTCATAGTAGCAACGGTAGATGGTTAGGGTACTTAAAGCATAGAGGCTTTAAGGGTTTTATGTTGACACTAAAGATGATGAGAGTGTTAATAAAGCCGAGACCGGACGGGCCCCGTAGGAGAAAGGGCAAGACGGAGATGAGGTCTTGCAAGGTGGTAGCCCCGTCTCGTGTCTGGTCAAGGACCGTACCGTTGTCGGCTTAGTTGAGCAAGTTTGAACGTACCGCACTACATGCTGGCATCATGGCCCAGCAAGCTGAGGTACCCTATCACCCCGAGAGATGTAGCGTAGCCGCCTCTCTTTATCGGTCGTTAGTGAGAGGATAGTCTCACGGGAGGGAGATGGGTCGACCACGAGGGAAGTCGTGGCTTCGCCATACTCCCGGGGAGTTGGAAATGGCTAGTCTGCTGTCGGTGCTAGCGGGAAGGTTGTCGTATACGATCGGTGTGATGCGTATACGTCGTGTAGTCGGGTTTTGCCAGCTGGTATAAAATCGATTCAAATCGTTGTCCCTCGCAGTAATGAGTACCGCTTGTTTAGCTCGTCACATCGTAGTAAATTTTATGGAAGATGAAGAGGAGAGATGGAAGGATTAAGATCTATTTTATCCGGATTGAGAACTTGATTGCAATAGTGATAGGTTGCAAACACCAAGGCTAATGAACTTAACCTCGACCTAAAATACCGAAAGTAAGGACCCACCCTTTAATGCTGTTTTTCGCAAAGGAGTAAACCCCACAGCCGTAAAGCCTTTGCATACTAGGCGTCGGCCTTAGCGTGCCATGTTGACGGAGTCGATCTTGCTGAGTATTAGAATACTCGGGGTTTGTTCGTCACCTTTCAGGGAACGAGTCGTACTACCACGACTTGTATGGCAGCTTCCCCGAAGAGGAGCAATGTCCGGAGGGAGGTTCCCTTCGGTGGGAACGTATCCCCACGCCGTGAAGAGAGAGGACCGTGGTGTACGAAGGGCTCGGTGCATCACGTTGTTTCGTTTGTAGTCTTTTGAGTTGTACAATAGAACAAGCTTCCGCTGAATACTCGTAGGATGTTAAACTTCAATAATGTTATATTCCGCTGCAAGAATGTTTGTATTTCGAAAACCTGGTTGTATTATACCATGATGTATATATTCCGGCTTGTATGAGATGATGTTTATGTTGTAACTTGCTTCGTCGAGTGTCCCTCTGTACCGATTCCCGGGTGTCCCGGAGGGGATGTCACAGCTGGTATCGGAGCGGTTCGGAGGCAACAAGCACATCAAGTACAAGTCTATTTTCAAAACTTGACACGTTCATACGGTAGACAACGAGAGAGTACGGAGCCTATAAGGATATAGAATAGTTAGATTTTTACTAACCGTTCGATGTTCGGGTTTTGGGAAGTGCTAACTATTCGTCGTAGTTCCTTTACTATGATAAGTATAGTTAGTTCACGAGCATGCATCATGTCATATTATGCACTAAATAAATATTTGGGTATGTACTTAGCTAGTTCGTAGTACTCTATAGGTTGTTCCGTTCATTTTCTTCTGTGGGAAGAAGTGTTTAACTTGTTTAAACATGTTCCCTGCAGATGCCGATCACTCGTGGTAGGAAGCGCGCCCAGGAGGAGGAGGACGCACGAGCTGCACGTGTGGCTGAGCTAGAGCAGCAGCTCCACATCCTGGTGTTGAGGACACAGAGCCAGGACCGATAGTTGGGTGCTTGGAAGCACCGCTGTCGAATGGACTGTCGGGAGGTTCGGAGGTCCCACGCCGGGATCGCCGAGCTGGAGGAGCAGCTAGTGGAGGTCACCCGTGCGCGTGACGAGTACCGTGAGGCGGTCATCGCCTTTGATGAGCAGCTGACTAGGGTTACCGAGGAGCGAGACGCCGCTCGCGCGGCGGACAACGCGCACGAGCTACAGTTGGAGCTGGTGACGGCACAGCGGAACGTCGTAGTGGAGAGCCTGGTCGCGAGAGAGATTGAGCTGGGTCAGCTGGAGGGAATGTACAACGGACTGGCCGAGGCACACCACGCACTTCTCCACGACCACGACGACCTGGTTGAGCAGTTCGAGCAGTCGCAGCAGCAGCAGCAGGGGTCCACCGGACGACGCCGAGGAGGTCTCTCGGGATGGACTACGAGCCACCACCCGCCTCACCAGCCGAGGACGTCGAGTCGGACGGTGACAGCCACGCGCCGTCGGCCTAGTTGGGTTGTGTTTTCACCGATGTAGGAGGGTAGCCACATTTTGCTGACGTAGGTCGGATGTAGATAGGGTACTAGCCGGTGTTTGGGGTAGTTGGGAGTGTATGAAAAGTGGGGTTGAGTTGTACCAACAATAACTAGTGGAAAGGAAGTGGTAGTTATATATATATGCAGTTGCTAGAATAAAAAGATTTGCTGAAATATTGGGATTAGTTTCTACTTGTATCCGATACTCTTACTTCTTCACGAGAGATGGACAGCACGAGTACGGGTGTGAGT